>CM034314.1:29223280-30423280 GCA_019925795.1 Dendrobium chrysotoxum
GTCGTAACCTATGCTCAATAACTCTCTCCCATAGTTTTAACGTATGACACATTAACATAATTCCTCTATAATTAGTACACTCTTGTGCATCACGTTTATTCTTAAAAATAGGAATCAACACACTTCTTCTCCACTCATCTAACATCTTTTTAGCCTTCAAAATTATATTGAAAAGTCTTGTAAGCCAAGAAATTCCTTCATCTCCTAAGCATTTCCACACCAATATTGGAATATCATCAAATCCAACCACTTTTGCGCACTTCATTTTCTTTAAGGCCTCTCTAACTTTGGTTTTACTAGCAAGGCGATAAAAAGAAAAATATCTATTTTCATTTAGAATGCTAAGGTCAATAAAGTCAATCTTATTCTCACAATCTTCATTAAAAAGCTTATCAAAATATCCCATCCATCTTCGGAGAATATCCTCTTCTAATAAAAGTACTATTTGATCTTCATGCTTAATGCACTTCACTTAAATTAAATCCTTACTTGATACTCATCAAGGTCAAAGTTGTTGAAAGTAGTATTGAAGTCGACCGAAGTCTCAAGTTATCGAAAGAAGTACTTCATCAAATTTCTATGAGAAAGGCTCAACTCGCCTATGAAATTTGGTAATTGAAGTTGTTAATTCACTAAGATTACACACTTGTTCAAGTAAATTCATCAAAAGAACATATCAAAATATCGACTAATAAAACTCTAAGGAGATTTAGTTCCAATGAATTCAATTTCTAGGTGAAACTCTACATAAGCCACCTAATTACTTAGATAATTGACAGTAAGCAAGATTTACTCACTTTATAACAAGCTTATTAAGCTTTCTATGTCATATTTCATATATTTCTTATTTTTAGTCATTCCTATGCTCTATAAATACGGGATCAAAGGAGAAGTTTAGAACATTTTGGCAGGCTCATTTGAAATCAGTTATATACTTTTTGACATAAAAATCTAAGAAGATTCTCAGCATCATCTCTCTATTTTCTTCTCACTTTCTTATTTCCAATCAGGCTCAAAATCGTGCTTATCAATAAGGCCTTGACATTACCTACAAACAAAATTAGATCTAACAATAACAACAAAATTTTTCTCCAATAAAATGTGACCCAAAGCTCATGTTCTTAAATTGCACGAGCCTCAAAATAAGCAAACATAAACCCGCTAATTATCTTGTTTGAGTTCTAAAAAAAGCTTGAGTAAAGGTTCATATGCCCAAATCTGCATATTTAGACTACAAGGGTACAGCAGGTGCTAATGGAGCGGCATTACATTGGCCAAATCATGTTTTCCGAGAACTTTTCTGCACATATGACGGTTATCAAAGAGGAATTCCAAACAAGTGCAGAGTGATATGAAGCACAAATTAAGACAGGAAGTCATGTCGAAAGAAAAGTAAAATCAGGCCCTTCACAAGTAAACAATGTAAGCTCTTCAGAACCAACGAAAAACTTTGAATCGTATTACTTCCCATTCAACTAAATTCAAGAAAAGAAAAGTCCTTATTTAGAAAAGTAATATATATGTTCATAAATAATATATATAAAAAGCCAATTGCCGCATTTTTCTTACTTTGGGTTAAACTAAGATAGAGATAGAACGTCGAGTTCTTCTTGTTCCTCTTAATAAAGCACTGGATAGGTAAATCACTCGGACCCGGCTGCATTAGGTAAACAACCAAAAAAAAACATCAGCAATTCGTTAAATCAACCAAAAGCATCACCGATCCACGCAATATAGATTTACCGCAACGAATTTCTCTCATTTTAAACAGGAAAGTAAACCCAACATAATCACCATAAAATCTTCCTGATTTACCCTACACGGAGAAACCATGAACCGACCTGCTTAAGGGAGGAAGGGAAAGTGATCTTTCCGGTGTCTTTAGTAGATCCGACAACACCAGTGGTGATCTCCCTCCACCTGCGGCATACGCAAGCGCAGGAAACCACGTTCTTCCGCAGGGGCCAACATTCTTCACTCGCTTCCACCCTCCCTATGATATCCACCATCAGCTCAGGAAGCATTCGCGACCACCCTTCTTTCTCCACTCCGAGAAAGCCCGACGCCGCGACCTCTTCTCTCTCCACACCTGACGGTAGCGGCGCTGCCTCCAAATCCTCCCGCATCCGCCGCCGCGACTCACCGAATAAATCGATCGAAATCGAAGCACCGGAGAAACTGCGTAAAAACGCCCTTCTTCTCGACATCTCCTCCGAAGCACAGCACTTCCTCTCCCTCAATCTCTCTTTCTTCTCGGTCTTTCCAGACAAGAATTTACCAAAACATCGGGTTGGACAATTGGAAACGCACGATGATATTCTTACCCTTAAATTACCGGCACCACAAAATATCGCTGTTGTGAGGATATCAATGTCTTCACAATAAGAGGCGTAGGAATATTTTCATTGACAGTTCCCACGTTTGAAGCAACCACACATTAGGAGGTATACCGGCATGATCCGAACCAATTTTTTAACTCAAATTAGATTCTTGGATGAGACCTGTGGCACGCCTAGGTGGGTTGGCATCGACCCGATTAAAACCTAATGACACGCCAGTCATGCCTAGATCTGCTGATTCTGGGAAGATAACGTGGCAGAATATGGTTCGAAGTGGTATTGGTATTTGGTGGTGAATGGATAAGAAGGTTGACTTGATTATTCGTCATTTGGCAGGGTTGTTGAGAGCGTGGAGTTTTTGGTTTGGCCTCGGGGTCCACGGGGCTAGATTTTTTTCTTTTTTTAAGTGCGTAAAATTAATATAGTTATAATTATTAAAAATCTAAAATTAATTATCTTAAAATTATCCAACCACGGTGGGGTCATGTGGCTATGGAACTTCAGCATCAGATTATTAGATTTTGGTTCATTTGGCGTTTTATTCTTTATTCTTCGTTTATGACTATTCTTTTTATTTATTTTAAAATTTTTAATATTTGAGAAATAAGTTTTTTATAATTAGATCTAGTAGAATATCATAATATCGTATTTGTATGATTTTTGTCAACTTTTTTACTATAAAAATGTTTTAATATCTATAATAATTAAAAAATATTCATTTTTCTTGTTAAAATTTACCTTGAATTACAAATAATTATATTGATGAGAAAATAATATTATTTTGGGCTCAAAGCACACTTGAGTTAAAAGAGGAAAAAATATTAAAAAAAAAAGGAAGGGATCACATATTTTTCCAGCAATGCAACACTACTTCCAACTCCAATAATTGTTTAAGAATATAACGAAGATAAAAAATTTCTAATTATCTGTTTTACATCCTCCCAGTTCATATATTATTTTTACCCTCAATTATTATATTTGGCTAATAGAAAAAAAAAAAAAAATTTAGCGTTTCAGCTTGCTCTTTTGGGCTCATCTTGCTATGCCGTTTGCTTGACTAGGTTGCTTGCACTTGTGGGTTCAAGCGGAGCCTGAAGGGCCCTTTCAAAAACACTTTATCCTTAAGCCTGAGAGTAGAAAATGTGGCTCGGAGCTTGTCTGTAGCAATCCAAGTGGCATCCTCTTTTGATAGTTGATACGATGAAAATTGTTATTTTGTTTGCTTATTATTATGATATTTTGTATTTGTAATCCTTGTATTTTGTGTTTGTAATCATTGTATTTTGTGCTTGTAATTCTTGTATTTTGCACGCGTAGTTCTTGTATTTTGTACAAAAAAAATTATAAGAAATCAGAAAATTTGAACAAGCACTATACCGCCACAAAAGCATTGCTATAGCATCTCAACTCAATCCAGCGCTGCAACGTCACACCTTTAGCACCACAGCGGAGAGCTTACCAAAAAACTATTGGAGAGCTTAACATTGAGGCACTATACAGTCAGTGCTGCAGTGTCAAATCAAAGCTCCATAGCACAAGTCAGTTGGACTGGAGAACCGAAGCTACTATTGGTGAACAAACACATCGATTCAGCAGCAGCGCATCGCCACCAAGCCAACGTTGCACCGGTAGTTTTGAAAAAACAAAATACTATAATTACTCACCTTAGTCCTTGGGTAGAGAGGTTGGCAACTTGTAGGCGTAATGTGTAGTGTCATTTTATGACTATGTGTGAGTGTGTAAGAGTTGTATAGGGGAGTGTGTAACTTGTGTTTCTCGTACCTGAGTCTTGTATTATAGTGGAGCAAAGTAAAAGAGTGAGCAAAAGATTGTAGAATAACTTCTGTGTCATTGTTGAACTTTACTCTCTTATTTATTTTGTATCATGTATTTGTACTAGTGAACTAATTGTTAATATAATAAAATTTTTGTTTTGTCTGTTATGTTTCTTATGTGTATCAAAGTCTCCATGAGTAGCTAATCGACTTTTCTGAATCTATGAAGAATTAAAAGGCTTATGTTGCTTAGTGGAGTTTAACATTTAGTTCATCACACTATCTTAAACTTCTTTGCACTTCAATCAGTTTATGTATAGGCTGTACATAAATAAAAAATATAGTGTGCTCTAGAGCCTCAACAAAGGAATAGAAGAATAACTAAGGAATTTAAAATGTAGTCTAGCCATAGCATTGACATATGGTGGTTAGGATTATAGGGTCTTAAGTAGATAGTTTAATCGTAGTTAGTGGGGATCTTAACTTAGCTTTGACGAGCTCGATAGAGATGAGGAGCACAATGGCTCTAATACACAACACTATAGGAAAATAACCCTCTCTAATGCAATTATGTTCTTTTGGGAATCTATATGTTTAGATTTTAGAAAAATTAAAAACTTTATTTCTGCATTTTGAAGTTTTTACTTTTAAACTCTAAATCTTTTTTATTAGCTCACTAGATAAACATAGCAGTCCAGTAAGCCATTGTAAAGTGAATTTAGGATATTTTTAGTTATTTTCTCATGGAATCGACACTCTATTCACCATTTTATTACTTGATATGATAATGTGCACTTGCATTCTAAATAGGATTTACACTGTAGAAAAATTGAACTTTCCTATGACATTTGATTAGTGAATAGTGTGCAAACATAGCACACACACACTGCAATGAAGTTTTTTACATCATTGTTGGGGGAACAAAATTAGTGAAATTATTATCCTACTTTTCATTTTATATTGCTGAAACAATTGTTAGTTTATTGGAGTTTTAAAGTTTTTATATGCTTAAATTTTCACCTACTTAGCATTACTTTGATATCTGAATGGTTGTTACTACTCAATATTTTATATTTTATGTTGTGTTGTTTAGTATTGTATGCGTAGTATTAAATAACTAGTAGAATTGCTAGTTGACATTTAATTTGAAAAAATGTTATGAAAAAAATTATAGAAAATTTGAAAAAAATTTATAATGGTTCAATAAGTACCTGAAAATGAGTAATCTGGATTAAGAATACACTAACCCCATGGTTGAGGGAATTCATGAAAGTATAAATAGATCAAAAGTACAAGCTAATAATTTTGAACTAAAACATGTCATTATCCAAATGCTGCAAAATTCTTAGTTTTGGGGAACACTTTTAGATGACCTTAGTTTACACATAACTAGTTTTCTAAAAATTTATGCAACTTTTAAATATAATGATGTTCGTGATGATGGTGTTAGACTTAGGTTATTTCCATTTTTATATTGGAATAAAGCTAAAATGTGATTAAATTTATTGCCCTCGGGCTCCATAACAACTTGGAATGAGCTTAACACATAAACTCTTAACTAAATATTTTTCTTCATAAAAGCTGTCTAACTTAGAAAGGACATTACTTCTTTTACCTAGTTTGATGGTGAATTAATTTATGAATCATGGGAAAGATTTAAACTTCTTAGGAAATGCTCTTATTATGCCCTTCCTGATTTGTTAATCATCTAAACTTGTAATAATGGTCTGATGGGTTCCCTTAGATCAATTATTGATGACGTTGGTGCTTCTCTAATGCCAAAACCCTTTGACGAGGCTTATGCTTTGATTGAAAAGATATCTGCCAACAAATTTCAATGGCCCTCTAATAGAATTAATCCTAAAAAAGTGGCTAGCATTTATGAAATTGATGCCTAGTCGATATTAACTACTCAAGAAGCTGCCATTTCTAGAAAATTTGATAACCTAGAAAAATAATTCACCTCAAAATTCACCAATAATTTTAGAAGAAAATATTTGTGGAGTTTTTAATGGCAGCCTATACTTTGACCCAATCAAATAATTTTTAAGAGTTATTATAAGACTATTTTGTAAATCATCTTCATCATAATATAGATATTATTGTATTTTAATTATTATATTTTTTTTTCTGATTTTAAGGGCAGTGTAAAAAATTGACATGTGCTGGTACAAGTGAGATTTTTAGGACCGTTAGGTGTCCGTTCTACAAATCGAATTCACCATAATTTTTTAGACATGTGCTATTTTATGAATATTTTTTTATAATTTTTTTAATATGAAATTTGAAGGTGTAGAAGAATTTATGAGGATTTTATGTTAAAAATTGAATAATTAGCATAATTACTAATATCTCCTTAACTTATTTTATTAGAAATATCTATTTCCACTTACAGAACATTCATAAGTTATTTTATTTCCATTTCTCATTCATTTTCCCCAAGCTAGAGAAGGGAAAAGGGAGATTAAGAAGAAAAAGAGAAGAGAGTGGATAGAGGAGAGAAAAACTTAAGATTTAGTGGTCGTTGAGCAATTTTTGCCAGTTCATCTCAAGGTAAGCTAGCACTACCTTACCTCTAATTTTAATGATTCTTGTATTTTATGTTTTATGCATTTTAATTTATCAAAATTTATAAAAGTTGTGATATCTTGATTTTTAGCAAATTTTTATCCCATAACTTTTGGTATGTAATAGATATCATCAATATGAGCATTTTAACTAGTATATTTCTGAATTTCACTTAGTAAAATGATAGTTATAAATTTCTAAAGATTTTGCATATTTTATAAATGTTTATGTATTTTCATATATCATTTCATCCATAGGTAAAAATTATTTTATTGAGATATGATGCATGTGTCATTTGTATGTAAGCAAGAAAGGCTGACTAGTTATAAAATAATTCAAATTTGTTGGAGTAAGATATCTTGTATAGGAGGGTAGGCCAGCAGGCTTTCCTTTAAATTTTAGGTTATGGTGTAATCCCAATGTAAAAAAATTAAAGATTCAATATTCAAGATACAAGATAGGGAGTTATAAGAGGGCAAGATATGTCGACGTGTAGGATTGACGACTCTTATATAAGTTAGTCACTTAACATCAACACTTGACACCTGGCATTGACCCAAGATAAGACACAAGAAAACACCATATAATAAGCTGGATGTCCTGCCTTGTTATTCACAATCGTATTGATGATTTCATTTATATGATAGTACATGAATAGATTGATAATTAGAATTAAAGAAATTTTGATAGGACCTTCATTGATACAGATACAACATAGCATAATATATATTAATGGACATTGATAGACATATTTATGTAGCACATTGACATAGCATATTGACATGGTGTATCGATTAGTATACTTGTTATTATTAAATACATTATTAATTTTATGGCTAATTGATGGATTTCTTTTACTAATTAAAATGTTTTTCTATTGCTGATCATATTGGTTTTACTTATGATTACTGTTCTTGCAAAGATGGATTGATGTGCATGTACGATTTATATTGATCACATAATGATTAATATGGGTTTAAACTTAGCATGCATATTGATCCTTTGGTCATACACTGAATGTAGTGGTAAGATTTGTTGCTTGCTGAGCTTTGTAAGCTCATTATGTGATTTTATTGATTTCAAGTCAAGGAAAGGATCGGGATCCTTTTGAGTGTGGCTGATATATATTATCAAGTTTCTTTTGTTTTGTTTTATATTTTCTTTATTTCTTTTTTAGTCAGAAGCTTGAAATAGATTGTTGATTGTATGTGGTCACCTGACTATTATAAATAAAATTTTGATGAATGAATATTATGAAAGCTTTTGATATATATGATTTTAGTTGTTTCCACTTGAAATAATTGATATTAAATTTATTTTATAGGAGCTCTGGTAGATGAATCAAAAGACCAAAAAAAGATAATTATACCAATTTAGGTCTTAGTGTTACATTTCTAGTGATCCTAATAATTTAGGAGTAGAATCAACTAACGTAATTAATAATAGAGTTAATAATCCTTACTCCAACACTTACAATTCAGGTTGGAGAAATTATCCAGATTTTAGTTGAAATAATAATAAAAATAATAACACAAATTGGAACTCTCACCATCCAATTCAATTAGGTAACTGGAACCATCCTCCTCAAAATTGTGTTAACCCAATGCTTATTTATCCTCCAAGATGCAATTCTTATACCCAACCTAAGGATAAAAAGCCTTGTTTAGAAGAATTGATTTTACAAATGAGTATACAATTATAAAGTCAAGTTACTACCATTAGGATTATTGAAAATCAATTAGGACTATTAGCTAGATATTTAACTAATAGATCCCAAAGAATTTTACCTAGTGATATTGAAATAAATCCTCAATAAAAGGATAAAGTACAATGCAAAGCAATTCAATTGAGGAGTGAAAGAGCTAAAAATGTAGCTAAAATAAAGATCAATCTGAGGTAGAGCAAACTATATAACAATCAGTAGAAGTCCCCTGGCCTAAGAAACCACCTCAATATAATAAAAAAACACATTATAGAGGTAGTAGAAAGGCCACCACCACCATTTTCCTAAAGATTGTTAAAATAAAATTTTGATAAATGATTCTCAAAGTTTTTGAAAATCTTTAAAAAGTTAACAGTTAACATTCTATTTGTCGAAGCCTTAGAATTAATGTCCACCTTTGTTAAGTTCATAAAAGATATTCTTAGAGAGAAAAGGAGATTAGGAGATTTCAAGATTATATCTTTGGCTAAGGAATGACGGAAAATTCTATAAAAGAAACTTCCTCAAAATCTTAAGGACCCTAGTAATTTTACCATTCCTATGTTTATAGGAGAAATATTTTGTGGTAGCGCACTATGTGATTAAAGAGATAGCATCAATTTAATTCTCTTACTTATAATCAAAAGACTTAATCTAGGAGAAATCTAACCTACCATTATTACCCTTTAGTTAGTAGGTCATTTATTTACTTATCTAAAGGCGGTAATAGAGGATGTGCTTGTTAAGATGGATAAGTTTATCTTCCGTGTAGATTGTATTATCTTAGATATAAAAGAAGATAGGGAGATACCAATTATCTTAGGCAAACCTTTCCTAGCTATCAGTAGGACCATGATAGATGTGTAAGAGAATGAATTTACTATGAGAGTGAAAGATCAAAAAGTGACCTTTAATATCTCAAACTTAATGAAATTTCTCAGTGACAAAAAATAGGATTATCATAGAGTTGACTTAGGTGATGATTGCGTAAAAGATTACGTGGATTTATTATTGTATAGTTCTTTAGATAGTCCTTTGTGTGAGGATTATATTAGAGAGGGAGATAAAAATGTTTTTCAAATGATTTGTGAAGCCCCCAGAATTTTTAGGGATAGATTTGAAGTGCTTGATACCTCTTACCTAGTAAATCTATTGAAACCATCTGTTTTTTAGGCACTTATGTTAGAATTAAAAGCCCTACCAACCCATTTGAAGTATGTCTTTTAGGAGAAGAGTCAACCCTACCCATTATTATATCTACTAAATTAGGAGAAGACCAAGAGGGTGAGTTGATTAGGGTCTTTAGTAAGTATATGAGTGCTTTTGGCTTTATTATCTTGGATATCAAGAGAATAAATCCATCTTTTTGCATGCACACGATTCTGATGGAGGAGAATGCCTTTCTAAAAGATGATCCTCAAAGGAGGGTGAACTCTATTATGAAAAAAGTAGTTAAGAAGGAGCTACTTAAGTGATTAGATTGAGGAATCATTTACCATATTTTAGATAGTGCTTAGGTGAGTCTTATTCATTATGTTCCCAAGAAGGGAGGTCTTATTGCTTTAGCCAATAAAAAAATGAACTAATACCTACTATAATAGTTATCAAAAGAAGAATTTGTATAGATTAGAAGAAACTAAACAAAGCACCTAGGAAGGATTATTTTCCCTGTGTTTCATTGACTAGATGTTAGAGAGATTAGCAGGACATCTTTTTTATTGCTTCTTAGATGGTTATTCAAGATACCACTAAATTTCTATAGCACCGGAAGACCAAGGTAAGACTATATTTACTAGTTCGTATGGAACTTTTGCCTTTAAGAGGATGCCTTTGGGCTTATGCAATGCCCTTGCTATATATCAAAGATGAATACTATCAATTTTATATTTAATTAATCAGGGCACTAAGATAATCATGTATGATTTCTCTATTTTTGGTTCCACTTTTGATGCTTACTTATGGTATTTAACTTTGGTTTTAAAAAGATGTGTTGAAATAAATTTGGTGCTAAAATGGAAAAAAAATTGTCAATTTATGGTAGTAGAAGGCATAATCCTTGGCCATATAATATCTAGGAAACATTTAGAAGTAGATAGAGGTAAAGTTCAAATAATTAAAAACCTTACACTACCCACTTTGGTTGAAGGAATTAGAAGCTTCTTAGGGCACGTTGGATTCTATAGATGATTCACTAGAAAAATTTTTAAAACTTCAAAAATATTATGTCATTTACTTTATAAAGATGTCCTTTTTTTTAGTGATAATTGCCTTTAACATTTTTAAATAGCAGTTGATCACTACACCTATTCTTGTTACACCTGATTAGACACTACATTTTGAAATTATATGTGATGCTGTGATAATCCTGTTGGAGCTATGTTAGGGTAAAGGAAGGGTAAAAAATTTCATGTTATTTATTATGCTAGTAGACCTTTGAACAATTTAATTATACAACCATTGAAAAAGGACTATTAGTTTTTTTTTTCTTTTGAAAAGTTTTGATATTACTTGATTGACACCCGTGTTTGGATTTACACTGATCATTCTACTATTAAATAGATTCCAAGGCTAGATTGGTGAGGTAGATTTTGTTATTGCAAGAATTTGATGTATAAATCCTTAATAAAAAAAGTATTGAGAACTAGGTGGCTAATCACTTATCTAAAATAAAGCCGGTATGTGATAGGAGTGAAATTAATGATTTTTTTTCTTGATGAATATTTATTTGTTGTGAATTTATATGTTATGCCTTGGTATCAGAGAAGAAGAGAGGATGAGGAAGAGAAGATGAAAGAGCATAGGAGAGAGAAATCATAGGCAAAAACTTGGGATTTGTTTATCGGGCTCATTTGGGAAATTATAAAGATCGAGGTAGACTCTTAAATCCCTAACTCTGATTTCAATTTCAATAGGTTTATTGAAAGATATGAATGAAAATGTGTTTTCTTAGGTTTTATAATGCTTCCATCATGTGATTTTTAATATGTTATTGTACTCATTATTAATATTTTGACTATATGAAATTGAGATTTAATATTTAGTTTTTCGAACATAAATTTTTTGAGTATATTATTAAATTAAGGATTTCCTAACAAATTTAGTAGTTATATAAAAGTCTTAAAATATTCATGTCAATGTTCCTCTAAAGTTAAAAATTAGAAAGGGTAAATTTATTGAGTATTCTATTTTACAAGTAACATAGCTTTTGGCAATTCATGCAATTTTTTAATACTGCATTGGATATTTAAATTATTTATTATTATAATACATTTTCATTCTACATAACATGGTATTGGAGATGTTCAAAAATGTGAAAAAGTGCACTCTCTATTATTTTACAAGGGCTCTAAATGCACTTGATGTGGTGGGGCTTATGTAGATTATTGAGATTTATTCTATCTGAGCTTAGCTAGATGTGACATACAAGATTTAAATTTAATTAGGTTTTCTTTGCACTTAAATATACACAAGTATGTGTATCGAATTAAGTAATGAAGTGATGAAGTAGAGTATTAAACTCATGAGAAATAGTTATGCTTACTTACAATAAAACTACTTTTATTTACTCTAATTGCATAAGTTATCCTACTGAAATAAAAATAATATTTTTTTAGTTCCTACCACTAAATAAAAATAAGTAAAATAGTTGATATAATTTTAATAAAATATTTTATATTGATACATGTAAATATCATATTTTTCCTAATGATACTCTTAATTTTAGATGTTGATCAGAGCATATGCATCCCTAGATCTCTATCGAACTTATAGGGTTGAAAATGATATATGTTGATCTCCTATAGTTTTAATATCTCCATACCTAGAGTATTTAAACATCATATGTCTAGGCATGCCAACATTCTATCTCAATACTCATTATTCATTCATTCCTCCTTCATGGCTATACATCACATTAAGTTTTAACTGCACACATGGCCATTATATGCATTAAATAAAGAACGGGATATATTAAAAATATTCATAAATTAATTAGGGTATTAGAGTTTACATTAGTACTTAATATTCTCTTTAAATCATCAATCTAAAATAAGAGATCTAGCTAGATATAGAAGGAATAACAAGCAAACTCATTTTCATTATATTCATAGAAGAATCAAAGTACAAGAAAAGTAGTAGAATTTTATCACCATAAAGGATCAAAGAATCTTCTCTACACTCTTTCCTCCACCTATAGATTTGTTTATACAAACACGGGCTAAACTCCTAGAAATTGTATCTTACACTTCTCTAGCCTCTCTTAGATTTTACTTTAAGAGGGCACTAGAGAAGTATACTAAAAATAAACTAAAATTTACTCAAGTGACTAAAATCCTTTACAAATAGAACTGATCATCAATTTATAGGAAAACACATAACGACCTCAAGCACCAAGGCACTTGACAAGGTGGAGCGCGTAACACTTAAAGTTAAATTAGTGCCTCGGTGCTGATAGATTTGCTTTATTACGATATGCGGTGATATGGAATGGTTACTAATTGAATAGATACATCCTTTCACGATGTTAGTTGCGGCTCTAGGAAGTTATAACTGCTTTATAATGATGCTATAGAAATCTGAGTGTTGTAGTACCCATGTGGAGTTTTAGATGTTGGGGCTTTTTTTTTTTTGAGAAAAAAAAATGCCCCAACATCGTGAAACGATGTTGGGGCATTTGAATTATACTGCTATAGCATTTATTTTCCTAAGAATCCAACACTACCAAGCTGAATGTTCAACATAATAACACTATTAAAGAAAGAACGCTACCTGTTATGCCACTGCAGTGCTCATAAATAAAGAGGATAGAGTCACATTGTCTAAAAATGGTGCTTCAGTGGAGTTGGTTTTAACATTACGGTGTTGTTCCATCCGATATCGCGACGCTATATGATACTTTCTATTTTCACCATTTCATAGTATTCACCATACAAAAATAACTAAAATAAGTGATTTTCACTAAAATTTGAATGTAATACACAGTACATAATTTACACTCAATAAATTCTCCCCATCTTAAACTCTTGCTTGTCCTCTAGCAATAAGAAAAAAATTTCACTTTTGATTAATTTAATAACTAAAGTAAAAAATTAATAATTAAAAATTACTAAAATACAGTAATACATCATAGTCTAAAATTAATTTGGAATGAACAAAGTTATAATTCTAGTTTAAAAAGTCCTTAATAATTATCCTAATCCATCACCCTTGTCATTGCTTATTTTAAATTTATATATTATAAATATAAAATTGATTATTAGATCTTGAAATGAATAAAGTAGCTTAAAAATTAGATGTGTTTATAGTTAAAATTGAAATTTCATTAGTTCAACATCACCTGTACTAGTTTTCTTATTTTATCCTTTCTAACTTTATGTATAAGGTTTGAGTTGGACTTTAAGCTTTTAATTGATACTAATTTTTGAATATACTCTTCATCTTTTCTTTTTTTCTTCAAATATTCATTTTAGAACTTTTTCTTTTTCTTTTCTTTTCATTCTCATAGAGTATATAATTAATAATTTTGAATAATATCTCTTTGTCTAAAAAGTAATTGAGTTTTGAAAAGTTAATTTTCTTTGATAGAATTTAATTTCTTGAATTTAGTTTTGAAGTCAAACACATCATTTTGAATGATATATTACCTCAGGAGGTGAACATATCATTCCCTAATGGGGTTTAAATTACAAAACTACAAGTTCATCTTGATTGTAGTCAAACTCAGGGAAGAACCATATATGACCCCGGAGGGTCAAAATCATGTTTGATCGAGTGTTTGACTATCATATTTTGAAAAAATAATCATTAATTTTATAATCAAAATTATGATAATAAGACAATATATCTTCCTGGGGAAATAAAATATCATCATTATTAATCATTTGAATATGATAATAATGATCGTTGAATTTGATTTTTCTCAAAGAGAATTAAATAAATTTTGAAAACTTGATTTTGAAAAAATGATCTAGGCTACTAAATCTCCTACGAGTGTAAGCCCTTGTAGTTAATTACATCATAGGAAACCAGAGTTTCTTACGAATACTCTCAATTAAAATAAGGGTAGAAATTTTATTTAGGATTCTCAAAGATTGATATCAAGGGAGATGAGGATTGGAATTTTCAACAGGGATAAAGTCAAAATGGAACACTTATTCTTGGTGGTCAAAGGTGAAAAGGTATGAGGTGCTTTGGGATTCTAAAATATTTTAGAAGCACTTCAGCCTATCCTAAGTGTTGGGCTTAAATTTAGATTGTAAGAAATTTAATTTAAACTGCCAATTTTATTAGAAGGTTGAGATTAGATTCCTGAAGGTTGAGGTCTTATAGTTTAAACCTACCTCAGAACCTAAGTCTAAATTAGGCAATAAAAATTAGTAACCCGAACCTAGCTAATGCAGTACAAAACCTAGACTTACCTTAGCCTATTGGCGAGCTAGCTAACCACCTAAGCACTTTAAAATTATGAGTTCTATCTTTTATGTAGGAGTGGTAGGGATGTTGTTTAGTTAAGTTTAAAGAAATGGGGTCGATAATCAGAGCAGATCCTAATTGGCCCCTTAACTTATGTTGGATAAATGAAGCTTGAAAGTAAATGCAATTAAATTTTTAGACACTTTTAAGTTTGAATCTAATGTAATGTATGCAAATTGACTCGATAAATGTATTGAATTGAATATGAAATAATTTTTGAAAAAGGCTTAAAAAACTTTTATCCTAGAGATTACATAACTTTCCCTTAATAAGACTACACCTTAATAGGTCAGGTGGCCTATCAGGACCCACAGGTGGGGAGGTGCCTAATAAGAAAGAGAAGGTATCAAAATATATACATGAAAAACTCTCGACGGTCGTGAGCTTACTTCTTAAATCATTAGAGTTACTATATGAGCTTAAATATTTTAATTTAATTAGAGTGGAAATTTTTTATTCATACGCTCACGAGCCTCCGATCATTCCAAACGAAAATAAAACACGACATGCAAGAAATAAAGTTAAAACACATGCCATTTCTATTACACAATCAATGTAAATAAAATTAATTAAATTTATCAAATTGAATATTCATGTGGCAAGTGCCACTTAATATTATAACCTAAAATTTTGTAGAAAGTAAAGTGGCCGGGCACCAATGACAATACTTCGGATTCTACTCCTAAGACTCAAGTGATTTTAAGAATGTAATTCTTCTCATTCTTCACTTCTTCATCCTTCTACAAGCTCCTTGAATCCGTTGGGTCTGGATATTCAAATGAAAAGAAACTCTCCCTTGAATGCGGTGTTTTCTTTTCTTTTTGGATATTTTAAAATATCATAATCTGGATATCCAAATGAAGAGGGACTCTCCCCTAGAGGATGTCACCCTTCTCTTTTGACTCCAGATTGGATATTTAATATCCCATCTCAAAACACTTTTATAACACTTGTACGACTCAAATATAATTAAATTATATTAAATGAAAATTAAAATGTAAGCTCAAATAACCTATAGGATTATCCTAAATAATTATAATTAAATCATCTCAAGCAGTTAATATTAATTTAAATTAAAATACTCAAATCACAGCCACACTTGACCATGCTCTTTTAATTTTTAAAGGAGGACTTAGCTTTCTAAAGCACTTGCAGAAAATATTATTAATTTAAAGCTTAATTTTCATTTTGCCCCTTCAACTTTTATGCCCTATATGAGCATGTCCACTTACATAAGATTATGTCAGTATTTAAATTATCCCTAACCTAAAAAAAATCTAACGGCCATCGCATCAATACATATATTACATAAATTAAATAAATAAATCACATTAATTTATACTAGCAACCAGCATGTAGTGAAAAATATGAAAAACCTAACATACAGTAGAAAAGTAAACACCAGTCTAGCCTAAGACTAGAGTTGGTTTTCCTAACAAACCATCTAAAGTGTATGAGGTAGGCTGTATGTTTAAGATATGTCCTATGTAGGCTAATTGGTTAAAGTTAAATTGATGTTCTGATTGGTTGAAAGGCTTAAGAAAAATTTTAATTAAAGTTTAAATATTAAAGAATAGAATTAATTTAAAAATATATATATATATATTTTTTAAGTTAAATGTCTATCACTTTGTTGCTCATCGGGGCCGTGAAGTTTATTTCACCTTCTTTGGGGCTAAATTAATAGCCTTGTAGGCCCGAGTTACCTAGTGGTAATTACTATAGTTAAGTGAATTGAATTGATAAAGATTTAAATATTGATGAATTTTAATTATAATTGATTGGTTGCTATTTTTAAGGTTAGATTAAAGTTTTCTAGATTTTTAAATTAAATATTTAATTTTCTAGAATTATTTGAATCATTTAAATTATTAATTAAAGGGGTCAAATTTTGACTTTTAAATTAAGATTAATTTCTAAAAATTTAGTATTTTTCTTAAATAATAAACCTTAATATGGGTAATTATGCACTAAGTTTTTTGGATTTAGATTTTTCTACATTTAGTTATGAATTTTTGAAGTTTTGACTTAATTTTGACTCAATGTTGACCAAATTATTGACTTTTAATTTAAATTATTTCTGATGGTGTGATAATTTTAATAAATATTAGACCTCCAATAGAGTCCAATGCATTTGAGTTTGCTTAATTTAAAATTTTTTGGAATTAGGTATGATTTTTAGAAGTTTGGGTATTTATTTGAATTATTAAAATTATTTTAATTAAGGGCTTTTAGTGATTTCAATCCAAATGAACTCCAAACTTCTTGAAATCATCTCCAAAGATTAGAAATGTTCTCAAGTGTTTGAGAATTTTTTGGGATTTTGCAAATATTTTTTTATGAATTAAACTTTAATATAAAATATTTAAAGTTAATACTTAAATATTTAAAAAATATAAATTAATTCAATTATATTAAATATTTTGAATTAAACTTTAATTTTAAAATATTCAAAATATGTTATATAATTTAATTAAAATATTTTAAAATAAATTTTTAAAATTTTAAAATAATTAAGTTAATACTTATTTTAATATTAATTAAATATTAGAACAATTAAAATTATTTAAAATATTTTAAAAAAATAAATTTATATTTAATTTTAAAATTAAATATTTTAAATAATTATCTTAATGTTCAAAGTATTTTAAAATATAAATTTAAATTTTAGAAAATATTTAGATAGATATTGAATTAAATATTAATTAACATCTAAGTATTTAAGTATTTGAAATAATTTAAAATATATGAAATATTTTAAATTGGTTTTAATTTTAAATGAAAGTATTTTAAATGTTTAATAATTTGATATAAAATATTGAATTTTATTTGATCAAATTTAAATTATTGAATATTTTATTAATTAAATATATTTAAAATTATCAAATTTAACTAATATTCAAAATACTTTAAATAATATTAAAATAATTTCAAAATATTATCTTAAAAATTAGGAAAACATTTTAAAATAAATTTTGTGAAATTTTGAAAATATTTTAGTTATTTTTAATTAAATATTTATTAAAAATATAAAATATTCAATATTTAACATTTTTTTAAAAATATTTAATATTTTAAATTAAATTTAATTTTAATATAAAGAGGTTAATTTTTTGAGAAATTTGATATATTACATGTATTTTTTGGGTTAATATTTACTTTTTGAAAAATTATTCGAACTTTTCTATTTAAAAAAAGGGTTTTAAAATTAATTAAAACTATTTTAATTAATCTGGCGGAGCGGCGGCGGTGGCGGTCTGGACACACGGCAGCGTCTCATGGGCAGATCGAAAATGCGATGGTGGTGTGG
The DNA here is from genome assembly GCA_019925795.1 of Dendrobium chrysotoxum. Classification (NCBI taxonomy): domain Eukaryota; kingdom Viridiplantae; phylum Streptophyta; class Magnoliopsida; order Asparagales; family Orchidaceae; genus Dendrobium; species Dendrobium chrysotoxum. Next base: position 29,241,446 of record CM034314.1, read on the forward strand.
CATTTAATCCTAATGATTGCACCACCAGCAATCATTGGTATTAATGAGGCCGCGGCAGCGCAGATGCAGTTTTAATTTATCCAGGTTAGCTCCATCGTAGAGCCATCTGATCCGCACTATTTTTAAATGAGCAGGCCAGATGTAACCAGAAAAAATATCTAAGTGACCTGGGGCTACGCATGGTTGGATCGGAATGCAGAAAGATAAGATCGCAGCCTTTGATTAAAAAATCAATGGCTAAGATCATGTGCAGTTCAACTGGACTACGTATACCGCCCTAAAATAATAAAATGCCTCATTCTCTCAATTTAGACCATCAATTTTTATAAAATTTTAAACATAAATCATATAAATTAATAGAAATAATGGTGATTTAAAATTGATTTGAAACACACTTAATCAAAAGTTATTTTAAAATCTAAACACAATGACCTAGGCATAAGGTTTTTAAGGAATTTTACCATTGGATCTTCATGATTTCAATTTGATTGAGCTTGTAGATTGTCCTCGTACAAGTTCCTAGTTGAAGTTACGGCTCGAAATGCTTTGAATCTTGAGATCTCAGCTTGACACAGATTAGAAACTAGGATTGCCGGATGATCGTCGCTAGCGAGCTTCTCACAATAGGGTCTTGGTCAGGAATGCTTGATGGGTTCCTAGGGAGCTCAAATGAAATGAACTCTTTCCTGGAGGACTTGAGAGTAGTGAGAGAGTGTTGGAATTGTAATAATCTTATTTTAGGTGTTTAGCCCTATTCAAACATCCACTGATCAAACGAATGGCTGGGATTGACTGGAGACCTTACTAGATGCTTGCCAAGTGTCATGGGAGTTATTGAGAGTAAGGGAATCAAAGGACATGAAGGACATTCTAGGTGTAAAGATCTTTGGTACCCACTTGCATATGTGGAGTGATTGGAGTTGTTTGATCCTAATCTAAGGGCTAGGAATGACTTTAGAAAAGTTCTAGAATACCCTAGAGCTACTGGAAAGGTTTAGGAAGGAGGGGATTAGATTTAAGAGGTCATTTGACTATGTTTGACCCTCCAAAGCCCCATGTGGACCATTTGACCAGTCAAAATGCCACCTAGGCTTAAGAAGTGGCTTGGAGAGCTAGAGGGCTAAGTTGGAGAGAGCTTAATGGTCAAGAATGAGAGTTTGAATGAAAACATGAAAGTTTAATGTGATTTGACCAAGTGATATAGAGTTGACTTGGTCAACACCACTTGGATTTGATTGCCCAAGGTTTAAGGCATGATTAGGCCATGGTTTGAATTACATTGAGGGCTTGAGGACATTAACTTAATGATATGGTTTGATTTGATCCAAATGGTCAAATTGGGCTAAACTTGGGCCTTAGTTGACCAAGTCAACTATTGACTAGGTTATGGATCTAGTCAAGCCCAAATCACTAGAAGAAGTGATTAGAGAAGTTTGAATAGGTTTGAAATTGATCTGGAGTTTGATTAGGTGTAAAAGGGCTTAAGGATTGGTCTTGTTAACCTAGGTTGACCTAGGGTTAGAGATTGAGCTCAATAGGTTTGATTGGATATTTGGAGTTTGGTGGATGTGGTTTCAAGGGTCAAAATAGTCTAAATGGTCAAAATAATCATTTAGACCCTTAAAGGGCTATCTGGGTTAACCATAGTTGACTTGGTCAACCAGGTTGACCCAGGGTTTGGGTTTTGGCTAAACAAGTTTGATTTGATCTTTTAAGTCTGTTGAAGGTGGTTCTAGGGTCCAGGGAGGTCATTTTAGTCAAATTGAATGTTTGGACCCTAAAGGGCCTATTTGGTCAACCTAGGTTGACTTTGTCAATTAGGTTGATTTAGGGCCTAGGTTTGGGTCCAACAGGTTTGAAATGATATTTGGAAATCAATGGAGGTGGTGTCATAGTCTGGAGAAGTTATTTTAGTAAAATTGATTATTTGGACTCTAAGGGGCCTATTTGATCAACCTAGGTTAACCTAGGGCCTGGGTTTAGGTCCAACATGTTTGGTTTGATATTTTAAATCTGTTAAAAGTGGTCTCATGGAAAGAGGGGATCATTTGATTTGAAATGAGTATTTAAACCCCTAAGGGGTATTTTAGTCAAAACTAGTTGACTTGGTCAACCAAGTTTGACTAGGGTCAGTGCTTGAGTCTAATGTACTCTTAATGGTGATCAGGATGCATTAGAAGATGTTTTGAGGCATAATTTGAAAAGGCCATATTGAAGTCTATAGAAAACTCCAATATTATCCTTAAGGGACATTTTGGTCATTTTGACCCTTAGTCAACTGGGGGTCAAAGTGGGTATACCAAAATATAGTTTACTACTTAACATATCATGATAAAGGGTCTGGATGTGGTTAGAAGCTTTGGAGAAGGCTTCAAGGTCAAATTCTACTAGGGGATAGGTCTAGTGGCATAGACTGTAAATATTTAAAGGTTTTATAGACCTTGGATTTCAATCCAATTTTATGGGGTTAGAGGCCTCAGATTTAGCTCAAATTTGGTGGGTAGATCCTAGGGATATGTCTAATTAATATGCAATTGATAGATCATGAATCTAGGGTGATTTGACTGGGGTTTAAATTGTTTGAAAAATCACTGAAAAAGGCTTTCACGAAGGGCCTTTGAACCTTGAATTTTAGTTTGGATTTTTGGATTAGCTTTGGATTTTGGATTTGATTGCTTAAATTTGAATTATCTAAATCAATTATAATCAATTGAATGATATAAATGATTGGATATGATTGAGGCTAGATTAGAGGGGTGAAGGTTTAAAATGGGATTGAGATCTGAATAGGTTTAAAATCTGAACATGTTTAAAGTTTGAATTATTTTGAGGTCTAGATTAAGTTGAATCTGGATTGATCTAAGATCTAGATTGATCCTAGGGTCTTAATTGATCTAGGGTATGGATTGATCCTAGAGTCTGGATAGATCCTAGGGTCTGGGTTGATTTAGGGTTTGGATAGATCCTAGAGTCTGAATATATCCGAACGTCTAGATAGATCTGAGATCTGAATTAGTCCTAGTGACCTCATATAAAAAATGAGGTCAACAAATGAAACCCCAATATGTGTATTTCTATTGCACATATTGGCGTTGATTGAATTGAAAAATTAATAGCTTAAATGATCTAAATTAATTAATTATTAAGTTTTTCAAACTATTAATTATAATATAGTGTTCATTCAAACTATAATCTAGAATTTTATTATTATCCTAATTTTATAAAATTTTTAATTATCATATTTATTTCAGCTAAATAAATAATCAAAAAGTGTAGATAATAATAGAAGATAGTGTAAAAAGTTTTAAGCATAAGGAGAATAAAATCAAATATAAATACAAATACATGGAAACTATACTTAATAACACATAATTCTTAAATAAATGATGAAAAGGCATAGAGCATGTGATACACTAATAATAAGATAACTAATACTTAAAGACACCACTTTATTATCACATCCAAGATGACTCTCACAGTCATCAAATCTATCATAAGAAATTATAATCATTAAATCAAGAAATGAAAAAGAAATAAGAAAAACATGATATAAACCAAGTAATAAAAACTAATAAAATAGTCTCATCACTCTCTCTCCCTATCATTAAACAACGCTAAGTTTATAGTCTTTAGCCAAACTTGCCTAGATTTATCAATTTGGTTGGGGTACATCACTACTACTCCTTAAGTGATTTCCACTATGATATTTTCCTTTCTCCTTAGGATTAACTTCAATATTGTTAAGCAATGATCCAAGAGGTCTACTACTAAATGAGATTGTAAGCTATCATAATTAAGTTTCTAAATTTTTAATAGAAACATCTTGACTTTACAATTGATTTCCTTACTAAATCACTACCTCATCCAAAGGTGACTTTTTGTTTCAAAATTAATTATTTTGATTAAATCCTAAAGGATAAGAAGGTCAAAGATTAACAAAAGATTGTTGAGGATTATTCCACTTTCCACCTTAATTATTTTGACCAGAATTTTATTAATTATTATCACTAATATTATTATTAGACCAATTGAAATTAGGATGGTTCCTCAATCCTAGATTATAGGTATTAGAGTAGGGATTATTTTATCTTCTGATTAAATTTATATTTTCAATCCCTTACACACTATTATCTTTATTATAATTCAAATCCTAATCTTCCAGTTATATAAATGATCTAGATCCTGATCCTGAATTTACTCCTATTATGTTTAATTTCTTAAAAATTACTATAACTTGTGCAGTTATAATTGACAGAGCATCCGATTCATAGACTTCAGCTATTCTCTTAAGATTTATCTTATTAGTAGGCCACTAGAAATTATTAGTAGTCATTTTCTCTATTAGTTTATATGCTTCCTTAAATGACTTAGACATTAAAGATCCTTCAGCTGTAGCATCTATGATTGATCTTAGAAATCCTACTACTCCATTATAAAAGGTCTGAATAACCAATAATTGGGTAAGGCATGATGAGGGCATTTCAACTTTCATAAATTGATTCTCCTTTAAAGTGGGCAAAAGATGTGATATCATTTCTAAATTTGAAAATTTTTGAAGGTGGGAAATACTTAGCAAGAAATTTATGAACTAACTCATTTTAAGTGGTTATAGAGCCTAGGTGGAAAGAATTTAACTATATCTTAGTCTTGTCCTTTAAAGAATATAAAAATAATCTGTGCCTAATAGTATCATCACTAACATCATCATACTTAATGTTACACATATTTCTAAAAAGCTAGCTAAGTATGAATTGAGATCTTAATAAGAGTTCCCCCAAACTAATAATTTTGAACCATCTGAATTATGGAAGGTTTTAATTAAAAATTATTTGCCTGGATAGCAGGTCTACTAATACTCTGATGGATTCCATCTACTATAAGGTTAGCATAATTCCTAAGAGGTCTAAAATGATTCTAATCTAGCACTGGATCAGACATCTCTAAAATCTTGTTGGTTTTTTGAATTTTTAAAAGGGTCATTTTTATCTTAGAATCAAATAACAAATGCTCCTTTCTAGATCTACGAAGCATACAATAATGTATAAATAATATCAACAACAAAAATGAGAAAAATTGGATACAAAATATAAGTAGGTCTAAATATGTATTTATTTTAATAATATAATTAAAATTGTAATATGGAAATTACTTCCCCAGTAACGACAAAAAATAAACTTGATGTGGTGGGGCTTCTATAGATTATCAAGATTGATTCTATCTAAGCTTAATAAGATGTGACATGAAAGAGTCTACTTTAGTTATTAATATGCTCTTTACATCATTAATCCAAAATAAGAGATCTAGCTAGACATGGAAGAAATAACAAGAAAACTTATTTTCATTATATTCATAAAAGAATCAAAATATAAGAATAGTGAAATTTTATCACCAGAAATATAAAAGTATCTTCTCTACACTCTTTCTTCCTCCACTTACAAAGTTTCTTATATAAATACAGGCTAAACTCTCATAAAGATTATATCTTATACTTTTTTAAGCTTAGATTTTATTTTGAGAGGGTACTAGAGAAGTACACTAAAATATATACTAAATTTGCGTAAGTTAGTGAACTCCTTTATAAACTTAACTGAATATCTATTTATAAGAAAACACAAAAATGGTCTCAAGAGCCATGGTGCTTGATAAGGTGGCGTTGTGGCACTTAAAGTTGAACTAGCAGGGGATGGTTACTAATAGAACAAATGTGTTCTTTCACTATGTAGGACGTGGCTATAGGAAGTTATAACTACTCTATCAAGACACTCTAAAAATTGGAGCACTACAATGCCCGTGTGGAGTTTCTAACGTTGGGGTGTTTGAATTGTAGCACTATGGCATTCATTTTCTTGAGAACCCGGTGTTGCCAAGGTGAATGTGCAATGCAGGGCACTACTTATGATGTCGTTGCAGCTCTCACAAATAGATAGGATGGGTGAGAGAGGGAGTCTACTGAGCTCACTGAGCTCATTCCTTTTCTTTTAATATTTCAGACAAATGAAAGGGTCTAGTGGAATAGATCAGATCTGGAGGAGGATTCTCGGAGCTTAGACTTTAAGGTATTGATTTTGTAATCTAATTTATATATTTTAATATATAAATATTACTAATTATGTTTTGATGGAGTGAAAATTTATTATGTAGTTTTATATTTTGGATATTAATAGCTCTAGTTATTAGTAATTGGTGGATGAGCTAATTACTTTTAGGATTAAGTAAGTCTAATCCTTCTAATAGATCTTAAGACGTCACAGGGTGGTATCAGAATAATAGTTTGGAAAGATTAGGGATTATAACCAGAGCTATCAAAAAATAAATTGTATTAGTATAGGAAAGGAGTTTGGAGTTTGTATAGAATATTATCTATTAAGTATGTTATATAATTGAACTCCCCTATTTTTATTTAGATTATAGTGTTATTATATCATGAACCCTCAATAGCAAGAGGCAAATGATGGACAGAGTTCCAGTAAGGCTATAATATATCAAAGTATTGTGGGTGCAATGACTTCTGACTCGATAATATAATTTACTGGGTTAGTGGCTTAACTGATGAGTGAAATTCAGGGTAGAATGGCTGGAGTAAAGGCAGGTGGTAATAATCATTTGCATCTTTTTTTATGGTTCAAGCCACCTCATTTCTAGGGTACTGTTAAGCCTCAGGTAACTAAGGATTGGTAATGAGCATAGAAATGTCATTTAATAGTATGTATCCTGGCCTGGAGGGTAGAAGAGTTCCATTGGATATGTTTTTATTAGATGGAGAAGTTGAGCGCTAATGGATAGGATAATAAAGATAGAGATTTCAGAGGAGGTCAAATGCATAAATCAGCTGGGATGACTTTATAGAGACCTTTAAGAGTGGGTTTGTGTTATCTTCTGTTAGGTAGCAGATGTAAGTCCTTTTTGAGATTGGCGCAAGGGAGCAAGATAGTTATACGATATGAGACAGAGTTTATAGTTCTTACCAAGTATGCTCCCTTGTTAGTTAGCACCCATGAAGAGAAGTGTTATAATTCTTGTGAGGTCTGAGAGATAGTTTAAAGCATCCCCTTATCTAATTTCATATCAATGAATTTTTTGAGCTCATGGAGAGAGATAGGGTGATCTGATATCCACTCAGTAGTTGTGGGATGCTAATAGAAAGAGGTTTGGAGGAGAACCTTCTAAGAGTGGGTTTAGTGGCAAGCAGTCTATAACAAAAGTTGATGATTCTAGGAGGGGAGGACCAACAGTATCTGGGGGTGTTGAAAGATTCATATCTATTAGTAGTGTGCATGTCTATGGTTTTTATAAGAGGAGGCACAAAGTTTGATATTATCTTTATATGGTTTAGTACTTCAAGTGTCGCTAGGTAGGTCACAAGGTGGTGCAGTGTTTGTAGAGACCTCTAGAAGGTAGGCTAGAAGCTAGAAGAGTTAGTCCCTTCTAGAGCTATTATTGAGGCCTTATCGACCTATAGAAAGGAAGATTTAGAGGGAGGCCATCTGGTGGATCAGTTGGAGGAGCCCAATGGGAATCTATTTCTATTATTAGTATATCCTCTGTGTAGCCAAGAGTATACAATTTGACTCATTAGGAGAAAAAAGAAGCACCAGATATGGTGGAAAGTATGACATTTATTTGTCCGTTATCTTGTGATTTTTAATATGATTCTGAGACAAGTCATTCTTTCATGTATGAGTATGTGTTTGATGTATCAGGTTTAGTCCCAAATTTTCTAGTTTCTGGTTTATCTATTTTATTGCCTATTAGAGATTTTCTAGCAGCTAGCAAGATCTGTAAGTTTGATATTAAGATTTTAAAAAGGATGTTTAAGTCTAAACTATTTGTATTATCTCTGAAAAAAGTTTTATGTGATAGTAGGTATGGATTAGTTAAGCAAGTATTAGATGTAGAAGATGTTCTACTGGTGAGGGAATTCCCTGATGTCTTCCCTAAAGAGTTATCTAGGTTATAGGATGGATTGGTAAGAATATATATAGATTATCAAGAGCTAAATAAAGTGACAGTAAAGAATAAGTATCCACTGCCCAGAATTGATGTTTTATTTATCAATTAAAGGAAGCAGTATCATTTTTTAAGATTAATTTGAGATTAGGTTATCATCCATTGAAAGTGAAGGCTGAAGAGGTGGTGAAGATGGCTTTCAGCACTATATTTAGGTAGTATGAGTTCTTGGTAATGCCATTTGGTGTGACGAATGCACCTTTAGTATTCATGGATCTTATGTAATGAGTGTTAAAGGAGTATTTAGACCAATTCATTATTATGTTTACTAATGATATTCTGGTGTATTTGAAAATTGAAAAAGGAGCATGCAGTTCATTAGAAATTGATATTGGAGACCTTGAGGAAGCAGAAGTTCATGCTAAATTTTTGAAGTGTAAAATTTGATTAACTTCTGTGGCATTTTTTGGGCATGTGGTGTAAAAATTTGTTACACCCTAGAATCTAATTTAGAAGATTTTTTTATCTTTTATTAGATAATAACTTGAGCTATCTAATTTTATTTATCAGTAATAAAATCATATATTAGGGTAAGAAAATTCTATTGATCAAAACATCCATATGAATCTATATTTATTGAATATATATATATATATATATATATATATATATAAAATACTCATGAATCATACAATCACAATATATCCCTCCATTCTTAAGTACAAAAGAATAACTAAAATAAAAAAGACCTAAACGTGAGGAATTTAGACTAGCTTCACACTCTTAAATCTCTTCATTGACCTAAAATCATTTAAACCACATATAATAAGCTAAATAGCCTAGGGTGTTACAAAAATCCTTTAACTAAATTCAAAGTATGGTAAAGATGTAATATACATGTTGTTAGTCAATTCATAATATTAATAACCATATGATTAGGAATTAGTGTAAAAATAGTAATGTTCACACTCAGTAGCAATAAAGTATGTAAAGTAATAAAATAATATGACATAAAGAGCAATAAGTAACCAATAATCTCATAAATTATTATTGGAATCAATTCATTGAAATAGTGACCAACCATGTCATAGTAATACTATTCAATCAGTAAAGAAATTATATTAATCAGTAAAACCAAAGTCTCAATAAAACTATCAGAATCACATTAATGTAATAAAATTGTATACAAGAGAATATACCATATCCAGACCTCAATATATTAAGCACATGCTCAGTGTATCTAATATGTCATATGTGCGGTATATTTTCTAATCAGTAATAGTCGTAGGTTATAATAATAGTAGAATAGTGATGTAATAACAGTAGTAAGGGTAAGTAACAGTAAAATTATACAGTAATACTAAGTTGATACAATATCAGTAGAGCTGTACAGTAGTAGTGAATGTGTGGTATGCATTTCAATAATCACACTAAAATAAGTAAAGAGTTTGGGTAAAAGCGATGTTTTTAAATACCAGTAATCTGTATTAGGAACCCATTAGCTCAGTAAATAGTCATCACTTTTTGCCCATCAGTACAGTAATAACTTCTTATAACTCCAATCAATGAATCAATAGAAGATAACATCAAACCACAATATTTAAAGAAAAGATCGTAGGCCCACCACTTTGTAGAGGTTAGTTAGTCTCTAGCCAACATCAGTGGATAACCAGCCTGTCTTATTTTCATAAATTTTATTATCACAATATTTTAACAATAATAGTGACCAGTTATCACCCATTCATATACCAGTGTTCATTCTCAATACTTGTATTAATAATATGCTTAAATAAAATACATACTATTTATTCAATGCAAATCATATAAAATATAATAATTTTTATTTTATCCAGTAAGATTTAGAAATTAACCAGTCAACATGTCCAGAATAATCCACATTATAACATATAAATAGTTACATAATGAAAATTTTACTAGTGTAAAATTATCCTCATTTTTTATAATGGAAATAAAAATTTAATCGAGAAATTAAAAATATTTCATATTTTTGAAAATTGAGATCGGCATAATATGACCTACCTTGATATGGTTAACTTTTTCAACTAGGTCAATAGCTAAAAATGACTCGAAGTACATCAAAAATCCTTCTTCTCCCCTCTAAAACCCTGTCCTTCTCTCTCCATCTTGGCCTCTCATTCAAATAAAAACACAACAAATGGTACTTTTCTATTCTCTGAACATTGCAGGCTGTCAAAGATCTTTATCCTTATAGCCAATCTTTTATAACCTATGGTTCTACAACTCCTTTTAATAGCAGGGGCTTCAGCTTATAAAATACTTATAAATACATATCCCCGTCTTCTTCCTTGCTATCACATTAGCTAGCTACATAACACTATCTGATGATATTGGAGCTAAATTGTGTTGCTCATTTGGCACCATCTTGCTTTTGCTGGTCCATTTCAATTGGTGAACTATTGAATAATTCATATATATAATTAATTATATAGGTAAAATAATACACCTTACTCTATCCAATCTTTTACCTTACTCAGAATCAATTCGTATAGCTCTTATAACAATTAAATTCTTTTAATAACTATGCTCTGATATCAAACTTTGTCATACCCTAGAATCTAATTTGAAAGAATTCTTTCTTTTATCTTTTATTAGATAATAACTGAAGTTATCTAATTTTATTTATGAGTAATAAAATCATATATCAGTGGAAACAATTCTATTTATCAAAACATCCATATGCATCTTTATTCAATGGCAAAAGAAAAATTATATATAATACTCAAGAATCATACAATCTCAATATATCCTTTTATTACTGAGTATAAAAGAATAACTAAAATAAAAAGTTACTAAACCTAAGGAATCCTGATCTGTCTCACGCTCCAAAACCTCTTCCATGGCCTAAAATTATTTAAATCACATATAATGAGCTAAATAATCCAGCATGTCACTAAAATTTTATAGCTGAATTCAAAGTACGGTAAAAAAGTAATGTTCATATCATCAGTCAATTCATAACACTAATAACCATATGATCAAGAATTAGTATACAAAGAGTAAAGTTCACACTAGTAGCATTAAAGTTAATAAAGTATGAATTAGAATGCTAAAAAAGGTACTTTTATTGCTAATTTTATGAAATTTAATAATACTATAGATCTCTATGAATTGAATGGTATGATGCAGCTTGATGTATTACGTCATCCTTACATCAGGAGAGGCAAATAATGGTGTTTTTTTTCTTTTTATGGATTTTATTTGATTATTTTTGGATGTCAATGATTGTGTTGTGTTTGGGGTTTTTTAATATTGGTTATTTTTTGGGGTTACTGTTCTTTTGATTTCTTTCAATTTCTTAGTATGTTATGTGTTGCCTTCTAAATCTTTGGGGGGTTTCCTCTAGTTTTTTGCTGCTCTTTTTGGTATTGATTTTGGGATCCGAGGTTAGGAAATGGGGATTTCTATGTCTGGTTCTGGGTCTTACTATGGGTGATATTTTATTTGTCCTCTAGGTGAGGTACTACTGGCTTGTTCAGTGATTTGGCCAATTCTTCTTGTATTAGTTTAGGCTATTTTGGGTATCTTCTATGTTGTTTTATGTTTTTTTGGGTAATATTTTTCTTGAGCTTTGCTCTGGTGTATGCTTTTTTAGTTCTTCAAGTTTTTGTTTTTGGGTTTCTCCCACTCCAGAATACTGGTTGGGAGATGTTGGATTCTTTCAATAGTGTGCTGGCTTGTGGTGGGAGGTTTAGTACTCTTTTATGCCACCTTTTATCTTTTATTCCAACAGGGTTCATTTCCTCATGTGCCAGGATGGTTATAGTTGGGTCCATTTTTTCCTTACGGTTGGGTCTTGATTATTGGGCCTTGTTTGATCTACTTCTATTTTATGGCTCTATGCTATGGTGTAGCCTATTTTTTTTGTGTAGGATTCCTTATTGTGAATCTAGTCTTCTACCCTATTAATGTTTTCTTCTTATTGTCATGTTTGGCTGATGGGGTGGGGTTAGATTTCCATTATTTGATTATTTGGTGCTTTGATTTTCTTTTGTTAATTTTATTTGATTTTTTGTAGTTGGGTGGGTGTTGATTCATTGGGATATCATTCTTTATTGCTTCTCTACTGGAGTTAATTGGTGTGATGGTTTTATATTGGATATGGATGGTATTTTGGCTTTTGATATGCAAATATTAGAGGTCTCATTGTTCCAATTTGGTGTTGGCTTCTTAGGTAAGCTACTTTAGTTGTATTTTTTGCTTTGACTGCCTTTTATTTTTGTAGGATTTCTTGTGGATCCTAATTGATCTTAGTGATTATCTGAGCCCTAGGCTCTGTTATTATACCTTTTGATTTTTTGGGCTTCAGCTCTTACCTGCCATTTTCCAAAATTTTCAAATTGTATATTGTATGGGATCTTTTACTCTATAGCTTTATTTTCCTTTTTGGATGTAGCACTTTGAGCATCTAGTGAGTTTTTGCACTTTGAGCATCTAGTGAGTTTTTTATCCCTTTGAGGACCTAGTAAGCTTTTTTAGATGATATAAAATGTGACATTTCCAAAAAAAAAGATAGTTCCTTAGCACTGCAGTGCTACCACACAGCCTTATGACACTACCACTTAGCGCTATGGCGCTTGTTCATTGTCCAAAAATCCAAGACTATAGCTCTAAAATATCACTATTTGGCACCTCAGAACTGTTGTAGTGTCATGGCACCTAGACACCTAACACCTAGGTGCTCAAATAGTTAAATTTTAGATTTTTTTCGAAAAGAGACTCCAAACCCCTAGTACTTATTCTAAATTATATGCATACCTTTTCATACACAAAAATGCTTCCAAACATATGTATATATATTCAAAAGAAAAAAAATCAAATTATTGTCTTTTAAAATTACTTCTTACATTTTTAGGTTAGTACATGTGGTAAACAAGAAAGGGATTACCATTGACCCTCAGATGGTGCAGGCTGTAGTGGATAGGCCATCGCTAACATCTATGATCTAGATTTGTAGTTTTCTAGGCATGGAAGGATATTATAGAAAATTTGTTACAAACTTATTGTAGATCACTATCCTTTTGATGAGATTGACCTATTTGCATCCAGGTAGTTGAAACCACATAAGACGAACTAATCGACTATGATTTAGAGTTAGTAGCAATTATTTTTGTATAGAAAATTTGGAGGCATTATCTATAATAATCCAAAACATGAAAAAGTATCTTAAAATAAAATTTTAAATTTTTATTTGAACTAGAGTGCTGTGGTGCTTCAACATTAATCTTGGTAAAGCTGCGACACTAGTCTTGAGAGCACAACAATGCAAAAAATTATTATCGCGGTATCAAAGCCTCTGTTATACAATAATTCTATATTTAACATGTAGCATTATAGTGCTGGGTTTGAGCGCTACAACGCTAGGTTACTAACAGTATTTTTATATATTCTTTAATCAAATCGTAAGAACTAAAAGCCTTCAACATAGCCACCTCTCCCCCATTTCGTCATGGCTTACTTGGGAAGGAAAAGGAGAAGGGAAAGAAAGATGAGAGAGCAAAGAGAGAAAGCAGGTTTTTGGTCATTTTTGTCTATTGTTTCAATTCAAAAAAGTCTTTTGATCATTATAAGTAACATGAATCTCACTTTAGTTCTCAATGATTTTGAGTTTAATGAATTTAATCTCTCTTAAAATGATAAAAATATATTTTTCTCCAGATTCATCGTACTTTTATCATGTAACTTTTCATATATGATAGATACAAACTTTATGAATATTTTAACTGTAATAATACTAAATTTCATCGGGTGAAATATAATTTATAATTTTTTAAAGCTATTAATTATTATATAGATTTTCTTGTATTTTATATATTTAAGCATTTCATGTTGTATTGCATGCATTAAAGAGAGATTAATATAATTGATATGAAATAAATGTAGCGTTCGCATATAAGCAAGGAACGCTGGCTATTAACACTATAATTAATATGAGTTTGCTCTTAAAATATAATGACCTATGTAAGAGGGTGGGCTAATGAGCTTTTCTTTAAATAAAAGATTGGTGATGGAATCCTGGTTGTAGCCTGTAACTGATTGATTAAATTATGCCAACGGGTAGAAGATGTCGACTCTTAATGATTTATTCAAAGCCACCTATAGAAATAAATGATAAATAGAAGTGAATGAAAGATAAGATATGATTTGAAAAATGAAAATATATGACTTATAATAGATAAAAGAATGAAAAACTCCACATTAAGGTTAGATTTCCTACCTTATTAATCCTTATACTAAATTATATATTGATGCATATATACATTGATAGCATTGATATACAATATTGATTGATAAGTTAACATATGAATGGTTACATGTATTGATATATATTTTAAATAATTAATATGATAGACATGACTAGTGACATTGATTGCTTTAACACATGCATGTTTATGCTATATTATTGATTTATTGATCACTATTTATTTATTTTAAGTATGTTTATGTTCTCGTATTGGTCGTTGATTTATGGATTTCAACATGATATTTCTCACTTTTTGTTATTGATTATATTGAATCATACTAACAATGACTGAGCATTAATGATATTGAATATTATTGATTTTATTGATTGAGATGAGCATATATATTGATTCCTTAAGTCTTATATTGAAAGCTTTAGTGAGTTTTGAGTTTCTATTGGGCTTTGTAAGCTCATTATGTGGTTTTATTGATTTTAGGATAGGGAAGGGGTCCAAACCATGTGAAGTGAGACAAATTGAGATCCTCAGGTTCTGCTTTTGATTTTGTTTAATATTTTCTTTTATTTTTTTATAGTTAGGAGCTATTGATATATTAGTGATCTCCTGGCCGTTGTAATATGATTTTGGTAAATGAATATAGTGAAATGTTTCAATGTGTACGACGTTTAATGGCCTGTACATGACAAATTAATTTATAGTAATGATTTATAAAAGCTTTGGTAAATGTGTAAAAAGATAAAATAGATAATTCTTCTAAATTAGATCTTAGGACATGAAAATTTTGTTTTATAATAGTTATTAGAAGATTTGAATTCTAACCAGAGCTATATGAATTAATTATAAGCGAGGTAGGAGTTATGTAGTAAAAATTTTCATCTTTTCATTTGATTCATTGATCTGCATATGTATGTATGTATGTCAATTTTATGTGTTAATTAATTAGGAAAGAGAATTATATCAATGGATAGATATACTCTATCGATCAGGATACATAGAATGGATAGAGTGTAACAATAGTTTCAATCAGCCCTGATAGTTTGATCTAGCTTGCCAATATACTTGCATAGGGAATGAGCGATACCTAGAGTAGGTTGATTGGGAGTAAGGTGATTGAAGAGGATAAAAATCTACAAATATTTCATAAACTAAAGCTTTTATTATTTAAAGGAGATGTAGAATCCCAGGTAGCTGAAGACTAGATGTTGAGGATAGAGAAAATATTTGAAAGCATGTAGTGTCCAGAGCATAAGAAAGGGCCACTAGTAGTGTTTTTATTTAAAGGAAAGGCTGAGAGATGGTGGATAGGATGATAGAGAGAGAACTTTTAGGGTAAGTTGAATGCAAAGATTTCCTGGGTGCAATTTTTTACTAATTTTAGAGACTGGTTTGTACCCCCACGAGCTTGACAACAAATGCAAGAGGTTTTCATGAGTTTGGAGAAAGGAGAAAAAGATAGTGATGCATTACAAAGCCAACTTTACTGTGTTTGTAAGGTATGCTTCGCAGTTGATCAGTATAATAGATGAAAAATGCTACATATTACTAACAGGATTAAAGGACGAGTTGAGGCATCTACTTGTATCAATGAGAATTCAAGAATTTTTAGAGTTAGTGGAAAGAATGAGATTGGTAGAGAATGATTTGGCTAATCCCTACTTTACAGAGCATATGAGCAGGAGGAGATTGGGAGACAATATGACGTGGAGAGACAGTAGTGAAAAGAGGAGTAAATTTTTTGGATAGTAGGAATGGATCTGAGTCAAGTGTGAGCGTTGTATCGAAGTGTGCCTGATGTGGAAATAGATACACTAAACAGTGTTTCTAATGACTGGATAGTGTTATAAATATAGCAGTGAAGACACTAGATGGCTATTGTCCGCTATAGTGATAGGGAATAGGATCTGGATTTATAGGAGTGCAGGCCAGGTAAGGCTATAAATAGAAGATTATTGGAACTAGAGAATACAATGAAGGATCTATAAGTAGAACATATGGATGTTACTGAAACTCAAAGAAAACTTGTATAATCTTCTACACTAGGCTAACACAAATATGATCGAAAATTTACTATTTGATCCAGTAGAATGATAGGGATGCACCCAGAGGATCCATTGGTAAAATTTTGATCCTGTGCATTAAATTTTAATTGATTAGCGTTATATTGCATGTTGAATAATTAATATGCATAACTGTGTAATTGAACTTATGATTGAGTGAATGCAATATATGATAAGTCAATCATTAGTACTACTTTTGGGATTTTTGAACTGATTTAAATTGTTTTGCTTGTTTTGTAATTATATTGATTTGTTTTAGAGAATTTATAAATTGAATTTGCTTTGAATGAAATTGAATTTGTTTCATTGATTTGTTTTATCTATTTTTTATCATGGAAATGTCAATGGTGATATTTTTAAAGGTGAGTAGATTATAACAACTTAAAATATATAAAAAATATTTTAAAATAAGAAATTTAATTTCTGTTCAAACTGGAGCACTTCAGCGTTGTGCTTAATAGTATTGTGACACTAGGCGTGAGAGCACCGTGGCTAAAAAATATCAGAAACTTTTTTTACATAAATCATTTCCACCTAGCCTTGCCAAAGAAGAAGAGAAGAGGAGGAGAAGTTGAGCAAAGAGAAAGAGGAGAGAGAGAGGATTCAGAGGCTGAAACTTGAGATTCGTCTATCGGGCCTGTTCAGCAAATTATAGAGCTCGAGGTAGACTCATAAATCCCTGACTCTGATTTTAATTCTAGAAAGTTTATAAAAAGATATAAATGAAAATGTATTTTTCTCGAATTTTATACAATTTTCACCATGTGATTTTTAATATATATGGTAATGTACACTTTATTTTGTACATTTTGACTATATAAAATTGAGATTTTAATAGTTGATTTTTTCTACATAATTTTTTTTAGTATACTATTGAATTGAGGCTTTTTTTTTGGAAAATGTAGTAGTTATATAAAAGCCTTGAATTGTTCATATGAATGTTTCTCTGAAGTTAGATATTGAAAAGAAAAAGTTTATTGAGTATTCTATTTTACAAGTTACATGGCTTTTACTAGCAATTCATGCATATTTTGAATATTGCATTAGATATCTAAATTAGTTATTGTTACATTGCATTTGCATTCTTCATAATATGGCATTGGAGATATTTTGAAATGTGAAAAAGTACACTCTTTATGATGTTATAGGGGCCCTAAATATACTCTTTTGGCCCCATCTAATTGATACAGATGTGTAAGAAATTTTGGCCCCACTTGCTGAAAGTAGGTGTAGAAGGTTAAGTAACACCGTAAGTTCTCTCTTGGCCCCATCCACCTATATGACCCAACTTCCTATATGCTTGTGTGTGAGGTAAAGGGAGGCATAAGTGAGTGGAGATAAAGTAGGCATTGAGACATATGTATTATAATTATTTCATTTCATATCTTAATGTTCTAGTGAATTAAGTTTGAGAATTATTTTGAAACATGCATTAGCAAACTCTGATCTTCTGTATGAATTTTGATGGAAAAGTGAAAGTGAAATCCAAGTAAATTTGTAAGAATAAGTATTCTCTACTAAATTTGAGAATATCTGTGAAAGTGGTTATATGAGTATAAGTGTTAGTTCTGAAATCAAATATATACTAGAACTTCAGTAAAATTATATTTTGCTTATAATTTAATTATTTTGTAAGTCTATATGTCTTCTTTAATTAATTTCTTTTAAATAATTGAATTGGGTATTGATATCTATGATGGACAAGAGAGGGAGTCTACTAAGTTAGTTGAGCTCATTCCATTTCTTTTAACATTTTAGACAAAAGAAATTGTCCTATGGAGTAGATAAGGTCTAGAGGAGGATTCTCGGAGCTTTGAGTTTAATGTATTGATTTTTGTAATCTATTTTTTTTTGTTTTTATGTATAGATATTCTTGCTCTGGATTAACATAATTATGTCTTAATGAAGTGAAAGTTAATTATGATGCTTTTATACTTTGGATATTAGTAGCTTTGGAAATTGGTGGATGAGTTAATTACTTATAGGATTAAGTCCAATCCTTCCATAGATCTTAAGGCATCATAGAGTAGATGTCTGGTTGCGAGAGTCAAGAGGAGGGGGTCCAAAGGTGGTAGTCGGTCGATGAAAGTTCCAACGGTGGTGATCAGGCAAAAGTCGGCCATGGAAGTTAAAAGGAGGCCTCGTGGTGACCAGGCATAGGTCTAACAATGATGATCGAGTTCTGAGGGTATGCTGGTAGTGGTGCTTGGGCTGAGCTTTAGGATTCATCAAGCCTAGAGCTCTTTTCCCTTTCTAGTTGAGTCGTCACCTCCTCTCATATAAGGAGTAGGATCTATTTATACATTTATAGAGTGGTAAGCCTCACAAATATGAAGAAAATATGGAACAAATTTGGAGCACTTAATCGGACAACCCATATTGATTCCCTAAATTATAGATAGTTTCTTTAGCATTTATGTACCTAAATGATGTAAGAATCAAGCCATCTTGGGTTTATTCGATTTGTCACGTTGAGCAACTCAATTCAGCTATAAGCATGCTATATTTGGAGAACATTTAGTTATATAATATGCCTCAAGCCCTTGATTTAGACCCATTTGGGCTTGAAGTACACCTATTTTGGTATTGTAGGATTCATCTCATTAAGACGTTCAATTCAACTTAAGGTTGCTAAAATCGAAGTTCAGATGGTCCAGAATTTAATTTTAGAAGTTTTCAACTCAAATATGCCTCGAGATTCATGTCAGATCAAGATAATTTTTTATGACATATTAATGACAAAGCAAAAAAAAAAAAATTACAAGCACCAATTGACTATTTTAAAAATATCATTAATATTTTTGAAAAGATATCTATAACCATAGACCCTTAAAATTTAGAGGGGGCACACTTTAAACTTTTTTATAAAAAATTATACTTATATAAATAAAAATACATGACATAGAAAAGTAATCTTCAAATATTTGTAGGGGAACCTCTAATCCTCTTAAATTTGCCCTTTATACAGAACATAACTTTACATGATAACATATATATAAATAGACAGTAATATAAGATTAAGCACCTTAATCAACATGAGAACATTGTTTTAACATTTTTTCATCTAAAACTAAAAAAAATAAAAAAAAGAAAAAACCAAAGCCCATAAATAGCAAATCATATGCGCACAACTAGGATCCTTACTATCTTTGAACCATCCCAACCATCATTTACTCCATGGCCATAAATGAACCTCTATTCCTAACCTTAACTCCTCTTTCCTCTCCATCCGCATTCCTCCTCTCTTCCTTCCCCGACGACAATGCGAAACCCATCTCATGCTTTCTCTTCACTGTTCAACAGCAATTAAACCACTTGTGTGTGTTTCATTGCAGATGAATTAGCCGGCAACTATGACGACGGAGAAGAAGGGAGATTGGATATTGATGCGGCGGTATGAGATGGGGAGGCTGCTCGGGCAGGGGACGTTTGCAAAGGTGTACTATGCCCGGAGCTTGACGACGGGGCAGAGCGTGGCTATTAAGGTAATTGAGAAGGAGAAGGTATTGAGGGTGGGGATGATTGAGCAGATTAAGAGGGAAATATCGGTTATGAGACTGGTGCGACACCCCAATGTTGTGCAGCTCTACGAGGTGATGGCGAGTAAGACCAAAATTTATTTTGCCATGGAGTATGTTCGTGGGGGCGAGCTCTTCAACAAGGTTGGCCTTATCTCTCTCTCTCTTGAAAAATTATTCTATCCTGACACCGGATGGTAATACCGTCCGTTATGCTTGATATCCTAGCAGTATCGAGAGTACCGACCGCGGCTCGGTGCAGGTCGGTACCGAGCTCAATATTAGAGTCCGGATGTCTTCCGATGTCCGAACAAAATATTTTTTCCTCTCTCTCTCTTCACGTAGAAATCTGACAACAAAATTAATATAAGGTAATAAATATTAAAGATAAAAAAATAAAATGAAATATTTACTTTGAATAATCAAAAAAGTAATTTTTAAGGGGTATTTACGTGAAAATAATTATGTTAAATATCCCGAAATACATCAGATTTGGCTCAATATTTTTATTTATTTATTTATTGAGATATCATATGCAATATTAATCCCAATATAAATTGAAAAGATTTTGAAGTCTATTCTGATATAAATTTCATCAGATCGCCCGCGGCCGGCTCAAGGAGGACGCAGCACGACACTACTTTCAGCAAATAATCAGCGCTGTCGACTTCTGCCACAGCCGCGGCGTCTACCACCGCGACTTGAAACCCGAAAACCTTCTGCTTGATGAAAATGGCGACCTCAAAATCACCGACTTCGGCCTCAGCGCCCTCGTCGAGAATCGCCGTCAGGACGGCCTACTCCACACCACCTGCGGCACCCCCGCCTACGTCGCCCCCGAAGTCATCAACAAACGCGGCTACGATGGCCCCAAAGCCGATATCTGGTCGTGCGGCGTCATTCTCTTCGTCCTCCTCGCCGGATTCCTCCCTTTCCACGACTCCAATCTCATGGAAATGTACCGCAAAATTTCCAAAGCCGACTTCCGATGCCCAAATTGGTTCCCTCCCGATGCCCGCAAGCTAATTGTCCGCCTTCTTGATCCTAACCCTAATAACCGCATCACAATCCCTAAACTCGTCGAATCCCCCTGGTTTAAGAAGGGGTTTAAGCCGGTCGAAGCGCACCACGACCCGGCGGGTGTCGTCGACGCGGCTTTCTCGATGAAACCGACCAGTCTAAATGCGTTTGATATCATATCGTTGTCGAAGGGGTTTGATTTGTCGGGGTTGTTTGAAGGGTGTGGGAAGAGGGGAATTGCGGCGGAGGCGAGGTTTACGACGCAGAAGCCGGCGGCGGCGATTGTGTCGAGGTTGGAGGAGATTGCGCAGACGGGGAGTTTTAGGGTGAGTAAGAAGGATGGGAAGGTGAAGTTAGAGGGGAGGAAGGAAGGGAGGAAGGGACAGTTGGCGATTGATGCGGAGATATTTGAGGTGACCCCGTCTTTTCATTTTGTTGAGGTGAAGAAGTCGGCAGGGGATACGCTTGAGTTCCAGCAGTTCTGTGATCAGGGGTTGAAGCCGTCGTTGCAGGACATTGTTTGGGCTTGGCAGCAAGGTGGGGATGTGGAGCAGCAGAACTTCTCCGGCGCCTCTGCGAGCCGCCCGCCGATCGCTGCTAACTCAGGATGAGATTGAAGAGACCAAGTTCTTCATGGATGGATGTTTCGATCTGCTGTTTGATAAACCATATTACTTTTTTTTTTAATTGTTAATTAGCACTTCGCCATGAATAATGGGCAGTGCGAAAGGGCTTCCATCTGATATTTGAGATAAAATTTGTGTCAAATGTGTATCAACACAACCTGAGTGATGTCCTGTGCTTATTATTATTACATTATTATTCTTTTTATTGTACTTGCTGCTAGTATGCCTTGCCATATTAATATATTTTCAAATTGTCATGTATTCTCAATTTTAATTTCTTTATATATTATCCCAATTTCATTTTACTTATTTCCTATTTTTTTAGGTCTATTATGTGCCACCTATACAAACATCATCATAAGATTAAATCTAAGGGGGGCTAGTAATTTAAAGAAGTTCAAATTATAATCTCGGGTAGGGTTTGCCTCGTCTCTTTTAGCATAACATGGCATTTGTGTTCATTATGATGGTGAGATTCCTTCTTTTTTTTTTTCTCCCTTGTAGTCCTTCCGCCCTCAACCTCTTAACATTGGTGGGAGGATTTGCATGTTCATTCTCTCTTCTCCCTAACTATTATTAATTTCTATATCTTTGATATTGACTTTATCAAACTCATTCTAGATTTATTTAGGAATACTCTCTTTGATGATACAAGCATTTTCATAAGCATTAAACACAAAGGGCTTGTAATGCGTAAAGCCCAAATTATAACTTTTGCTTGGATTTTGTCTTGTCTTTTCTAGGGTTACATGTCCCTTTGCCCTCCTCATGATGGCGCTACCTGTGATGACCCATAATCTCGATGGATGCATTAATATTAGGGCCAAAAATTTCATTTTATATAGAGCCACTAATGAACAATAAATATAATACTATCATATTTTTATTCCATCGAAAATAGTTCATATTACAAACATGATATTATAAAACGCTTTTAACATTTCACATCCAAAATGTAACATCTATTACTGGATTAACTGGACTAAATATAAAACATAAAATTTACAAGATGATATGATATCTTTAATTTGAATCTATCCAATAAGTTCTTTCCCTTTTCTGGAAATGTAAACCAACAATTGCAGCGAGCAATTGTATTGCTAAAAAAATCACTAGAAACTCATCAACGCGTTCAATTTATAATCTATAATAACTTGCATCAAAATTCATCATATATGAAAAATAAACAATGCATATATAAATATTTTAGTGAACATGTACATCATATAAAAATGTCATCCATTACATATATCGTGACTTATAGTAGAGAACATTTCTATCAGTAGAGTTTTCATAATGCGTGTATAAACATTTTAGTGAACATGTACATCATATAAAAAATGGCATCCATTACATATAACGTGACATATTGTAGAGAACATTTCTATCATTAGAGTTTTCATATCATTCTGTCATATTAGTTTCATATTTTACATTCTCTCATTTTGTTATAGAATCTAGTATAATACTATTATTACTTAACTCACATTGAAGCTTGCTTATTTATCAGAAAAGCTCACAGAACATGATTTGAATAATTCATATAGCATAATTTATGCAATGTATGAATGAAAATCAATTTCTCCCAATTGCTTTTTCTTTCTCCACATGCTTACTTATATCTTCACATTCATCTCCATCTATCACACATACAGATGGAGGATAAGCCTACTTATAACTCGACATTTATCTCTCATCTTTTATAGTGACAAATGGAGGATAATAATTTCATATTCATCTCTCATCTGTCATACATACTGATAGTCCTGCTTATAACTCTACATTTATGTCTCATATATCATAAGAATAAATGAAAGACAATAGTTTCACATGAGTACCATATCATGTCACATATACTATCTTCAATTCCCCTCCATCCTCCTTTTCACCATGTTATATAAAAAAGAAATAATATGAAGATGTATGAATGATTTAGATGTATAGCATGAAGTACCAATACTTGCAATTTTATATGTGATGCACATAACAACATTTGTTATGATATTAAGGCACTAGCATTTCCACATAATAATAATGAAAATAACTAGCATAAATTTCATGTTCAAATCTACCAATTTATTTAACATGATAAGTTGCATAAATGGTCATAATTTATGAAATCAACAGAAATTATAACTTTCAATATCATTGTAAAGCATGATGATTCTAGTTACATTAAAGTTTTCACTAAAGTATCAAGTATGCACAAACTTCTACTAAATTTGAAGTACTCGATGAAATTCTATAAATTTTTTATCAATCGAATCGAATTCAAGTATTTAATAAAATACTAAAAATTATAAAGCAAGAAGTTATTCAAAACCCCCAAAATCATTTTTCCTTAATTTTATAGCCAACCAAAACCTTAAATTTAAAACTAAAGTAGGGTTTTAGTTTCCTGCCTCAAAGTGAACAACTTCAATAACAACCCTAACGATCAAATGCGACTCCACAGCCTCTAAAATTTCCTTCTTTCTCTACCCCTCTCTCCTTCCTTTTCTCCAAATCTCTGTCACTCCCTCCTAGTAGATAGATAACTTGTATAAAATAAAATATTTTACCCAATGCCACACTGCTCAGCACTATAGTGCTAAGAGAGAGAATTGCTTAAATCCAACTGAATCCTTATCCACCATGTTCTAAGCACCATAATAATAAATCGCTATAGCACCACCGAACTCGTAATAGTTCCTCCAAATAGAGAGTTCATCATCGCTACCCCAACTCTCGATAACACTATGCTGCCCTAGTACTTATAGCGCTATAATACTTGGGCACACAACACAATAGTGCCACCAAATCAAAACTTTAATTTAGTAAATTATTCAAAATATCAAATATAAACATTCCATTTTATTCATGAGATTCATAGCAAGTCATAATTAAGCACAAATGTACATATTTTTTAATATTTTAAAATTTAAGTTATTATAATCTCCCCTCCTAAAAACCAATGTTATCCTCAATATTGCTAACTAACCAACTGACTACCTATACTAATAAATAGTAGACATCTAAAATAAATCAGAGTAAAGTTATCTTATTTTGCTTTCTCCTCCCAAGTTGCTTCTCTCTCAGATTTGTGCCTCCATTGAACTTGTATCATGGGAATTTATTTACTTCTCAAGTGCCTCGCGTTATAATCCAATATTCTCTTTAGTTCTTCTATGTATGTCAAATCAGGTCTTAATTTAATCTTAGATCCAGAGACCCTGCTTTCCAAATCACCTATCCACTTTCTCAACCTAGAAACAAGGAAGACATTATGTACATCTGACATCTACTCAGGTAATAACAACCTGTAAGCTGACTTAATAAATTTTACCGATCACTTCAAAGGTTCCAATGTATCTTGGGCTCAATTTTCCTTCTCAACCAACTTTATTTACTCCCTTTAATGTATTAAACTTCAAATTATTAAATGTCTTATTTAAAACTGCCAATTTTTTTAGATCAATGCAATTCTATCTGTGCTTTGCTACCTTTAATCTATCTCTTATCAATCAGTTCTTCTCTGCTGCATCATCTACCAGTTTTGATCCCATCAATCTCCTCTCCCTACTTTAATATAAGATAATAGATATCTACACTTCCTACCACAAAGAGCTTCGTATGGTTCATTCTAATACATGACTAGAAACTATTATTATGGGCAAACTCTATTAATGGAATATGATCCTCCAAAATCCGACCATGTTCAAAGATACATAGCCTCATAGATCAATGCAATTCTATCTGTGCTTTGCTACCTTAAATCTTGAAATAAACTCTACTACATCATGATTTAACCCAGGTCAACAAAACATCGGCATTAAATCACGATGCATATTGCTACTCCTTGGGCCAATTTTATATCCAGAATAATGTGCCTCATATAGTATCTCTCTCCTCTAAACACCATTAGAAAAAACCCCAAAGTTAACTCATACAAGTTAATTCACCATCATCCATATGTAGCTCGATTATCATTCTCGATAAAATTTGATTAACTAACTTTATATACTCATAATGTAATCTTTGAGCCTCCTTAATCCACTTTACAAAAAAGGTTAAACAATCATCTATGAAAGAACTTCTTTATAGATTGGCACACAACTTTCAGCTCCAACTTTTGCATCTCTTGAATCAAAGCCTCCTCAGATGTAATCAGATAAGCTACCATTCTAATTGACTTCCTACTTAATGCTTCAGCTATTACATTACCCTTATTAGTTTTATATATACTATTTTGGTCATAATCCTTAATTAGTGAACAGTTTGGCTTGTCTTTTGCCCCTACCTTGCCTTAACTTTCCTCTTTGGACAAAATATTTTGGTATAAAAGACCTAGCGATTACCTTGGCATATGAAGAAGACTTCAAAACTATTGGATGCTGAAGAGATATTTTATGTTGGAAATGCCACTCCTTCTACTATTATTCTCACTTCTAGGACTATATACCCTTCAAAGACTTCTAAAGATGAATCAATAGTGTATGTCCAACTAATTATTGCCCCTATATCTGAGCTAGGATAAGCAGCTGTCCCCCTTTTACCAGTAGCTTTGGTTGTTTAAGATAGTGCAAGTTAGGTTGGGGTTGTATTGGCTGCAAGAAGAACATAGGCACTATAGGTATGTGTTGACCCTGCACTCTCACATCATTTCATGTTGTATGTATGATATAGGTGGTGTGGTGATTGATCTCAATGATAATGGTTATCCCCAAGGTTCAACAAATGAATGAAGCATTTATCGTATCCGAATAGAGATGAAAATCGTTTAAGTACTTGAACTTGAACTTGATCAACTGGGAATGGTAGAGCATGAACTAGAATGATGAATAAGAACTTTCTGACATGACATTTGATCATGATTTGGAAAATGAATGTAACTTTATGTAACTATAAATGGAAGGAGTACAAACCCATTTTCTATATCTATACATTCTTTTTTCATCACACGTGTGTGAACCTATGTTTTTCTTCAAAAGGATTTCTTCATATTTCATAGATTATCTAGTCTATTTCATATTCTCTTTTATATAGAGAAAGTTGCCTAGCCACTACGTTCCTAATAACATAGGTAATAGTAGTGAATTCCAATGCGAGGTAAATGACCTTATCTTCCCACTCAAAACTAACTTAGATTCTGCTTACTCAGATCTGATAGTCTAACTTGAATTGAATCTGATAGATCTCAATCTAGAATAACTAGAAAGTTTTGGATAAACTCTTCAGCCTACTTTTCGCATTGACCTAGGTACTTTCACTATCCCTAATAAGGAGCTACCTTTGTACTATCTGCCAAAGGAGGAGCCTCTGACATAATCTACCACCAAGTTGCTGAAAGGCCATTCACCCTACTATGAAACTAATCCATTACATTGGAAAAGAGAATGTCAAGAGGCCTTGGAGGACTTCAAGAGAGTTATGGATCTGGTGCTTGCCTTTCTGGATCATGCTAAGCCAACGAGATTCACTTGACCAGTAGGTGGGTGGAAGGCCTTCATTGGAATTCATTATAGACAGATAAAAACTAATGATGGAACCAGATCATATTCAATGAAATCACTACTATGCTATATGAAAAATTTCAGGTTTGATCTTGAAGAGGACCTGGTGAGAGTCTAGGTAAATGGTCAAATTTCTTTCAGAAGAGCATGCATTATTCTAAGAAAATGGTAGCTTATGATGGATGACCAGGCAACTCCCTCTATAGAGGATGAACCCTAGCAAGTGTATAAACTGGCTAAAGAATTCTGGGGGGAAGTCGATAGCATCGTAAAGCAAGCATCGACCGTTATGGAGCAGTAGGCTGCATTACACGATCGAGCCATCGCTCACCTTTCACATAAGAATAAAATTCTCAAATTTTTTAAGCTTTATGGGAAAACTTGAGATTGATTCGAGATCGGATCTTTCCTGGAAAGAACAAAAAGGTGATCAACCTGGATCAACTTCAAAAAATTTGAATATATGAAGCAAGCATAAAAAGGGATATTGGATTTCTTAAGAGCCCTAAGCCTTGAGCTAGCTTGTACAAAGACTCCTAAATCTATCCTTGTTCCACCTCTCCAATCCACGTACGTTCCCCTGAAAGAAAATGGATGCGCTATGGCTTTCATTATTGCTTATTCTTTTTCTTTCTTTGCTACGCAACCTTGCATGCTCTTCTTTGTTTATTTCCTGCCTTCCATCCAAGTCAAATCCCCAAGTCTTCTCGTGATTGAAGTAAAGGGTAATGCCTTCATTGAGTAAATTATATAAGCCATCCCTTAACCATAAGTAAGATGAGGTCTTGCCTTATAGCCCAGGTATAGTCTTCAGTTGATGTGCTCACTTAACATCATTCTTATAGTTATCTTAGTTGGGTAAATGTGGAGGTCTACAAAATTTTCATATACTGAAGGTGCTAGGGATTTTTCTTGAAGAAAAAAAGTAGTGCTTTAGATTCTTCTTATTTCTTCACAACTCTCTTAGAATGTCCTATCCTCGCTCCAACCAAGAAAGTAAAGAAGCTGAATCTCCCCTATGTAATAATGTATGTTATTTTGACAGGCATGTACTACTTAAGCTAAAGCAGCTAGATATTTCACTTGAAAGGATTCTCTTCTATATAGATATTTTAAATAGCTAATATAATTCACTTTTGATCCCCTTAAAGTCAAGTTTAGCGAGCTACAAATTAAAGCGAGAGAAGAGAGAGCTATGTACCCTATTTGGCTTAGTATAGGGCATCACCACTTCCACCTAAATAGCTTGAACCATATAAGCTAGTATACTCTTAGTATGAGAGTACCACCCATGGCCACCATTAAGAGCCTTTTTCTTCTATTCTAATTCAATTGCTTCCCACCTCCTATTATGGATCACTTGAATTTGAATTATCATAGAATGAAGTAAAGAAAAGAGGAAAGAAGGGAATTTGCCAGCAACCTCTCTTCCCTTTCAATAAGTTTCTTCCCCAGTTTCCTATTCCTGAACCGCCAAGCAAGGACAAACTGGGGCCTAGAAATGGATATTTGGCATGAAGGGAAATGAATTTAGTTAAGCAAGGTTAGGCTAAGACTTTCTTGAAAAGAGGCATTCCCTTCTTCCTAGTCATAGGCGATGGGTGATCTTCATACGTGGGATTGAAACATGAACCACCAGCTCTTCTCCTTTTATGGTCTTGATTTGTTGTGTCATTTTAGTCATAGTGGTCGATGATGAAGAAAGAAATGAAGCAATGTCCTTTTGAGAAAATGTAGAATAATACACCTATCAAGAAAAAAGCCAAAGGTTAGTATCATAGTTAGACATATCAAACTGAAATAAGATATTAGATTAACATCTTATTACACAAATTTTTTAGATAAGCCCCTTAGGGAATTAGATAGCCTAGTATATTGTGATGTGTGATTTGGTTGAAATTTTTATATTGATAGATTTGGACTGAGAAACTGTCATCCCATTGAATCTAATTGGGATGCCCCTAGATCTAACATGTATCTTGGGAGGAGGAACATGAAGCTCATAATTATGGTTGCCTTCAAGTCTTCAAAAATGAAAGAAAAGGGGAATTGATCCATGGTCGATTCCATAATAGATAATATAAGAACAGTTAGTTGTACCTCATGAAAAAAGATTTTTTTATGGAATTATACATTCCATTCCTTAAAATATCATAAACAGTTCCTGTGGGTTAACACCTTTGTTAAGGAAATAGAAAATAATAGGAACTTTTAAATAAGTTTGACTCTTTATTGGATCATTAAAACCCACTTTTCCTTTCAAAGATCTATTCCTTCTCTTTGAGATCGAACATCAATTGCATTGATTGCTCATTGGGATAGATGTAGATAAAAAATGTCCCCCCTAAAAATGTATAGGAGGCTTTCTCCTCATATAGCTCAAGAAAAAATGATTCAAATTTCTAGAATTTCTTGAGTTATCTCTAACCTCTTTTTTTATCTCCTCTCAAACCACCTAGTCAAGTGCAAAAAACACAATGGAATCAAGCAATGCATGCTACTAGTGTGCTTCCTATCCACAAGGAAAGAAAAAAGAGTGATAATGCACATAATATTTGACTATTTGCAGTATGGGAGCTGATTACCAAAGAAATCCCTAGGAAAAAAGAAAAGATATCTCAGTAGAGAAAACCATAGGAGGCTTTATTGGTGAGATCCAACGATGAATAGCTACCTAAAAAAAACTTCCTAGAAGTCTGAGGACCTTTAGTACCCTACCCTACCCCTGAACTGACAGCCTTTGTGCCAAGCGATGACTGTCCTTATCTGCACCTTTCCTTTTTTCCATTAAGCCCACTTCTTAGCTTTGTTTTTTTAGTCTCTGGAAAAGCATTAGTGCTTCACCTACCTTACCCACTTTATGAAAGCTTCATTTCATTTTTGGGTTGATGGATGGATTCAGTCAGCCTCACTCCGAGGGGGTTAAGGGCCATTTCGAGCAAGCTTTCGCTTTTTCTCCCAGCTTTCAATAACTTTTGCTAACTCTTTCAAAGGTTACCCCTTGACATTCCTATCATTGAAGTAGCCCTTCCTTGCCTACCCTTAGAAAGAAGACACTATATCAACTTCCTCTATTTGTATGAGTTATCTTTATAACAGCTATCCTATTACTACTATCACTATCAGTACTAGCTGGAGTTATTATAATGTTTCTAATAGACTGAAACTTTAATACATCATTCTATGATCTAGCAGGATGTAGAGACCCAATTCTTTATCAACACCTATTCTTGTTCTTTGGTCATCTTGAAGTTGACATTCTAATTTTTCCTAGATTTGGAATGATTAGTCAAATTTTAAGTGTCGATTGCTAGCACATTTGATCGCTGCAATTTCACCGATAAGGGTTTAGCACTAGAACTAAAAATTGGATAGTTGCATTTCACATTGATGTCGGCTATGCGCCTTTTGCATCCGATGACTAAGTTCCTAGACCTATTAATTAAAAGGCAGGAAACAGATAGCCGACTTCCCTCATAGTATCCTTATTAGTTATCTATCTTTTAAGCCAAAGAGAGAAGGTCCAAGTTTTCACCTAATGGGGAACTAACAGAGATACACATTCCTAGTGTCTCGATAGCTCATAGGCATTTTAGGAGCCCTATTGAGCTATACAATAACGCTTCTTTCACCTTACTTACCACATATTCAAATGAATAGATTGAAAGAAGTAAAGTGGTTTAGCTTTTGTGCATGCTAGGGGCCTAAGGCGTAGTTGAGTTGCTTACGAGGGGTGCAGTAAGCTAATGGTAATTACCTTCATTGAAGGAGAGCTGAAAAAGAAAGAGAGACTCTAAATAGACTGTATTAGAGCAACAGTCAAACTTGTTGAAGGAAAAGGTTCCCAATGGATTATTTGATCCATATTGATGCAATGTCGCTATATGAAGAAGACTGGTGCCTACAAAAAGAGAGGGGAGTAAATGATGAAGACTAAAAAATGATGTAAGGTGGCATTGTCCATAGAGAAACTACCCCAAAGCCAAGTCACTATGGCATCTCCTACTACAAGTATGGCCTTTGCTAAGCTTGTAATTACTGTAGCTCCCTAAGAGCTCATCTGACCCCGAGGTGGGGCAATGGATTGTGAATCCACCATGCGCGGGTTCAATTCCCATCATTCGCCAATCACATTCTTTCCAATTTTTTGAATTGTCAATGTAGAATATCTAATTAGAATCAAATGTATGACTAAATCTGAAGAGTCTTAACTTAGCGCCATATCTTTGTTCAACATCAACGTGAAATTTTCTTTCATGTATGGCTTGTGTTGGGCACCACAGTGGACTTCTTATAAATAAGAAATATGGAGTTAGGAAGAAGATATGGTCACCATACCATATGTTCATTGAGATTTCGCTCAAAGGGATTGAGCCTTTATTAGAATCAGAGGCGTGCCTACAAACACCTGTCAAAGTGTTTGGCTTGCACTTCTATTTCCATTTGCTCTAGCTATGAAAGAAAAGAATGGCCTATCGTGTAATTTTTTGGGAGTTGAGTTGGAGTCAAATCATTTTCATGGTCAATGTACTCAACATTTGAGGACCCAAATTTGGTCTATGTCTGGACTCCGGACTACTGCAGTGCTAAGAGTTCTTCCTATTTTCATTCAGTTCATTCTGCTCATCCCTGACTTATCTTATTCAGTCACTTGGAGAGTGTCATATTGAGTACATTTTCTGGGGTTTGAACCCTGTTCATGAAGCATTTGGTGTAGACTATTCTAATGTGAGTATGCATGTTAACGCTTGGCACACTTTACCAGTGAAAGCTAGTGAACTTTTGATGGTTTACTTGAAGGTGGAGCTCAATAATATTGGGTCTATATGGTTTAATAATCGTGAGACACTTGTGTTTTTAGGTTATGACAGCCCTATAGTCTTGTCAAGGGCCTCGGCTGGTTGATTAATGGTCTAATTCTGCCTGCAGTAAGTCTGGTAGGATATGATAAAGACTTGGCTAGTGGCTAAAAGATTCGGTGTCAAGCTAGAGGGAAGAAAAAAAACATGTTTGATATAAGCAACCTGATTTGATTTGGAAGGCACTCTTAAGGCCTTTCCATGATTGGGTGATGAATGTTCTAAGTAAGCTTTAAATAGATAGAACTTTTTATCATCGCGCACCCCTTTAGAGGTTACATGGAAAGATGATACTCAATTCATATGACCTCTAAACCGCCACGGACACTATACCTATGAATAAGTACTTCAAACTCTAATGATCTGTATGAATCTCATAACTAACTCGATATAAATAATATCTATAGATTTTTAATGCAAATACAATCACCGTTAACTCTATGTTAAGAGTAGGATGACTCTTCTCATGCAGCTTTAACTATTAAGAAATTTATATAATTACTTATCCAAGTTGATTTAATATATGACCCAGTCCTTTTAAAGAATCATCATTAAACACTTAAAAACCACCAACACTAGATATAATAGTTAGAACCAACACTAACACTAAGAAATCCTTCAACCTCTAAAGATTAGCCTTTTTCTCAAATGTCTAATAAGAAAGCACTATGTTTTAAGTTATTCTTGTCAAAGGTATCTCAATTCAAAAAAATCCTATGACAAACTTCCTATAATAAATTATCTTGCCAAGAAAAATTTGAACCTCTAACATTGAAGTTTGTCTTAGCCAATCATTTACTTCTTGCACCTTTTGGGGATCTATAAATATCCCATTACCGCTCACCACATGGCCTAAAATGTTACAAATTTTAGCAAACATTTACACTTAGAGAACTTCACATACAACTGGTGTTTCCTTAAAGTCTCCAATCCCAACATTAAGAGAGTTATGTAATCATCCTCAATCATCGAATATTCTAATATTTCTTCAATATAAATAATAATCACCTGATCTAAATATGCCTTAAACATCCAATTCATTAGATCCATGAATATAATTGGTTCATTAGTCATGCCAAAAGGCATGGTTAAAAACTTATAATGGATATAAGGAGTATTAAAAGCTATTTTTGCCACATTCTCCACCTTTACTCTCAGCTGGTTGAACCGAAACCTAAAATCTATCTTTAAAAATATAGATACTCCTTCTAACTAATCAAATAGGTCATCAATCCTGTATAATACATTCTTGTTCTTGTTTTCCTAACAAAGCCTCTATCATGCAACTTCTATAATTGTACCTTCAATTCCTTTAACTCTTTAGGTTCCAATCTATATGTATCTTTTATAATAAGAGATATACTAGGTACTACATCAATATAGAACTCCACCTCTCTCTTAGGATGTAAAATCATTAGTTCCTCATGAAACATATATTAAAACTCTCATACAAGAGTTAAATAATTGAAAACACTAAAAGATTGAACCCCATCTTTTACATATATAAGAAATATAATGTTCCCCTTCCCTCATAATCTATTGACTTATAGATATAATATCAAAGATGCTAACACACACCTACTACCCTGAAAATAAAATCTCTCTCCACCAACACATATTGTTACCCACTTTTGATTGCAATCAATATGAGCCTCATACCTAATCAACCAACTCATACCTAAGATGATATCAAACTCTGTCAAAGTTAACACAATTGGTTTAGACTTTAGCTTTCTATATTTGGATCTCAATCTCAAAGATAAAGGCTTTACGAGGAACCAAATAATATCTGATGGGTAAAATAATAAATAAACTAGTTGATAAAGAAATAAGATGTAAAC
Organism: Dendrobium chrysotoxum; assembly: GCA_019925795.1. Lineage (NCBI taxonomy): Eukaryota > Viridiplantae > Streptophyta > Magnoliopsida > Asparagales > Orchidaceae > Dendrobium > Dendrobium chrysotoxum. The sequence continues at coordinate 29,275,048 of CM034314.1, forward strand.
CAAAGTAATAATCAAATATCTCAGGCATGAAAGAATAACTAACTCCCAAATTGAATAAACCTCTATAAAGCTATATATAAATCAAAATTATACCTATCACAACATTAGGAACCTTGGCCACCTACTAAGTTAAGGTATATACTGTGGCCTATACTAGAGTATATTGTAATTCGAGAGTTCGATCTTGTGTTTTGATGATTACAAATAGTACTGAATGTTCTTCTTCTTATTCCTACTTTATATATTGCATATTTTTTTATGTGTCACTAATCTTTTTAGGTATAACATGCATAAGGAAAAAGTAAATTATCCAAGCTCAAGATAATGTAGCATCAGTGTATAAGTTATTTTATATTTGAGAAAGTTTGTACTTTTTATTCTAAGTTATTTTTTGTATTATGTATATATTGGCAAGGCAATCATGCACACTCACACTCAAGGTGGAGTAAAATTAAATCTTTGAATTTTTCTATTAATTGTGCTATATGATCAAAATTATACTATAGAATCTATTTAAATTAAAATTAATTAAGATATTTAATTAAATGAGATTAAATTAAATTGAGCTATAGCTAATAATATTGTATGACCACCAAATCATACATGATGATCAGTTATTTTGAGAAACCCCACCATCGAATCATGGTTTCTTAAATTAGGCAAATTTAAAATTTGAACTGATTGTATTGTATGAACTAGTTCATATTGTATAAATACTAATTAAAATTTTCTAATTTAATTATGAGGATTAAGGAATAATATTGGATTGAATTATCATTAACAATCATATTATATAATTATAAATTATGTTATATGATTCATCTGAGAACTCATCTGGATGAACTTGGTTAGTCATGATGATCTATAACTTAATTGAACTAATCATACTGTATGATCTGTGCATCATATTATATAATTAGAAGGCATAAAACTAAAAAGTATGGTTTTTAAGAGCCCACTTTATGAAATCATTATGTCCTGAGGGGTAATAGTTCTTAAGAGGTTCAGAGATATTCTTTTTCTGTGAGATCGCTTTGATAGTACATATCATAAAAAGGAGGAATGAGATGAGGTTAAGAGAGAGAGAGAGAGTGCCTTAAGAGAGTCAAATGGTGTGAGAGGACTTACATGGTTGCTCCAGCTATCCTACACCTTGGATCATCCTATTGTGTTTGGTGGAGCACTTGGAGGAGAGCTCTAGGAAGAAGAGTCTTAAGGTGAAAGACCCCTAGCCAAGGAGGATAGCATTGGCATCTCCACCAGATAGGGAAACAAAATCAGGGATGGCATCTTCACCAGAGTGAGAAGCTAAAGGAGGGACATAATCTTCACTGGGCCAAGGAGGCAAGAGGAGGGATCAACATTTATGTTGGGTTGAGGATGCTAAAGGAGGGATGACATCTCCGTTAAGTTGAGAAGGTGAGAGGAGGGAGATTCTTTGAAATCTATAGAAGTTATTCTCTACTTGTGGTAAGGAAGAAGGGCTTTTCTGCTTAGTTGTGTGTTGAAGAAGTCTGATTTAGTACAATACCTAAAGAGGGCCGAACCTGGTTTGCGTGTTCTTACTTTTTGTACTTTACTTTTCTTATAATTTATTTTACTTCACTCTCTTTATTTATTATCTTTGTGAAGAGGATTTTGGTAAATGGTCTTTGGTTGAACTTCTTTTTTAAAATTTATTTTGAAAAATAAAAAAAAATATTTTTTTAAAAGTATAAAAATATAAAAAATATCTCTTTTTCTTTTGTTTTTTAGTTAGAAACTTTTAATCTTACAATGCTTTAGCATATTTCAAGTTTTATTTTTAAGGAAAAGATTTTTAAAGCGCCAAATTTTTTTTAAAATAGTAATATATGAATTTTCAAAGTAGTAATAACTAGAGCAATAGACTCTCTCTAGGCCCCTCTTGGCTATTGCTTAGTGAACTGCCCACCACTTATACTTGGATTCCTTAGTGGAAGATCTCAATGTGAGTGCCCCTCACCACCTATTATGCCTCTCTAATCTCCTTTGACATCTAATCTACTCTAAAATTTGATCTACCCTCTAATACACTCTATCCTATCCTATGGCCAAATTAATCATGTCTAAAACACTACCCTAAAAAAAGGTTAACATTGAAGCCTCTTTCCATAAGAAGTACATATTAGAGCACTACTCATAGAAATATGTGAACTACTACTACCTGGAACTAAGGACCTCCCCTCCTTAAGTCATCTAACCTAAATCAACCTCTTTTCCTTGGTAGCTCCACTCCTAGATGACTCCCCTATAAATCTCTTTCATCTTGCATCCTAACCATTAGATCATTATTCATTAACCTTTCCCTCAAGCTCATGGAAATCTTTGATATGAAATAGAACAAATGGTTGTCTCAAACAAGTCCTTAATCCTCTAAAAAAATGATATCACTTTCCTTAAAAGTGCTAACTACGCGTTGGTCGTACCTCACAAGTGTGATAAATTTAGCCTCATATTACATCACCATCGTACTCCCCTAAACAAACCTTAGAAAAAACCCCTGCATCTAATTCTTGGTTGATGGTGTCTAACTTGATGAAATGGTGAAACATAAGTGCATGTGCCTTTTCAAATAGTAGAATGATAATAAAGTATCCTTCCAATGAGGAATCAGTGGATATATTTATTAAGTTAAGTATTAACATTGTTTTACTTATCTTGCTAAACATTAAATTTTGAGGCAAACATGATAAAATAAAACTATAGTACTTTCTATGGTTTTTTTAATTTCCATAGAAACTCAACATTTATAATTAATTTGGTGAAATTGTGCAAGTCGGTTGTCTTTAAAATGTAATTGTGAACTAGAGGAAATTGAATTATGTATCTTTATTTAACTCTTCAGAATTTTAGCAACATTATGACTTGCATTATATCTTCTCTACTCATGTCACTTGACTTCACTGCTTGGACATCATCTCCTTAATGATTCTAAACCCTAGAATTGCATAAATCTATGTTTTTTAGGATTTTGTTCAAGTCTTCTTAATTATTCTACTGCATCTTTATCAAGATCATTAATTCACACTAAATTTGAAATTATAACTAGTCAAATCATAATTAAATGAAACATGATGAAACATGATGTTAAATGAAACAATCATTAGTAATGTACATGCATAGACCTAATCTAACAATGCACACATTACCATAATTAAATCATAAATTCAAACCAAACAATTAACTTGTATATTTAATAAAACAACAATCACAAACTTCATTAAAAACCAAAATAAAAACTATAGAAGTTTAAAAGGATTGAACTAGAACAAGATGCTATAAATTACATCCTTTCTTCTTTCCAAAGATTGTTCCTAAATTTTCTTACAAACCCTCTCACCCAAACTCGCTAAGACAACTAAAATGTGCAGGAAATATAGAAAGAACAGACCCACCTTCTAAAATTTAGTCTCATATTTATACTTCATGCACAAACAACTTCCTAATATCTAACAACATTGTAACATGGAAATTTGTTGTAACGGTGCTCAATGTGTAACTTCCAATACGGTGGCACTAAGAGATTTGGCACTACAATGCTTTACATGAATCAAAATGTGGTTTCATTTGTGTAACTGTCCATGCCAACACCACCATGATGTTAAGAGATTTAGCACTGCAGCTCTGAAGTATTTTTGCTAAGGTCCTGGAATGTTGGTGCTACAACACCAAGCTCTCTATCTTGGCTCAAAATAATTCTCCTTATTGTACTACGACATTATGTTTTATGATGTCGCTATGCTGAGCACTCTATTTGAGTACAGAATATTCATTTATATAGCACTGTGGCATTGAAATGTTGGAACCCGATACCCTACAAAGATTCTTTTATATTTTTCCCTTGAGAAATTCATACACAAAATAATAAAGTTAACTGACTTTTTACTTAAAAGTATACACTTCAAACATTATTATTTTCTGACTTAACAAAATTCCCTAGGCATAGCATATTACTTATCCTCAAATAATATAAATTCTCAATAGTGTCTTACCTGCTTTTCTTAGCTTACCATCTTTTAATTTTTAATTCAGTAAATATTAAAATAAAGATTTAACTAGATGAATAAATTCTTAATAATAAAATTAGTGCAACAAGTAATATCTTGATATTTTGTCTCTATTAATGTTCTCTTTAAATACAACTCCAAAATGTAATTGTGAGTTCTAATTTACTTAAATATGTTTTAATGAATTCATGTTTATAGGAGTTTCAAATTTATTTATTCTTAACAAGCATAACCTAGGTTTCTTAATTTAATATAATTTAACCAATTATCCATAGGTTTGAATTTGTTAAAAGATTGTTTCGTGATATTAAAAGAAAATTGGTACCAATATTTACTGATAATACATAGCTTCCCAAAATAATTTATTCATTCATTTCATTCTTCTCTCTCTTTTTTTTTTGAACAAATAATTTTGCCAGCCAAGTACTTAACAATTTTGAATACTTATTAGTCCTTCCATTCGCCTATTTTATCAAAATTAGTTCATCCCAATGTATATTTGAAATTTTATTTTCTAATCAGTACTCATCTAAATTATGCTATAAAAATAATGAAAGTTCTTCAATCCATATAATAACTTGATTAATTAATCTTAATAAAATTAGTTAGGTGTTTAAGTGAATTTGGAGTTTCATTTATTAGAAACTATTAACTTTGATAAAAATATTAGTTATTATTCAATTAATTAATTCATAACTTTTTACTTTTATACACTATTAATCACTAAATTATTATCTATTTACTTTAAAAATTTATGCTTATGGCTATGTGAAAATGAGACAAAAATCATAACTATAATAGAAAATGAGGCCTAGACTAGTTACAAGTTTTACTAAAAAATTAAAAAGATACACAAACAATAAAAACTAATAAAGAATTTTTTTCCACCCCCTATCAAAAACATAAACTAAATAATACAAATTAACAAAAATAAAATCCAGATTTCCACCTCCTTAATCCATAAATCCTTCCTCTTATTGTCCTTCTTCTTCTTCTCTAAATTTTGCTACTACTGCATATGAACTAGTTCACTTTAGGATGAGAAGATCAGAGTTATAGGGAAATAAACCTTTTTTGGTCAAACATTGAGCTAACAGTTTTGAAGCATGTGTGTAAGGCTATGTTAAACTCAACTGTATAGTTGAAGTATTGCTTCTATTAATTCAAAATGTAACATAAATTGTGTTTGGTTCCTTGCTACCACTGCCTTCACTCCTCCAAAGTCTATTGTGTCCTAGAAACTTGTTCCCTTAAGTTATTTCCTAGACTGATTAGGTTAGTTATGAGTGTGAGGAGGGTGGGGGGTCAACTCTCACTAGGCTTCCTAGAGAACTACTTAATAAATAAAAAAATTATTTCTAGTATAAGATGTCCTAGGAAAGTGCTACTCCTTAACAAGATTCCCAAAGACTCCTACTTGGTTACATAACATATAAATCAAAGAAGGGTGCCCATACCCCATAGTGGTGCATCGCCTAAGCATATGCTAAATGGACTAAAAAAACACCTTCCCTACCTTAATTGACAAGCTTTCTTGAATGGCATAGTTTAGGGTATCCCTATCCTTGGTTACCTCACTAATATTTCTATTGGGCATCATCTTACTAATATTTCACCCCTACAATCTTGATATAGATCTAGGACTACACATGCTTTGAATCAAAACTAGAATTAAGAGTCTCATTAGGAAAAATATAATATTTGCATTCATCAATCTAAAATATTTTATTAAACATTGTATCAACTATTCTACTATTTTTATCTAGTGATAAAAACTCCAAAAATATATTTTTATATTAGTAGGTTAACTAATGTAATTAGAGTAAGTAGTACTAGTTTTATTGCAAGTATGCATAACACTTCCTCATATGTTTGACACTTTACTTCATTATTTTATTACTTGATTTGACATGTATACTTGTGTACATTTAAGTGAGGCTTTTATTACGTAGTCTGTGTGAAAGCCTTGTCCACACCCCCCATAAAGTTTTCAGTGCCATTACCGGTGAAGTAATTTGCTTATTACAATTTTAACTATATTTTTAAAAGAAGTGCATATTTGGACCTACTTGTATCTTGCATCCTATTTTTTATTATTTTATTTTATTTATTATTGTGTATCTATTGTTGCTTGCTTTGTAGATCTAACAAGGAACCCTTATTATTTGATTTTGAGATGGAAAGGACCCTTTCAAAAATTAAAAAAAAGTAAGAAGATTTTAAAAATGTATGAACTAGTATAAGATCAAGATCATTCTAGACATCATAGAGATTATGCTAACCCGACAGTAAATGAAATTCAACTAAGTAGTAATAGACCAACTACCCAAGCTAATAATTTTGAATGAATTCAGGTCAAAATAGTTAAGGGGGTAATTAAAATAATCTTCAACAACCTATTATCAATCCTAGACCTTCTTATCCTCTAAAATTTAATCAAAATAATCAGTTTGTAAATAGACAGTCACATTTGGAAGAGGAAGTGATGTAGTTAGGAACTCAATTATAAAGTTAGGCTGCTTTTATTAAAAATTTGAAAACTTAATTAGGTGAGCTAGCAATTTCAGTTAGTAGGAGGCCTGTTGGATCATTTCTAGCAATACAGAAGTAAATCCAATGGCAAAAGGAAAATATTATAGTGAGAATTACTTGAGGAGTGGTAGAGATGAACCCCAGCAAAATTGATAATTCTAGGCAAGTCTGGCTGAAGACTATAAACTTAGCGCTATTTGGGAGGCAACCCATTTTTGTGTTTAGTGTGTCATGTTAATTGTTATAATTATCATGTTTAATATTGCATATTTGAGTAAAAAACAAATAACAACATGACGTAGCACTAAGATAAGAGCCACGACACTCGAACGTGTCAAAAACTACCATGCTTGTTTAGTTATAAAAAGTTAAGTGTGGTCAGTTTTCTTTGTCACTTTTCTTTTTCTATCTAACTTTTTAATAATTCTTCCCGGGTGAGTGTTCTTGCTTATTCTTTATCATTTTATGGATTTTTAAGTTAATGGGTGGAAATAAGAGAAAGCATTCTTCCTTAAATACGAAAGAACTTCTCTTCGAGAAAGAAGAAGCATTTTCTACTTTGAACTTTTAGAGTTCTTCTATTACTAGCACACTAAAAAAATTCAAAAATGAAGTTATTAAAGATACAACAGTGTATAATGTAAAAATAAAGAAATTATGTGAGTGTAAGGTTCTCAATTATGAATTTTCTCCTGGATAAGATGTTTGGCATTTTGATTCCCCAAAGAAATTTTTTCATGGATGGACCATGCTATTTATTATTATTTAAATTTATTCATATGGTGTGATAAAAATTTAGTATAAAAAATCTTTTCACATTTTCAAGGTTAATGGTCATAGATTGAAATCTTATAGATGTTGATGATAATGAGGATGAAAAAGATTATGGCTAGGAAATTTCTTACTATTTGATCTGAGAGAGAGAGAGAGAGAGAGAGAGAGAGAGAGAGAGAGAGAGAGAGAGAGAGAGAGAGAGAGAGAGAGAGAGAGAGAGAGAGAAGAGCAAATGGGTAAATGCTACCCTTATTTTGTAGCTTGTTTTTCTCCTTGTTTTTTCATTTCTTTGCTTTGGGTGAAATTCCAATGATGCGATAGTTTTTCTTCATTGTAATTCTTGGTTATATTAGTTCTAGCAAGAATAGTCAAGGTTTTCGTGATACGAGAATGATATCTTAATCACTAGTTATCTTGTATCATTTGTTGGTTTATATATATTACATATTTTTTAGATTTTTATCACTCATATGAAAAACATGTGTCATTAGCTGTAGTTCCAATTTGCTTGAATTTACATTTGATTTAATTCCCCTTAAGCTTATCATGTTATATTGTCTTTCATTAATATATGCACTTTTTGATTGATTATTTAATGAGAATAAAAATGATAAATAAAAATTATGTAAAATTAGGATAACTCTAAATTATAGTTAAATGATCACTGTATTATAATTCATAGATTGGACAACTTAATAATTAACTAACTTAGATCATTTGAGCTATTGACTTAACATGAATTTGTAAGTTATACATTTATTCATTGACTTTTGAATTGAAAGATAAATAATTAAGGTTAAAGAATAGATATGTTTAGCTTAAAATTGAAAATCAGAGTAACTATAAATTACAACTAATAATCTTAGTAAATCCTTACATTAAAATAATTAAGATTATAAGAGGATATAAGCAATATTGATATTCAAAATCATTAATTATGTACTGCACAAAAAAAGAAAAAAGAGTACATTCAAAAATTGGTATCAATTAAAAGCTTAAAAGACTAACTATAACCATATACTTAAATTTATAAAGGATAAGATAGGAGAACTATACAAATGATAGTGAACTAATCAAATTTCAATTTTAACTACAAACACATCTAATATTTAAGCTACAATTTTCATTTCAAAATTCAATAATCAATGATTATATTAATAATATATAAATTTAAAATAAGCAATGGTAAAGCTGATAGATTAGGATAATTATTAGGAATTTTCTAAACTAGAATTATAACTTTATACATGTTAACTACTTCTAGACTATGTGTATTATTCTATATTTAGTAATTTTAAATTATCAAGTTTTACTTTTGGTTAATGAATTAATCAAAAGTGTAAATTTTTTTATTTGCATGAGGACAAGCAAGACTTTAAGCTTGGGTGAATTTGATAAGTGTAAATTATGTACTATTTAATAAGTTTAAATTTTAGTTAAAATATATTATTTTTGTTATTTTTGTATAGGAAAAAAATAAAAAAATGATGAAAAATACAAAGGAACATTCAACGTCATGGCAACCGATGAAACACTGCCCCTAGAAGTGTCAACTTTTTAACATTGCAACACCATCCTCTCTATTTAAAAGTGTTATAGCATGATCAAACTCAATTTCATAGTGTTTGAGGCACTACTGCCTCAGAAAATTTTCCTGATAGTGCCGGGTTCTTGGGAAAATGAATGTTACAGTGCTATATCTTTCACTTCCTCATGATCATTTTGATTACTTAAGTGCCAGAGTGCTCTAATTTCCATAATACCGTAGTGTTACAGTTATAAGTTCCAAGGCACACAGCACTTAAGTGAAAAGATGAGTTTGTTCACTTGATAATTGTTACACGTCATTAGTGCCAATGAGGTGCTAGTTCACTTTCGAGCACCGCAGTGCCACACTTTTAAGCGCTGCAACACCAAATACATTTTTGGTGTTTTCTTATAAGTAGATGTTGTTTTTTTTATAAGAGTTCAGTCACTTATATAAAACTTAGTACATTTCAGTGTGCTTCTCTAGTACTCTCTTGAGTAAAACTAAGTGAGGCTATGGAAGTACATGATATAATCTATTGGAGTATTTATCTTGTGTTTATTTGAGTAACTATGAAGTGAAGGAAGAAAGAGTGTAGAGGAGATAATTTGATCCTACCTAGTGATAAAATTCTACTATTTCTCTTATACTTTGATTCTTCTATGAATACAACAAAAATGAGTTTTCTTATCATTTATTATATGTCTGGCTAGATCTCATATTTTGGATTGATAATGTAAAGAGCATATTAAGTACTAATGAAGACTCTTATACTCTAAAGATTTAATGATGCTCTCAATTATCTCTCATTCTTATTTTTTTATTTTAGTAGGATAACTTATGCATTTAAATTAAGTAGTAGTAGTTTTATTGTAAGTAAGCATAACACTTCCTGGTGGATTCGATACTCTACTTCATCATTTAATTACTTGATTTGGCATGTATACTTACATACAATTAAGTGGGGCTTTTTTTATGAACATATCAAAGAAAACCTAAGAATTACTCAATATTGACAGAACAAGCACTTATAATATAGTTTGTATAAAAGCCTTGCCCCCCCCCCCCCACACACACACACCCCATCAAAGGGAAACTATAAGAAACTATTAGATAAAAGGTTTATGAGATCGAGTGAATCTTCATTGGGTGAACCTATTCTACTAGTTAAAAAGAAATATTAAATAATAAGGATGTGTGTGGATTACAGTGAAATGAATAAAGTAACAATAAAAAATAAATACAATATACCTAGGATCGATGATCTATTTTATTAACTAGTAGGTGCTTCAATATTTTTTAAGATCAATATAATATTTGGTTATCACCAAATGAAGGTCAAGGAGGAGGATATTACAAAGATTGCATTCATACTAGGTATGGTCATTATAATTTTTTAGTCATGCCTTTTAGGGTGACTGATGCACTTGCAATTTTATAGATCTGATAAATAGAATGTTTAAGGATTTTTTTGGATCAATTCATCATTATATTCATTGATGATATTCTGCTAAATTTTGTATCTAAAGAGGATCATACTATTCATTTGAGGAATATTTTAGAGACTTTGAAGAAGCATTGATTGTATGCAAAATTTTTAATGAGTGTATTCTGGCTAAAGAGCACTTCATTTTTGGGGCACATCAAGAATAGTGATAGAATTTCTATAAATCCTTAGAAAGTGTAAATAGTTCCCAACTGTTAGAGGCCTACTACCATATTTGAGGTATATAACTTTCTATGAATGCCTTATTATTATAAAAAATTAATGAAAGGATTTTCTCCCTCTAACAAGATTGTCATAGAAGATATTTCCATTTAAATAGATAGTAGATTATGAGAAAATTTTAAGAACTTAAAATATTATTTAATATAAACTCTAATATGGACCATCTCAACTAGTACAAAAAAAGGTTTTAGGTATTTAGTGATGTGTTAGTGAAAGGTTTGAGATGTATTCTAATGAGGCATAGGAAGTTTTAGCTTATGCTTCCACGTAATTAAAGCAACATGAAAAGAAATATTTGACCCATGATATGGAGTTAGCAGTTATCATATATACTTTGAAGATCTAGAGGCACAATCTATATAAAGTCAGATATTAGATCTTCACCGATCATTAGAGTTTGAAGTACATTTACAGTTTTGAAGAATTAAATCTAAAGAAAGAAGATGGCTTGAGATGCTATAGGATTATGATCTAAGTATTCAATATCAGCCTGGTAAAGCTAATGTGGTAGAAGATGGTTTGAGTTTCTTACTTACCTTTAATGAATTTTTTATCCAGATATGGAAAAGTTAGAGTTAGAGGTGGTAAAGTTCATTGATTTGGATTTTAGTAGGCTAACTCAAATAATCACACAACCTACTATGAAGAAGAGATTTCTAGATGCTCAATAGTCTAATGAAGAATATTCTACGTTACTTTATTAGATTCAATGTAGTTAGAAACCAAAACTACAAATAAATGATTCTGGTATAATATTCTACAATGATAAATTATGGGTTCCCAATAGTAAAAATATAAGAAATGACATTCTGCATGAAGCACATCATTCTGAATATATCATACATCTCAAAAACAATAAAATGTACAATGATATGAAATAAATATTGTAATAAATTAGATTATAAAGGGAAGTATCTAGCTTTGTATCAAAGTTTGAAGCTTGTCAGCTAGTGAAGATATAGCATTAGTGACCTGGTAGTCTACTATAGTCGTTGCCTTTTCCTGAAGAGAAGTGAGAAGTAGTGACCAAGGATTTTGTATTAAGTTTTCCTAAATCAAGGAAAGGATATGATGATATATAGGTTGTGATTGATCATCTAATGAATTTTATTCATTTCCTTCTGATCTGATAGATAAATATATAGATAAGTTGGTATAGTATGTGCATGAGATTGTCATACTATACAAGATACCCAAGGTAATAATTTTTAACTGGGATGGTAGATTCAATTCTAAACTATGGGAGAATATTAAGTAACATATGGGAAAATAATTACAATTTAGTATGGCTTTTCACCCAAAGATGGACTGTCAGTCTAAAAGAATAATTTAGATATGAAAAGAACTTTTAAGACTATATTCTAGTCTAGTATCGATATTGCCCCTTACAAAGCTTTATATTGTAGGAAATTCATAACATCTTTGTTTTGGCTAGAGGTAGGAGAAAGAAATTTATTAAGGATAGCTTTGGTAGATGAGGGTACTGAAAAGATCCTTCTGATCTAAAATAAGATAAAATTTACATAGAAGAGGTAGAAGAAATACTATGGTTTAAAACACGATTCTATAGAATTTTAGGTTTGATATTTCATATACTTAAAAGTAAGCCCAATAAAAGGAGTAAGTATATTCAATAAGGAAGTCTAGCTAAGTCCAAGGTACATTTGACCATTTGAGGATACTGAATGAATTTGAAAATCTAATTATCATCTGTTATTGACAAAGTATATGTATAAACTTTATAATGTGTTTTCTATATCCTTTTTAAGAAAATAGGTATCTAATGTGAAAGGAAGATTCTTTGAAGGGGAAGCTGAATTACAGTCATATTTGAGCTATAGAGAAGAACCTGAAAAGATTTTGGCTTATGATATTATAAAATTATTGAGTAAATAGATTATAATGGTTAAACTATAGTGAAAGCATTAATCTAATAAAGAAGCTACCTGGGAGTACTAATATGAGATGAGTTAATTATATATTGATCTATTTAAATGATATGTACATTAAAATGTAAAGAATGGCATTTTTTTAGGGGAGTTTATAACATACTTTAGTGCTCTAAACTTTTCAAATCACTATCTGGTAAGTCTTATGTACTTGAGATTTCAATACTTTTACTCAGCATGTGTTTGTGAATGTTCTAGATATGTGTGAATGCATGAATTATATTCTAGAGTGTATCTTGAAGGTTTATGTACGTAAAATTTGAATTCTAAAAATTTTCTCTTAGGAGCATCGTGGCATTCAGGGTGGTGCTGTAGCGCTAAGCTCTTTCTCATTTTGGTCATTTATTTGGATGCTACAACACTGTATGGTTGAGCACTATGGCACGAGGTCTTCTTTGGGGCATTACAACAGTAATCTGGGGCACTGCTATGTCATGCTCTCTATTTGAAAGAAATTTTAAGGGGAGCATTGTGGTGTTGGCATCAAATAATTTATAAATATTAAAATACACTCAAAAACCATTTGCAAAATAATTTTCTCCCCTTTTAGTGCTAGTTAGAAAGAGAAAAGTGAGAGGATTTTATAGAGAGGAAGTTCAATTCAGGTAGCTTCAGGTCAATTTTATTTATCAAGGCAATTCAAGAAATTATCTGGGTCAAGGTTGGTCACATTTAGCCTACCTTAATTTTTAGCAAATTGAATTTTTCAAGAGTTCCTAATGTATTAGTTTAAATTTTGATGCAAAACTAGTTATGTTTGATTAGTAGGTAATATTTCATCACGTAACTTTTGATATATCATAGTTGGCAATATTTGATGCATTCTAGTATTTTATTTGTAAATTTTCTCGAGATAGTTTTGAAAATGCATCATTTTAATGATAAACAAAATATTATTGCATCTAGAAAAAGTGTTATAGTCCAATAAAAGCTTTAAAATATGGTTACGAATAATGTGTGGTAATTTGGTATACATTTGAAAACTATTAAATTTTTTATGTAGCTTTTCCCCAAATTTCAATCTATTTAGCTGTTAGTAAAACATTCAATGAAATCCTATGATAATTACAACACTATGTACTATACTTAAATATGCATGCTTTTTATAATTATATTCTTGAAATGTTTTAATATGGAGGAATTTTGATGACAGGTAGATTTTCTGATATATTTCTATTGGGAGTTATAAGGGACTAAAATCTCTGAATATTTTTGGCTATACATTGAGAGTTACAAGAGTTTGTTATTTGATATGCTAGCATAAAGAGTCATAAATGCCTATATGCTAAATTTTGATATCTATTAAGATATAAGAGCCTGAGGAAATTTTTATCTATTCTAAGAAATGGACATGGTATGTTTACTATTCTGTTGTTTATATGTTTGAAGGTAGAATTATCTCTTACTGCTCTATGGATACCTGCTCATTCTAAGTAGTTTAATTATAATTCTACCTAAATAAACATAATTTACCGCTTCTACTTTATTGTTGTCATTTATTATTATTAATGACTTGAATAGGTTGGATGTGGTCTGCTTAGTTGTAGTTACTCATGCCAACATTTTGCATTTGTTTGAGGTCTAGCTAAGAGAAAATAATAAGCTAAGTAGAAAAAGGTTGCACGTTATAAGATCTGACTATGTATAAGTATGTTAGACAGATTTTGATAGCCATGGATTTCTCTATTATATTCTACATCGTCCATGCCATATACTATTTGTATATACTTATTTTAACTATAAACATTTTTGAGATGAATGAAAATGAATCTAGGGTGTGTAAATTATTTGAAAGTTCTATAATTCTCTCCAATTAGATCATGAGATTTCTATCAGACTATGATCTGACATAGTATAACATGTTCTTTCTGTGGGTTATAAAGGGTTGAGTTGTGATTTCTCCTTCTTTAGCCTCTATGATAGACCTCAATGATCCTACAATCCCATTACAAGAAATTTGAATAATAGTCAATCTGGAAGGGCATGATGGATATAATTCGTAACAATTTGTTAAACTTCTCTTAAGCTTCATAGATTGACACTTATCTAATTAGGTGAAGGAGGTTACTATCACACCTAGAATCTAATGAAAGAATTAAACCCTTAACCTAGATATCACATCCACAATATAGAAGATACTATAGCTAGCTAATAAATAAATAAAAAGATACTATAGCTAGCTAATCAATCAAAAATTGTAAAACATTATGAACAACCATCCAAATATTATTTCAAAAGAATCAATTACAATAATCTAGTATAAACTTATTTTATAAATCAAAATATAAAGATTGGACTACAAAATATCTCAGTATAATATAAACCTCTACTGCACTAGACCTTTTCCTAAAATATCATAAAACATAAAAAGTGAGCATTTAAATGCACAGTAAGCTATCCCAAATCCTATAATAGAAATTAAATCCTTAATAAAAACATTTAATTATAAAATTTATATGATATTCAGATAATAATTATCATTAAAAAAATAAATAATTTAAACATATTAACACATTAACATTGTGTGTGTATTATCTCAAAAGAGGTGTATTTAGTAGTTTAGAATTTATATCAGTGCTAGAAACATAAAATTAATAAAAAATTTCCTGCCACTTAAACTTCCTAGTCACGGTCAAAAATAGAAGTTTTGAGTAGAAGAATTACATAACTTATTTACTTTTTCATTTTAGTACATGCAGTATAAAATGTATATGTTTTGGTGTCTGTTTATTGATCCACTTCCACTTATGCCTCCCTTAAACCTTCCACTTCTACACTTGGAAGATGGGGAAAGTAATAGAAAATAACCTTCAACATCTACACATAGCAAATGGGACCAGAATCAAGAATAAATCTCCCACATCTGCATATAACAAATGGGGCCAAAAGTAGAATAAAATAAAGATTTAGGCCTATATAACATAATTTGTATTACATTTAAACATTCTCCATCTCGAAACTTCTTCCATATGAATATGATTTGGATATGCAAAAATTACCATAATTAACATGTATGCAAAATGTGGAACGTGAACCTTATCACAGATGTATTTACATATGTATGATATTTAAGGAGATGACACTACTCCAATATACTTGCATAATTGACATGTATCTTTCATAGAGTTATCAACATAGGGTAAATGAAACTTCATTTTAATGCATAAATTAAACTCTAGCAAGTGTTATAAATGTCATATTCAATTTATAATGTTTGATAATTTGTACAAGAAAAATCAACAAGTGAAAATTTGTCTGTTTACAGTTAAAATGACAAAACTTAGAAGTTTAATAATATATCAAAAATTGCATTGTTGAAAGTTTATTATACTTATTAAAAACACATTTTACCCCATAATATTTTGTAGAAATACCATAATTGAAATAAAAATAGGGTATTGGGAACCTACATCTAGCAAAACAATTCTCCTAACTGGCCCGATGGACAAATCTCACATTGTGGCCTCCAAATTCCTTTCTCCTCTTTTTTCCTCCTCTTCTCCTCCTCTCCTTCTCTTCTCCTTCTCCGACAAGCTTAAGGGGATGAGGTATGGAGAAAATAGATTCATATATTTACTTATATAAAAATATGATTTAATGGTCAACATCGTAGTGCTCCACCTTATAGTTCCCTAGTGCTTGAACGAAATATTTTAGATTCCTTCATATATTCCAAAATAGAGAGCTCAATGCTACAACGCTCCCTCAAACATATCCTAAATATGAAAAAGGTAGTGAAAAAACCACCTTGCACACCCACATTTCTACCTCCCAAATAGAGAGGGAAGCGCCACAATGTTTCCAGAGGGAGCTTTCCAATTTCAATTCTAATTTTTTTCAAAGATATTCAAGACTCTCTAGTTTAATTTTAATACATAAATTGGCACAAAAAGACATCATACCAGGTTCTGTAGCTATAGGTATTTCATTCTCCCCTCCTTACAAAAGATATCCTCGACATTTACACATACATATACTTCAAATATTTTTGAATATAGTTACCTCATTTTAGCCTCTTTTCTAAGGTGACTTCTCACTTAGGTCTATTCTTCCAATGAACTTTGACCATAAGGATGTGTTTGTTTGTTAGTTTCTTCACATCATAAGGTAGAACACATTTAGGTTCTTGCCTATTAGTTATATTAGACTGAACTTAAGTTTCATTTTTAGAGATTTATTATTCCAGATCAGAAACCCACTTTCTCACCATAAATACTTGAAATATATTATGAATATTTGACATATGGTCTGGTAGTGACAATCTATAAGTAGATTTTCTAATCCTTTTTGTCACTTCAAAAGGTCCAATATATTTGGGACTTAACTTATTGTCCTTATCAAATATGCTTACACCCTTGATCAAACTAACTTTAAAAAAAATAAAATCACCATACAGAAATTCTACTATTTTATACTTATAATCATGATATTTCTTCCATTTGTCTTAATATGCTTCCAATCTTTTCCTAATCAATTTGAATTTTTTTATAGCACTATCAACCAACTCAGAACCCATTAACTTCCTTTCTCCCACTTATATCCAAGCTAGTGCAGTTCTGCACCTTCTCTTATATAGAGCTTCATATGGGGTCATTTCAATGCCTACATGAAAACTATTTTTATAGGCAGAGTCAATTAACAGTATATAACCATCCCAACTCCCTCCATAATTCAACATACATAACCTAGGTAGATCCTCCAAAATTTAAATGACCCTAAGATTAGCTATCTATCAAGGAATTATAAGCCATAATGATATTTAACTTTGTCCCTAGACCTTCCTAAATTCCCTACAACATTTTTGAGGTAAACCTGTCATCCTAATTATAAATAATAACATTCAAAACTCCACACAATCTAACTATCTCTTTCACATACAGCTAAGAAAGCTTATCAATAAAATCTATCCATCTCATAGAAAAAAAATGAGCTAACTTAGTCAAATGATTCACTATCACCCATATAGCATTATGCCTTTACATAGACGTAGGGAAACCCATAATAAAATCTATAATGATATCTTAACATTTTAATTAAGGAATAGACAAGGGTTGCAATAAATCACTTGGCTTTTGGTGTAAACTTCATCAATATGCATGATTTCACTCACTAATATTTCTTACATCTTTTTTAAGTTCAGGCCATCAAAACATATGATTCAGATCATGATAAATCTTAATACTACCTAGATGGACCATATATCTAGAATAGTGGGCTTCATTCAGAATATCCTTCCTTAAGTCTTCATTGATAGAAACCTACAATCTACTGCCACAAAACACAACACCAAGATCATTAACTTTTAGTTTATGTTAGTTCCTCATCTTTCTTCTATGCTTATTTAATTCTTTCTTGCAATGAAGGTTGAACAATCAAATAGGAAATAAGTCCTACATACTTATTAAATGAACATATCACCTCCAACTCCAATCTTTCCATCACTTAGATCAAAGAATGCTCAGAAGAAATTAGACTAGCTGTTATCCCTATAGACTTACTACTCAAGGCATCAATAACCATATTTGCCTTATCAAGTTGATAAATGATATACAAATCTAACATACACAAACCACACCCAACTACTTTTTTAATTATGGTTTACTATATTATTGTGTGTTCTATAAAAGTACATGTTTTAGGTCAAGTAAAAAAGTGATGCGAAAAGTATCGTTCCCAAGAGGATTGGAATTAACCTAAAATCAACCTAGAACTACTTATAAAAATCACTAAATTTATCTTATCAATCAAGTATAAAGGATGATGTTATTGAACGTAAAAAAGATACAAATTCAAGAAAAAGATTCTACATAAAAATGCTCTAAACCTATGATATTTAAAAACACATGCTTTCATTTGATAGATTTTCTTCCTAATGTTGCTATGAATCAAAGAATAAGTGCTCCTTATCTTTGTCAAGCTCATTGAAGTATTAGCTAAGATTCCTCTTAATTAGTGTTTTAATTTATCCTTAAGATTTTCCCAAAAAAAAAATTTATCCTTAAGATCTCACAACCCTAACCACCATATGTCTATGCATGACAAAGTTACATTTTAAATATCCTAATTGTTCTTCTACTCCACTATTGAGGCTATAAATAACACAATATTTTAAGTTCATGCATAGCCTCTACATAAACTAAATTAAGCATGGGAGATTTAAAAACAAAATTATGTAATTCATTAAATTAAAATTTTAATCAATTGAAAAATATGGTTTCTAAATTACCATATGCCAAGAGAAAAACTTTTAGCCAGACATAGAATTAAGAGTACACATATCAAACTTCTTTGCAATATTTAAAATAAAAGTACAAGTGGAATAATAAGGACATAAATGACCCAAAAATCCTTCACAAACTAATTATAGACTCCTTGCACTCCTTCCTTATTTGACTAAACTTGTATTGGACTAACACAACATGAACATATGGCTTACCTCTCTCTCTCTCTCTCTCTCTCTCTCTCTCTCTCTCTCTCTCTCTCTCCCTCTCCCTCTCTCTCTCCCTCTCCCTCTCTCTCCCTCCCTCTACCTCTCTCTATCTCTCACACACACCTCTCCAACTAGATAACCCTCTTACATGAGAAATAAGCTCACAATTTTGAGTTTTTTAAAAATAACTGAACTAATGCCACGATGTTACTAAATCGGTGTGTCACTTCATCATTCATCACATCAATTTGTCAATTAAACCATTGCCAACTATCTTTTGCCTCAATGCTATGATTATTTGGGACTATGATGCTCAATCTAGCTGTGTAGTGCTCCATGGGTAGCACCTTGGTGCAAAGCTCTCCAATAATTTTTGGGATAGCTATCGCTATTGTGTTGGTTAAGTGGCGCTAAGGAAAATGTGGCATTGCGGCGTTAGATCTTTGGTGCTATGATTCTCCTTGAATTTTTAAGATTTGTCATATTTCCTGCACAAAAACATACAATTAGAGAGCAATTTTATAATAATAAATGTAATTTGAACTATACGATTTTTCTCTTATCAAATCCCCCCAAACATTAACATATTACTTGTTCTCAAGAAATTTATATTGCACTTAAATAAAAAATTTCATTTGCTGGAATAAGATATTTTGAAATTATAAAATTAACGATCTAAGTATTTAAATAGTATATAAATTGTAAACATTTCTAATAAAAAAATTTATAATAGCTCATTAATTCATTTTTAATTAATATTCCTTATAAAGTAAACTCCTAAGTGTATGTGAAAATTATGACTAACTCAGGGTTTTTGATTTATGGAATTAATAGAATTTACATATTTAGTTAATTTATAAATCAATCTAAAAGCTTTTTATAAGCAATATGATTCCAATATTTTTTCTTAGAAGTATATAAGTGGGGTTAGATATTGCAGGTATCAATTTTTGATAGTTTAGTATTTAGCTTTTTTCACTCGTAATTTTTTTTCTATTTCTTTTGAATTTGATAAGTACCATGATTTTGAATACTTGTCTATTGCCTAAACATTATATTAAAGTGGGTCTAGACATTGAAGGTACCAATTTTTAATTGTTTAGTAATAAGCTTTTTTTATTTATTTATTTTTACTTAACTTTTTCAATTGCTAAATATTTTGTATTGATTTTGAATACCTCACTATTGACACCACTTCTTATTCTATCTAAAACTCATCATGGGTCTCTTAATTATCAAATTACTTACTTAGTAGATGAATTAGAAATAATATAAATATTTATTCATATTAATCCTTAAATTAATTAATCCTTTATTAATAGTGAGGTCTTAAGTGTAGAAATTGATTTATTAGGAATTACTAATTTTAAATGAATAAATAGTTATTATTTTAAATTTATTTTTTAATAAAATTTTTAAAATTTTGTACTATTAAATACTTAATTTTCTTTATTTTGTGAATTCCTAACTTTATTATTCTAGGTTACACAATTATATATAACTTGAAGCAAAGTGCAAATAAGATAAGAATTTTAAAAATAGGAAAATTTAATTACATTTTTTTTCATTTTATCTAAATTACATCTAAGTATAAGAAAATAAATAGGAAATAATACAAAAAAGAACCTAAAAACTAAAAAAAAAGTACTAAAACAAATATCAGTAGGGACTCTCCCAACTCATCATCTTCCTCTTCTTACTCGCCTACTACTGCTGCTGCTAGTGCTAACCACGATCCAGGGAAAAAATTTGAGGAAGAGGGGGGGGGGGGGGGGGGGGGGGTTGGTGGACCCTAGAATGCATTCCTTTGACCATGACAGCCCATCTCCTACCTCTTAAACATGTTGATCATGGATGTGTTGAAGTTAGCTTGGTACTAGTATTGGCATTGGTGCCGGAGCATCATATGGTTAAATCATTGATATATTCCTGCTCGAGTCCTATAAACTATTGCTCAAAGTTCTCAATAAAAACCCAATTCTATCAACTCTATCCCAGGGGTCTTCCACTTAATCTCCTAAAGTTCTAGGATCTCTACCCTACTATTGGCTGGGTTAGTTTGATTAGCTAGATCCCTCTCCTTTTACTATGAAGGGGATTTTGAAAGACATGATCTTAGACCTAGTAAGAATAGAAGCAAGAAATACTTGCTCCTCCCCTAGGTTTCCTACTACCCGGCAGCTTTACATAACTCACAAATAATGTAAGGATGTTCTAGATCCACTAAAGTTGACCACCTAAGCATTTATAGAATAGATTGAAAAATGATCTTCCCAAAGTCCATTGTAAATTCCTTCTAGATATAATATCTCAGGATTACACTATCCTTTATCACTTCACTAATATTTTTTCTAGGCATAAGCTTTACAGAAATGAAATAATACTAGGTTTTTACCTCTGGGTGAGGTTAGATGCAAGAAAGTTAATGGTTTTATCCTCTCTCTCCTTCCACTAGGTTTTAAGGTCTATCCAAGTTAAAAATCTAAGAATCTCATTGTAATCAATAGCTATGGTACAAAAATATTTAAATACTCATTCTCGCCGAACTAGTAATTGAGAGTTTAAATGACCTAATTTAAGGCTACATGGGTAAAAAGGACCCACAAATCCGAATTCTTCTCTATAATTAAGGCTTCTACTCACCCCAAGTTTTATAAACCCTTGCTTAGGGATGATCATCTTGTTAACTAGGTTATTGTACCACTCCTCTACAGCCATACTGACAAACTTTTAGGCATCATAAAAAGTAGAGTCAGACCTCTTCCTACCAACAATCACCTTATGGGGCCATTCTAAGAGATTGGGACAAGAAGGCTAACTAGGAAAACACACAACCTTAATGATCTAGATTGTAAGTAAATTGAAATAATAACCCAATTCCTATTTATAAATTGGGTGGTACTATGGCGATGGCCTTTATAGTGTTGTGGTGCTGAGTTAAATTTGTCAAAGATGGTACTAATGCTACGACATTAAGGTCAGGTTGTGCTGCGACACTGGCTTGGAAAGTTATCATAAGCTTTTTGACTAGAATATCACTATGGTGCTCTACACAAGGTTGCAATATGATGCTTGAAGCATCTTCCATCATGGTGCTTCGACTACCCTATTAATGGTTTGACAGGGCAATGCAACGTTGAAGATGTGATACTATGGTGTTCAATGGATTCTAAAAATTGGCAAGCTAAATGGTTGGTGATACAGTGCTTAATGAGTCGATATGGTATTGCATCTCTATGGTGTTGCGACAATATCATAAATATTTAATTTTTATAATTGTAATAGAATTATTATGCTTTAGGATGTAGCACTATGATGTTGAGCTAAAATTTCCTTTTTAAAACTAACATACAAAATAAAGTCCAACACACCCAACTTCTATAGGTCATAGGTCAAATCTCTTAAAAAATAAGCAAAGACAATCAATTAGGTTGCCTCCCAAATAATGTTAATTTATACTCTTTAGCCAGACTGTGCTAAACGTTTATCTAAGATGAGCCAACTCCACTAAATTTCTAAGGAGATATAGTTCTCCTCCTAAGTATGGTTTTAGCCTTTGACTATTAGCTTTGAAGATTTGGCTGGTCATGCTGTGTTTGATATGTTCATCTCTATAAGGATGCACCTTGACAACAAAGAATGGTATGGACCACATGGACTTATGCTTCCTTGTAAATAATTTCAACCTTGAATTATACAATAACACTTCTTATCCAGACTCAAATTCCTTTTGAATGAGTTTACGATCATGTTTCTTTTTAATTTTCTTCATATATAATTTGGCATTCTCGTAGGCATCATTTTTTAATTCTTCCAACTCAATCAACTGTATAAGTCTTTTCTCTTAAGCATCCTTAAGATTGTAATTTATATATCATCACCTAAAAAGCTATGTGCTCTAACTCTATAAGCAAGTGACGAGTTTTTTTTTTTTCAAAAATCATTTTATAGGGAGACATTCCAATGGGTGTTTTATAAGTAGCCCTGTAAGCCTAAAGTACATCATTTAATCTTAATGCCCAATCCTTCCTATTTGAACTCACAATTTTCTTTAAAATTCTCTTAATTTCTCTATTACTTGTTTCAGCTTGACCACTAGTTTATGAATGATAAGCAGTTGCTACCCAATAATCAATTCTATATTTCAAAATTAAACTATCTAGTCTCTTATTATAGAAATGACTACCCCATCACTTATGATGACTCTAAGCACTCCAAATCTAGAAAAGATATTTTTCTGTAAAAATTTAATTACTACCTGAGCATTAATTTTGGTTGTCACTATTCTTTCTATCCACTTGGAGATATAGTCAACTACTATTACAATATATTGACTTCCATAAGATTAAATAAAAGGACCCATAAAGTCTAATCCCTAAACATCAAAAATCTCTACTACTAACATGTAATTAAGGGGAATTCACTTTTCGTAGAAATATTTCCTACCCTCTGACATCTATCACATATTCTAACATAATCATTTACATCATTAAATAGGACAGGCTAATAAAATCCAGTTTGAAGGATTTTAGAGCCAGTTCTAAACCCTCCAAAATGTCATCTATATTCAGAATGATGACGCTAACAAATAATAGGTTCAATCTCATCTTCTGGGATACACCGCTTAATAATTTAATCTTTACACTTTCTAAATAAATAAGGCTCATCCCAAAAATAGAATTTGCCATTGTGCATAAATGTGCGCCTTCGAATGTCAGACATATCAAGTAACATTACACTAACAATAAAGTTCACAATGTCAACATACCAAGGAACACATAATGAATGCAACACAAATGGCTTTTCATCAGGAAAGAATTCATTAATTTCATTGTCATTATGCTCAAAATCTAACCTCTCTAGCCTAGACAAATGATCGACCACCTAATTTTTATATCCTTCATATCTAATATCTCAACATCAAACTCCTATAGCAATAAAATCCATCTAATTTGTCTGGGTTTAACATCTCTTTTTAGTTAACAAGTATTTAATGGCAGAGTGATCAATAAAAATAATAACTTTGGTGCATATTAAATATAATCTGAATTTATCAATAGTAAATACTATTGCTAGTAATTCTTTCTTAATAGTCATATAATTAACTTGTGCATCATTCAATGTTCTGTTTACATAATAAATAACATGAAATTTCTTGTCTAGTGTTTTTCCAAAAATTACTCCAATGGCATAATCACTAGTACCACACATCAATTCAAAATTTAAAGACCATCGAGGTGAAATGATAATATGTGAAGTAACTAAGTACATCTTTAGTTTCTCAAATGCAACTAAGTAGTCAGAATTATATTCAAAAGATATATCCTTCTCAAGTAAATGGTATAGCAGTTTAGCAATTTTTGAAAAATATTTAGTAAAATGCTGTAAAATCTAGCATGATATAAAAAATTGTGAGCTCCCTTATTAGAATTAGGTGGTAAAAAATTCTCAATCACTCTGATCTTTACCTTATCGACCTCCATTCCCCTTTCAAAAATTTTATGTCTGAGGATAATGCCTTCGTTAACCAAAAATTGACATTTCTCTCGATTTAGCATAAGGTTAGTTTCCTCACAACTCTTCAAGACAAACTCTGAATGATCTAGATAAATGTCAGAAGTTGTTCCAAATATTAAAAAAATCATCCACAAAAATTTCAATGTCCTACCCTATTAAATATGAAAATATAGACATCATACATCATTGAATTGTTAAAGGAGTATTGAACAATCTAAAGGACATTCTTCTAAATGGAAATGTTTCATAAGGACTTGTGAGTATTGTTTTATCCTAATCTTCCAAGGCAATCAGAATCTGATGGTTTCTAGAATAGCCATCTAAGAAATAATAGAAAGGGTGCCTAGCCAATCTATCCAACATTTGAACAATAAAGGGCAATGGGAAATGATCCTTCCTTGTCACTTTGTTAAGCTTCCTATAATCAATACAAATTCTCCACCCCATCATAGTCCTATTAGGAATAAGCTCATTCTTTTCATTGATAACAATAGTTAACCCTCCTTTCTTTGGTACATAGTGAATTTAGCTAACCCAATCTCTATCATAAATAGGATAAATGATACCCGCATCCAACCATTTTAGAATTTCTTACTTCACTACTTTGTTCATGGTAGGATTTAGCCTTCTTTGTAGGTCCGCTTTAGGTTGACAAGCTTTCTCCAATAGAATCTTATGCATACAAACGGATGGACTAATGCCACGAATGTTAATAACAGACCATCCAAAAGCTCTCTTATTAATTCTAAGCACTCTAATCAACTTACCATATTAATCTATTCAAGCTCAATAGAGAAAATGAAAGGTAAAGTTGACTTCTCTCCTAAAAGGAAAAATTTTAATAGATAATCAAATCTTTTAGTTCGAGCATAGGTGCATCTATTAAAGATGGTTCTAAAGGCTTTCCTAGAGATGATGTATCCAATACTTCATATCTCTCACTAAACACTATTAGGTGCTTCACTAATCACTTATATAGAATCTTCGTCTACCTCCTCAAATAATGACATCCCCAAATGATGATCATCCAACGTTCTCATCCATAACATCCTCTACACAAGCATCAATTGAATCCATTCTATAATAATTCTCACTCTAATCCTTAAGAAACCTCATAGAATTTAGGACATTAAAGGTGACCTTTTGATCCTAAACTCTAATGGTTAATTCTACCTTCTAAACATCAATCATAAACCTATATATGGCTAAGAAAGGTCTACCCAACGTGATAAGAATTTCTTTGTCTTCCTCCATATCTTGAATGATAATGTCCCTAGGGAAAATAAACTAATCAATATTTACTAATACATCCTCTATTATCCCCCTTGGATAAGTAAATGAATGATAAGCTAACTGTATGGTAATGATGATAGGTTGTACTTCTAGTAGTTCTAATCTTTTATAAATGGAGAAGGGCATGCGATTAATGCTAGTACCTAAGTCACAAAGTGCTCTCCCATAAAACTTCTTCTATAGCCACAGGAATGGTGAAACTACCTAGATCCTTATGCTTCATTGGGATCTTCCTTTGGATGAAGGCGCTACACTCCTCAATAAAGGCTACTATTATCTTTCATGAATTTGGAATAGGTAGGCATATACTCTAAGGCTTCAATGAAGTGTATATTAATAGTTAATTTTTTAAACACCTCCAAGAACCTACAGAATTTTCTATCTAAGTTTTATTTTAATAATGTAGGATAAAAAGGAAATGGTGGTCTCTCAACAACCTTCCAAACTAGTTTTTCAACTTCTTTAGTGAGTTGAGATTACTCCTCGGTCATAGTAGGTTCTTTGGGTGTATCTTTAAGAACATCTTATATAGGCTTCTCCTCCTTCTTAACCACTTCATCTAATTCTCTTACACTCCTCAACTAAATAGTCTTCCAATGTTCCTTACCTATTTTTCTTAGGATTTACTTCTGTATTACTAGGCAAGGTTCTCTAGGATCTATTATTAAAGAGCTACCAAACCTTCCTAATTGATTTTCAATATTTCTTATTACACTAGCCTGACTTTGTAATTGAGTTCCCATTTGCAAAACTCGATCTTCTAATGTTGGCTTCTTAGCCTTAATTTGATTATTTGAGTTAAATTTATGTTAATAATTAGGCATTGGATTTACATAATTTAATAGTAGTGGGTTCCATTTTCTTCCTCGATTTGGTTAACTAGAATTCCAATTTGTACTCCTATTTTAATTGTTGCACAAATTAAAGTTATGGTGATTTTACCAACCTGGGTTACAAGTATTAGAGAACAGGTTATTAGCTCAATTATTGATGACATTTAATAATCCAATCCCTGATGTATTTGGATCACTAAATAATCCAAACATACTCTCTTCCACTGGCAACAATGTACTCTAAGATGAACAAACTCCAATGTTGTCAATATTTCAAGATATATCGACTACTTGTGTGGTTAAAATTAATAAGACAACTGATTCATACACACTAGGTAAATTCCTAGGGTTTACTCTTTTAGAGGGTGGAAAATACTAGGCTAAGAATTTATGAGTTAAGTCATTCTAGGTAGTGATTGAGCCTGAGGGCAAAGAGTTTAGCCACATTTTAGCTTTTTCCCTTAATGAGAAGCGAAACAAACTATCTAACGACATCATGGAGACTCTGTTATACTTAAATGTAACACATATCTCCAAGAAACTAGCAATATGTAGGTTATGATCTTCTATAGGGGCTCCCCTAAACTGAGAATTTTAATTCATTTGAATTACTATAGGTTTTAATTCCATGTTATTAGCCTAAATATTTAGTCTATTTATTCTTTGGAGAATACCTTAAACCATAGTATTGGAATATTTCCCAAGTTATCTAAATTGATCATTTTCCTGAATCCGTCCAACCATTTTTAAATCTTTTGTAATTTTTTATCTTTTTTAATTTTTCTAAGTCTTTTTTAATTTAACAATCAACCAAAGTTTCTCCTAGTTGTTTCCTATTATGCATGCAATAGAAACGCACACAAAACAAAAATACAACACGCACCATAATTGGATAATTAACGATGCAATAATATTAACTTTCTAATTAAATAGCATAAGCAATAAAGAACAAGTAAATCAAAAATAAGGATAAGAATAAAACAGTAGTTCATTTAGCAATACAAAGTAAGAGAAAGGATAATGAACTTTAATCCTTAGCAATGGTGCTTGAAACTCGACACAAACTACATACTACTATTCTTTTAATTATGGTTTAATATGTTATGGTGTGTTCTATGAAAGTATGCATGTCGTGTCAAGTAATAAAGTGATGAGAAAAGTATCGCTCCTATAAGGATTAAAATTACCATAAAATCACTCAAGCATTTCTTATAAAAACCATTAAATTTATTTATCAATTGAGTAAGAAGGGTGTTGCTATTGAAAGTTAAAAGCAACAAATTCAAGAAAAAGATTCTTCATAAAAAATAATCTTAATCAATGATATTTAAGAATATATGTTTGTATTTGATATATTTTCTTCCTAATGTTGTTCTGAATTACAGCATAAGTAACCCTCATCTCTGCCAAGCTCATTGGAGTATTAGCTAAGATTCATGTTAACTATAGTTTTAATATCTTCTTAACATCCTATAACCCTAACCAACATATGTCTATGCATAGCAAAGTTATGATTTAAATCTCCTAATTATTCTTCTACTCCTTCTAGGAGACTATAGATCACACTATATTTTAAGTTCATGCAAGGCCTCTACACAAAATAAATTAAGCATGGGAGATTTAAAAATAATATTGAGTAATTCATTAAATTATAAATATAATCAATAGCAAAACACAAATTTTAAATTATCATAAGTCCAAAGAAAACATCTAGCCAGACATTAAATTAAAAGTAAATATATCAAACTTCATTGTAATATTTAAAGTAAAAGTACAAGAGAAATAATAAGGATAGAAGTGACCTGAAACGCCTTCATAAAGCAAATATAAACTCCTTTCTCCTTTCACTAATCTTATAATGGACTAACAAAACATGAACATATGGATTACTCCTAGAAGAAGCCTAACTAAAAAAAGTATGATTAAAGAGGATTTTTATAACAATAAATACAGTTTTGATGATGTAAATTTTCTCTTATTAAAATCATAGTTCTTAATCAATTCCAAAATTATCTCTACCTCAAATTTAATTTCTTCTAAGCAAGATATACTTCAAATTCTAGTGGTGGGTATATATATCACATCTTACTTCATATAAATAATGTTTGAAAATCTTCAAAGAAAACACAATCATCGTCAACTCCAAATCATGAATAAAATAACTCTTCCCATGTACTTTAAAGTATCTGGTAGTATAAGCAACAATCTTTCTATTATGGTATAGTACACAACCTAGGTATTTGAAGGAAGCATCATTGTCTACTTAAAAACCTTTGACCCCATACAAAATAGTTAGCACAGGGGTTGACACCAGACTCTCCTTCAAGTTTTAAAAACTCACTTCACACTCGAGTGTCCAATCAAATGACACAGCCTTCTGGGTCAATCTGATTAAAGAGATCATTATCCATGAAAATCCCTTGGCAAACTTCCATTAATAACTTGCCATGCTCTTGAAACTATAAACCTCCATCACAGAAGTCAGCCTCATCCAATCAATGATAGGATGCACTTTTTGGGGATCCACAAAATTCCTTCCTTATTTATAACACGCCCTAAAAATCCTATATAAGTTAACTATAACTCATACTTTAAAAATTTAGCATATAACTTATTTTGCCTTAATATCTCTAGAGTTAATCTTAGATGCTTTGCATGATCATCTTCTATTATTAATTACACTAGAATATCTTCAATGAATACGATAATGAACTTGCCTAAATATTCCCCTAACACTATGTTCATCAAATCCATGAATAATATTAATGTGTTCATCACTTTAAAAGGCATAAAAAAAAATTATACTACCCATACTTGGTGCTAAAAGATACCTTGGCCACATCCTCAACTCTCACAAGAAACTAATGATAACTAAATCTCAAATCAATCTTAGAGAATATGAATATACCTTCAAACTAGTCAAATAAATCATTAATCTTAGGCAATGGATACTTGTACTTACAGTCATCTTGTATAACTCTTTATAGTCAATACACATCCATAAAGATCCATCCTTCTTTTTTAGGAACAATAAATGATCTCCCTATAGAGATCCACTTAGCTTGGTAAATCCTCCACCTAATAACACCTATAACTAAACTTTCAACTCATATAGCTCCTTGGTGCCATTTTATAGGGTTTTTTTTTATTTGGGATATATACAACACAATATTAATGTAAAATCCTACCTCCCTCTCTAGAGGCAAACTCACTAACACTTAAGGGAAGATATCAGAGAGTACTTTTACTATTTGGACACATCAATGCTTCTGAAAGATTTATTTAAGTCTTTCACAAGAGCTAGAAATGCAACATTACCTTTTTCTCTAGAACTTATCAACTTACATTACTGGTATTAGAGATGATAGAATTTCTAGCAACCTAAAAATAAAACACTTCCCCTTTCTTACACAAAATTGCCCACTTCTTACTATTATCTATTTGAGCCCTATATTTACTCATCTAATTTATCCCCAAAATCCCATCAAACTTCTTAAAATTTAATACAATTAGCTCTAATTCTACCTTCTTATTTTAAATTTTAATCTCATATTTATAGATTTTACTGATAATAAGATAATCTCTAGTGAATAATTGAATAGAGAGACCATATAGAAATAAATCATGAACTAAAACTAAATCATTTAGAAAATGCTCAAATAGAAAAGAATGGCTCACTCGCTCTAAAATAAAATAAAATATACCAATATTATATATAAATAAAAGTTATACATATCCCCACATGCAGTGCATTCTTGGCCTCTTATTGGGTTAGATTGTATACCCTAGGCTATAATGGAGCAATATTAACCATTTTGTTGGACTAGCTCAGAGCCCCTCCTACTAAACCTCCACACTACTTACCACCAAACTTGTCATCGCTATAGGTCGTTGGTCCTTTACTAGTACCCCAAGATGGGGCTACCACAAGTTGTATCTCGATCTGGCTCCCTCCTGCCTCATATCTACCCATTGATGCGCTCTATCGACACTGAGCCACTTTGTGACTAGATTGGTCACTCCTAAAGCATGGCATTGTATATAGATAACATATGGTCATATGCCTCTTTTCATAAAAACTACAAAGTGGAGCACGACTAATTCATACAAAGCCACTTACACTTCCATACATAATAGGTCCTCCCCTCTGAGAATCGCTACCTCTAAATCTTATTTCCTTCCCACTAACACACTCCTAAATGGTTCTCCTCCAAATTTTTTCCTACTAGTATCCCTCCAATATTGCGTTGACACTAGATATTCTCCACCAGCATTGCTTACTTTATCAACTTAAAAAAAGTCTTATATATGAGAAGGGATTGGCGCGTACCTCAAACTATCCCTTAAATATTTTAAAAAAGGATAACTTTTTTCTTTGTAAGTATTGACTAGCTAAGGAGCACACTTATTTAGGGTTATAAACTCAGCCTCATACTATATAACTACCTTGCTCCCCTTAACCAGTCTAAAAAAAACTCTTGCATCTACTACCTAGCTGACGGTGGCATAAACAAACTCGTAAAAGTCTTAATAAATTCTTCCCAAGAAATCTTTACATTTGATCTACCTTGGAATTTCTTCTTGTAGAAGCAGACATTATAATCTTCTCCTCCCCACTCACCTTCCCTTTTCTCTCAACTTTTTCAACATCATCCCTCCATCAGGATCTCATTATTGGACAAATTAGCCTTCTAGATCTTTCTCCTTTCATGCAATTATGGGTTGAGCCCTAATTTCCCCATTCACTTAACAGAGGTTTCCTCTCTCGCATCCCCTTCTTCAAGTATCATTTATAATTGAAGTGATTTGATTTTTGCTAAAAACAATCAATGCAAAAATCTTTCCCTTTATTATATTCCTAGAGGTGACGAGGAAGTTGAGAAAAGGAGTGGGAACTCTCTTTGAATACCCATGATATGGGCCTGTGCCCTTTCTATGTTTCCTAACTGGCAACAATAAAAAGGCTGTAGAAACCCTAGGAATCTTTGATCTTCCAACTTGCAGGTGATTTCTTTCTTTCGAAGTTTTCTTTTAAAGAAAGTTTTGACAAAGGTTGGGATAAGGGCTCTTATTTCTTAAATTTCTAACCTTTTTTGTTCAAAAAATAGACTAAGGATTTTAGACCTATCATAGAAAACTTCTTTAAAAATCCCACAATCGATTAAGAAACCCTACTTCTTAACTTTTGAATGAGATTGTGATCTAAAAAGAGGTAAATAAAACGGGAATTTCCTTTGCTCCTAATAGCCTTACTATCAAAATATTGAGTCAAACTATTTAGAGTCATTTTCCCCAACATCTACACCATTCATTCCCCAAAAACCTAAATGGCATGAAGTTTTTACTACAATTAGAAGTATAATACGGGTAGCAAGTGTGTTTCGTTCTCCCATAATTATACCATTTGTCCTCCTAATAGCAGCCACCCTCCTCCACCTCTAGATTGGGGAAGAAGTAAGATTCAAACTCCTAATTAAAAAGCATTTCAAATATCAAAATTATAAAAGGAGCATGTTCTTTTGTTGAGACCATCCAAACTCAATCCCCTGTTCTTCTTATGCTAACCTCAATTACTGCCATCAATGATCTCAACCTATCACCAGTTCAATCACCTCCCCATGGTGAAGACAATTTGTAAATTGAACATAAAAAGCGTTTGAAAAAAATATTCGTATGCATTAAAATTGATTTCTACATATCAATTTCTCTCTAAATCAAACAACAAAAATTTTGATGTATAAACTAAGCATAAGAAATTTAAATTTTATAAAAATTAATCATATGCCATAAAAATGCAAGTCTTATCATATCTAAATTATATTATTATAGGTACTCTAATAATTGTAGAAGCAGACATTATAATCTTCTCCTCCCCACCCACCTTCCCTTTTCTCTCAACTTTTTCAACATCATCCCTCCATCAGGATCTCATTATTGGACAAATTAGCCTTTTAGATCTTTCTTCTTTTACGCAATTATGGGTTGAGCCCTAATTTCCCCATTCACTTAACAGAGGTTTCCTCTCTCGCATCCCCTTCTTCAAGTATCATTTATAATTGAAGTGATTTGATTTTTGCTAAAAAAAATCAATGCAAAAATGTTTCCCTTTATTATATTCCTAGAGGTGACGAGGAAGTTGAGAAAAGGAGTGGGAACTCTCTTTGAATACCCCTGATATGGACCTGTGCCCTTTCTATGTTTCCTAACTGGCAACAATAAAAGGCTGTAGAAACCCTAGGAATCTTTGATCTTCCAACTTGCAGGTGATTTCTTTCTTTCGGAGTTTTCTTTTAAAGAAAGTTTTGACAAAGGTTGGGGTAAGGGCTCTTATTTCTTAAATGTCTAACCTTTTTTGTTCAAAAAATAGACTAAGGATTTTAGACCTATCATAGAAAACTTCTTTAAAAATCCCACAATCGATTAAGAAACCCTACTTCTCAACTTTTGAATGAGATTGTGATCTAAAAAGAGGTAAATAAAATGGGAATTTCCTTTGCTCCTAATAGCCTTACTATCAAAACATTGAGTCAAACTATTTAGAGTCATTTTCCCCAACATCTACACCATTCATTCCCCAAAAACCTAAATGGCATGAACTTTGTACTACAATTAGAAGTATAATACGGGTAGCAAGTGTGTTTCGTTCTCCCATAATTATACCATTTGTCCTCCTAATAGCAGCCACCCTCCTCCACCTCTAGATTGGGGAAGAAGTAAGATTCAAACTCCTAATTAAAAAAGCATTTCAAATATCAAAATTATAAAAGGAGCATGTTCTTTTGTTGAGACCATCCGAACTCAATCCCCTGTTCTTCTTATGCTAACCTCAATTACTGCCATCAATGATCTCAACCTATCACCAGTTCAATCACCTCCCCATGGTGAAGAAAATTTGTAAATTGAACATAAAAAGCGTTTGAAAAAAATATCCGTATGCATTAAAATTGATTTCTACATATCAATTTCTCTCTAAATCAAACAACAAAAATTTTGATGTATAAACTAAGCATAAGAAATTTAAATTTTATAAAAATTTATCATATGCCATAAAAATGCAAGTCTTATCATATCTAAACTATATTATTATAGGTACTCTAATAATTGTAGAAGCAGACATTATAATCTTCTCCTCCCCACTCACCTTCCCTTTTCTCTCAACTTTTTCAACATCATCCCTCCATCAGGATCTCATTATTGGACAAATTAGCCTTCTAGATCTTTCTCCTTTTACGCAATTATGGGTTGAGCCCTAATTTTCCCATTCACTTAACAGAGGTTTCCTCTCTCGCATCCCCTTCTTCAAGTATCATTTATAATTGAAGTGATTTGATTTTTGCTAAAAACAATCAATGCAAAAATCTTTCCCTTTATTATATTCCTAGAGGTGACGAGGAAGTTGAGAAAAGGAGTGGGAACTCTCTTTGAATACCCCTGATATGGACCTGTGCCCTTTCTATGTTTCCTAACTGGCAACAATAAAAGGCTGTAGATACCCTAGGAATCTTTGATCTTCCAACTTGCAGGTGATTTCTTTCTTTCGGAGTTTTCTTTTAAAGAATGTTTTGACAAAGGTTGGGGTAAGGGCTCTTATTTCTTAAATTTCTAACCTTTTTTGTTCAAAAAATAGACTAAGGATTTTAGACCTATCATAGAAAACTTCTTTAAAAATCCCACAATCGATTAAGAAACCCTACTTCTCAACTTTTGAATGAGATTGTGATCTAAAAAGAGGTAAATAAAATGGGAATTTCCTTTGCTCTTAATAGCCTTACTATCAAAACATTGAGTCAAACTATTTAGAGTCATTTTCCCCAACATCTACACCATTCATTCCCCAAAAACCTAAATGGCATGAAGTTTGTACTACAATTAGAAGTATAATACGGGTAGCAAGTGTGTTTCGTTCTCCCATAATTATACCATTTGTCCTCCTAATAGCAGCCTCCCTCCTCCACCTCTAGATTGGGGAAGAAGTAAGATTCAAACTCCTAATTAAAAAAGCATTTCAAATATCAAAGTTATAAAAGGAGCATGTTCTTTTGTTGAGACCATCCGAACTCAATCCCCTGTTCTTCTTATGCTAACCTCAATTACTGCCATCAATGATCTCAACCTATCACCAGTTCAATCACCTCCCCATGGTGAAGAAAATTTGTAAATTGAACATAAAAAGCGTTTGAAAAAAATATCCGTATGCATTAA
The DNA here is from genome assembly GCA_019925795.1 of Dendrobium chrysotoxum. NCBI lineage: Eukaryota > Viridiplantae > Streptophyta > Magnoliopsida > Asparagales > Orchidaceae > Dendrobium > Dendrobium chrysotoxum. The sequence continues at coordinate 29,309,863 of CM034314.1, forward strand.
AATTGATTTCTACATATCAATTTCTCTCTAAATCAAACAACAAAAATTTTGATGTATAAACTAAGCATAAGAAATTTAAATTTTATAAAAATTTATCATATGCCATAAAAATGCAAGTCTTATCATATCTAAACTATATTATTATAGGTACTCTAATAATTGTAGAAGCAGACATTATAATCTTCTCCTCCCCACTCACCTTCCCTTTTCTCTCAACTTTTTCAACATCATCCCTCCATCAGGATCTCATTATTGGACAAATTAGCCTTCTAGATCTTTCTCCTTTTACGCAATTATGGGTTGAGCCCTAATTTTCCCATTCACTTAACAGAGGTTTCCTCTCTCGCATCCCCTTCTTCAAGTATCATTTATAATTGAAGTGATTTGATTTTTGCTAAAAACAATCAATGCAAAAATCTTTCCCTTTATTATATTCCTAGAGGTGACGAGGAAGTTGAGAAAAGGAGTGGGAACTCTCTTTGAATACCCCTGATATGGACCTGTGCCCTTTCTATGTTTCCTAACTGGCAACAATAAAAGGCTGTAGATACCCTAGGAATCTTTGATCTTCCAACTTGCAGGTGATTTCTTTCTTTCGGAGTTTTCTTTTAAAGAATGTTTTGACAAAGGTTGGGGTAAGGGCTCTTATTTCTTAAATTTCTAACCTTTTTTGTTCAAAAAATAGACTAAGGATTTTAGACCTATCATAGAAAACTTCTTTAAAAATCCCACAATCGATTAAGAAACCCTACTTCTCAACTTTTGAATGAGATTGTGATCTAAAAAGAGGTAAATAAAATGGGAATTTCCTTTGCTCTTAATAGCCTTACTATCAAAACATTGAGTCAAACTATTTAGAGTCATTTTCCCCAACATCTACACCATTCATTCCCCAAAAACCTAAATGGCATGAAGTTTGTACTACAATTAGAAGTATAATACGGGTAGCAAGTGTGTTTCGTTCTCCCATAATTATACCATTTGTCCTCCTAATAGCAGCCTCCCTCCTCCACCTCTAGATTGGGGAAGAAGTAAGATTCAAACTCCTAATTAAAAAAGCATTTCAAATATCAAAGTTATAAAAGGAGCATGTTCTTTTGTTGAGACCATCCGAACTCAATCCCCTGTTCTTCTTATGCTAACCTCAATTACTGCCATCAATGATCTCAACCTATCACCAGTTCAATCACCTCCCCATGGTGAAGAAAATTTGTAAATTGAACATAAAAAGCGTTTGAAAAAAATATCCGTATGCATTAAAATTGATTTCTACATATCAATTTCTCTCTAAATCAAACAACAAAAATTTTGATGTATAAACTAAGCATAAGAAATTTAAATTTTATAAAAATTTATCATATGCCATAAAAATGCAAGTCTTATCATATCTAAATTATATTATTATAGGTACTCTAATAATTGTAGAAGCAGACATTATAATCTTCTCCTCCCCACTCACCTTCCCTTTTCTCTCAACTTTTTCAACATCATCCCTCCATCAGGATCTCATTATTGGACAAATTAGCCTTCTAGATCTTTCTCCTTTTACGCAATTATGGGTTGAGCCCTAATTTTCCCATTCACTTAACAGAGGTTTCCTCTCTCGCATCCCCTTCTTCAAGTATCATTTATAATTGAAGTGATTTGATTTTTGCTAAAAACAATCGATGCAAAAATCTTTCCCTTTATTATATTCCTAGAGGTGACGAGGAAGTTGAGAAAAGGAGTGGGAACTCTCTTTGAATACCCATGATATGGGCCTGTGCCCTTTCTATGTTTCCTAACTGGCAACAATAAAAAGGCTGTAGAAACCCTAGGAATCTTTGATCTTCCAACTTGCAGGTGATTTCTTTCTTTCGAAGTTTTCTTTTAAAGAACGTTTTGACAAAGGTTGGGGTAAGGGCTCTTATTTCTTAAATTTCTAACCTTTTTTGTTCAAAAAATAGACTAAGGATTTTAGACCTATCATAGAAAACTTCTTCAAAAATCCCACAATCGATTAAGAAACCCTACTTCTCAACTTTTGAATGAGATTGTGATCTAAAAAGAGGTAAATAAAATGGGAATTTCCTTTGCTCCTAATAGCCTTACTATCAAAACATTGAGTCAAACTATTTAGAGTCATTTTCCCCAACATCTACACCATTCATTCCCCAAAAACCTAAATGGCATGAAGTTTGTACTACAATTAGAAGTATAATACAGGTAGCAAGTGTGTTTCGTTCTCCCATAATTATACCATTTGTCCTCCTAATAGTAGCCACCCTCCTCCACCTCTAAATTGGGGAAGAAGTAAGATTCAAACTCCTAATTAAAAAGAATTTCAAATATCAAAATTATAAAAGGAGCATGTTCTTTTGTTGAGACCATCCAAACTCAATCCCCTGTTCTTCTTATGCTAACCTCAATTACTTCCATCAATGATCTCAACCTATCACCAGTTCAATCACCTCCCCATATTGAATCCAAATAACACCCCCACCCCCGCACGCGCGCGCTTGACCAACTAACGCTGTTATGGACTCTCTCCTCCATATTTCTCTTCAAGACCCACCATAAAGTGAAGGTATGGCTTCTAATACAGTGCTTGATTCCCAATTAGTTATCTTTCTCCACACTAGTTCTCCCGTGCCACTACTTATGACAATTTGAAAGGCATACTTCTTGAGGATAAGATTTCCAAGATTCCTAATTGTTTCTTTCAATTAAAAGGCCAAGAGAAAGAGGAAGAAAAGTTATAACACACTTGTTTCCTTATGCAATACCCAATAATTGCATCATGGAATGTGAGAGGCCTATAGAAGGATTCATGATTGCAAACAAATGATCCAAGATTACAACATTGATATCTTGAGTTTCCTTGAAACTAAAATGAATAGATCTTATGTCTAACCTTTTTTTTATATATAGAAATCTTGTTATTTTCCCCAATAAAGAAACCTATGGTAATTTCCATTATTTCCTTAGTAGCCATATTTAGGTTAAATGGGACCCTTACATCTCATTATAGTTTTCTATTATCATTTCCCAGGTCATCCATAAAGAAGTGGTCTATCTTGGTTTAGTAAATCTTTTTGCAGTATTTATTTATGCAAACATGACCCGCTTAATTGAATGAATTTGTGAAAAATATTGCTTCAACTATTAATTTTCATTAGCTTATTCTTAGAGACTTCAACAACATTTTATCAAGTAATGAGAAGGTGGGTGGAAATCCAACTCTGTATAATAGGATGCTAGATTTATGGGATTGTATCTTTGACATTGGTTTGAATGAAATTCCTAATATGGTTTTATCTCTAACTTAACTTGCTAATCTTATTAGGCTCATCTATGATGATGAAACTATTAATGTTATTCACAACATATTTCCAAAAAAAAATAGACTCGGTGACTTTATGCCTAATTTCATTACTCATTGTTTAGATACCATTGGAAAATAATTTCTCTTAGTGGTTTAGTCATTCAAAACTTCCATGCTCACTAACTTTGTTAAGCATAGCCTTATTACTTTAATCCCCAAAGTCAAGCACTTTAACTCTCTGATGAAAAAAAATAAAAAAAATTAAAAAATTAAAAAAAAAACTCTCTGATGAACTATATATCTATTTCCCTATATAACACCTTTTATAAATTCATTGCAAAGACCTTTTCTAACAAATTTAAGCTTGTTCTCCCACTCAATGTTCATAAGACTCAATCAACTTTTATTTAGCATAGTGATATTACCAATAACATTGCATTGGCATATGAGATCACTTATAGTCCCAATTTTGACTCCCACAAAAAAATTGCTTTGTGCTAACATGCATCTTAAAAAGTCATTTGACACTATGAAAAGTCATTTGACACTATGAATATACATTATATTTTGGATAGAGTGGTTCAAAAAGGTTTACAATGGGCCTTCATTAACTAAATTATTGTTTCTATTATCAATGTGCCCTTTTTATTATGCTCAATAAATAAATTAAAGGCTACTTTCAATCTTCAAATGGCTTTAGGCAAAGATATCCTTGATCGCCTTTCCTCTTCATTATATCTTGGATGTTTTCTCTCTCCTTTGAGATGAAGAGATCAATGCTATGAGGTATACCCTCATTCCTCTTACAATAACATGACCTCTTACTTGCTCTTTGTAGATAAACTTTTAGTCATGAGAGAGATAATCGCACCACTACTCTTGCTCTTGAAAGTAACCTGATAACCTTGGCCTATGCCACAGACCTTTTGTTTACTTACATATATATAAGCTTTAAATAGAAAACCTCTTAGTTGGTAACCAAAGCTCCCAACCAACTGATAAAGCGGAACTACATAACTTTTTAAATTTCATTCCCATCTTTTTTTAGCTCTTCCACTTTTATGTGGTTGATTAAAATTTACTTTGTCGATGGAGCTTCTCTTATTTCAACCTTCCTGCAAAAAAGCATTCAATGCCTCATCTTCTAGACTTCTACCAACCATTAAAGCTCTTCAAAGACCTTCCTTAATTGTGATTTTAGTTCTATTTTAAATTATTTGGCATGAGTGAAATGGCATGGTGTTTGATAAAATTCACCTCACATGCTAAAATTGATGTGGAAGTGAGGACCTTAGTTGCACATAAACTTCATAGATAAAAATTCAAAAGTTCATGGCCAAATGATTTTATCAAAATACTTGAATATTAGGGAAAGGATTGTGCTTTTGTAGTTTAGTTTTTCTGAGGCTTCCTGCTACAATTTTGATTGCTTCTAATTAGTTTTTCATCATTAAAACATATATGGGGTATTTTCTTATTTCTTCAAGTGACTATAAGTGAGTTGATTTCATCATTTTCTACTTCTTTCCTTTTTTTATCAAATTTTGGCTTCTATGATATATTGCATTGGACATTCTTGACAAATAGTTGCTCGCTAGCACATTTGTTTTTGCTATATTTAAGTCAAGCACTAGGTGATGATACAGCTCATAAATCTAACTCATATGTGTCATGTTCAACCCAATAATGCAAGATTGCTATCACTCAAGATCCCTTATTTTCATTGGCGAAGCTAATGTGAGGGCTTTTACGGGCATGGGCCCCCACTAACCCATCTAGCAATAAAAGCCCAATGCCTGAATAGAATCCAAAATAACTGACTCAATTAGGAATAAAAGCTCATCCAAAAGGCTTTCTGAAATAAATTTGATTGCTTCTAATTAGTTTTTCATGATTAAAACATACATGGGGTTTCATTATTTTGGTTCTTCAAATGACTGTATGTGAGTTGAGTTCATCATTTTCTAGCTATTACTTTTATCGGATTTTGGCTTCCAAGCTATATTGCATCAGACATTCTTGAAATAGTTTCTCGCAAACACATTTGTTTTGTTATATTTAAGTCGGGCACTAACTAATGATAGCACTCATAAATCTAACACATTTATGTCATGTTCAACACAATAATCCAAGGTTGTTATCACTCAAGATCCCCAATTTCCACTAGCGGAGCTACAGTGAGGGCCATTGGGGACACATGCCCCCACTAGCCCATTTCACAATAAAAGCCCAACGCATGAATAGAAACCAAAATAACTGACCCAATTAAGAATAAAAGATCACATCATTATATAATCTTAAATAATCATAAAATCTTTATGCTACAATTTTAATCTCTTCGAATTAGTTTTTATTGATAAAACATACATGGGGTTTCATCTTCTTGGTTCTTCATATGACTATAGGTGAGTTGTTTCATCATCTTCTATCTATTTCCTTTTTAGAACAAATTTTGGCTTCTACATTATACATTTTTAACAAACAGTTGCTTGCTAGCATATTTGCTTTTTCTCATGCACTAAGCCATGATACCGCTTATAAATCTAACCCATCTATGTCATGTTCAACCCAATAATGCAAGGCTGCTATGACTCGAGATCCCTTATTTCCACTAGCAAATTTATAGTGGGAGCCTTCGGGTTCACGTGCCTCCTTGGGCCCATCTAACAATAAAAGCCCACCGCTTGAATAGAATCCAAAATAACTGACCCAATTAGGAATAAAAGCTCACTACAATATATAATCTTATATAATCATAAAGACTTTTGGCTACAAATTTGATTGCTTCTAATTAGTTTTTCATGATTAAAGCATACCTTGGGTTTCATCTTCTTTGCTCTTCAAGACTTTAAGTGGCTTGATTTCATCATTTTCTAGCTATTTCCTTTTTGGATTGAAGTTTGGCTTCTTCACTATATTGCATAGGACATTCTTGACAAATAGTTGCTTGCTAACACATTTTTTTTTGCTATATTTAAGTAGGGCACTAATAGATTATATCACTCATAAATCAAACCCTTTATGCCATGTTCAACCCAATAATGCAAGGGTGTTATCTCTCGAGATCCCTTATTTCCACTGGTGGAGCTATAGTGGGGCCCTTTGAGGGAATGGCCCCCCACTAGCCCATTTAGTGATAAAATCCCACCGTCTGAATAAAATCCAAAATAACTGACATAATTAGGAATAAAGATCACCACATTAAATAATCTTATGTTATCATAAAGGCATCAAAGCTAGGGATTGAACCCAGCTACTTTTGCTGAGATATCTAGTGTCATATCCATTAGACCATGAAGAAACACCTTCTGTAATATTTAACATTTTTTTATTTAAATTTAAACTAATTTGACAAAATTATAATTAATCTAACAACAAGCAATAGTTCCATAATTTCTTCTTGGATTGAAATTTATATCACTAAAATATTATATATATATATATATAATAAAGAAAAGCTATGTATATGTTATAAATTTCTTTTTTTATATATAAAACTAATACCTAAATATTTAGAATGTAATAAGATAATCATAGCATTAAGTGTAATACAACTAAAAGAATATAAAATATAAAATTTAATAATATATTAAAAATAAATATTAATATTCTTAAAAGATCAAAATATTATTTCACTATGAACTGTTAAATAAAAAGGTAAACAAATCTCTGAAAAAAATTAAGTATTTCAAAAATTATCAATTTGTGCTATCAATAATAAAATTTCAAAAATTATCAATTTATGCTATCAATAATAAAATTTTCTGGCTCCATCCCTATATATTTCTTTAATTTTATCATTGACAGATGTCAAATGTATTTTAACTCTTATTATAAGCCATCATGACTTTTGTTGCTAGAAATTTTTTGGATGCCCGTTGTGCCTATCTTTTTTTTTTCATTTATTGTGTTCTAGAATATTTGCAGCTATAGAGAAATGGAGATTTAATATATTAATTTGTTTGAAGAAATAGAACAAACACATATAAGAAAGATGGGTGCAATAGTTGTAAGAGACATCAGAATTTTTATCTTGAAAACCCATAAAAAGGAAAAACCACAAGGCCTAACCCAATTAAAATAATTCAACTAATATTTGTATTTGATTACAAGTTAAGCTTTCCCTATAGGGAAGTCATTCATACACTATAAAGATCACAATAGTTGGTTGGAAGTTAGAAAACCCATTTGGTAGGAATCTAGCATAAACTCATGTGTTGAAGTTATGAGTCAGAGTTGATATTCACGGCGTACATTAGTCCTGTAAGTGATGGAGTGTGTTGGCATTATTAGCAATGGTGGATGATATAACCAGTAGGCATTGTAGTAGCTAGATGATAATATTCCAAAGATTATATGTCTGAGGATTGTAGTCGGCAGACGATAGGTCAAAAAAGGTCAGAGGACTATAGCTAATGGGCGACAGAGATCAAAAGAATCAGAGTCGAGCGATAGTGGTCATAAGAGAATGACGGTGGTCCTCCTGAGCATCCTTATCTCTGCAACACTTAACTTAATATTATTCTTCTCTTTTAATGGCCAACATTTTGCACCATATAGCATTGCAAGTCTCACTACCATCTTATAGAATTTTCCCTAAAGTTTTAGAGGGACTTTTCTATCACACAACAAGCCCGATGCATTCCTCCACTTCAACCATCCAACTTGAATTCTACTAATAATATCCTTATCTATTCCACTATCATTCTGAATAATAGACCCAAGATATCTAAAATGTGTACTCTTATTTATGACTTGATCACCCAAAGTCACAATCCCCCCACTAGATCTATTATTACTAAATTACACTCCATATATTCAGTTTTAGATCTACTCAAATGAATATCATAGACTCTAAGGTTGACCTCCATAATTTAAGTTTACCTTCAACTCCCTCCCTAGTCTTATCAACAATAAGAATATCATCAGCAAAAAGCATACACCAAGGTGCAACCTCTTACAAATATCTAGTGAGAACATCCATAGCTAAAGCAAAAGGATAAGGGCTTAAGGCTGATCCTTGATGCAATCCAATTGAAATAGGAAAATATTTGGTCAAACTACCTTGTGTTTGAACACAAGTAACAGCTCCTGCATACATATCCTTGACTTGAATATAAGCACTATTAACCCCTTTCTTATGTAGAAATCTCCATAGCACTTCTCTTGGAACTTTATCATATGCTTTCTCTAAATCAATAAAAATTTTATGTAGATCCTTTTTATTCTTTCTATACTTCTCCATCAAATCTCTCAATAAATGAATACTTCCATAGTAGACCTACCTAGCATGAATCCAAATTGATTTCGAGAAACAATAGTGTCACACCATAACCTATGCTCCATAACTCTCTCCCATAGTTTTTGTAATAGCCCGTATTTTGACTTTGCCATTTTTTTTTGGAGTCATTATAACTCTAAATCGTAATCCATCTTTTCCATAGTATTTTGATTTTAGTATCTTACTTGCATGAATTTTTTCATAATTTTTAGACACCGGTAAAAATCATTAAGAAATTTGTACATGTTGGTACAAGTGAGAATTTCAGGACCGTTAGGTGTCCGTTTTACAAACCGATTTCACATATATTTTTTAAATAAAATGATTTATTTAAATTCTATATAAAAAGAAATTGATTAAATTAATTATATAATATTAAATTAATATTTAAATCCTAAATATCTAAAACCACTAAACTGAATTCATTAAAAAGCATTTTTGCTTTTTCATTTTGTTCCATTTCATATGCCAGAGAGATGTGAGGGAGAATTAGAGAGATTTTTTGAGGAGAGAGAAATTAGAAGCTAAGATTTAAAGGCCGTGGAGCAATTTTTGTCTGTTAATACTATTGAGATAATTACTCGTCTCGCTGTAAGGAACCTTTACCCTATTTCTGATTTCAAAGATTGTGTTTTTGGTATTTTTTCTAATCAAATTTGTGTTTTCATTACCGAAAAACATGAATAACTTTGTATTGATAAAATTTTCACCGCATAATTTTTTGTATGTTATAGAGATTCAGATTATACATATTTTTAGTATTTATTTAAGATTTTTTACGAGGCGATTTTAAAAATGCAGTGATTTTTGTTTACCCAAAAATTTATTCACGTCTAAAAATAGTATTATAGTACAATAAAAATCTTAAAACATCATTTTACATGTTCCTTGGTAATTTGGTAATTTTTTAAAAATGAATATTTTTGCCTAATAGGATTCTTTGTTGTCTACCATTATGACATTTTGGCATCTTCTTAATTAAGCTTAATTATGTAATATTTGCTGCAATGCATTGAAAATGGGTGTGGATATGTGCTTGAGTAATAGCTGGTCGCTATTACTGTTATAGTATTGTGATAATAATGTGCATGTGTGAAATAAACAAGACTGGATGATCATTTGGTTGGAGACTGATTGACCTGTATATGATATTTGGTCGACGGGCTTTCCTTTAAATAATATGGTTTGGCGTATCCTATACTAATTCACATGATACACTGATTGGGAGTTATAAGAAGATCATTACTGTGTCGATGGGCAAAGAGTAATGACTCTATTTATTGAGCCAACGGTTTACTAACACTAATAGTAATACTAAAAAATACTGTGATAGCCAAGACTTCTTACTTCATTTAGTGTGACTACTGAAATGCATGTTTTTGAGGCATTATTCTTATTATTGTACAGATTTATTAGTACTGCACAGATTTACTATTATTGTATTATTCTACTGCTCCTGCCACTAAATTGTTACTGTTATTGATATAGATACTGATACTATGTGATACTATTGATTCACTGTACTGATACTAAGCATGTGATAATCTGAGCACATGATATAAAATTTCTGGATAATATGTGTACATTCCTATATAATTTTATTACATTGATTTAATTTTGGCAATCTTTATCAATATTTTGATTTGATGCTTTATACATTTTTGTACCAATTAGTATTACTGATAGGAAGATTTTTTTATAGATTTGACACCCATGCTGGTTTACCTAATTTACTGGTTTTTGTACCGTAGTATTTTACTATTTACAGATTTTACTGCTACTACATGTGAGTTTTATATTTTCTGCACTGATTCTATGATCATATGAATATTGCTATTATGATTTGATCCCTGACATGCATATTATTCTTTTATCATGCTTTGAATTCAACTATAGGTTTTGGTGACCTACTGGCCTTTTTAAGCTCATCATATATGGTTAAATGATTTCAGATCTGAGCAGGGTAGCAGAAGTGTGAGGCTAGTTAATTCCTTCAAGTTCAGGTTCTTTTTATTTTAGTTGTTTTTTTGTACTCAGGACATGATAGATACTTGATGATTGTATAGATCTTGAGTTGTATATGTGATTGGTTGGGAATGAATATAGATGTGTATATTGATGTTTTGAATTATAGAATCTATTTTGTTGTTTATTACTGATAGAAGATATTGGATAGCTCTAGTTGTTATTTATTTAAAAGATAAATGAATAATTCTTCCAATTTAGATTCTGGGACATCACAATTGATATCAGAGCATAGTTGTTAGAAGAATTGATTGTTACAAGAGTTATAGGATTTGATTGAGAGTTGGGTAAATCGGGTGTATTAAGGTGCATTAGTTTGCATACATAATTGAATGACATAAGATAGAATGAACTGCATGACTGTATGATTTTTAATGAGTTTTGAGTTGAGTTTGACTTGATTTGAGTTTTGATTGGATGGATTTATTTTATATTAATTTTGTACCCGAATCCTTAAGGGAAATGTCGGGGATGACATTTTCTTAAGCTGGATAGATTATAATAGCTTGTATTTTGACTTTGCCAAATTTTTTTTGGAGTCATTATAACTCCAAATCATAATCCGTCTTCTCCATAGTATTTTAATTTGGGTATTTTACTTGCACGAATATTTTCATAATTTTTGGGCATCGGTGAAAATCTTTAAGGAATTTATACCTATTGGTACAAGTGAGGATTTTAGAACCGTTAGGTGTCCATTTTGCAAACCGATCTCATCGATATTTTTTAAATAAAATGATTTATTTTATGAATATTTTTCTATAATTTTTGAAGCTCTAAAATGATTTATTTGAATTCTATACTAAAAAAAATTGATTAAATTAATTATCTAATAATAAATTATTATTTAAATCTTACATATCTCAAACTACTAAATTGATTTCATTAAAATGCATTTTTTCTTTTTCGTTTTGCTCCATTTCGCATGCCAAAGAGATGTGAGGGAGAATTAGAGAGATTTTTTAAGGAGAGAGAAATTAGAAGCTAAGATTTGGAGGCCATGGAGCAATTTTTATCCATCGAAGTTGTTGAGATAATTGCTCATCTTGTTGTAAGAAACCTTTACCTTATTTTTGATTTCAAAGATTTTGCATTTTTTGTATTTTTCTGATCAAACATGTTTTTGTTACCAAAAAACGTGAATAACTTTGTATTGGCAAAACTTTTACCGCATAACTTTTTGTATGTTATAGAGATTAAGATTATGCACATTTTGAGTATTTATTTGAGATTTTTTACTAGGTAATTTTAAAAATACAGTGATTTTTTTCTACCCAGAAATTTATTTTGATGTCTAAAAATAGTATTGTAGTACAATAAAAATCTTAAAACATCATTTTACATAATCCCTGATAATTTAATAATTTTCTAAAAATGTACATTTTTGCCTAATAGGATTCTTTGTTGTCTGCCGTTATGGCATTTTGGCATCTTCTTAATTAAGCTCAATTATGTAATATTTATTGCAATGCATTGAAAATGAATGTGGATACAGATGATTGTGTAGATCCTGAGTTATATATGTGACTAGTTGGGAATGAATACAGATGTGTATATTGATGTTTTGAATTATAGAATCTGTTTTGCTGCTTATTACTGATAGATGATATTATATAGCTCTCGTTATTGTTTATTTAAAGAATAAATGAATAATTCTTCCTATTTAGATTTTTGGGACATCACAATTTTAAGATATGACACATTAACTTAATTCCTTTATAATTCATATAATCTTGTGCATCACATTTATTCTTAAAAATAGGAATCAACACACTCATTCTCCACTCATTTGGCATCTTTTTAATCTTCAAAATAATATTAAAAAGTTTAATAATAAGAAATTCTTCATCTCCTAAGCATTTCCACATCTCTATTGGAATATCATCAGGTCAAACAGTTTTTCTATACTACATTTTCTTTAAAGCCTTTTTAACATTGATTTTATTAATACGCTAATAAAAACAAAAAAATTTATTTTGATTTAAGGTGCTAAGGTCATTAAAGTTAACTGTATTCTCATAATCTTCATTGAAAATTTTCCCAAAATATCTCATCCACCTTTGTTGAATATCCCTTATAGTAAAAGCACTTTTTAATCTCCGTCCTTAATACACTTTACTTGAACTAAATCCTTACTACTCATATCTCTTTGTTTATCTAACTTATACATATATCTTTCACCCTCCTTTGTATCTAATCTATTATATAAATCATTAAAAGCTAAATTTTTTGCATGGCAAATTACTTTTTTAAACTCCTTACGGGGCTCTTTATATCTTTCTCAATTATTAGAATTTTTACAGTTAAACTAATATTTATAACAAATCTTCTTATTTTTTATCTTTTCTTGTATATTTTGATTCCACCACCAACTATTTTTACTATTAATAAATTTTCCCTTTGATACTCTAAGCACATAATTTGCAACATTCTTAATATTTCTAGCTACTTTTTCCCACATAATATTAACTTCCTCATGTACAGACAAAATCTTGAGATCTAGAATTTTACTCTCAAAAATATTTTTGTTACTATTCTTTAAATGCCCCCATCTAATCCTAGAACAACAATTTACTTTATTATTTACTTTTTGCCCATTCTTCTTAAAGTCCAAAATTAATAAGTGATGTTGGGTACATAAACTTCCACTCAAAATAACTTTACAATCTTTACAATCTAAATGATCTATTTTTCTTATAAGAAAATAATCAATCTGAGATTTATTATATCCATTCTTATAAGTGATGAGATGCTCATCTCTTTTCTTAAATAAGGTATTAGCAATTACAAAATCATAAGCTAGAGAAAAATCTAATATGAACTTACCAAGTTCATTAGTCGCTCTAATGTCATAGCCAGCATGAATGCTTTTAAAATCATCTACCTCTCTATCAATATGTCCATTTAAATCTCCTCTAATAATTTTTTTCTTTGAGAGGTATCTTTGTATTAATTTTTATAGGTCATTCCAAAATTTTAATTTTGAACACATATCTAAAACTACTTGAGGAGAATACGAGCTTATAATATTGATAATCTTAGCATTAACAATAATTTTTAAAGCTATAATTCTATCTCCAATTATATTAATGTTTAAACATTATCCTTTAAACTCTTATCTATAATCACACCTACACCATTTCTAATATGACTCCTACCAGAATATCATAATTTAAATCCTAAACTATCAATCTCCTTAGCATTCTCTCCAACCCATTTAGTTTTTTAAATGCATAGAATATTTATCTTCATATGGTCATAATATCTATTAATTTTATTAATGTGATTATAAGGGACCCTATATTTTAAGTTTCTATCCTAATTTTAGTTTTATGTACTAACTTTTTTTTTCACATCCGTCCATGATGTGGGAACCCTTACCTACTTATCACTGCACCTGGGCGCCGGTGCAACGATTTTTGCTCACTTATCGATGTATTCAGGCCATACAACATGTCACTTCTAGGGAATACCCTAGCATTAACACAGTGTCTTAAAAAATTCACGTCATGATTATTAGACAAATTTTATGTTGATTGTCGACTACCTAACACAACCCTCAACTTTTCTCTTCCAGAATTTGGGACTTGACAACGACAGTATTTATAAATGCTTTTTAATTTGGTGGTCTTTAGCAAATTCCTCTTTTCCTGGCTAAGTGGTGGAGATTCAAATATTCATCTCTATGAAAGCCTTACACTTCTCAAGCTTCTCCCTGCTGAACTATCATCACTAAAGTTGCACAAAAGTTAAAATTGTTTTCTCTTTTGACATTAATGAGGATAGCTGCTTGTTATTTTTCTGGGATCCATGATTTCTAGGCAACTCTATTATGGATTAATTTGCCAATGATTTCAGCCTGCTTAATTACTTATCCAATGCATCTACTTCTAATTTCGCGGTAAACAGGAAGAACCTCCCGAGCAATTGGCCTTATGTGATGAGGGAAAAGATTTATGTAATACTCATCAAATCAAGATGTTGTAATAGTATGTGGTGGTTGATCACTAATAAGCCTGTATTCAAAGACTTATTACATTCGTTATATCAAGAGATGACTCCGATCTCTTGGCATAAGTACATTTGGCAAAAGAAACTTGCCTTACAATTCTCTATTTCTTCCTGGATGGCAATGGTTTGGGGTTTAAAAACCGCAAATGCATGAATACAAAGGCTAATTTTAGTTGATCCTACTGATGTTAAAGGTCTGTCACATTTATTCATTCCATGTGATTTCTCTTACAATACCTTATGCTTTGTTCTTCCTTTCATCTCCTCTTTTCTATTGCGCCCAGACATGAATAAGGTTTGGGGCATTTCCCAAAGTTTGATAAAAGAAACTTTGGGAAATGCCCCAAAATTTCCCCAAAAAATAATACTTCTAATAAAAATGCTGTTTTGATTTTTATTATTGCCTAGCTATTGAATAACAACTCTTGGGCGCCAATTTCAAACATCTCATGGCCCAAAAATCTTTGCCACCAACTCCAAGGTGATGAGTCATACCTGTAAACTCGGAGAAATTATTACGTGTGGAGTCCGGATGTATCTCTACATCTGGACTCCGCACAGAATAATCTCTCGTCAACTTGTCACTATATCAAGTGGGTAAATTTCAAATGATAAAGCTCTTTGAATAGGACGATTTAAGTGACTAATTCTTAGGGGACGTGATAGATATTGATATAAAAAAAACCCAAAAAATAAATCATTTTGTTAGGTGCTACAACGCAACATTAACTTGCAATTCAAGGGTGTTGCCTCATATGGGGGTATGAGATTTAAACCCTTCTACAAATTGTTTTGTACTCATTAAAAAAATCACTTCACCCTTATAGTTTTCTTGCTTATAATAAGTGAAAATATAGCAAGAACGGTAGCATCATATAGAAACTAAAAAAAAATTCTAATTTATAGCTTAAATGTAACTCTTGAAATGTAGGGCATGAAGGAATAGGCACTGGCATACTCAAAACAACAAAGATTAATAAGAGCCATACAAATAATGAATAACGACAAAATAAGCAAAATGAAAAACCTTTTCAATCCCCTGCCGAAAACCTTACACTGTCCACTCAATGCATGAAGCTGAAGTTACTACAGGGTCTAGAGAAGAGTTAGTGCATGCAATCATATCACTGCATTTACAGAAAACACTTTCGTGACCCAAGCCTATGACTTCCAAACTATAATGGAAGTAACTTAAAGGAACCGCTCCAAGCTCACCTATATCTTCTTATTATCGGTTCCAAGCTCACCCTATATCTTCTTATTATCAAACAAGAGGAGCAATTTCAAAGAAACACCAGAAAGCCAAAGATATTCCATTCTATCTAATATATCAAAGGGAATATAAAATTATTCGCATAATAAGGATATTCTTTTGCCAGTTTAGAACTGTCTTTTATATTTATTGGAATTTCTGTCTTAAAGATATAACTCAATTTCAGGAGTTAGTTTCTGGCAGAAAATCTCTGGGCTTAAATGCATATCAATGGAAGTTCTACAATTAACAGGCATGATACCATATAAATTCATCTCCATGAGCGCCAAATTGAATCTACGAGTGGGATCAAAAGAAGATAACACTAATAAAATTATCATTTAAAAACAATTCTAACTCACAAGGATTTTCATCATTTGAACTTTGCCATATGAACTTCACTTGAACCTTATCAAGAAATTATGAATATATAACCTAATTTTAGACCCATGGAACTAGCTTCAGCATTTTCCAAAAATGGAATTGCAGGTCATTTAGGTAAACCGAGGTGAGCACGTAAGGGCGGGGGATTCTCAGTGAAGCGAAATGCATAAAGTAAGAAAACCAATGCAAAGAACACTTTGTCGAGCCAACACTAATACTGTGATAGAAAGTAAAACAAATAGGATTAGGTATTTGATAATCCTAATCGAAAATAGTAGGGTTGTGCATACTCGACGGTCCTAATGAGTTTAACAAAACACAATTGAGGAGTATGTTTGCAAGAATAGAACTGTAATTTAATTCATTATTGGGAGAAAGCAAGTAAATAGCGGTTATCAGCCTTTAAACCATGTGTAACTTTCTAATCAAGGATCTAACTAATGACTTGAATTATCAAAAGGTCCTTGACCAACTAGAATTTTGGCCACCACTTCGCTTAGGATCCTACCCTTACGGACCTTGAAGCATAAAATTTGTAATAGGGTAGATGATCTAGCCATCCAACTTGAATTATCCATGTAAGTTTCTTGAACATCACCAGCACCATATTAGCCTTATCCCAACTACTTGAGATCATACACGGAAGTAGTTATGATAAAAATTTAATAGGGACACAACACATTTTTATCCGAATATTTTAGCCATCTACTTATAAGAAAATAAAACTACACAGAGTACTAATATAACACAAAATCAGATTTCCTAGAGAATAATTTGTGAGAGAGAGGGATATAGGGATTAGGAAAGCAACAATACATAGTGAGTTTTAGTAACCATAAAATAGCACCATATAGTGAGTTTTAGAAACCATAAAATAACACCATATATTGAGTTTTAGAGCCACTGATAAATTGACTGACTTAATACAAGAATCAGACAAAAGAACTACTCTACCATAAACCAAGAGAAAGTTGTCTTCCCATAATCAGTTAATGTCCACCTTTCACATACCAAATAGTTAGCATTGAACACCTCCAATACTGCATAAGGCAAGTGTATTCATTAGTTCCTATAAGATAAACATCAAACAATAAAAAGTACCCCAAAACTTGAAGTTTATTAATTCCTGCAAGATAGAAATAAATAATAAAAT
The DNA here is from genome assembly GCA_019925795.1 of Dendrobium chrysotoxum. Taxonomy (NCBI): domain Eukaryota; kingdom Viridiplantae; phylum Streptophyta; class Magnoliopsida; order Asparagales; family Orchidaceae; genus Dendrobium; species Dendrobium chrysotoxum. Next base: position 29,327,273 of record CM034314.1, read on the forward strand.
GTCCATCAAAACTTCAACTTTATATCGAAGGGCTCAAAAGATGGCGTATTATGCTAGCAAGTAGGACTTGAGAAGTACAAAGATATCAAAAATGGTGTACCCTTTGACGAAAAAAGCATGAATTATATATTAGGATATTTTATAATGCTTTATGTGATATTATTTTATGTTTTAATTGGTTATAATTATACCTCATAATTTGGAGCCCTCCTATAAATAGAATTGCATATAATGTATTGGGATTATTAATGAATGGAGGTATACTGCAACGCCTTTCTCCCCTTTAAATTTCTTGCTTCCTCGCCTTTCCTTATCCCTTTGGTCAACTAGCCATGCTCTTCCTCCTTTTCTTTTAATTTTGTTCATCCTCCTCACACCTCTCTTAGTCCCTACCTTTAGCTCTTCTCCAAATTTCCCATCATGGACAGCTTCGCAGATGCTGCCACTTCTCCAAATCCAACAAGGAAGCTAGATAGTCAACATCAAATAGATGACATGCTCAAGTATTCTGCATCCAATCGATGAATTTGGTCAACATCAATTTAGTATTAAAGCAAATGATCCTCCAAGAATCGATTCCACATCACTATGATTCTTGGTTTCTTTTGATTTATGCTTCAATTTCGTTGTTTAATCATTTCACACATCAAGTGTTCGCTCGATTGACACCATTGCTTCCTATTTTCTGGTTCCTTCCCACTGCTTTTGATTTGCACAACCGAAAATGCTGTCTATTGCTAGCTGTTGGTTTTCAATACCTGATTTCCGCATTCAACTGCTATTCTAAAGTTGTTCAAATGTTGAAACACACTCCCGAAATCAACTCTATTCCCGAAAGCTGAGAGTGCCAGCTGAAATCCGATGGCTGGCCTGTGTTGATTACTGCTCACTCTCTCTTTACTGCTAAATCGAAGTTTAAGCAATTCTCAATGCTCATATGCTTATTAATATTGTTTTTTTAGCACCACATTGTTTTACAAAAAAGTTAATTCCATGCTAATGAGACGTGCCAAATTTATGATAAATAATGCCCAGAAGACTTTTGTTTGCTATGGAACATTTTCGTCGAATTTCATGTTATGAGGTTTGAATTGCTACCATATTGCTTGGTTTATGATATATCTGGTTCTCTCTTACCTGCTTTTTATTCCAAAAACTCTTTAAATCCATTTTTCCCATTGAACTATAGTCTATGCTGTCGGTTTCTGGCATAAATCCTAGTGGATGTATTGTACTTATTAGCTGATGTTTTAACTCCTGTTTGCTAAAATATCTCCGAACAATTCCTGCACCTGCGTCGTTAATTCATATATCTGCATTAATGCTTCCGTTCCATCACTTCAATGCCCTCATTATACCTGCTTTGACACATTGCATTTGCTACTTATTAACAGCTCTTTAGCTGCCTCTCAGAATCTTTGTTTTGTTATAACTTCTAATGATGCTAAGCTTCAACTGCTGATTTTTGCAACAACATTGCATTCAACTACTGAATTGGTTGCGCTCATCTTTCAATTGATTCCAACCCTCCTTCAGTGCTTTGCTCTATGTTAAACCGTTGAACGGAATTAGCTGTTTTGTGCTTGCTCAACTATTTACTACAAATAACTAAAAAACCCCACTACAATTCTAATTTCCTGCAATCTAAAATATGTTGCCACCGAATTGCTTCACAGCCAAACGCCTTCTCTGCATCATTTCATGTTTTGACACCTAAAATTGCAATTCCAGCTGTTCTTGAGTGAGGTTATCGCTAAGAAATGTGCTTAAGCCAGGCTTTTAGCATAACTATTTCTATCGACTGTTGTGCAAACCTTCTTGAATTATTTATATCTCTTCTAAGCTAAATCAGTGTGACATACCATCCTTTCTGCTGCTTATAACTCTATGGATAACTACTTGGTACTCAATGTGGATTGGGGATATGTATGACTATAATGATACTGCTCATTATTCATGCACTCTCTCATCTCATGTAAACTGTATAGAATGTTTTGAATATCAGGAAACTCCTCCCTTGCTTACTCATGCAACTTACATAAATTTTATGCAAAGTGTGCAAGGGGCAGAGTATTGGGACAATCGAAAAAGGCACATAAAGCATATGCCTAATCAATATAGACTTAATCAAGAAAGATACTATCAAGTTAAAGCAGAATATGATTCATCCAACAAAGCTTGGATTAACTGTTATGACACAACATTCAGTAAATATGAACGGATAATAGAGCAATAACTAGCATATATACCTTGACCACATCCATCTTATCCAAACCACTAAGACAACGCCACTCCATTATCCTCCCCAACTCCACCTTCAAACCTCTCCAAATCACAATCCATAATTATCCTACCAATTCAACAACCAATGTTAACCTAACCAACAGCAAATTCACCTCCAAAACATCAAATCACATCCATAACCCAAAGCATTTATTATTGATCTACAAACCTCAGTCTAACATCTGCTAGACTAACAATCCCCCCATGAGTCATGTTAATTATGCATACCTCTTGAGCTTGCCCATAAAGAATTGGTGCCACTAGAGTTATAACATTCCCTCAATTATGTTGTGACTATTGTACCACAAGCTCATTGACATTGCCCTGAGCCCAAGCCTCATGATTTGTTGTAGACTCCTTAGGCTCATCCTAAGCCAAACCTCCATATCCATTGTAGGAAGGCCATTTGGGACAACATCATCCATAATCACACTAGTTGTTTCCACCACCCCTTCCATCATATCCACTAACTTCAACTCTTCAACAAAAGATATTTTGTTACTCAATAGAATGATGATCATGGATTGCATAGTAGGATATTGTATGATTCTTTATTTTATTTTTTTTTTCTTTTTGTTTAAATTAGCTTCACTCACAGCTTGTACATTATAGCCCTCCTATAAATAGGATTCCTTAAGACATTGGGATTATTAATGAACAAAAATATGAATGCAGCTCCTTTCGTCTCCATATATTTCTTTCCTTCTCTCCATCTTCTCTCCTTCTCTTCTACTCTGCTCTTCCCAATGGTCAGCTGGCCATACTTTCCCTCCTTACAATTCTTCTCATCCTCCTTCCTCCTATCTTACTTTCTACCTATTTCTCTTCACCTAATTTCTCTTGATCGACAACTTCAAAAACCCTTTCCCTTCCACAAACCCAACAAAGACATAAGCATAAACCACCTTTATGGTAGCAAACCCTCATATTTGATACTCCCATCCCTTTGTTGATCTCTCCCTTTCATGGAATGATTGACCAACGATGTGGAGCATAGATTACATGGTCATGCATTCCTCATCCAATCAATGGATAGGGATTTGTCATGCGTCATACTCCCAGGATACTGGGGGCAACCTAACCGTTGCACCATAAGTGCACCCCACTAAAAAGATATGAAATATTAGTAAATATAAACTATTTCTAGAAAATATTGTAGAATTTCATTAATTATAAGAATAAGAAAGCATGATCATCACATATATAATCAATTAAACTCCTCGAATTATGTTCAGTTGAATTAAACCATTATCAGTTATCAATTATATTCAGCAAGCAAAACTTGCTGATTCATCATACATAAACATTTATCACAAAATGGAAGACAGAAGTATGAAAGAACAAAACTTTGAATGCAAAAGGCTCCGACCAGGGTTCAAGATTTCGGAACGACGGCGTTCAACATCTCAGTTTGCGGTGGAGAAGAGGCTTCGGCCGCTTTAAGAGCAGCTTTCTGTTCATGATCCCTCCAAAGATTGATTCCTTTAGTGCAGATCACTGGAGAAAGAAAAATTGACGAAAGATTTTAATGTAGTTGCAATGTAAAGCAGTAAGGAAAAGAATTGACGAATTATTAGGGTTAGCGAACCGAGAAGTATGGGGCAATACCTCCAGCCCCGACGAAATAAAGGAGACGTACAAGCTTGCTTCCGACTTCTTCGTTCACCATCGCGAAAAGATCGATTCCCCAACGCTTCGCCCGAAAAGAAGGTAAGATAGCAGAAGCTCCAGCAATCGGGGACAGACTGGGCTGCGAGTTTAAGGAGAAATACCCACCAATTGTAGACGTCCGTCATATTCTGTTTAGTAAATTGAATTCAAATGTCAGTTTTTTTTTTTTTTTTTGTGAAAAAAATCCAAATATTTCATCTGGATGAAAATTCTCTTGTTATATTGATATAGAAGAGATGATGCTTTTCACTTCCTCTCTCTATTGCTCCCCTCATCATATTTTTATTTGAATTTTTTTGCTAATGAGTGATGCAGGCGTGAAGTTAATAATTTTTTCATTCATCGTTGACTTGAGCATATATGCGTGCAAATTTTTTTCGAGGTCTCATCATGTATCGTAGATTGGGTCATTTTGATGAAGATGAGTCATGTGGCAGTGGTGCAAGATGTCAATACTTAGATTTATCATGTGATATTTATAGTTATTGACTAAAAATTAATAATGAGTCATGTTTGTATTTTATAACCAAGTCGATGGAGTCAACCCTAAGCATAGTTGAAAACATAGCTGTGGGCTCCGAAAATTCGGCCCCGGCCTCCACCCGCTTCGCTTTCTTTTAGGGGAGTTTTAATGAATTAAGTTCCGGGGTAAATTTTGGAAGGCAGATGGAATTAGTAAATAAGACACTACCCAGAGATTTCGCCCTCATTTTGCGAGGACTTTATGATCTGAGTTATGGTTTCCTATAGGTGCAAGCCCCTATAGTTAATTACCCCTCCCGATAACGAGAGAGAACTTTCGATTAAGGCTAGTCGTCAATCAGATACGTAAATATACATATCTAGCATATAGTAGCAGCATGGGTTGAAGGTTTGAAAGTTTGAAGATTTTAATATTTAAAACAGAAATTTTCACCACCTTGCACTTAAAGCGAATGGTGGGGGAATGGATGATAGACCCGATCAAGATCCCATGGTTCCGTCATCCCGGGCCATCATGGTCCCTGGTCTACTTAGTCAGAGGAGGTTGTCGACCCAACCTGACAGAAGGATCCTTGTCGGCAGCCATGGGTTGCTTCGTCTAAGGGGACCTTGTAGACCTGGGATGAATGTTTGTCTAAGGGGACAAATTTGAATCCATCTTAGCTAACAGAGGGCTTTGTGCCCTATCGATCATATCCTATTGATTCATATCTCAAGGATTTGATGTCAATAAGGAACGTATTGGCTCTGGCCATAACCAGTATCACATGGTGCCATTTGGAGGCAAAACCACTCGGTTCAAAGGTCCCCGGGTCATAACCGTTTATCATGCAGTGTCATTTGGCGGCGAATTACCGGTTAGAGGACACGTACCACGTCCTTACTAACAGGAGATTATTTGAGAAAGGATCCTAGTGATATTTTCGACTAGGCATTAGCTCTGTGATCTAAGATTATTTTCAACTTGTCCACCTCAGCAAACTGTTGCGGAGAGTGGATGGATTTTGCTTTAAGTGATTGATGGTTTAATTTCAGTTTTAAATATTTTAGAATTTTGGGATTATCTGGAGTTTGGAGTTTTGGATTTTTGTAGGAGTTTGGGAGACATTTGTTTGAGATTTGTGTGGACCCCTCCGGTTGAGATCTTCAGTCAACGCGGCCATCATCGGGGTGTTTGGAGTTATTGCTCTTATTGATTGAACCTTGTCGACTCTATTAGCCGCTAACAAAAGATCAGGTGTCGTAGGATTTATGCCTTTATTAGTGAATTCTCTTGATTATAGGCCTTGAAGGCCTAATATGAACGTATAAAATAAATATCTCAGTCGATCCCACGACTGTACATTTATTTAATAGTTCGAGCCGTGTCGACTCCTATCTACCTGAATAGAAGGATCGAGCTCAAACCTGAATTCACTTATTAACCCGCGCAGCATCCCTGGGTGTCACATGTGTACCATAACACGCTCGTCGGGGCCCATGCGGGTGTTTGGGGGCACTTTATAATTATTGATTGAACCTTGTCGACACCTATTTACTTATTTTAGGAGGATCGAGTTCAATTTTATGGACCTGCGTAGCATCCCTAGACGTCACGTGTGTTCTTAATACACGCTCGTCGGGGCCCATGCGGGTGTTTAGTTGTAGATTCCCCCCCCCCCCTTTGTGTACCTATGTGTATACAAATTAACATGCATATGCGGGGGGGGACTTTAAAATATCTGTAAACGCCTTCTGTCCACTTACATGAATGTTGTGGATCTAGTGGCGTGGTGTTATACGATCTCCACTACTGCTGCTTGTAGACAGGTAGATATATTTATTTACATACTGAGATTGACTACAAGATACTACATTTACTGAAGTCTTTATGTATCTACCCACAGATAAGATGTAATGCGTACATTTGTATTTGTAGAGAACTCGTATATATTACAGAACTTCTATATTGGATCACAAACATCTATCGTGTGTATAACAGGCCTTCTGCGATGGACCGTAGGCACTTGCACTTGTCGTATATCAAACTCCCTCCGCTTGTAGGAGACAGATGTATTTACATTTGGTTGACCTGAAGATCTCCCAAAATTTCTTGGGACCTCTATGTTATTGATTAGTTGTAGGCACATTGTTATCCCTTCAGTTTGATCTCTGCTTGCAAAAGGTTACTGTACTCATTGCGTGTCGAATTCTTCTGCTTAAAGGATACAGATGTATCTATTTGTATGATTGATTCATAAATGAGTTATGTTCACTGCAACCCCCTCATTCACCTTTGTTGGTGACTTATCAAATTCATGGCTCATGAACTTCAATAGTCCACAAATGCTCTATATGTTTATTTGCAGATTGTTTGTCGACTATTGGATTGACTACAATCATTGGTAATTTCCTCACATACATCCTTTAACAACCTACTACACTTGTTGAATGCTTCCTCTCAATATTCATTGTGCTCTTCTATTGCTTCTTTGTCTATTGATATTGGATATAAGGATGTTATTACATTCATCATATGCCCTTATACCCCTCACAAGAGTTTCAAATCACCTGATCGCATGGTTGATTGACTGTGGCTACAAGCAAATCATATTTGTTATTATTCCTTCAAGCGTATTCTATTGGTGGGTTATCGTCCCCTTTACATGTCAACTATCACACTTACTAATAGTTCCATTCATTAGTACTTTCAAGCTCCATAATGTAGATAGGCTAAATGTCAAGAACAATACAAGTTCTATATTACTTGTGTCGTTCCTTTAATCAATCTTCATATTCATCAAGAGCTCTTCTAGTGAACTAATATATTCATTGTATGTAAGTTGTGTCACTCATATGTAACTTGTTGCAGTAATTAGGGACTCATTTGTGATATGAATAGATCAATATATTGCAGACCTTATATCGAGAGTGTGCATGATATATTGTCTATAACCTTCTTGCATTTATTTGTGAATATGTTGTATTCATTGTTCCTGGCATGCGATGAGTCTTCTATCTGCTTGTTGATATTTACTTGAACAATTCAAACTTTTAATTTGAAACTTATTTGATTAAGCATTTGGCGATTCAAAGTCAAATTCTCTGCTAAAATTTCCCAAGTCCAAACTCACATTCACTGTGTTCAATTCAAATCTCCTTGTGTCACTTTGAAGTTCAAGTTCATTGAGTTCAAACACAATTAAATCAGAGTCTCTTGTAGTTATATTGAGTTCGACATTTAGTCCTCAACTGGTTCACTTGAGTTCAAAGCACAAGTCCTTTGCTTAAGTTTATGTTCACTACACTCAGTCATTTTGGGTTTGAACTTCTTTATTTGTTTAAGTCAAGTTTGAATTCAAGCTCTTACGATCATTCAAGTCAAGTTTGAGTTTGCAAGTCTTTTGTCATTTAATTCAAACCAAGTTTCAAATTATTTTGAATTCAGCCCGAGTTCGTTATTCACTTAGGTTCAAATTATGTTTAAATAAAGTCCAATTCTTATTATTTTGAATCAAGTCCTTGAGCATCTTCTGTCTGAATTTTGGTAGCCTCCCGGCGTCTCCCCCGTTTAGGGGAAACTACGAAAAATTGTGCCTCCCTCCACACTAGAGAAAAGCGTGCACGATAGGTGTCCTTGGACACCACAGCCGTAAAATCTTCAATCCCATCAGGCCAGAGAAAGGCGTGCATAGGTCTTTAGTACCTATTTTAAAAGAACACAGTTTGTTTTCCCCTCAGGTATAGAGCTACGTGGGGGTACTTATATTTTTACCCCGTCGTGCTAAGAAAACACTGAAAACAGGACTTTAGAAGATTGCCCGCCTCGTTGCTAGCATTGCAGCGAACTTCCTCCCACCACGCTAGAGAAAAGCGTGCATGGGTGTTTGTTCGTCGTGTTGCAAGCGTCGAAGGTGGGTTCTCGAAGTTTTAAGGTTAAGGGGTTATACCTGCGCGGGGTCGGCGGGGCGGACAACAAAATGCACAAAATTATTTTTTCTTTAAATCCCCTCTTCTTCTTTTTGGAAACTCCTTTTTTTTCTTTTCTTTTGTTTTCTATTTTATTCACTTTTTTTTTTAATCTTTCCCTTCTTTCCTTTTTTCTTTTTTTTGTTTTCTTCACACACACACACACACACACACATATATATATATATATATATATATATATATATATATATATATATATATATATATATATATATATATAATGATGACTAATTATTAACTAACTAATAGTAAGATTAATAATTACATCATTAATACAAATACTAATAAATATGGCTATATTAATATCACCATAATAGATACCTTGATGTTGAAGCTAGGGATGGGATCAGGTATAAGGCGTCAAATGGGGTTCGGCGAGTGGATTTGGTCGAGGGTCTACAGGAGGAGCTCGATTGGAGTCGGCTAGATGGGGAAGAATTTGGGTAGGTCAAGTGGAAGGCTAGGCTTTATCTTGCAAATGGAAGAGGGGTTTCGGCTACTTGAGATAGAGGAGACTTAAGCCGGGTCAAAATCAGGAGCTAGACGTCGGTATAGGAGGCTGGATGTCTGCGAATGGAGGCTTGGATTTTTGGTTGTGAAGCTTCGGCACAAGTAAGGGTTGGATCGGAAGTTGGGAAGGAGGTGGATTCATCTGTGGTGTGGAGGTCGGCGTCGGCTACAGCAAAAGGAAGAAGGTGAGGAGGCGGAAAGCTCTCTCTCTCTCTCTCTCTCTCTCTCTAGGCCGGAGAAACCGGGAGGTAGAGGTGGCTTCGGCTTGGGATCGAAACAGAGGTAGGGGTTCGAGCTTGGGAGTAATGATGGGAGGTAGAAGCTTTGGGTAGGAGCAAGAGTCGAAGGCAGCGATCGTGAAGTGGAGCCTTTGTTCGTGTTTTAAAGGCGAAGGCAGAGGTTGGAATGGACCTCCTCGAGTGGGGTTTGAGCAGGAATCACGGGGAAGTGACGCGAACAGCGCCGAGCTATAGGACTTTGCGGGATCTGCGGAGGAGTTCGACTGTATTACAGCAGGTATTTTCATTTTAAAACTTTTTTTTGTTTCTTTTAGATGTATAACAGGGGTCAACAAATGCCCCCCCAACAAATGTGGTATGCGTGTAGAGCGAACCATGTTTGTTATATGCTGAATGGCCATGTGGATCTCTAGATATTTGCTCTAGATGTCACATAAAGGTTTTCATTTAGTGGATCTCTAAAAGTTTTCTTGGATGTCACACTAAGATTATCATTTCGTAGATCTTCAAGAGTCTATTTCTGTGTCTTTGTAGCTCTTTGGATGCGTTTGTAGTCAGCAATTTGATTGATATGTTGGGTCTTGATCAAGTAGGGACCCATAAGAGAGTCATAGAATACTTTTATACTTAGGTCACTAAAGTATCATTTTATAGATTGATGATAATAGATACCATTGTCACCTTCTGCTCTTCTTTTGGCACTACTGTTTCCTTAGTTTTCAGTTCTGATTTCGTAATTATGCTGATAATGCTTTATGTCATGTGCAGGTTACTACAGGGGCAGGATTTAGCCAGTTCACGGCTACATAAGGCTTCAATTTTGGTACGTTTTTACTTTGTTTGTTCTATTCTTTTATCTTTTTTTAGCTGCTTACTGACACCTTTGTTGCCTTACACAGGTTCTTGGAGGAGCGAGACACCACTTTGTGAGCTACCACGAGAGACCTTGGTTTTAGGTACCCCTTTCTTTTTAGTAGCTTTTCATATACTTGCATAATTTTTTCTCTTTTTGCTGACATTTTTGTTGCTTTGCATAGGTACAGAAAGTGCAGGATATATGGTCTTTAGACAGAGCAGAGCGGAGCTGTTAACTTCCTCTTCAGATATAGTTTAGGAGACAAATTTGAAGTCCTCTACGAAGGACATTATACTTTTCTCTCTTTTTTACTGATGTAAACTTGTAAAAGAGATGTGAACTGAAAACTTGTATATGAATTCTGAATTAATAAAATGAAGCAATTTTTATGAATTCTACTATTGACGAGCACTCTTTCTATTGTTCTTGTGATTTTTGTGATTGTACTCTGAATTTTAAATATTTATTTGGGGATCTTGGCACACAGTGCGATGTCGACCCAAATAAATATTTAAAATATCCCCAATCCTTAGGGACATTTGTAGATGTCAATCAGGATATTTCTTTTCACAGCTTTTGCTTGAGTCGGAAGATTTTGATTTCTTCTGCCCTGTGCTTTATGCTGTGAACATTGATGGAGAATTACCTGATTTGTCTTACTGACTTGTCAGGTAATTTTTGTACCTTCGGCCCTATGCTTCTTGCTTTGGCGGGCTTGATGAAGGAGTAGACGCCGGTGACCTAAACCCTTAAGGTTTATACTAAGTTAGTGGCGAAAAGTCATCGGTCTAGAGCTTTGTGCATAACAGACTTGTTGATGAAGGAATCCTCAAAGTTTAGCTTTAAGCTTTTCATGAACTTTGGGATAATTTCTTCAGTCTTTTGCTTTGTGCTTTGATGGATTTATTGAAGAAAAGTTCCTTCGATCCTCGCTTTATGCTTTATGGATTTATTAAAGGATTTGCAGATTTTGGATTCAGTTGATAGTACCAAATACATGTAGTATCTTGATTCTTAACCAATTGAGGAGACTTTGATCTGAGTCGCTTGAGCTCATCAGATCGGGCAAGCTATAATTTGATAGCTCTTCATCTTCTGGTTGCTAAAACGGGGGTTCCTCTACTGCAGCCTTTCTTATGGCGTGTTGAGTTGATGGAATTGCCAGCAATCTGGTCATATTTGGGCGTATTGGATCCGACCTTTTACACCCATTCAGGCTTCAGACTTGAGCTACGGGAAATGTGCTTCCCAATGCTGATTTACTGAAGTTGGTAGATTTAGAGCCCTCGGTGGTTAAAGATTTGGAGCCTACGAATATTAGGTAGCTGCTCGCAACGCCTTCTTCCCATAAGAACTTTGATTCTACGGTCAATTAGGAGAGTCTTGTGGACTACTACTACTAAAACTTGTTGAGTTAAATTGGCATTCATTCTTCCTACAGTCCCTATTGACGGGTTAAAGAAGTGGGGTTCCGCTACTACGGCCTTTCTTCTAGCGTCTTGAGTAGACGGAGCTGCCAGCGATGCAGCCATATTTGGGCGTGTTGGATCTGGCCTTTTACACCCATCTGAACCTTAAGCTTCAGGCTATTGGAAAACTTCAAGCTTTTTCGGCTCGATTTGTTGGAGCGTGTAGTTAGAAAAAGTCTTCTTCTTAACTTTTGAAATCTTAGTGCACCGGAGGAGAATGGTGTCCCGAACTTTCAGGAAAATCACCTGCATACGTGTGTTAACAATAGAGATTGTCGTACCCTCATTTGAAGGAATATAAGGCTTGATTATTTTGACTATTTATTTTGGAGATTCTGGCACGTAGCACGGTGTCAACCCAAATAAACACTTGAGTACTCCCGTCTCACAGGGAGGTTTTAAAATGAGATAAATTAAGATTTTTGAGTTTTAGATATTCACTTAGGGATCTCGACACGTAGCACAATGTCAACCCAAATGAACATTTAAACACCCTCTGTCTCGCAGCGGGGATTCTTAGGGTAGAACGAATTTGGAATTTCGATATTTTAAATATTTATTCGGAAATTTTGGCATGTAAAATGATATCGACCCGAATAAATATTTAAAATTCCCCCTGTCTGACAGGGAGATTTCATGATAATAAATTTGAAATTTTGGAATTTTAAGTATTTACTTAGAGATCTTGGTACGCAGCACGATGTCAACCTAAATAAATACTCAGATACTCTCAATCGCACAACAAGAGTTTTTTGTTTGGGGCAAATTTAGAACTTTGAGATTCTAAATATTTATTTAGGGATCTCAGTATGCGGCACGATATCGACCCGAATAAATATTTAAAATACCCCCCCCCCCCTCCTTTTTTTCTTTTCTTTTCTTTTTTTTTTAATTCTTTCTTGTATTACAAGAGAATTTCAAAATATGGATCCCACACATATCCGTGGGTACATTTGAAGTACAGAATACTTTAAATACATCATTGTCCCTACGTATGGTATTTCTTTAGGTACCGACCGTTGATCGGCGGCATAGACCTCTGATTGTCCAGATCAATCAACTAATAGGCTCCTCCCTGATAAACTTTCTCGATAATAAAAGGGCCCTCCCAATTGAATACAAATTTACCACCAATTTTTCAGTGAGGGATGATTGGTCTTCTCAGCACAAGGACCAATTCCACTTCTTAAAATGATCGATGTCACACCATTCAGTCAAAGGATTTTTCCATCCTTGCTCGATAGATCTCAAAATTTTGCTAGGCTTATAACCTGGTTTCGTCAATTGCATCAAGCTCTTCCATTCTTAATCGAGCATTTTGATCCTGAGTTAGTTCGTACTGAATAGCTACTTGAAATGACTGCAGTTCAATCTCTAGTGGCAACACTGCTTCAACTCCAAACACTAGTAAGTAAGGAGTGGCTTTAGTTGGCATTTTATAAGTTGTACGATATGCCCATAATGCCTTCACAATCTTGGTATGCCACTCTCTTTTATTTTTGGTGAGAATCTTCTTTAACAGTTTCACCAGCGTCTTGTTGAAGGCCTCTGCCAAGCCATTTGCCATTGGATTATATATTGATGAATACCGCCAATCGATCTTGTGTCAGTCAATAAACTTATAAAGTTTTGTACTTTTAAATGCTATGCTATTATCTGAGATCACACGGTGCAGTACACCAAATCTGTAGACAATGTTATGGGTGAAGAAGTTAATCACGTGTTCAAACGTGACTTCTTTGAACGGGGCTGCTTCTACCCACTTGGAGAAGTAATCTGTAGTTGCTAATATAAAGTGATGTCCAGCTGATGATGGTGGATCTATTGGCCCGATTATGTCTGTACCCCAGCATTGAAATGGCCAGGATGTTATTGTTGGGTGCATCGAATTTGGCAGTTGATGTATAACGTCACGTTGAATTTGACATTCGTGGCACCTCTTAGCGTGGTTAATACAATCTGTCACCATTGTAGGCTAGTAATAACCCATCTTCTTGATTTTGGCGGCCATCTTGGGACCTGACTGATGTGCTCCACATAGTCCTTCATGAACTTCTGCTACCACTTTATTAGCTTCCTTGGTCCCTAAGCACTTTAGCCACATTTGATCAAAAGCCCGTCGATACAGCGTGTCGTTGACAAACACATATCGTAATGCTCTTTTTCTGATTTGTGTAGCTAGAGATTTATCTGTCGAAAGTTTGCTTTCTTTGAAATAGTCGATGAATGGTTGCCTCCAATCATCTTCGACTTTAACATCTAAGCAATACCACCATGATTCTGAAGCTTGACTGGCCTTACGTATTCTCTTAGGAGCTTAATTTTTTTCATGTTGATATTCAAGATCGACTAGTAGGGGAGGTTGAGGATCTACTGGGGTTATATCCTACTGGCTTGAATTTGGTATTCCCTCTACCTGTGGGAATTGCAAGATTGCAGGCTCTAAGACCCAATGATTTTCAACCGCAATGAATATAGGTGGCTTCTTATCTTCATTTGCAAGCTTTTTGGCCAGTTTGGTTAGACAATCTGCTTTTGCATTCTGTCCCCGGGGAACTCGAGTTATCCTGACATTTGGCACTTGCTTTAGGAGCTTAAGAGCCCGTCAGTGATAGTGGGCTAATTCAAGTTTACAAATCTTGTAAATGCCCAAAACTTGATTTATTATAAGTTGAGAATCATCAAAATTTTGGAGATCTGTGATTTGGACACCGATGGCGATCTCTAGTCCCGCTATTAGAGCTTCATATTCGGCTTCATTATTGGTGCGAAGTTCAGTTAAGCTGAATGAAAATCTCATTATACCTCCCTCGGGCTCTATGAAGACAAGACCAATGCCAGCTTGGGCCTTTGCAAGATTCAGAGGTCGGGGAGATCTTATCGATGATGCCCCATCAAAATACATCTCCCAAAATTGTAGCTTTTCTTCTTCCTCGACCTGCATGATTTGTTCATCAGGTAAATCATCGTTCAGTGGTGAATCTGCAGGGATAGGATGTACGGCGAGGAAATCTGCCAAAGCTTATCTCTTTACCACTTTCTATGGCATGTATACGATATGAAATTGCAGTAATATCACTGCCCACCTAGCTAGGCGACCTAAATGCTGGTCTTGTCATCAAGAACTTCAGCAGATCGATCTTTGATATCAATGTGATTTTGTGAGATAACATGTAGTGATGGAGTTTCTGAACTGCAAAAATTAGCGCCAAACAATGTTTCTCAATCAGAGAGTAGCGTATTTCTGCCCCAATCAGTCTCTGACTGATATAATAAAGTGTATTCTCTTTACCTTCTTTATTGTGTTGGGCCAATAATGCTCCGAGGGACTCTTCTAGTGTTGATGTATATAGTCTAAGAGGCTTCCCCAGAATTGGCGCCGCGAGAATGGGTGGATTTAACAGGTATCTCTTGATACTGTCAAATGCTTCCTAGCATTCTGCATCCCACTTGAAGTAGACATCTTTCTTCATTAACTTTGAAAATGGCTGGCATCTACCCGACAGGTTCGATATGAACCATCGAATGAAAGCCAGCTACCTTTGTAAAGAACGGAGTTGCCAAAGATTTTTGGGAGGCGGCATCTCAATGATCGCCTTAATTTTGTTGGGGTCGATCTCGATTCCTCGATGACGAACAACGTACCCTAGAAATTTGCCATAGGAGACCCCGAAAGCACATTTGAGAGGATTCATCTTCAGATCAAACTTTCTGATTCTCTCAAATACGATCCTTAGGTCATTTAGATGATCTTTTCGGTATATGCTCTTAACGACCAGGTCGTCTATATAACACTTGACCTTCTAATGTATTAACTCATCAAATATATGTGTCATCGCCCGTTGGTACGTGGCACCGGTATTCTTCAGGCCAAAGGGCAAGACCGTGTAGTAAAAATGTTGATAGGCATTTTGAATGATGTGTACTTTTCATCTTCGGCGCCATATTAATCTGGTTGTAGCCTGATGATCTGTCCATAAAGGAGAACATGTCGTAGTTACATATATTGTCAACTAGAAGTTCTGATATAGGGAGCACAAAATCATCTTTTGAACACGCCTTGTTGAGATCCCGAAAGTCAATACATATACGTATCTGACTATTCTTCTTCTTAATGGAGATAATATTGGCAAGCCAGTCAGCATATTTTTCTTCGTAAATGAAGCCTGCTTCTATAAGTTTCTTCATTTCAGTGATCATCTATTCTTCAATTTCCAATCTCATTCTTCTTGGAGCTTGTTTGACTGGTGCTGCATCTGGTTTGATGGCCAATCTGTGAACTGCTACATCAAGGAATAAGCCAGGCATTTCAGCATATGTTCAGGCAAAGCAGTCCCTGAATTCATAAAGAAGTTCTCTTATCTCTTTTACTTATTCTTCTGGTAGAAGAGAACTAATGAAGGTTGGGCGAGGGTCATCCTCAGTTCCCAAATTAACTTCTTGTAATTCATCCATAGTGGCTACCTGCCCACCATCTTCCAGTTCTTCTGGTGCTGGCTTGGCTTCTACAGGCTGATCTTCATGAGTGTCAACTTCATATGTCTCCTCATTACCGTTGTCATAGGATTTAATTTCCTTACAAGTAATTGCTCAGTAAGTTTCCTTCCTGAGGTATTTTCGCCTTATGAATCCAATATCTTTATATGCATTCATATCCTTCCATCGTAATGGACGTGGTTTCCTTCCGTACCAGAGGCATAGATACATATGAAGTTGCCATTTGGAGGTAGGAATATTGATCTGCTTTCGCAATATTCTTTAAATATCTTTGGTATTAAACCTAGGTAGCTTCGTAGGTAGTAATTCTTAAAAATCAATGAGCACATGGCACCAGTCACGATTCAGTTTTTCAAGCTTTCCCATGGAATAGAATATGTTTCCCAACTCAGTCCCCTTTATAATCGGAGGCAGATAAAGGGTCGCAAGTTCTTCAACTTTATGCACATCTCATGAAATTATTTCTTTGAAATACTGTAGGGGAACATGGGTCACTACGAGCATGCTGTCTGAGATTGACAGACTATCTATTCATCTAGAGAATACACCTTACACCATGTTCATGTAGATAAAGTCATAGTCATAATCATCATTTGAATATTCAACCTCCTTACTCCATTCATCCATCGAATGGCATACCCTCTAGGACTTTGTAGGGGTGACATCATCTTCGTTTGTGTCGCTCCCAAGGTGAGGTACACATTTTCTTTCTTTAAAAGTGACAGCTTCATTGGGAAGAGTCGGTGACGCCTTCTTTCTCCCTACCTGTTTCTTCCTATCTTCTTGTCCAAGCTGGTTTGCAGCCTTTGAGTTTGATGCTTTAGCCTCAAGAGACTTTGATGGCTTCTGCTTCTTTGGCATGAAATACTGCACATCTTTATAGACCATTGCTTCATGGATTGCAAAGGGTTGGATGTCACCAGAAATTCTAAATTCTTCTCCGTCTCTGAGATACTTCATGCACTGGTGTAGTGTTGACGGAATGATCCTGTACTCATGCAACCAAGGGCGACCCAAAAGCACCTTGAATGAGGTATCTGCATCAATCACATGAAATTTGGCTTATGTATGCAGTTCTCCAAATGTGAGGGAGAGCATAAATGATCCCAGTATTTTCTGCCCCTTTTCGTTAAAATCATGTACCATCAGCTTATCTGGTCCGAGGTGTTCTATGTCAAGGCACAACGATCTCAACGCCTTCAAAATTTGATTGATTATCATTTGGATACTCTCTACAGTAACATATAGAGGATGATTATGATCTGCTATTCTGAGCATCATGTCTTCTTTGGAGAAAGTAATGAATGGCTCGTTGCAAGCTTGCAGGACCTCGGTCAGGTTACGCTCAGCGAAATACGCCTCGTATCTTTTGGGATCTTTGAGAGTCTGAATCAAAGTCTCCCGAAGGTCCTTAAACATCACCAGAGCGTCATATATGCTGAGATGGGATGAGATCTTTCTCAGATGGGATAAGATATTATAATATATCCCTTTGGTTGGAGTATCTTTCTTCTTGGGATCCTTGAGGATGATATCTTTGTTGACGACTATCTCTTTCATCTTATCTTTATTGGAGACCTCCTTCTTTGAAGGAGACAGAAGTATTTTGCCGCTTCTCAACTATACCTGAGTGATCTCCTCTTGTTCAGACTCGCTTGACGGTGCATTTTCTTTTGAGTCGGCCATTATCACGTCTAGGGATTCATCTATTAATTCAGAGTCACCTCCCAGATTTATATGTCTCATCTACGATGCTATGTCAGGGTCTGATTCATCTATCTTTGGAAAATATAGATCCTCCTCTGAACTGTAGTCCATTGGTGACACCATCATACAGGATTCAGAGGGTACTTCTTTTTCTTCTTTGATCGAATCTACTGGTATTATCGAAATGACTCGACAAGCTTCCATGGGGAGTGGATCTTCATCAACCTCCTTTGACTCATCAACTTTGAGCTCCGCCTTAAAATCAGTAAGCTTAATGGGGCGTCTCATAGTCTGATAATATTCATCCAAACTATTGATAACCCTTTGGGTTACTGTTTTCTTCTCCTTGGGCTTCTTTAATTTGGTCTTCTTTTTGGAGGGCTTCACCTTTCTAGGCCTTGAAAAGCCAACTTGGTTGGAAAATTATCTAGAAGTAGAAGCTCACATCACGGGCAGAGCATTGGGGTCTATCACAGGCTCAATGGGAGATTTCCACTTTATATATGGAACTGCCTTAAGCTGTTTCAATATTTTCACAGTTTTCTTAGAGGCCATAGTCTCCCACTATTCTTCTTTAATCGGATTCTTTCCGTTTCTCCTTTCTTCAATCGAGGGTACGGAAGAAGTCGTAACTATCCGAGTTGATTCTTTTCTGGGATGAGTCAACACATTATCGGACAATGTGAGCTCTCCTCTTCGATATTTTCTTTCAAGCTAATCTTAGAATACATAGCAATCTTCAATTGGATGACTAATTACCCAATGATATGGGCAGTAGTTTGGTTCGCCATTGTGCTTCGACTCCTCGGGCCTCTTGCACTCAGGCAGTTCTAAGCCCGCTTTCAGCGCCTATCGAAATAGTTTGACGACACTTTCCCTCTTAAACAAATATTCTTTATTCATTTAATCTTTGAGGGAGGGGAATATTTGATCACCAGTTCTCGTTATTTGTCGCGGACATTCTCCACCACCCTAATAAGTTCGTGGTTTGTCATTGCCCCCGAGTATCAGCTTCGGCTGGGGGTTAGGGTTGTAGGTCTATTTTGGCTTTTCTTGATATTACATCGGCTGCTTGCCTTTATCTACTTTATACGCCACCTATTTCTCCTTATCAGCTCCGGAGAAAAATATGGAGTCAGCCTCACCTCTTCTAGCACCTGAGGCTTTAATCTTCTTAGGCTTATCAGAATAGTTTTCTGATTTTGACAAGTTCAATTTCTCAAACTTGGCCACTCTATCCAGTAGATCCTAAAATGTGGTGATTGTGGCCATGCACAGGAAGGGTTGCATTTTATCATCAATGTTTCCCATTAACAACTGTACAGCATGCTCTTCTTCAAGTTGCTGCTCACATTTCATGCTCAAGTTACGCTAGTGATTGATATATTTGGTCACTGATTCTTCCCTTTTTCTCTTATTCAGAGCAAGGTCAGTAATCATTATTTTCTCAGTCACACTGGCGAACCTATTCACGAATATAGCTTCTAACTCTGTAAATATCTTTACAGAGTCGTTTGGTAGTTTAGCGTACCATTCGAAAGAAGCTACTGTCAAACTACTAATGAATTATCGGTAGAGTAGAGCATTATTTCCTCCAGTGTTCCCATAGGAGGCCTTGAATTATGCCAGGTGCTGTCTAGGATTTTTATTACCATCAAAAGTATTAAACTTTGGCACAGAATATTCCTTTGGGTATGGTACATGATCATATTCAGCAGGGTACAGATGACCCTTTCCTACCAATTTCTTCGCTTGATCGATGGCTATGATATCCTTGATCTTCTCTATAATTATCCCTTCAAGCTATATAGAAGTCACAGGCTCGAAAGTGCTTGTAATATTCTGCGGAGTGGGCTGGCTAGTGGTATTCTGAGCCTCATGGCCACCCTCAGGAGTGCCCCATACTCCCGAGACTTGAGGCATTTGAAAGTTTGGAGGATCGGCTGGAGGATCGGGCACGGGACAGGCGACAGCAGTTCTCTACATGATCTGCATCATTGCCATCATTTGGGTCATCATCTCTATCATTTTCTCATGCAATTGAGAGATTTTCCTATCCTTGGCCCTCATTTGATATTTCATTTGCCTCTGCATTTCTGTGAGTGTGATGTTCTCATCAGCAAAGGGATTCTCCTCAGCCTCTTCTCATTCTTCTTGGGAATGGCCACCTCTGCCAGTGGTGGAACCATCTTCACGGTGGCGCCGATATACTTATCTAGGCGGTGGTTGCCAACGATCGTCATCTTCACTGTCGTCATAGTAGGCCTCCTCATCGACATTGATGTGTCTCACCATGTAGACCACTTCCATGTCTAAGGTGTTATTCATTTCTTCTAAGTTTTCTTCGATATATTTTTCAATATTTTCTTATTCCATATCTTCTATATATTCTTCCCCCATATCTTCTTCCTCTTCTTCTTCTAGCACTCGGATCTCCGAGCGACGGTGCCACTGGATCTCCAGTTCTTGGCTTGGTAAGAAGATCTCTTCGATCTATGGCCTGTGATCGAAGTTGTATTCATTCTTGGGAGGAGTTGGTGAGTGATGGGATCCCCTGGAGGATTCTCCAAGGTGTCGACCATCGGGATTAGTGTCACTATGGGTCTTCTTTTGGACCCATTTCTGATGTTATTTACTGACGGGGTGGATCTCCGGGAAGCAGTACCGGATGTCACGCCCAAATCAGTTCCTTTTCTTCTATTCTCTTCTTCTTTGTGAGGCCTTGACCTCCAGATTTCTTTTCCTTTCTGTTGGGACCTTTCGGCGACAGATCCCCGAAACATGAGGTTCAGGTGTCACGCCTCGATGCTCACTGTGCGGGGTATACTTTCTTTCTTTTCTCTCCGCTGCAAAAGATAAATGTTCTCTTAGCAGAGTTCTTCTGGTCTCTACCATCAGTGGCCACTGGTATTTTCTCTTCTTTACTCCTCTCTCCTTTATAACCTTCAAGATCCTGTAGACTCAGGCCGAGAGAGTTTCAGGCTCCTTCTTCTTTGGTGGGGCTGGGACTTCAGACTGCTGATCCCAGAAAGACTTCTTCAGCTCTCCAGTAGAGCTATTTCTCTTGACCCATCTCAGGTCAGTAAACTTATTCCGGATGGGAACATTGAGTATATGCTCTGGAGCAGGCAGATTTGATGGGTGCACAGGCACCAGTAGCTGCTGAGCTCGGAGCTTAGCATTCATCTTCCTTCTCTTCCTCCTGGTGGGCCTTCCTCTAGATGAGGAAGCTTCAGCAATGTTTTCCTCAGGTGCGAATAACCCAGTTGGCCGAGATGTGGTGTTTACAGTTACCACGGAGATCCTTCCCCCGACTACAACCCTTTTGGTGGCCGGGATTTCTGGCTGCGACAGCCGTTCAAACACAGAGATCCTCCTACGAGGATTTTCAACAATAGTAGATCACGGCCCCCTGGTCGGCCCTTCAGCATTTCTACCATTCGTAGGAATGGTGGTAGTCCTTGCAACAATAACAGGGAAGTCAACGCTACCAAACTGTATGGTGGCTCCAGCATTCCCGGTTTCAATAACAGCATTTGCCAGCTGAATTCTGGCCCC
The DNA here is from genome assembly GCA_019925795.1 of Dendrobium chrysotoxum. Taxonomy (NCBI): domain Eukaryota; kingdom Viridiplantae; phylum Streptophyta; class Magnoliopsida; order Asparagales; family Orchidaceae; genus Dendrobium; species Dendrobium chrysotoxum. Next base: position 29,348,515 of record CM034314.1, read on the forward strand.
TCATCCTAGCTGGACAGTCATTGGTGCATTCTATAGATCCATCTACATGAATGAAAGATAAAGGTTAGTAATCAGAATCTGATATGTCACCCCACACTTTCAAAGCGTAGAGACTTGCACAGAATTAGAAAGATAAAAGAAAGTAGATAACGTTAGCAAGAAAATAAAATAATTATAGAAATCCTGCTAAATGCGTTATCTTGATGAATTTGTTGAACGATCATTTTTAGAATATTCAAAACTTCGATTCATTAAATGATCACTTTGAGAATTTTTGAATTTTCAGGCTATGTAGATTTTACTATTATGATAGTACTGAGACGACTAGTCAAAAATGGAAAGAGAAACCAATCCCCAATGGAGTCGCCAGAAATCTGTGGGCTCCAAAAATTCAGCCCCGGCCTCCACCCACTTTGCTTTCTTTTGGGGGAGTTTTAACGAATTAATTCTGGGGTAAATTTTGGAAGGTAGATGGAATTAGTAGATAAGACACTACCCAGAGATTTTGCCCTCATTTTGCGAGGACATTATGATTTGAGTTTTGGTTTCCTATAGGCGCAAGCCCCTATAGTTAATTACCCCTCCCGATAATGAGAGAGAACTTTCGATTAAGGCTAGTCATCAATCAGATACGTAACGATACATATCTAGCATATAGTAGCAGCATTGGTTGAAGGTTTGAAAGTTTGAAGATTTTAATATTTAAAATAGAAATTTTCACCACCTTGCATGTAAAGCGGATGGTGGGGGAATGGATGATAGGCCCGATCAAGATCCCATGGTTCCGTCATCCCGGGCCATCGTGGTCCCTGGTCTACTTAGTCCGAGGAGGTAGACGACCCAACCTGACAGAAGGATCCTTGTCGGCAGCCATGGGTTGCTTCGTCCAAGGGGACCTTGAAGACCTGAGATGAATGTTTGTCTAAGGGGACAAATTTGAATCCACCTTAGCTAACAGAGGGCTTTGTGCCCTATCGATCATATACTATTGATTCATATCTCAAGGATTTGATGTCAATAAGGAACGTATTGGCTCTAGCCATAACCGGTATCACGTGGTGCCATTTGGCAGCAAAACCACTCGGTTCAGAGGGCCCCGGGTCATAACCGTTTATCCTATAGTGTCATTTGCCGGTGAACTGCTGGTTAGAGGACACATACCACATCCTTACTAACAGGAGATTATTTGAGAATGGATCCTAGTGATATTTTCGACTAGTCATTAGCTCTGTGAGCTGAGATTTTTTTTAACTTGTCCATCTCAGCAAACTGTTACGGAGAGTGGATAGATTTTGTTTTAAGTGATTGATGGTTGGATTTCAGTTTTAAATATTTTAGAATTTTGGTATTATCTGGAGTTTGGAGTTTTTGATTTTTGTAAGAGTTTAGGAGACATTTGTTTAAGATTTGTGTGGACCCCTCCGATTGAGATCTTCAGTCAACGCAGCCATCATCGTGGTGTTTGGAGTTATTGCTCTTATTGATTGAACCTTGTCGACTATGTTAGCTCACTAACAGAGGATCATGTGTCGTAGGCTTTATGTCTTTATTAGTGAATTCTCTTGATTATAGGCCTTGAAGGCCTAATATGAACTTATAAAACAAATATCTCAGTCGACCCTACGACTGTATATTTGTTTAATAGTTCGAGCCGTGTCGACTCCTATCTACCTAAATAGAAGGATCGAGCTTGAACCTAAATTCACTTATTAACCCGCGCATCATCCCTGGGCGTCACGTGTGTACCAATAACACACTCGACGGGGCCCATGCAGGTGTTTGGGGGTACTTTATAATTATTGATTGAACCTTGTCGACTCCTATTTACTTTCTTTAGAAGGATCAGGTTCAATTTTATGGACCTGTGCAGCATCCCTAGACATCACGTGTGTTCTTAATACACGCTCGTCGGGGCTCATGCGGGTGTTTGTTTGTAGATCCCCCCCTTTTTGTGTACCTATGTGTATACAAATTAACGTGCATGTGCGGGGGGACTTTGAAATATCTGTAAACGCCTTCTATCCGCTTGCATGAATGTTGCAGATTTGGTGGTGTGGTGTTATACGATCTCCACTACTGCTGCTTGTAGATAGGTAGATGTATTTATTTGCATACTGAGATTGACTACATGATACTATATTTACTAAAGTCTTTATGTATCTACCCACGGATAAGATGTTGTGCATACATCTGTATTTGTAGAGAACTCATATATATTACAGATCTTCTACATTGGATCACAAACATCTATGGTGTGTATAACAGGCCTTTTGCGATGGACCGTAGACACTTGCACTTGTCGTATATCAAACTCCCTCCGTTTGTAAGAGACAGATGTATTTACATTCGGTTGACCTGAAGATCTCCCAAAATTTCTTGGGATCTCTATGTTATTGATTAGTTGTAGGCACATTCTTATCCCTTCAGTTTGATCTCTGCTTACAAAAAGGTTACTGTACTCATTGCGTGTCGAATTCTTCTGCTTAAAGGATACAAATGTATCTATCTGTATGACTGATTCATAAATGAGTTATGTTCATTGCAACCCCCTCATTCACCTTTGTTGGTGACTTATCAAATTCATGGCTCATGAACTTCAATAGTCCACAAATGCTCGATATATTTACTTGCAGATTATTTGTCGACTATTGGATTGACTACAATCATTGGTAATTTCCTCACATACATCCTTTAACAACCTACTACACTTGTTGAATGCTTCCACTCAATGTTCATTATGTTCTTCAATTGCTTCTTTATCTATTGATATTGGATATAAGGATGTTATTACATTCATCATATGCCCTTATACCCATCACAAGAGTTTCAAATCACCTGATCGCATGGTTGATTGACTGTGGCTACAAGCAAATCATATTTGTTACTATTCCTTCAAGTGTATTCTATTGGTGGGTTATCGTCCCCATTACATGTCAACTATCACACTTACTAATAGTTCCATTCTTTAGTACTTTCAAGCTCCATAATGTAGATAGGCTAAATGTCATGAACAATACAAGTTCTATATTACTTGTGTCGTTCCTTCAATCAATCTCCATATTCATCAAGAGCTCTTCTATGAACTAATATATTCATTGTATGTAAGTTGTGTCACTCATATGTAACTTGTTGCAGTAATTAGGGACTCATTTGTGATATGAATAGATAAATATATTGCAGACCTTATATCGAGAGTGTGCATAATATATTGTCTATAACCTTCTTACATTTGTTTGTGAATATGTTGTATTCATTGTTCCTTGCATTCGATGAGTCTTCTATCTGCTTGTTGATATTTACTTGAACAATTCAAACTTTTAATTAGCAATTATGCTCTTATATTTGATTAAGCATTTAGCGATTCAAAGTCAAATTCTCTGCTGAAATTGCCCAAGTCCAAATAATTCTTAAATATTGAGAACACTCTCTTAGGTCATTCTTGACCATTGAGAGTGATTTCAAGAAGTTTGCGATTAATTTAGATTAAAATCTTCAAAGCCCTCTTAAGTAATAATTTAAAAAGTTTAATTAATTATTCAAACTTTGAAAATTCTTAAGTAATTCTAGAAAATTTCAAATTGACCAAACTCAAAGCCATTAGACTTCACTTAAGGTCTATTATTTTCTAAAAATGTCAATCCACCAGAAATAAGTCAAAGTCAAAAAAGTAAACTTTTTGGTCAACGGTAGTTCAAATTTTGGTCAAAACTTTAGAATTTTATAATTTAATGTAAAAATTTTCAAATCCAGCAAACTTATTGTCTAATTACTCACCATAAGGTCTAGTATTTAAGAAAAATATTAAAATTCTAAAAATCACTTTAATTTAAAAAGTCAAATTTTGACCCCTTAATTAATGCATTTAAATAATTTAAAATTTTCTAAAATTCAATAATTGGTTTAAGTTCTAGGAAATATTAATCTTAATCATCCAAATCGGTAATTAACACATTTAGTTAAAATCTATTAACCATTAATCTTCAACCAATCAAATTAATTAATTAATATCATTTACTATTTAGTAACCTGGGCCTGCGAGGTTTAGCTTAGCCCCAAGGAAGGTGAAATAAACTTCACGACTCTAGTATAAACAAAGGTAGTAATCATTTAACACATAAAATATTCTTTAAAATTGACTTTAAAATCACTAATACTTAAACTTGAATCAAAACCCCTTTGGCCTTCAACAAATCAAAACACTAGATAACTTTAATAAATTCTCCAGCAAAAAATATATCCGAGCCACGTAGCCTATTGCACACACTTTAGATGGTTTTCTAGGATAATCAACTCTAGTTTGAGGCTAGGCTGTTGTTTACTCTTCTAGTACTTTTGTGCCGAGTTTTCTGTAATTTTTATTACATACCTTTAATTATATTTGATTAATATGATTATTTATCTAATTATGTAATCTGTGAATTGATGTGATGGGCATTAGATTACTCCTAGGTTAGGAATGATCTGGATTCTAACAATTTTTTTTAGGTGGCCATGTTCATACAAGACTAAATCTAGGGGGCAAAATTAAAAGTTTTAAACTGATAAATTTTCTACATGTGTAAAAGTGTTATGCCCCCTTAAAATTAAAAGAACATGGCCAAGCGTGGCTGAGATTTAATATAAAATATATAATTACTTAGGATATAAATTATTTTGTTTAATTGCCTAAGATAACTGTGCAGGGTGCCTAAAATCTTTTTATTTTTGAGATGCAATGTATTTTCATGTAACTAAATCAAGTGTTGTGAAATTAAAGCATTGAAATAGGATATTACATCAAACTTGGAATCCAAAGAGGATGGAACATCCCTTAGGGGAGAGTTCCCTTCCATTTGGAGATCTGAGTTAGGATGATTTAGAAGATCCAAAGAGAAAAGAAAACACCCCTTCAGGGAGGAGTTTCTTTTTATTTGGATATTCAAACCCGACGAATCCAAGGAGCTCACAAAAGGAAAGAAGACGAAGAAGTGAAGGCAGAAAATATCCCTCTCAAAGTCACTTATGTCGTCCCTAAGTTTAAAATCCTGATTATTGTTTATAGTAGCCGACCACTTTTAATTTTCGTAGACCCTAGGTTATAAATTAAGTGGCATGTATCACATGGACATTGAATTTATTTAACTTATTTGATTTATTTAACTTGTTTGCACAGTAAAAATACCTACTTTTCTAGTCTTTTTTACTGCATGCCGTATTTTGATTTAGTGTGGATAATCTCAAAGGCTTGTGAGGGTATGACTAAAAAAAATTTCTACTTAAATTAAAAATAAAAATTTTAAGTTCACATAGAAACTTTAACAACTTAAGAAGTAAGCTTGGGATCGCCGAGAGTTCACATGTATATATATTAAAATCTTCTCTTCCTTGTTAGGCACCTATCTACCTACAAATTTTGGCAGATCACCTAACCTATTAGGATGCAGTTCTGTCAAGAGGATGTTGTATAATCTCTAAGATAAAATTATTTAACATTTTTAAAACTTCTTCATATCATTTATGCATTTAAGAGTAAATTAGCATGCATTATATTAGAAAAAAATTAAAAAAGTAAAAAAATTTAATCGTATTTCTTGAGGCATTCATTACCTTACATAAGTCAAGGGGCCAATTAGGATTTGCTCTAGATGTTGCGCCCAATTTCTTAAAACTTTATTAATTGCCTATCAATTCTTCATAAAAAAAGAGTGGATTCATGAATTTTAAAGCATTTAGGTGGTTAGCTAGCTCCCCAATTTAAGCCAGAGTAAGTCCAGATTTGCACTATATTAGATATGTTTGGTCCACTATCATTTAGTGTCCAAATTAGACTTAGGATCTAGGCAAACTTAAAATTATAAGTCCCCACCTTTCGGGAATACAAACCCACCATTCTAATAAATCATCAACTCAAATTAAAATTCTCTGAAAATCAAAATTTAAAGCCCAACACTTAGGATAGGCTGAGGTGTCTCTGGAATGTTTCAGAATCTCAAAAATTCTGCTAACTTTCACCTTTTGACCTCTAAAAATAAGTGTTCAAAGTTTGATCCAATCCTAGTTGAAAATCCAATCCTCACCCCTTTGATATCAATCCCCAAGAATTCAAAAAATAAGATTTCTATAATTATTTTAATCAAGGATTTTTGTAGAAAATTTTGGGTTACCTACGATATAATTAACCATGAGAGTTCGAACTCATAGGATATTTAAGAACCTAGATCAATTTTCAAAAACTCAATTAGTCTTCTTTGAAAAAATCAAAATCAATGTCGATCATTATCATCATATTCGAACAATCGACGATAAATAATATTTTCTTTCTTTGGAAAGATATATCTTTTATCATGGGGACCTTGAATATGAAATTAATGATACTTCATCTAGGTTATTATAGTAAAATACTCGATCGAATGTCATTTTGACCCTTCAGGTCATATGTAGTTCTTCCATGAATTTGACTATAATAATTAGGATGAACTCACAGCTTTATTGTCTAAACCCATTAGGGAATGATATTTTCATCTCCTAAGGTGATATACCATTCATAATAATGTGTTTAACTTCAAAACTAAAATTTTAGAAATTAAAATTTTTTCAAAAAAATTTAATTCCAAATTGCTTTACACCTTTCCAAAGCAAATCCCCTTTTTTTCAAAACTCAACAAACAGATAGCTCTAGTTGTTATTTATTAAAAAATAAATAAATAATTATTTCAAATTAAATTCTATGGAATCATAATTGATATCAGAGCAAAGTTATTAGAAGAATTGATTATTACTAGAGCATTAGGAATTGATTGAGAGTTGGGTAGAATTAGTAGTTTAGGGTGCATTATTTTGCATACATAATTAACTGCATGTGTGTATTATTCAGATCATATTAAATCATCTAGGTAAATAATTAAAATGGATCCACTAGAATTAAATATACTAAATGAACAACACAGTGTAGCTCTAGTGCCATCAGATAGTGTGATATAATTAGCTAATGTTATAATACAAGTAATGGGGGATGCACAGACTAAGTTTGATAGAAGCAAAGAAGAAGAGGGAGATAAGCATTTGTAAACATTCCATAAGTTGAAGCCTCCATTATTTAAAGGAGCTGTAGGACCTTAGGTTGCAGAAGACTAGTTATCGAGGATAGAAAAGATCTTTAATAGCATGCAGTGTTTGGAGAGCCGAAAGGTACCATTGGTTGTATTCCTCTTTAAAGGAGAGTCTAAGAGATGGTGGGTTGGGCAACATATAGAAAATTTTTAGGGGAAGATAAATGCTGAGATCACTTGGGATGAGTTCACTATAGTATTCAGGATATGGTTTGTACCTCTGTTAGCCCGATGATAGATGCAGGAAGCTTTTATTAAGATGAAGCAAGGATGCAAGATAGTGATGTAATATGAGGTCGAGTTTACTGCTCTTACTAAGTATGCTCTTCACTTGATCCCTGACACTGAAGAAAAGTGCTACAGGTTTCTGCAAGGGTTAAACAAGGAGCTGAGACATCAATTAGTGCCTCTACGAATTTAAGAGTTTTTTGAGTTGGTGGAGCATACGAGATTGATAAAGATTAATTTAGCAGCACCAGTATCCAGATATAAGGTGGGCTCCAAATGTGATGCCAGTAAGAGGAGAAGTAAAGATGAACCAAGAAGAGAGAGATATAGGGATAAGAAAAGTAGGTATAATGATTTGAGGGGATATGCATCAGTAACCTCTTCTGGCAGCTATGGTGAGTCCATTCATTATAGTCGATGACATACGGGTCAGTGCTACTTGTTGATCGAGTGATATTTTTATTATGGATAGTAGGGGCATAAGATAGTAGACTGTCCTCATAGGGGATTTGGAGGAAGAACTAATTCTAGTGTAAGACAGTTCAGATATACTATAGGATAGTGGATTGAAGAGTCAAGTGTATATAGTAAAAGATCAACTAACAGGGCGGATGATAAAGCTGTCAGTAGTAGTCAGAGGGAAATTGTTGCACCATGATCGACTGCACCTACTCCAGTAAAGCCATGAGTGTATAACATATAATATCTGGAGGACAGACAATAACCTAAAATTTTTGTTGGTAGAAACTTATTTTAAATGATTGCATGATATAACATATCTTACATATTTGAATGAAATGTGATAGAATGAATTGTATGACTGTATGATTATGGATGTGTTTTGATTTGAGTTTTGATTATATGAATTTGGTTTATATTTATTTTATGCCCAAATCCTTAAGGAAAATGTCAGGATGATATTTTTTAAGGAGGGTAGATTGTAATAGCCTATATTTTGATGCAGGTAAATAATTTTTTGTGTGGAGTCATTATAAGTTCAAATTATAAATCGTCTTCTCCATAATATTGAGATTATAGTATTTTAATTACTTGATTTTTTTCGTAATTTTTAGGTGCTCGTGAAAATTCTTAAAAAATTGACACCTGTCGGTACAAGTAAGGATTCTTGGATTATCTAGTGTCTATTTTATAAACCAATTTCACCAACACTTTCTAAATAATATATACTATTTTATGAATATTTTTCAATAATTTTTAAAGTTCTAAATAAATTTATATGAATTTTATACTGAATAATTATATATATTAATATTATATTATTATTTTAATATAAATATTATAAAGCATTATCATAAGCCATTTATTCCCTTTTCTTCTATTCACTTTGGCTAAATAAAGAAATGAAAAGAGAAAAACAGAGAGAAAGAGAAGAGAGAGAAAGAAAAAGCTAGGATTTGGAGGTCACGGAGTGATTTTCGTCAGTCGAGCATGTTGAGAGATTTGCTCGTCTCGTTGAAAGGTTTAAGGATTTTTTATTTTTGATAATTTTCTGATCAAATTTATATTTTCTTTAGTAAGAAATAAGAATAATTTTGTACTGGTAAAACTTTTGTCACGTAACTTTGTATCTGTTATAGAGATTGAAATTATGAATATTTTGAGTATTTATTAGAGATTTTCACCGGGTGATTTTGAAAATATAGCAATTTTTGCCGACTCAAAAATTTATTTTGACGTCTAAAAATAGTGATTTAGTTCAACTAAAGCTTCAGAAAGTCATTTTATGCAATATTTGGTAATTTAGTTAAATTTTAAAATGTGAATTTTTTCTCAGTATAATTTTTGTTGTCTACCATTTGGATATTTTAAAATTTTTTGAATTAAGCTCATTTATACTTTATTTATTCTAATGCATTAAAAATTAATATGGATATGTGATTGAGATTACTATTATAATACTATGATAATAATTTGTGTGTTAATGATAAGTAAAGACTGGTTGAACTATTGGTTGGAGACTAATTGACATGTACAGTATGGTAGGCCAGTGGGCTTTTCTTTAAATACCATAGTTTGGTGTTATCCTCTACTGATTTATGTGATACACTGATTGAGAGTTATTAGGAGATGATTACTATAATGATGGGCAAAGAGTGATGACTCTTTTTATTGAGCTAAGGTTTACTAACACTAATTCAATACTGAAAATACTATGATAGCTAAAATTCTTACTTTTTTGGTATGACTACTTAAATGAATGTTATTGAGTCATTATTTATAATTTTACTTATTTAGTATGACTATTGAAATGAATGTTATTGGGTCATTATTTATATTATTGTATGGATTTATTATTAGTATTATTATTGATTTATTGATATAAAAAGCATGATATATATATTGAGCATGTGATTAAGATATTAATTTAATACTGATATAGAATAACTTGATAGCATGTGTATACTCCTATATTATTTTACTACATTGATTTAATTTCGATAATATTTATTGATGTTTTAATTTTATTGCTCTATATAATTTCTCTATTGATTGTAGTATTAATATGATGATTATTTTAGTGATTTGACACTCATACTGATTTACTATTTTTGTGCCATATAGTTTTAATATTTTTGTATTAATTTAATGATTATATGAATACTACAGTTATGATTTAACTGTTGACAAACATATTACACCTTTATCATACTTTAAATTCAGTAGTAGGTTTTATGACCTGCTGAGCTTTTTAGCTCATTATATGTGGTTAAATGATTTTAGGTCAGCATAGAGAATCAGGAGTGTGAGGCTAGTCAAGATTCCTTCTTGTTTATGTTCTTTTTATTTTAGATATTCCTTTATACTTATAACATGATAGATATGTGATAATTATATAAATCCTGAGTATTGTATATAATTTTTGGGAATAAATACAAATGTGTACATTGATATTTTGAATTATAGAATATATTTTGTTGTTTATTACTAATAGATGATATTAGATAGCTCTGGTTGTTATTTATTAAAAAATAAAAGAATAATTCTTCCAAATTAGATTCTGGGGCATCACAATAGGAGCGTAAGATAGATATTTTAGAGTGGATGGCTAATATTATAGTAAGCAAGTTTTTGGAGAGGAAAGGGGCATAGAGAGAGAAGTTATAAGGAGATGTTCACTTTGGGAAGGGTTTATCTGCAAGATCTATTTGGGATCCTTCAATTCGGATGATGTCTTTTAACTCTTTTTTACTTATATTTTCTTTCTTGAGAAATTAATAAAAATTATTTTATTCCATTTTTATTCTACAGCCATCTAAACTCATAGTTTTAGATTAATGATATGCAAATCTAAGTAATTACTAATGTAGGTTCTTATGCTTTAAATTATCAATGGTCATTTTCAATCTCTCCCTCTTCATTAATCTATGCAATAGCCATATACAGAATTAAAACCAAGTGTGATATATTATCTTGATTGAGAAATATTTAAATAATTAAGAGAATTAGAATGAACTACTTTTATGCCTAGACATAAGATGTTTAGTATTCTAAGGTCTATGGAGATAGAATAACTGTAGGAAGGCCATAGACTTTTTTTATATCCTTACTAGCTCGACAGAGAACTATGGATGTATATATTTTGATTCACATCTAATTTAGGAGAGTTTACTAAGGACATCTTAGGAGACTTTAGTGTCATTAATTTAAAATATTTTATTTATTGATATATTCACTTTTCTTCTATAATTCTCATTCTAGATAGAATACAACCCTTATTTTGTTGAGTAGGATAATTTTTGTGGCTTGAAGTATATGGTACTAGAATAAATATGTAAAGAATAACACTTCCTCATGGGATCGACACTCTCTCATAACACTTTTATTACTTAATCAGTATGTGCACTTATATTTTTAGTGAGGATTTATATTTGACTAAACATAAGCATAGACCCATGCAAATAACCCGCATCTCCCCATCCCATCAAGTTTTTAGTGTCATTGTTAGGGAAGTAACATGGATTTTTATAATTATTTCTATATTGTTCAAAAAATCTACATATTTAAACCTACTTGTATCTTTTTTAGTTATCATTATTCATTTATGAATCTATGACTATTTATATCTTATAATTTTATTTTTTAATCTATTAATTACATTATAATTTCTATTTATTATTGGTGTATATGCAGTAGAGCTAGTAAGGAGCCTATGTTGTTTGATTTAGAGATTGAAAGGACCCTTACAAAAATAAGAAAATCCAAAAAGCCTTTATCATTAGGAATGGTTAAACCAAATCTATATCATGGCCATCCTAGACCTCTTAGGGAGTATGTTAATCCTATAGTTGATAAAATTCATCAAAGTATCAACCAACCTACTATCTAAGTTAATGACTTTGAGCTGAAACCTATCATAATTCAATTGGTTCAGAATTCTCAATTTGGGGGAACTCCTATTTAGGATCTGATCTTAAACTTAGCTAATTTTTTAGAAATTTATGCAACATTCAAGTATAATAGAGTCAATGATGTTGCTATTAGACTTCATTTATTTCTATTTTCTCTGAGGGATGAAGCTACAGTGCTGTTGAATTCCTTTTCCCCAAGCTCTATAACCACTTGAAATGAGTTGGCATATAAGTTCCTAGCGAATAATTTTCCACCTTCTAAAACTACTAAGCTTAGGAATAATATTACTTCCTTTTTTCTAATTTGAAGGAGAGTCAATCTATAAGAGTTGGGAATGATTTAAGAAGATGCTTAGAAAGTGCCCTCATCATGCTTTGCCTGAGTAGTTAGAGATTTAAATATTTTGTAAAGGGCTTGTAGGATCCCTTAGGTCAATAATTGATACTACAGCTAGAGATTCTTTATTGTCAAAGCCTTTTAAAGAGGCTTATGCCTTGATAGAGGAGATGGTAATAAATAATTTCTTGTGGCCTTCTGATAGGGTGAAACCTAAGAAAGTAGCAAGTGTTTATGAGTCAAATGCTTTATTAATTTTAACTGCTTATGTAGCAACCATGTCTAAGAAATTAAATAATTTTGGAGTTAGTCCAAGTTCAGGGTCACATTTGTATTTGGAGGAGCTAGATTTGAATTCTACTTGTGAGTCTAATGCTCAAGGGATTGAAAATAAGAATTTAATTGGAAGATAAAATAATCCTTATTTAAATACATATAACCCAGGTTGGAGGAACCATCCTAATTTTAGTTAAAATAATAACAATGGTGGAAATCAATGGAATACAAACCAATTAAACCTAATAAAAAATTTAAATAATCCTTAACTACCTTTAGTAAACCCTAGACCTTTTAATCCCCCATGCTTTAATCAAAATAATTAGTTCAAAGATGAAAGATACTTTTGGAGGACTTAGTGATTCATATGAGAAACCAATTATAGAGTCAAGCTGCTTCCTTTAAAAATTTAGAAAATTAATTAGGATAGCTTGCAATGTCCTTTAGTAGTAGGCCCCATGACACCTTAACTAGTACTACTCAAGTTAATCCAAAGGAAAAAGGAAAATATCATAGCTTGGATAATTTGATGAGTAGTAGTAATACCACCTAGCCAAAATAAAAATCTAAGCAAATCTGACTGAAGATTATAAACTTAGTGCTTCTTGGGAGGCAACCAAATTATGTCAATGTTAGGTCTTAGTTTTGTTGTTGAAGTTTCTTTTTATTTGTGTATTTATGTTATTTTTATTTCATAGTTGTGAAAAATATTATGTGTTATCTGTGAGTTACAAAGTATGGTTGTGACTTAAGTTATTACATCTTATTTTTCTGAGAACTTCTATAATTTGTAAATTTGAGCCAGATCTACAGCATCAGGTCTTAGAGCACCATAGTATTTGCTTTCCAAGCATCTTAGCATCTAAATTTGGTCTCGTTGAACTAAATTCTTAGGGGAAATGGTGTAATATAATGCTACAATGTTGTATATTTAAGCACTACAATGCTTCCTCACATTTCACAATGCTTGAGCACTCATCTATATAGCACCGCGATGCCAAAATCCTTTATTTCTATAGTACTGAGATATTATATTCAATGTTATTGTATGGTGCACCTATTTTCATTATGAAACTTTATTGAATTCTACCTTCAACGTTGTAACATTAGGTTAAAATCATAATTAGTAGTTATAACACTGCGATGGTAGTCTTTTCCTAGCACCACAATGCTCATACGTGTCAAATGCTGCAGTGGTCATTTGGTCAAAAAGCTAACACTTCATTTTCTCATACTTGCATTGCAGTGCCACATATCCCATCACATTTTAGCTTCACTCTTTCTAAGAACCGCAATACTCATCGAAACTATAAATAAGAAGGGTGATTTTCTTTGATTTTCATTGAGCTTGAGTGTGATTTTCTTGTGTCATTGTGTGAGTTCCTTACTTTTTCTCCTCAAAACTTTCTAAATGTTTCCTAAGGTTTAGGCTAATAATAAAAGAGAAGCTTCCTCATTTGACGAAGGAGGTTCATTTTTGTTGAAGTAGTAGAGAGATATGCACAATTATTTCTAAGAAAACAACTGATACCTAGGCGGGGCTTTCTAAATCCTATGGAGATATGATGTAAATTATAATGAATAAAGGTTGGTAAACATTATGTGAGGAGCCTAGTGCGTGTGTTGTTAACGTAGTGAGAAACTTTTTTTCAATGCCAAAGAAGCCCAAAATAACAAATGTTTTGTGAGAGGAAAGTAAGTGTCTTTTGATCCCTAGAGCATAAACCACATTTATAAACTTAGGGACATGGAATTTGATGACTATTATATATACTTTTTGTCTTACACTCTTTGATCCTCAAGAGTTGTTGAGAGTGCTTTGTGGACCCAGGAGTGGGGCTATCTGAAAAGAGTGAGATGGGAAGGTAATAAATTTTCTTGTATCTTGTTTGACCCAATTATCTAAATATTGGCACTATTTTATCTCCACTCATTTTTTTCCAAGTAAGAACATTAGTGAGGTGACTAGGGAGAGAGTTATTTTATACTATACAATTCAGATGGGTCAATCAATATAGGGAAATTATTTTTTCCTCTTTGAGTTAGATCATTAGGGGTTCCACTTCTATTAGTTTAGGTATTCTTCATTTGTTTATTACCTTTGTGTAGCTGTTACAATGTTAGGTCAATCAAATAAGTAGCAATTTTTCCCCATTTTTGCTCTCACAAAGCAGAACATTAAGAGTTTTAAGAAGATAGAAGAAGATGAGAAAGCCGAACCTAGTGAGCCCTGCTTGACCAGTCAGCCTAGTAGTAGTCAGTCAAGTGCCCAGACCCCTAGATTCTTAGATAAGCAAGTTGAATATTTGAGGGAGCAAATGGAGGGTGTTACCACCTTTTGTGAGGAGAGTAGAGGGTGGCAGTAGGAGATGTCTCATCAAATTGCCTATTATACTAACATGCAGGAAAAGTAGTACAACTATGCTTTTAGTTTAACAAAGCCTTAGTTGGGTTGTTTAGGAGAATTCCTTTTATACAGAACCCACCCAACTCTAGTTTTTGTTAGCCCCTGCATTCGACCTATTTGTTTGGCACCCACCGGCAACAGCAGTAGATGATGACGATGATGAGGAGGTGGAGAAGGAGGAGGATTGGGATTGATCCTCATTGATTTATTTTTCTTTATTTTGTTTTTTATTTCTTTCTTGAGAGAGAGAGAGAGAGAGAGAGAGAGAGAAGAAGAGATGATGTTATGATTGGATGTTCTTTTTATTTTCTTTATTTTTCATTTTATTTACTTGGAGAGGTTCTCGTTGATGCTAGTGATGGATGTGATAGTTATGGTTGTGATTATTGTTAATATAATACTTCACCAGGATAATGCATGAGGCACTAAAAATTCCGGTTATGTAGTAGTTAGGATGATATGCCTATTATATCGTTTTATTAGTATAACTGAAAAAGGGTATCTTTAACTTTATTTGTAGTATTTAATTCTATTCTTCTTATTATTTGTGTATTTTATTTTAATTGTGTTACTTTATTTCTATTTGTTGTTACTTAGTTAAATTTCCCTTAATTGAATTTCCTAGTTTGCTTAACTATTAAAATATCCTCCAAATATTGCACTTTGATATCTAATTTAATCAAAATGAAAAATAACAATTTTTTTAAATTAAGAATAATACAAAATTATAGGTGCTCAATTGAATGAACAAAGAATAATAATTTCTAATTTGAAAATCATAACAACTAAAAAAATATCTAAGTTAATACTTCAATTTGAACTTAAATGCTATAACACTTAAGCAGTGACTATTGGTAGTATGATTGTATAACTAAGTTTAGAATAAGGACGTACCTAGATTAGTTTATAAAATTCATTATGAACTCATGTATGTAATTAGTAAACTTGTATAATCCTTACATAATTTCAATTTTGTGTCTCTTGAAGGAAGAAAGTTAATTAGATATTCAAAATTATTACTTTAGTCCTCAAGTGCATTAAAAAGAAAAGAAGTGAAATAGAAGAAAATTAAAAGAAAGAAAAAGTCAAAAGAAAAATGAGTATTATAATATTAAAAATTGATATTTGAGGATGTTGAATCCCTAAAAGGATCCTAATACTAAATTTTAAAGAGGAGAGTGTAAGTGAGCTATTGGATATGAAGGTTTATAATTGAACTTTAAAATTAGTTAATATGCAATCAATTCCTAAATGATAAACTATTCAATCTAAACTAGTAAGTCAACATTGCACTTACACTTATAGTAGATTAGTTCTATTTGGATATTAATAAAGGTGATTCCTTGGGATGACTGTTCATCATTCGTTAAATTTTGCTACACTTTGATCATTACAATTTACATCTAAATGGTGGAGTATTATCTTATATTTTAGTTAATTTTAAATTACAAAATATTCAATTGAACTAATGGAGCTAATCGAAGGTGTAAACACAATTGCTTAAAAATAAATAAGAGTATAGGCTGGGGGAAATTTATTAAGGGAAAAATATGTGGTGTCTTATTATGTTATATTCTAGTTAAATGTGTTTGTCTTTAGTTGATGTCATGCAAAAATTTCTCAAAAAATGAAGAAAAATTCACAAATATTGAACTAGTGCCACAACTCCAGAACTATCAATGTTGAAGCATTATTAATGCCACAGTGCCATATCAGGTCATTGTAGAGACAATGTCTCAAGAAAAATGCCAATTAATTCAGTACCCCGGTGGAACAAAGGTCAACACTACAATGCTTCACAAAGCCACAATGCTAGAAATCAACATTGCAAGGTAAGAGTCTTGGGAAAATCACAAAATAATTCAACACCAAAGAGTCGACCTCGGAAGTACTATAATGCCATATGACATAGGTGAGTGCCACAAGCCCAACTTTTACAGTGTCGCAGTGGAGCCGTTGATGAAAAGAATCATCACATATGATCAGTCACCGTTATGCAGGAACAACAAACAACCAAACCAGATTAGTCCAATGACTCAGCAAAGAACCTTTTATAGTGTAAAGACACTAGATTATAATGTAATGATGCAGGGCTCGATAGGTGCCACCTTGTTGAGCATCGTCGCCCCTGATCCATTTTCCAATAAGTATAAATAATTTTCTTTTTTTTATGGGAGGGTGCTGAAATTTTGAATAGTTTTCTTAAAAGAGAGGCCAGAGGAGAGTAAGGTACATGCTTTCGAGTAGCTAGCTAACATTATAGTTAGCAAGAAAGTATTTGGAGAGAAAAGGATTGTGGTGAACAAAGTTGTAATGAGAGATTCACTTTGGGAATGGTTCATCTACATGATCTGTTTGGGATCCTTCATTTCAGGTGATATCATTTTACTTTTTTCTACTCGTACTTTCTTTCTTGAGTAAGTAATGAAAATTGTGTTGTTCTTTTTTTATTCTATGGCAGGCTAAACTTATAGTTTTGGACTAATACTATGAAAATCTAAGTAATTAGTAATATGAACTCTTGTGCTTTAAATTATGAATGGTCATTTTTAATATCTCTCGCTCTTTATTTAATTTATGTAATGACCATGCTTAGATTTAAAACCTAGTGTGATATATTACCTCAATGAAGAATATTAGAATAATTAGGAGAATTGGAATAAAATACTTGCATGCCTAGACATATGATGTTTAGTATTGAATGGTCTATAGAGATAGAATAACTGTAGGAAATTCATAAACTTTTCTTACATCCTTACAAGCTTGATTGAGATCTAATGATGCATATGCTCTAATTCAAAACTAATTTAGGAGTCTACTTAGGAAAGCTTAGGAGATTTTATTGTCATTAGTCCAAAACACTTTATCTATTGGTATCTTCACTTTTCTTTTGTAATTCTCATTCTAGATAGAACACAACCCTAATTTTATTGCGTAGGATAATTTTTGTAGCTTGAAGTAGACGGTACTAGAATAATTGTGTGAAGAAGAACACTTCCTCATGGGATCGACACTCTCTCATAACACTTTTATTACTTGATCAACACATACACTTACTTTTTTATTGGAGATTTATATTTGACTAAACATAAGCATAAACAAATGCAAACAACTCGCATCTCCCCATCCCATCAACATACGTGCAATGCACCCTTTCATTCCACAAGAAAATTCTTAACTCCTTGAAATTAATGGACAATCCTACGCGATGATGATTTCCTATATGACGAATATGCATGTGGTGCTCTCCTAAGTGGTGTGTGCGTCGATGTTGATGCCCTTAACTCTCTAATATCTTTTTATAAAATTTCATTTGCACTTTTATGAATTTCTAATTGTGTAAGTGCCTCATGCTCACTACTATCAAAATTTAAGGCCAATTCTTCTAATTCATTAAATATAAATTCCAAGTCAATATGCTTTTACGTTTTTTCTTTAAGATTGTTTTTCAAGACTAGAATGCAGCTCTTCTAATACAATACATTCATTTTTTAAGCAAGCATATTTTTCTACCAGATCTGTATGCTCATCTATTAATGTAGTATGATCGTGCTTTAAACTAGTAAATTACTTTTTTACCTTATAACTAGCATGCATTTTTTTAGAAAATAAAATTAATTCTTCATATGTAAAATTACATACATGATTGATATCTAATTCACTAGTACTATTCTTTTCCACGACACATAAGTTTTTTACCTCCTCTATAACTTCTATTTCTAGCGAGTTTGAATCTAAATTAGCCCAAAATGCTTTCTGATTTCTTCATTTTCTCTTTTTCATGGTTACTTTTCTCACCCCATTTCTTTCACTAATTGGCTCTTTAGGCTCAGCCAATCAGATCTAATGTGCCCTAGCTTTTTGCGCTTATAACAAAACACATCAACAAAAAACTTAGATATTTTTGCCTCGGTGTTTATTTTTTTGGTGCTTTTGCTTGTTCTTCAGATATCATTTGAATTGCCTCCTTGTTAATGTAATATCCTTATTTACATCACTTTTAGAGTTTTTTTTTTTTTTTCATGTCACCAGCTTTCAGTGTGATAGCCTTCTCCTTTTTTTCCTCACACTTATCTACATTTCATTTGCTAGCATTTTAGTCATAGGCAATCAAAGGTCTAAGCAGGTTATCAATATAGTAAGTGTTTCAATATTTTGATTCACAAATGGCCATCACCTTGGCATACCAAGATTAAGGTCAACATCCTTCACTTAAGTCTTTGTAGGTGATACACTATTTATCACATATTTCTTTATCGATGGTACAGGTGGACAAACACATATAATCTTCTAATTTTAGTGCCAAAGAAGTAATTTAGATATTTAGTATTTAACTATGCAAGATCATGATCCTCTAAAGTCCATTCAGTAAAAGTTATTTTAACCTTAGTGTCATTCACAATTTTATGTGGCAAAGAATAACCAATTTGAATCATATCCCACATGCAAAAAAATAATTGATTATATAAAAGGTAGAATTCTAATTTTCCAAAAATTAAATAGAATATTATCAAATAGTGGCGATCGGGTAATGGAATATCCTTCCAAAGTATTTCTATTTCTAAATTGTGTCATATGTGGATCTACTTATGGTGTTTAAACCAAAAAATTAGAACCCTACTACAATATCAATTGAAAGTGCTATGGCACACTAATAGGGGGGTGAATTAAAATTTTAAAATCTTTTTCTTAAAATAAAACAATTTGATAATGCGATGAAAAATTTTAAAACAAATATCTAACACATATAGAAAATATTTTTTTTTTGTTTTTATATTTTATGCAAAAGCTTAACTAAAATTCCAAAAACATAATTTTCACAGAGATATGCAAAATAAATCAAAAGTAAGAAAATAAAAGGCAAGAAAAGTAAATAATGCAAACTTGTAATGTTTATAATGGTTTAGTCACCAAACATATGTCCACTCTTTAAGGTCCTCCTTCTTGGGAATTTCACTATATTGAAAACTCATTTAGCACTCAACTAGACAGAGAAGCCCTTTTCCCTTACTAGATGGAGAATAATCTTTACAGAAATCTTTTATCCATGAAAAGTATCCCTCTTTTTGCCTCCCAGTATGGTGAAGATGCCAACCCTCCTTCTGCTCCTTGCAATGACGAAGATGCCACTTCCTCCTTTTGCTCATTACAATGATGGAGATATCGCTCCCTCCTTTTGCTCCTCGTAATAGTGGAGATGCCTCTCCCCTAGTCTTACCCGGCTAATACCAATTCTTCACCAATGACTTCTGTAGAAACCTTTCAAAAACACTTGATGCAAACTCTGGAGGACATGTGTAAGTTGACAAGACTCCCATGTGAATCCCCTCACATAATCCTTGAACATCCTCAAGACTTCTCTCAAACATACCCTCACTCCTATGAATTTGCTCAAGGTTTTTCTAAAGAAGAGGTGCCCTTTCTCTCCCCAAGGACTCTCTCACAAAACTCACGTTGAGACTCTATCCAAAATCACACCAAAAAAGAATTAGATTGGGTTATTTAAATGAAACCTTAATTTTCAATTTTGTTGTACTGATCGTACAATATGAACTATGATTCATATTGTCTGATTTGTTAAACACCAATTTTTGAGTTCTGTTAGATCAGACTTTGCAATATGAATCATATAGCATGATCAGTTATACCATATCAGGGATCATCCAATAAATGTTTAGTAAAATCATACTAGACGATTTGGATTGTATAGTATAATTGTCAATAAAGATTTGATTCTGATTTGATTGCTTGATCAGTAGTCCAAATTAGGTAATATTCATTAGTAATTATATAGTACGAAAGATTTCATATGGCATGATTAGGTCAAATTTCAAAATTCAAATTTGCCTAAATTAGGTAACTCTGATTCAACAACAGGAATCAAAATAACTAATCGTCCTGTATGATCACAGGTTATACAGTATGATTAGTTATGCTAGAATTTAATTTAATTTAACACTTGATTTAATTTCTAAAATAGCTTTATCATATAGTACAACTAGGATCATATAGTATGATTTAATAGAGAAAATCAAGTGTTCAATTTTTTTAAGCCCCACTCATGTGTGTGTGTGTACTCGCGCGCTTAGTCACCTTGCCATCATACACCTAATACAGACTAACTAAAGAAAAAGAAAATTAATGAACTTGATAATTTATTTTTGATATTTCTCTTTCTGATCAAGCTCGTTGTATGAAGTTGCTTCTTTTATTATACTTGAAACTTAGTAGCATAAAAAATTATATATATAAAGCAGATAATAATAAGTTACCAAATTAATAAAATTTACAATCATCAAAATATTAGGCTGGGCTCATAGATTTCAACATATATCTCCCTCTTCTACTCTCAAAGTGAACATCTCATTATAGGCATCACCCATCAACTAGGCTACTAGACTAACAAATTGCATCATAGAATCTAGCACCATAACCCCTTTTATGCTCTGCACAGTCACAGTGTAACTATAACTTTTCCCATCTCCTCCCTCCTGCCATGGCGATTCATGATTACCTAACACATATTGGTAGGGGTATAAAGAGAAATAACTATTGTGACTAGGGCTCACGAGTTTATATTTTGATGATAACAAATATTATGGATCACATCATTATGTCTCCTAATATTTGTAATGTATATTTATTTATGTGTATACTAACATTTCAGGAACACCTTGCACCATCCAACAAAGAATCAGAGCTCAAGATTGGGTAGAATAGGTTATGCTGTGAAAAGTTTATAATATACATTTATGTACTTTTGATTTCTTGAGTCTAGTCTTGTAAAGGTGTTTGTGAGCTTGGTGACCATACACACACACACTCATGGAGTGAGATTGAGCCAAAACCAGAAGTTCAATTTCTGAACTAATCATCCTGGACGATATACGATCTCAAAACCCTTGCCGTCATAATAATTCAGGCAAGATTTTAAGTTTCTATTTTTGGTCTAATCATCCAGGATGATCCATATCGTACATGATGATCTATGAAAATGTTACCTAAATTAATCCTATGATTAGTCAATCAAATCTACATAATTTGATATTTTGATTATACAGGACGATCATAGAATCGTCATGGATGATCCATGTAAATTTTAACATATCATCTAGGTGATCGTCCTGGACTATCAGGTCAAAGTCTGCACATCATCCTGGATGATCTTTTGGAGGCAAAATTGAGTTTTTAGGATTTTCTGAAGCTCTCTTTTTAAGCATATCATCCTGGATGATCCTTCGATCGTCCTGGATGATCCTTCAATCGTCCTGGATGATCCTTCGATCGTCCTGGACGATCCTTCGATCATCCTAGACGATCTTTGCCTCCATAATTAATTTTTTAGGTTTTTGAAGCCCTCTATTTAAGCTTTCTTAAGGCAGTTGGTAAGTGTCTTTTGGCAGCCATTAAGGCTTCATTTTTTCTGGAGAAAACTTGAAGAGAGAGCTTGAAAGGGAGAGTAAAAAGGGTGGAGTTTGAGAGGGAGAAAATCCTTAGAAGGGGGATTTTCGAGGGAGTGTGAGGGGGTTTCACACGGTTGCTCCGGCAAGCTTGCACCTAAGTACCATTGGATTCAAGGTTCATCTCGAGGGAAGTTTTGGGAAGAAGAAGATCTCTTTGGTGTCAAAGGATCTGGCTACTCCGCCGCAGCGGGGAAGGTGGAAGTGGTTTTGTAAGGGCTTCTCCGCCTAGCTGTGGGGGCTAAAGGAGAGTCACTAAACGTGTAGTGTAATACTCAGAGGGTGCCTCTAGGGAGTGGACGTAGGTCAGATTGGACCAAACCACTATAAATCTAGTGTGTTCTTTCTTATTATTTTTTGCACCTTTTTTACTACGATTAACTGCTGGGATGAAATCTGTGATTAATCTTTTTATTATTGATTTAATTTATTTTCCCTATAAGATATAAAAAGATATTTCTTTTTGTTAAAGAAGTTTTTAAATATCCAATTCACTACCCCTCTTGGTTAGTCTCGGGACTAGTTCTTTATGGTTTAACATCCCTCACGAACTTTCAAGTGGTATTAGAGTGGGATTCATAAAATTAAGTTTTTAAAAACTTTTGAAAAAAGATCCATGGCTAATTTTGGAAATCATAATATTATGGAAAGATATTCAATCACCCGACCACCTTTATTTGAAAATATTACTTTTGATTTTTAGAAAATTTGTATGTCTACTTTCTTGAAATCAATAGATTATCGCATGTGGCATATGATTCAAACTGGTTATTCTGCACCATCATATATTATAGATGAAATCAAAACTAATATTCCTTTTTTTTAATGGAGTAGAGTATATCAGATCAATGCGCAATTGAATGCTAAATATTTGAATTATTTTTTTGTGCTTTAAATTCTAATGATTGCATTATAATATCTACATGTACTACTGGCAAAGAAATTTGGGATAAACTGTGTATTACAAATGAAGGAACTAGTGAAGTTAAACAATCTAAGTTGAACATTCTAATGCACAATTATGAACTTTTTAGCAATGAAACCTTATAAGACAATTTTAGACATGTATACTAGGTTTACGTAAATTATGACATCATTACATGCTTTAGGTAAAAAAAATTCAGACTTTGAAAAGGTAAATAAAATTCTACGTTGCCTACTTGATAAGTTTGATTCCAAAATTATTGCTATTTATGAATCAAAAAAGTTGAATGAATATTCTATTGATAATCTGATTGGCTCACTCATTGCCTATGAGCATGGTTTGGGTCAAAAACTTTTAGATGCAGGTGAAACTATAGTACTGAAAGCTGAAGACATGGATGAAAGTGACTCAGAAGATAATGAAAGTAAGGAGTTAGCTTCAATAACAAATAAATTGAATAGTCTACTAAAGCACAAGCATCAACATCAATAAAAGTGGAACAAAGGTAAAAAAAGGGAAGAATGTTAAGATTTCTTCTGATGTTATTTACTTTGGATGTAGGAAATCTGGACATATAAAAAATCAGTGCCCAAATGTAAAAACTCTTCCTGAAAAGAAAAAGCGTAAAGCTAAACAAATTATAATAAGGGCAAATAATGCAAAGCAAAAAATCTCCTAAGCAGACCTAACTTCTGAATCATCAGAACAAGAACGAGATGATGTGGATTAAATTTTTGCTTGTGTGTTTGTGTTTATTTTGTTTGTGTGAATATTTTTTATTTTTTGTATTATTTTTTTAAGTTTTCATTTTATTCTTTTTTATTTTTATTTTTGTAATTTTTTATTTTATTTTTTCTATATGATTATCAATTTCTCTAACCAGCACACAGATATCACATGTTTGTTTACTATACACTCTAGAAAATCAAATCACTTTTTAAAAGATCACTTTTTTTTTAAAATGAAAATGTTACCTTCTATTTTCTTGAAATTTTATGTAAGTTATGATTGACTTCTCTAAAATCAATCAAAAAAAGGAAACTCATTATTTTGTCTCTCTATCGCATGTCTTTAATGAGGCTATTTCACTTTTATTTCAAAATCTTCATCAAATTATAAATTGGATCTTAAAATTAAACTTTTTTCATTTCCCTACATTTTCTCTATCTTATAGGAATCTTTTGCAAGTTGTTGAATCCACTTCATTATTTTCTTAATCAAGCTATTCATTTTTGTCACTAGATTGGGTTTACTTTAGTCTTTAAAATTGCAGAAAAAAATATATTTAGAAAAAAGGAACAAAATGAGCCCAAAGCAAAAAGATATGCAATGTAGCCAAAATGAAAGATCAAAAGATGCATAATATCGCCAAAATGAAAAATCAAAAGATGTGCAATGTCGCCAAAATGAAAAGATACACAAAGTGTATCAAAAGATGTGTAAAGTGTGCCAAAAACTAATAAAGAGGCACAAAATTAGCCCATAATTAGTTAGCTTAGCTTTCTTGTATTTCTTAAATCATAAGAAAACCCTTATATCTATTGATATTTTCGATACTTGAAATTAAAAATCATAATTCTTGATTCACTAAGTTTTATATTAATCTTCTATTAGATATATTTCATGAAAGGAGTTTTGGAAAGATTATTATTTCCTTCTCTAATTTATTCCTTGATTTAGATGTTGGCTTAAAAAGTTTCTGAGCCTATTAAAGAACTTGAGCTTGAATTAATAATTTCTGAATTTCTAACCTTTTTGGGTTATGCGTGGTCAATACATGTCTTACTAAACTTTTAAATAAAATCAAGATGTAACTTTCTCATTCCAAAAAAATTTTGATATTTCAAACTGAGTCTTCTAAAATTTTTTCATCAGATCAGGGACCGTTTTAAATTTTTAGTCTATTTTTTCTGTTTTGTTTTTCTATGCTCCTCTTCTTTTTGATAATGTCAAAGGGGGAGAACGTACTATTGTATTTGTGTTATATTTGAATGTACTATTATTTTTGTGTTGTATTTATTTATTCTATTTTATTTATTTTATTTTAAAATAAAAATAAAAAATAAAAAAATAAAATTTATTTTCCCCTATTTTTAAGATTTTTATCTTAGTGAGGGGAAGATTAGGAGAAAATTTATTTTGTTTACAAATTCAACCAGTAATGTTTGCCATCATCAAAAAGGGAGAGATTATTGCGACTAGGGCTCACGAGTTTATGTTTTAATGATAGCAAACATTATGGATCACATCATTATGTCTCCTAATATTTATAATATATATTATTTGTGTGTATACTAATATTTCAGGAACACCTTACACCATCCAATGAAGAATCAGAGCTCAAGACTGGGTAGAATAGGTTATGCTGTGAAAAGTTTGTAATATATATTGATGTAATTTTGATTTCTTGAGTCTAGTCCTTTAGAGGTGTTTGTTAGCTTGGTGACCATGCACACACACACTCAGGGAGTGAGATTGAGCCAAAACTAGAAGTTCAATTTCTGAACTAATCGTCCTGGATGATTTATATCATCCTAGACAATCAAATACGATCTCAAAACCCTTGCCGCCATAATAATTCATGCAAGATTTTATGTTTTTATTTTTTGTCTAATCGTCCAATATGATCCATATCATACTGGATGATCTATAAAAATATTGCCTAAATTAATCCTATGATTAGTCAATCAAATCTGCTTAATTTGATATTATGATCATACTAGATGATCATAGAATCATCCTGGACGATCTTAGAATAGTCTTGGACAATCTGTACAAATTTGAACATATTGTCCAGGTGATCGTTCTAGACTATCAGGTCAAATTCTGCACATCGTCCTGGACGATCTTTTGGCGATAAAATTGAGTTTTTAGGAGTTTTTTTAAGCTCACTTTTTAAGCACATCATCCTAGATGATCTTTACCGCTAGAATTAATCTTTTAGAGTTTTTGAAGCCCTCTATTTAAGCTTTCTTAAGGCACTTGGTAAGTGTCTTTTGGTAGACATTGAGGCTTCGTTTCTTCTGGAGAAAACTTGAAGAAAGAGCTTGAAAGGGAGAGTGGAAAGGGTGGAGTTTGAGAGGGAGAAGAGCCTTAGAAAGGGGATTTTTAAGGGAGTGTGAGAGGGTTTCACACGGTTGCTCCTGCAAGCTTGCACCTAAGTACCATCGGATTCAAGGGTTATCTCGAGGGAAGTTTTGGGAAGAAGAATATCTCTTTGGTGTTAAAGGATCCGGCTACTCCACCGCACCGGGGAAGGTGGATGCAATTTTGTAAGGGCTTCTCCACCTAACTGTAGGGGCTAAAGGAGAGTCACTAAAGGTGTAGTGCAATACTCGGAGGGTACTTCCGGGGAGTGGATGTAGGTCAGGTTGGACCAAACCACTATAAATCTGGTATGTTCTTTCTAATTATTTTTTGCACTTTATTTTACTGCGATTAACTTCTTGGGTGAAATCTATTATTGATCTTTTTATTATTGATTTAATTCGTTTCTGCTACAAGATATAAAAAGATTTTTTTTTTGTTAAAAAAGTTTTTAAATATCCAATTCACCCCCCCCCCCTCTTGGTTAGCCTCAAGACTAATTCTTTAGGGTTTAACACCCCTCATGAACTTTCAATAACTATAATCCCAAATTACTACTTCCTATCTAATAATCATCCTTAATGATATGGTTCAAATTAATTCTTCCACATTATTGCTCTGATACCACTAAAAGATATATTATCACAACCTAACCCAATATAATCTATTAGGCCATATTGTTTCTAGGCCATAATAGGTGTCCTATTTCCCAATATGAAGTTAGAAGAAAATTTCTCTTATTTTTTTATATATTCATAACACAAAGCCTTCTACAACATAAGATAATTATAATCATAAATATTTTCATTATAAGTGGAAATTAGTGTCAACTGTAATTACATGTCAAAAATAATTATAAAATATTAGAAATAATAACATAAGCATTTTCTTAAACATGATATCAAAATTAAAATAAATAATAAAAAAATAACATCCAACATATGATTTCAAAACACATTACACATTTTCCTATGCCTCCTTATATCTCCACTTCCACTTATACCTCCACTTAATCATATTTTACCTTAGCCCTTTACAACTCCACTTCCCCTTATATCTCCACTTATTTATCTTACATCTATTTAGGAGTATCAGATGCACAAATAGAGGAATTATAGGTATGCAGATGCACTTCTAACTCAATTGCATTTTATATAAAACATAAATATCCGCCACTTATACTTCCTGCTTTCTCCCTCTTTTCAAACATTTCAAACACATAACCATGAAAACATCAACACTTTCAACATTTATGAGCAACATTCAATATGCTATAGAAATATATGAAATGTCACATCTACAATCGAAATAGTAATGTTCATAGGATAAACTTGTGTACTAATTTAATATGAACAAATTAGAAAATCATTCATGAAAAATATTCACAGCATCAATTTAAAGCATTTATTGTTCTATAGAAATTTATATTAATATCAACATAGTCACTGAATTACTTAAAAAATTGTTCAACTCAAAATATCTTGTGAAAATTTTCATTTTTCTTGTCAATGTAACCAGAATGTTCTATTATGTCACATACCAAAAGTTGCGCTTTGAAAAATTTCTAAATCTCCATAAATTTGTATTCTTATAAAATTCATCGAAACAAAATGCCAAAAATTTTTAAAACAATCAATAAAATAGAAATTTAAAGTAGAGTAATGATAACCTACCTCAAGACTAACAACTTTTCCAATTGACTCATCAAGCAAAATTGGCTCAATAGCCTTTAAATCTTTTTTTCTTTGTCTAAATAATCTCCCTTCTCTTTAACCAATTGCCAAAAAAAGTGAAAAATGATTTCTTAGAAAATGGAATTGGATATTTATAAACATAGTGCCTTAGGGCCACCTTCCACAGCACCGTAATGCTCCCAAAAGGAAATTCCAATACTCAAACAAAGATTTTGGCTCCATAGCACCGCCAATAAAGAATACAACAACATGGCACAAATAACACAGTGTTGTAGCACCCTAAGGGAAAATTTTAGAAATGCATAAAAATTCTTGTAAATGCTAATAAAAATTTAACTTATTACCAAGTCCAATCTTGATTATTACAAGCAGTCTTATGACTACAGAATCAGTCATTACACATAATGGTAGGTACTACTATAGTAATATGAATAGAGTGAGTAGGGATAATTTCATCCCCATTATTCACCATGTGATCCATACCTAGGCATAGGCAAGGATTGACAAGTACAAACTCCTTTAACTGTATGGCTTTGATGAGTTCCTCAACCAGTCCTCTGAAGTGATAGCAGTCCACATCATGGTTGGATCTTGGTAACAAGCAATATCTAAAGGTGTCCCAAGCGTGCAAGTCCACCTTCATGAGTATTGGGCATTTAAAAAACTCTTTATTTTGAATGGATTAACAAATTCAACCATTAACACCCATAGTGGAGTGTAGGTTTGATATATGAAGGTGTATTGTGTTCCTTCCTAATGGTAGGGGCAAGTGGCACTAGGAGGTTCCTCCATCCTTGGTGTGGGTGGCCCTAAAATCCTTTGTGGTATTGGTTGCAAGGGTACTCTCTAGTGCTCTGAGTGGTGGCGATATCACAAAATGTTAGATCTCCTATCACTTCACTCTCTAGACTGAATTCTCTCTTGATCATCCCCTTACTGCAATCCCTTCACGAGGTGACTTTGTATGGATGAGTGGATGTGGAGGACTAATATTCTTGATCACTATGTTATATTCTTAGGCATTAACATCATTGTTACTGAGGTCCAATAGTTTAATCAACATTCTCAATTGTTATAGGTTGAGTGCATAACAAAAAGGACCCTTCATTCATTGTAGGTTATAAATCCTTCACTTCTAGCATCCCCATCTATAACCTTACAATGAACTTCAACAACTCTTCTAGTTTTTGCTTCATTTCTAGGAGAGCTTGCAAGCTCTCCTCAGGATTATAGGCACTTGCAAATTGATTCTGAAGAATTCTATTAAATTCTTGAAAAGAGGTGATAACCCTTACTAGCAGGCTAGTAAACCACCTCTAGCAAGCTTAACCAAGAAACTTGTGAGAAATGTATATATATATATATATATATATAAAGAGAGAGAGATAGAGAGAGAGAAAGAGTACACTAGCTCAAGTATCTATAGTGAAAGTAACACTAAGTATAGAGAGCATCAAATGATTCAAAATGTTTCTTTTGATCCTTTTATTTATAGGGAACAATGGGCTACATGAGTAAAATGAATAAAAAATACAATGACTCAATGACCCTTCAATTGCCTTATCGAGCTTAACAAGTATGCTTCTAAGCAAGCGTAGTAGTGCAAAGTAACTGTAAATTAGCTAGTGTAGGCTTGTCTACTAGCCAATCTTGAATAGAGGAAATTAATGTTGGTGGGCATCCCAAAGTCACTAGTGGCTGAGCTAAGTTCGCCTTGCAAAAAGAGAGGTAAGTAAACTTATGTTGCAAGGTATACAAGCTCCATAGTTTGTTTGATTAAGGAAGGGTGAGTTGAGGGCCTCTTGAATAGGCATTTTCACTGTAATGGAGGTGGTGAGTGATATCAATGACTTCCCCTTGCTATAGTAGAGGGTGAATAGTGTTGATGGTGAATTCTTTAGTAGGGCCAAATGGTGACTTCAATTACTTGCAAGGATATTGGACTGTTCACATGGTAAACAACTCGCTATTAAATCATTTGTAGAGTTATATTTCATGATCTTTGGGTGAGCTCCTATATGGACCCACAAGATGTGAGCTCTTCTATCACGACCTACCAACTACATGTTAAATAATTTAAAAGATATATACAAGTACACAACAACAATGTATTCCTAAGCAATGTTTTTTCTCTTGTATTTGTGTACAATAATCGAACATGATTTGAAGTTCCCAAAATTAGCTGATATTTTAGTTGAGCTTTGGTTATTGAACAATTGTTGCTAATAACCAGTTATTATTATCTTGAAAAAATTGAGGAATTTTTTTCTTGAATAAAACTTTCCTTCCCTAATGGTGATGAATCATTCTATTATGGTTTAGACCATGATTACTTTGCAAACCCAAAATTGGTTGATGTGCTCGACTAGGGGTGTTAATATTTGACACGGCCTGAAAACTCGACACGAACCCAACTTGGAAATTTCGGATTAGGGTCAAATCGTTTCACAAATGTGTCAGATTTGGGTTGCAGGGTTCGACCCATTTGAAAAAATGGGCCGAATACGAGTCAATCCGCTAACCTGAAATTGACCCGAACTGACCCGTATGAAAAATAAAACAAAAATCCGCTGCATGTCTGTATCAGGGGAAATTATTGGGTTCAGTCACCGGATGCATCTATACATTCGAAATCCAATAGGGTGATGGCACGTTGCGACCTCGATTTATTTAGCACGTGCTTTTTCATTTACAGCGCAGCCCGACAATCCGACCCGGACCGAAGGTAAAAAGTCATTCTTTTATTATTATTTTTCTAAAATGTTCCAAATTTCAACTCGCGCCCTTTCAGTTGACCTTGCTCCCATATCTTCGGTCTAAAATCAATTTTTTCCTCATCACTTTCATTGCTTTAGCCATCCCGAAGGTCCATAATTTCTGGCTTGAAGTGTTTCTGGTAAATTTTCTTAGCTCGATACCATGCTCGGCACTATAGTTAGTACTTTTTAGGGTTTTGTCACACAATGGATTCATTTTTTAGGATTTTGTAAGTCGGTTTAGGGTTTTGTATTTTTGTACTAGGTATGGAAGTGAAATGCAAGGTACTACCTTTGATATTTTTCTAAATACTTGTCTAGGGTATTCATTTTGTGTGCTCAGTACTTCTCGGTATCATACTCGATACTCTACATGGTACCGAGGGTTATTTTTTTTATCTAGTGTTCTGCTCCCATTTTGTTCACTCGGTACCACTTGGTACCATACTCGGTACTCTGCATGGTATCGAGAGGTATTTTTCTATCGTGTTCCACTTGGTATTTCCCTAAATGCTTGTCTGGGTATTCATTTAATACCACTCGGTATTGCTCAGTACTATACTCGGTACTCTGCATGATACTGAGCGGTACTATACTCGGTACTCTTCATGGTACCGAGCGGTACTATACTTGGTACTCTGTATGGTACCGAGCGGTACTATACCAGGTACTCTGCTTGGTACCGAGATGTATATTTTATTATCCAGTTCTCTCTAAATAGTTATTAAAAATAGCAAAATTATAGGGATATTTTCCAAAGATTCATTTCAGGTGCAGAGCTTCTACATTTAGACAAGTTTGTGATCATCTGAGAAATACATTTGGCCAAGAATTTATTGATGTTTTGAGGCCCCTGCACCTTCGTCACTTCCTCTGTTTGCCTTCTTTCCGTCAGAATGTTCCTCTTGTTCATATGTTGCTGATGAAGTGGAATATCAAGAAGCGGTGCTTCATAATCAAAGGAAAGAAGTTACCTTTCACTTCTGATGAGGTAGCTCTCATCATTGGACTACCCAACAGGGGTACAGAATTTGTGGTAGGGGGTGGCAGGATAAGTGGGATAACTTCCAATGATATTAGACATGAAATTCAAAGTTTGAAGGAGTCCACCCCAATACATAATCTTCTACAGCATTTCATAAAATTCTTATTATCTAATCTATTTTTCCCATTGCGAACTTCAGGGCACCTTCAAGTATCTTAACAGTTGCAGACCATGTTGACGATTTCTTAACTTACAATTTGCCATTAACCATAAGGAATTTCCTTGTTGAAGAATTTGATTCGATTGCCATGAAGCATAGGGACGGCATCCCCCTAGGATATATTAATGGTTTTGTAATAATTCTAATTGTGAGTTTAAATGTTATGCATATTATTTTAGTTAGTTATTCTACAAATATAATTAGTTCGCTAAAGGATTATTTGTTATGGTTTCAGATTTGGTTCCTAGAACATTCAAGAATACAAACACCAATGGATGAGCAGTCACGCCCTCATTTTGCTCAGTGGGACGACCATATAATGTACAGTGAGAAAGAAGTAACTGAATTATTTGATAAACTTGATGATGTACAGGTATGCATTCGAGATATTTTATTAATGTAGATTTGATCTCCTTTTAACGAGACCAGCGCCCCCTAAAGCTGATTACCCTGGCCGTTCAATGATAACTGAGATGTCTATTTTCATAGACAAATGTTTTGAAAAGTTCAATGATAAGTGCGTGCCATCCTTTTCTAAATCCTTTCCTACCGAGCTTAATGTTAAGCCTAATTATTTGTTATTTTGCAGGGGCAACACTATTTTCTCATCTGGAAACGTCGTTATTTATTGAAGTCAAATTGATGAATTAATAACCGATGAATACCTAGATAATAACCATGTTGACGCTTTTGCTATAACTCTAGCAGAGAAGAATAAAATTTTCCCAGGGCTATACAAGCCTTTCATATTTGTTTCGAGCTTCCATTGGGTTAGTTTGAGTTTATAACTTCTAAATGTTTACCTATTTTATTGTGTGCCAAGCGGTACATGTACAGGATACCGAGCGGTGTTCCTAGAAGATACCGAGCATTTTTTCCTACAGGATATCGAGCGGTGTTCCTAGAGGATACCGAGTGTTTTTCCTACAGGATACCGAGCGTTTTTCCTACAGGATACCGAGCGTTCTTAATCATATTATCTATAGTGTTCTTAATCATATTGTTCTTTTCTTGTTATGCCAGGGTTATTATAATGTGTATAAATGTAATACAGAACAGTTCGTAAACCACATCAATAAAGATTCTATTAGGATAGCTGATTTACTGGTTATACCGGTTATACACAATGATTATTGGACACTACTTGTAGGAAATTTGATCAAAAAATGCTGGGAGTTCTACGACTCATTACCCAAAGTGACTCATGTTGCCATATTACCTGAAGTTGTAAGCAACATTTAATTATCCACCATATATATCATGCTCTACTCGTCTCATACAATGTTGTTTAAATTGTGTGCATATTAAATATTTTTATGAAGAAACACAAAGGGTCTTTGTTGATAATGACATCAGACAATGGCCAATCAGTCCGGTTGTAGATGCTCCTACCCATAAAAATAGCTTCGACTACGGAATGTTCATCTGTAAATATATGGAAGCAGTTGTGCAATCTCAAGGTGTTATATGGGAGGACCTAAAAACCTGGCAAGATAGCATGCCAAAATTTAGAGCCGAATTCGCATTTATATTGTTTTGTAATACATTAAGCTGAAAGGATATTATTTGTAACTAGCAAAGTTTTTGTCCAAACAGTCAATACTTGTACATCACAAAATTATAATTGTACATTTACTTCTTGTACATAGCTAATTTCCAAACAAAAAAAAATTCTACTGCTCCAGTAATTGACGGAGAATACTGAGAAATTCTACTGCATGATACCGAGTAATACCGAGATATACATTGTACCGAGAAATTAAAGACAAGTACCGTACCGAGCATGGTACCGATTAATATCGAGATAAACATTATACCGAGAATTTTGAAGACCAGTGACGAGCATGGTACTGAGTAATAACGAGACATACATTATACATTTGAATTATGAAAACTAACATGCCGAATTATTTAAAAGATGTTGAAAATAAACTCATTAATACATTGTTCAAAGGATTATTTGAAATGTAAATGGCACATATCACACATTCTTCTCTGCATCAATAATTCCCTACATCATTTGTGTATATTCAGCTGACGGTTCTGTACTTGGTCGACCTTTATTGAACTCATCTGTCAAGCATTCTGGTATTGGTGTGAAAGGCGGCCGCATGGTAGGTTCTTCTGTGACTGAACACTGTGCTGTGGTTGTAGGGCCTTGCTCTGCAAATTTCTTTTTTTTACTCTTTCTTATCTCCCAGTGACTCTTCAATCTTGCATTAGAAATGCCTTTAGGTCTGCACTTCTATGGATCTTTAACATTCTTAAGTCCCCCACCTGCTAACTTGAGAACAAATGGCTGGCTATTCTTTCCTGCAAGGATGAAGTCAACATTTTCAGCCATCTCGATCATTACTGACAACATGTACTGTTCTACATCTTCATTCCCATGTACTCGTGTGCTAACTTGATATGCAAATCTGCTAACATGATTTCTAAATATCATTGCAATACCACCCTCCTCTGTTTGGCTCACTGTCTTTCCAATGCCTGTGAGCTGTCCAGAAAACAATTCTTTCCTAGCTCTAGCTGACCATCGTGGCAAGAGGTACTGCGAAGGGATTCTAACGATGTCTAATTGCCTGATAACTCTCAAACAATGAGAACAAAGTAATCCCATTATGGTGAACTTCCCACAACTGCATTCAATTGTACCTTCCATTGAATTAAAGTGAACAGTCCAATGAGAAGCCTGGTCTTTTCTATCAACTTTCACAAAAAATGTGGATCCATCATTAGATGCATGGTCTATGCACATCCCACCAACACCCTGTAGAAACTCCTCCTCAAAAAAAGAATACAATTTCCTTGTGTAAAAATTTACAGCTTGCTGCAGTATTCGGCTACTTTTAACTACAGGAACTTTGTAAGACTGGTTGCATCTGAAATCTTCATCATGTTCATTTCGACGCCAACTCATTATCAGCTTCTCTAACCCCAGAAAACATTCAGTTATAGAACTTGTTGCCTTGGAAATTCCATGACACACATTGTTGGTGGACTCGCTACGCTGTGTAGAAAGAATGCCTAGGTTAAAATAGTTCTTATTAAATGCAGTTGACTACTTCTTTCTGATTTTATACAGATCTTCCAACCATTCATGGCTTTGGAGGTCTCCTTCACTGATCATTTCAGCCCAGGATTTCTCAAACTCTTCCTCGAAATCACACTTACTTAAACACTTATGAAAAAGCCCTATAACTTTGTTGTTGCTATCGTAGCACTATATCTTGGATGGAGCCTTCTTGCTTATGTGCCATTGGCACAGCCTATGTCGTATTTTCGGCAATGCAATTTCAATCGCCCTAGCCATTGCCTGGTCCTGATCGGTAAATATTATTATGGGATGTTTATCACCCATTATTCATAAAAAAGTTTTAAATAACCAGGTAAATGATTCAATAGTCTCCTCCGATAAAAAAGCAACCCCTAAAAGAACATTCTGCCAATAATTATTTACTCCAACAATCGAGGCACAAGCTAAATTATATTTGTTAAGCCGATAGCTAGTATCAAAAATAATAACATCACCAAAACAGTCATAATCTATCCTCCCTAAACCATCTACCCAAAAAAATTTCAACAATATATCATTCTCGTTAGTTTCTACGTCCCATGCAAACATGTTATCATGAACAAGTCGTTCTTTAAATAATTCAATAAGGGCATTCGTATCCCCATTCTCAATCTTTGATCTTCTCTCCTTCTGAATAAAATTATATGCATCCCTCTTAGAGAATCGTATATTTCCTTCACCACCTGCTTCATCGTGTAGATACGTAAATGCATCAACTGTTCGTATTCCAGCTTCTACCAGGGATCTAAGAACTGAGGCGTTATCATCACTGATGTTCTTACATGATCTAAGCAAATGTTGATCTACAGGCCTAGCTAATCGTGATTGTGGCTCTCAATGTGTTTCTAAACCTTCCAAACTCCATCTTGACTTACTGAGAATCTAACCATAGTTGGACACCCGATTCTAGTAATGGCTCTTCGATATTTTGAATTGGAATTCAAGTCAATGCCCTTCTTAAATCCAGCTTGCAAACATACAAAGTCCTTTGATTTAATGTTCCTTGAATTTGACCAAAAACCATGATGGTCCTTCCAAACACTAAATCCAATGCTATGAGCATAATTGCAATACATGTCATATGCTTCATTCTCACTTGAATAAACACCCTGCGCAAATGTGAAAATGATTTTAACGTTGGGAACATGCAATTTGATAGATGTCTACTAGTTCAAAATTCTTCTCGGTACCGCTCGGAACTTCTCTCTGCATCTCCCTCGGTACTCGGTATTCGTATCGGTAACGCTTGGTATCTTACTCGGTACCGCTCGATATCTAACTCGGTATTATTCTAGGTACCGCTCGGTACTTCACTCTGCATCTTTCTCGATACTCGGAATTCTTCTCGGTACCGCTGGGTACTTCACTCTGCATTTTCTTGGACCGAAAAATACCAAGCTACTACCGCCACTGGGTACCGAGAAGCAATACATGGAATACTCTCGACTTTAATACTACTGTAAATCTATTTCAGGTTCAAGTCTTACCATAAAAATCCCAGGCATTTGTTCCGTGCTCCGCTCCGGGATTTCTTCCTTTATGTCTTCAGTTTGTTCAATCTCCTCAAACGATTCTAAGTCATCCAAAGAGATTTTCATTTTTGTTTTGTCTTCCTCGCTTCTCTTCACAGAGCTTTTCTAAGAATATACCCTAAACCCTAATATACAATAAACCACCAATTTCTCATAAAACAGAATAAAAAAGCGCTCTTTTTTAAATTTTCACAGGGACCTGTGCGGTAAAAGGTAAATGGAAGAGCACGTGTTAAATAAATCGAGCAAGTTTGTCGGGTCGTCGGGTCGCAACGTGGCATCACCCTATTAGATTCCGGATGTATAGATGCGTCCAGTGACCGAACCCAATAATTTCCCCTATATCAGCAGCCCTCGGGAGTCAGGGCGTCATTGAGCTCGTGGACTGAAGACACGTTGAAAGCTAGTTAATATTCATTATTTCATATTTTCATTTATGCCTTTATGGTTGGATTTTAAGAAGTTTGTCCTATGCCTGGCCCCGCCATTTGAAAATCTTGCTTAGTACATCCAGCTATATGCCTGTACCAACACCTGACTTTGAGCTAATTTCACTGAGCTCGTGAATCAAGGCGCTTGTATGCGGATACATGCATATAGGGTGATAATATAGGTATTAATTAATGTGTGCACTCCTAAAAAGCTCAGGTGATACCTAAACATTTTTCGTAGTTTTTGCCTTAAGAGGTCGGCTAGGGCATCTCCTTCCCCTCCCGCGTTCCCTTCTTCCGGCCTGGCCGGAGGAGCTTCCCTCGCTATGGCCAACCTCCACTCCTCCAAGGAGTTCCCTCCTCTCTCTTCTAAGAGTGCCGCTCCTTCCATTGCTCCAGCTCTTAGTTACAGCAACATCGTTGCTTCTCCTCGTCCAGGGAACGCCTTTAAGCTTTCTTCTGCGTCTTCGCCGGATGACCCGCTGGATTTTAATGAAGCCCATGTTAACGCAGCAAAAGACGAATGGGGGTTGTCATTGATCGGCTACTCCATCGGGAGGAGACCCTATTACGAATCTTTACTCTCTGCCATCCGAAAGGTTTGGAAATTGAAAGGTACGATGAAATTACTTTCTCTAAGTGACGGCTTTTTTATGCTGAAGTTTACGGCACATGAGGATTATGACATGGCTTTGGCCGGTGGTGTATGGTTCTTCCTTGGTAAGCCATTCATTCTTCAAAAATGGGTGCCAAACTTCAAACCTGTTAGAGAAGAGTTTACTTCTATTCCAATTTGGTTTAAAATACTTGACTTGCCTCTACCTTGCTGGACTCTGGAAGGCATTTCGTGGATTGCCAGCAAGATCGGAACTCCTTTGGTTGTGGACGATTTAACGGCTGAGAAAACAAGGCTCACTTATGCTCGTGTCTGTGTTCAGGTCTCCAAGGACTGTGCCTACCCTGAAACTATCCCAATCTCCATCTTAGGTGAGCTTTTTCTGCTTAAAATTCAATATGAATGGAAACCAGTTCCGTGTGAACATTGTGGCTCCATCGTGCACACTCCAGATTTTTGTCCCTCCAAACCGCCCAGTCCTTCTTCAGATGCTCCGCCTCCTACGCGTGGGAGAAGCACTAGCCGCAAGCCTCCTCAGCCATCAAAAAGGAACTTCTCATCCCAGCCGACCCAGCATTTCCCCCCTTCAAGTTCGGATGCTGACCCCAAACAAACTCCTGTTTCCAGTGATATCGCTCCACCTCAGAATGCTTCAGCAAACCCTACTAGTAATCCTCACAACTCAGTCAGCCTCCTGTCATCTTCTATTCCTCAGCCGCCTGTAGTAGTCATTCCTACTTTAGCCAACAGCCCTGAGACATCATTTACAACCATACCCAATTTAAACTCTCCCACGGAGGAGATTTCTCCTCCCAGTTCCACCACCATGCCACAACAGCAAAACAAAGTGATATCTCCTAACAAATTCACTTTACTTCAAGAAAGTAACAATGACACAGTGCCACTCCCCTCCACTTCTTCGCACCAGGATCAGCCTCGAAACTCCACATCAACATAGTCAAAAGCTTCTAGAAGTAAGCAAGCCAAAAAAACTCCTAGCCAAAGCTCAAAATCCCAATGATTCCGCCTCGTCTTGCGGCTTGGAATGTGAGAGGTTTCAACAGCCCAGATAAGGTTAGGGCTTGCAAGGATTTAGTTCGACGTCACAAACTTGACCTAATCTGTGTTTTGGAAAACAGGATTGATGCCAACTCCTTTTTGGATCCTTGGTTCCGTCTCAATCATGAAATTTTTGATAACGAGGATAGTTGTCACAATTTTAACTTGTCCAATTCGGGTAGGATCTGGATCAAAT
Source organism: Dendrobium chrysotoxum (assembly GCA_019925795.1). Lineage (NCBI taxonomy): Eukaryota > Viridiplantae > Streptophyta > Magnoliopsida > Asparagales > Orchidaceae > Dendrobium > Dendrobium chrysotoxum. The sequence continues at coordinate 29,387,258 of CM034314.1, forward strand.
GGGATCCCCTCCTCATCCAATTTAAACCTACCTTCTCCACTACGCAACTGATATCTGGTGAACTGCATAGGGGGTCTGATTTGCTTTGTGTGCTTTCTGTTATTTATGCCTCTAATTCCCATGATGACCGTCTTCAGCTCTGGGATAATCTTAGAGAGATTGGGGCTCACATTACCTCCCCTTGGCTTCTTCTTGGTGATTTCAACTGTTGCTTGCATGCTGATGAAAAATCTGGAGGCTCCTCTCTCCTTGCCTCTCACCTTTGGGACTTCAACTCTCTTACTTTTGATTTGGGTTTGCTTGACCTGGCTTCTACTGGCTTAAAGTTCACCTGGTTCAATCAGAGGGCTAATGAGCCTATTCACTTGAAGTTGGAAAGGATGTTGATTAATGATAAGTGGTTGGACTCTTATTCCAGCTCCTTTTATGAAGTTCTTTCTCCTTCTTGCTCGGACCACTCTCCTATTGTGCTCTCTCCGGGCCAACTCGCCAAGTTGAATCACAGATTTCTTTTCAGAAACTTCTGGACTAAGTATGACGGCTTCTGGGCTGAGCTTCTTAATACTTTCTCTCAACCATTTCATGGGAACCCCATTCTTGGGTTGTATAACAAGCTGAAAAAACTTAAGGAGAACATTAAAGGGAAAGCTTGGGCTAGTTCTTGCCATCTATCTACTTGCATATCCTCTCTTAAGGATCAACAGACTCTATGTCTTGGCATGTTGAATTCTGTTCCTCAAAACTCTTTTTTGAATCAAAGACTGAAATGTCTCAATGCTCAATTATTTGATTGCTCTTCTTCTTGGACCAACTGGTTGCTCCAACGTGCTAAACTTAAGTGGCTATCTCATGGGGAAGAGGACTTGAAATTTCTGTATGCAAGAATTAGGAAGAGAAGGAATCATAGCTCCTCTCCCTTGGTTGCTAGTGAGGAACCTAATGTCAGGCAGGATCTGATCAATTCCATTATTCAACACTTTGAGAAGCTTTTTAATTCTACTTAACCTGTTTCTTTTTGTGATCCTCTCCATATTCCTAAAGGTACTGTCATTCCCCCCCATTTATCTGATTTGCTGACTGTGATGGTTTCAGATGATGAAATCAAGGCTGTTATCTTCAATGGGAGTTCCAACTCTTCTCCTGGTCCTGATGGATTTAATTTCGAGTTTTATAAATCTAGCTGGCTTATCATTGGCCCTTTGGTTTGTAATGATGTGAAGTCTTTTTTCTCTAAGGGGTATCTTCCCAACAAAGTCAAGGCCACTGCTATTGCTCTGATTCCTAAATATGCTCATGCTTCAAATATATCAGATTTCAAACCCATAGCTCTTTGCAATGTTTTTTATAAGATTATTTCCAAAATTCTTTCCTCTAGAATGAAAGACATCATGCCTATTATCATTGGGGATAATCAAGCCGGTTTTATCAAGAACTGTATTTCCACTGACAATATTCTTCTTGCTTATGAAATCCTCTTGGATTTCAAAAAGTCTGCCAAAAAGAATCTTATGTGTGCCAAACTGGATATCCGTAAGGCTTTTGACTCTGTCTCTAGAGATTTTATTCTGGCCAGAATGAGACAAAAAGGTTTCCCTCCAATCTTTATTAATTGGGTCAAAGCCTGCATCTCTGACATATATTTTTAAATTTTATTGATGGTGCGTTGGAAGGCTATTTCCACTCCTCTTCGGGTATTAGACAAGGATGTCCTCTTAGCCCCTATTTATTCTGTAATGCGATGGATGCTTTTACTTGTATGATTGACAATGACTCCTCTCAGGATAGATTTATTGGGATCCAAAAGAAGGACATGAATCTCTCCCACCTTCTCTACGCTGATGACCTTCTCATCTTTGGGGAAGCTTCAATGCATAACTGTGATACTCTAAGGAAGGTTTTAGACTCTTTTGCGAAGGTCTCTGGCTTACTGGTGAATCATGAGAAGAGCAAGCTTATTACTTCTAGTTACATCCCTAACCCTATGGCTGTTTGTGAGGCCCTTAACATGTCTTCTTTTTGTGCCAAGATGACATATCTTGGTTTACCTATATCTCTCAAAAAACTCTGTAAAGCTGATTTCCAGCCCCTTATGCATTCCATCTCCAATCATTTAAAGCTAGACTGTTGTCACTTGCGGGTCGCCTCCAATTTTTAAAATATACGGTTTGCAATACTATTGCATATTGGACTAGGGGGGCTATCCTTCCAAAATCTTGTATTAAGTGCTTAAGCAGGATGTGCGCTAGATTTCTCTATTTTGGTGATATAGAGGCCAAAAAACTACATCTCATTGCTTGGAAGAGAACTTGCAAACCTAAAAAGAACGGTGGTATGGGCATTCCGGATTTATTTGGTTTTCAATTTGCAAACATTTGCTCTCTGATCTTCAGATTTTATAATGCCAAATCCACTTTGTTTACTTTCTTACATGCTAAATATGGCACACCTTGGACTCCTGTTCAGTCCAAAACCTCTACCCTTTGGAGAGAAATTGGGAAGGTTGCAGTGCAAATCACTTCCAGCATTCAATTTGAAATCAGTTCTAATAGCACCATTGCTTTGTTATGGGATCCGTGGTTCAATAGTAGGTCTTTACTGACTGCCTTCTCAAATTATAATTTGGAAAATCTTATACCTCATCAGGCCTTGGTCACTGATTTTTTGGGGGAGGATGGCTGGCTATTTCCAAGTAATGATTATGAAGCTTTAAACCAAGCTTTGATGCATATTGGCATAACTCCTGACCCTAAACGCACTTTACTTTGGAAAGATGGGGACAAGCCTTATTTCTCTTCGTTTATAAATTTTTTTTATAGGGAGGAGGCCACTGTTGAATGGTATAAATATGTCTGGCACAAACACCATGCCCTTAAATACTCTATTTACACTTGGATGGCTCTTAATGGTGGGCTAAAAACGGCGGACGAGCTTTTAAAGAGGTCCATTGTGGTGCCTTCCGCTTGCTCATTATGCTCTTCTCATAATGAGACAAACTCTCACATCCTTTTCGAATGTGACTATGCCTTCTCTGTTTTACATAAACTGATTCCTGATGCGGGAGATTTTCTTTTGAGACCTCGGCTCTCCCAAGTTCTGCATTTCTTGGGTGATAGGAGCTACCTAACCAAAAATCAAAAAGAATTACTTCTTCTCACTGCTTGCTGTGCCACTTATTATCTTTGGAGAGAGAGAAATGAAAGAAGATTTAACTTCAAATCTAGAAGTGCTACTACTCTCTGCTCTATTATAAAATCTGCGGTTCTGGCTAAGGTCTCTACCTGGAAGCACTCTGAAAACCTGTGAATCCCTTAGCCTTCTTTTGGATGTTTCGGTTTTTCTGTTCTTGTTTGGATTTGCCGTTTATCTACTCGATTGGATATGCTATTGCTGTTTGGAGGTTATTGGTAGCTGCTGTCACGGTTTTTCTTGCTATATGGAGTTTGGAAAGATTCTTTTGGAGGTTTTTCGTGGAAGGACGATGATGTAGCTGCTAATCATCTCCTTGGACGGCCTTTTGAGCAACCAGGAGAAAACTTTTCGATGTTGCCGGTTTAGCTGTTGGTTCATGTGATTAGCAGTCTGAGCCCAATTTTAGTGTCCCATTTTTGCTCGTTTTTCCTCAGTTTCTCTTTTGCTTTAAGGGGGGTATAGGTTTTCGGTTATTCCTCATTATTTTGTTTGAGGTTTAACCTTTTATCTTTTTTTACATAGTAATATATGGGCTTCTTGCCCTCATTTTCCCCAAAAAAAAAAAAAATGTGTGCACTCCTCTGCATTTGGATTAACGCCTGGCCCCGCCGTTTGGAAATCCTCCTCCGCGACGTCTGCACTCTACAGTTCGAGGGTGGGGTCAACCCGTAACCCGTACGAATCCAATCCGGATTAGATTTTCTAAATTATTTTAAAAAATTAGCCAGGTTAGAGTAAGCCTGTTTAGAATCGAGTCAATCTAAGTTTGATCCAAAATTGACCCACGGATCCATTTTGATACCCTATACTCAACTGGTCACCTAAGATTTTTTTTTTATTTTTATTGATCAAGTCAAAATATTAACATTCAGAGTATTGGAGAATAAATTGTATATTCTTATGTTCCAATATCACATTAAATAAATAATTATATTAAAATATATGAAATATTAAATTTATGAAAAATGTGCATAAGCATCATATTCACAAACTATTTAATAAAACTACAATATATATTTAGCTTGAAAGAAAATCATATTTTTACCATATTTTTTTAATAATATATAAATAAATTATCAAAGTGTTAAATATTTATAATGTCATATAATATATATATATTTATTTATTTATTTATTTATTAGATTTATAAAAAATATTAGACAACCATTTTTTTTAAAAAATGGCTTAATTTTCACTTTCTTAAATGACACATCCTCTCGTTTAGGAGAAATGCTCTTTAGAAAAAAATTAATTAATTCCTCGTACGAAATTTATTATAATGGGTTGAGGTTTCACGCTCATAGGAATTCTGGAACTTTCTTTTTTTACGAAAAAGAGAAATCATACAAGCTAACAGGAAGCAAAACTCTCCAATTGTACCAGTTCAAAAAGCAAACTATACCAGAAAGCCCCAGATTTTGGTGAGCCCACAACATATCAAGCTAGTTGAAAAGTAATTGGGATATGTACACAACTATAAATACATCCATGTAATTAAAAAGTTTGTAAGGATAAAAATTTGAATTAAGTTGGTGAGTTCAACAATAATCCTAATCCTTAGGCTTCATTTGGTACGATTTTTTTACTGCTTCCAAAAATAACTTTTTAGTATAAAAATTTTAATTTTTGTACTAGAAAGCTACTTTAAGACTAAGGTTTCATTTGAGATGGTTTTTTTACTGCTTCTTAAAGTGACTTTCTATTAAAAATTTTTAATTTTTATACTAAAAAATCGATTTAAGAAACAATAAGAAAGCCGTCCCAAATAAAGCTTAAATCATTCACAAAAGGCAGTGGTACAAAACACTTTTCAACGTAATTATTCCAAGTCACAAAACCAAAAACAATATCACAAACAAAAAAATACAAAAATCAAACAAAAACAAGCCCCCCTCGGACTTGAGAGCACTCAAGCAGCAGTTGTACATTTTTATTAAAAATCTTGAATAAGATTACAGGAAAGTCTTAAGAGAGGGGACCAAACAAACAGTTGAAGTTCTCATGTTACTTCAAACAAAGCAGTAGAACCGGATTTTGTTGCTGTTGAGCAATTATACCAGCAAAAAAATGCTCGAAATTAATGACAAACAAAACAGAAGATTATCATATTTTGCTCGAAGATATTGAATCATAACAGTATGGATCAGTGGCTGTCCAGTTGCCAAAGCCAGCCTCAGTTAAAGACACGAAAGCCAGAATATTATTAAAAATAGATGTAAGAATAAATACCATCAAATTCATCCTAGATCCCAATTTTTTTCTCCACCTTCTGAATTTGGTTTAAGAAGATCCACGTCATCTGCAGCCAAAAGAGTTCATCCGTGGTCAATAATCTCATACACCCATTTTGCACAAATATAAAAGAAATTGAAGTACTTGGTCATGCTTTGAGATTTTCCCTATGAACATTGATGATAAATCCAATCATAAAAGGCGCAAGTTCTATGAACCATGGTGCAGATTTTCATCCATATATGCAAATGGTAGGATAAGTTGAAGGAAATATTACCATGACATGCGGTGCAATCCTCACACAGTAAACAGGGAATCCAGTGTAAAATTTGAAAGGTCCCCCACTCTTTAGGGTTTTCAGGGCACAGTCCAATGATCCAGTATATGCATATTTTCCATCGGCATCAGGCTGCATCTTCTGAATCTGAGTCTTCACATAGTCAAATGGTAAACTGCAAGCTGACGCAAAAAATCCTGAAACAGCACTGGCCCCTGCGAGGAAGTTAAAAACACAAAATCAATTTATGAATACAGAATGTTCAATGATATAATATGTAATCTTCAAATCTCAAAACTCAAAACCAATTATCTAATAACATTGAGGGCATGCATGGAAATATTCCTATTAATGAAGCACGATCAATCTATAGCCAAAACAACTTATGAAAACAGTTCATCATTCCAGCATAGAAGATTAGACTAAGATACCTGTTGAGATTTAGATGGTTATGGTTAATATTGTATTGATTTAATTCACAATTTTTTTTAATAAAACTCTGAAGACTATGGAGATGCCAAAAGAATGAAGAATCATTTTGGTATCTATATGTAAGAACAAATGAGATCTCCAAAAATATGGTAACTAGAGAAGAGAGAAATTTTTAAGTCTTTTTAATGAAAATTATTTAAAAAAAAAAATTTAAGTCATAAAGTAAAATAATAGGAGAGAGTTATAAAGCATAGACTTCAAAATTTATGTTAGCGTCGGAGAATCAATTTGATTTCATGCAAGAAATCCATGAAGGTAATATTTTTGTGCTAAGATATCAAATGAAAAAATATGGAATGAGAAAGGATTGTCATATTATCTTTTATTGATCTTGAGCAGGCTTATATTAAGTGTGACAATAATTGATTTGATGTGCATTAAAGAAAAAAAAGTGCCAAAGTTATGTCAGAATTATTATGATTGAGTAACAATACTAGACAATTATAAATAGTTGACGGATGGCAAAATAATTACTGACTACTTTAGAAATATATAATGATCAATTTTAAATTTGTATCTTTTTATATTTTTTTTTTTGAAACGAATTTTGAGCTCCAAAAAATTAAAAGATTAACCACTCTTCCACATGGGAAGAATTAATGTATATTTTTATATTTGATTCTGGACAAGATTACAAAGGATATCAAATGACAATGATAGATATCTATCATCATTAGTGTCTAACATATGGAGAGACCTTCATTTCAGAATGAAACTCTTTAATTATTTATTTATTTATTATTTTTTAGTGGAAGAAAAAGTTTTTTTAAGAAATAAAATACTCACATCTAATCTAAGATCTAATCTATCTACTTTCCATACACATCTCACATTATTGCTTTTTTATCTTAATTAATATCTATATAACAATATCTATATACTCACTACAAAGGGTGTAAAAGAGAGAAACACAATTTATTCCACATAGAAGAAGGATGAGCCAGAATTCAAAATGCCAACAGTTCTTGTGCTTTTATTTGAGGATGTTTCATCATCCTTTCAAAAAAAAACTTGAATGACCATTAGATTTCACCTATGTTGCACCGATACTCCTATTTACGAGGCATGCTGTATCGGACACGTGTCAAATACGGACACGCCTACAATACGGCACGGATACGTGTTGGATACGGCTTTGCCGTGTCCAATTAAAATATTATTTAAATTTGATATGACACGCGTATCGGATACGCATGTTCCATTAAAAAACGAAAAAAAAAACGGAGCTGTAATTTGCTCTATTCATTTCGGTTACCTGCTTGGCTTAAACATTTCGGCGAGCTAGGTTTTCCATTTCCGCACAGGCATTCGTCTTCTTCGTTGTAGTCGAAGGAGCGGCTCGACAGCGCGAGCATACAAGCAGACAGGATCATCCTTCGTCGACGAAGAGGCTCGACGACGTGAGCATTAAAGCTGATAGGATCATCCTTCGTTGACGGAGCAGCTCGACGAAGCGAACGGTGAAGGCGACGCAAGCAGTGAAGGTTCGTTTTCTTCATTTTTTTTTCATCGTAGGCTCAGTACTGGAACTCGTACTGCTCGGTACCGGAACTCGGTATCGCTCGGTACCAGAGCTCAGTACCGCTCGATATCAATGCTTGGTACCATGCTCAGTATCAATGCTCGGTACTGCTCGGTACTGCTCGGTACCGGAACACGGTATCGCTCGGTACCGGAACTCAGTACCAGAGCTCGGTACCGCTCGGTATCAATGCTCGGTATCGCTCGGTACCTCTCCGCAGCGCTCAATATCATGCTCAGTATCAATGCTCGGTACTGCTCGGTACCGAGGGGTACCGAATGTTACCAAATGGCACCGAGAAGCTAGAGAAAGCTTTAAAATTACTCTTACTATAAAAAAGGTCGAACCCCGCCAGGGGGCAATGCCCCCTTGGACCCCCGGCAAATCTGCGACATCTCTACACTCTAACTTAAAAAATTTCATGTTTCAAATTCATGTGGTTTAATTTCTGTCGATCCTTTGTAGGATAATGAGCTCTAACGGCGTAGGAATTGGGTCTGATGATGGTCCATCAGAGACTAATATTGAAGATAACAAACCTCTGTGAGGTTATGTGACAAAATAGGTAAAACGTCAGAAGGGGGTGGCAATATTGCATTCAAATGCAATTACTGTAATGCCACATACAAAGGATCATATTATAGAGTGAAAGCTCATTTGTTGAAGATTAGTGGTCATGGAATTAAAGTTTGTCCGAAGATAAGCTCATCACAACTGGCTGAATTACAAAGGAAAATAAATGAAGCTGAATAGAGGAGTAGAAAAGAGCTTCCAAAATAAATTCCACTTCCAAGCACTCATGCTTCATATCCTTCATCATCTTCTTCAATTAGATGTGATGACAATACTGTAAACAAAGGGCCTTTCCAGATGGAGGGATATGAACCAAAAAGAAGAAAACATGTTGTAGAAAGCGCTTTGGAGAAAGCATTTAATTTACAAATGAGAGAACTAGATGGGGAAATAGCTAGAATGTTTTACTTAGCTGGACTTCCTTTTAATCTAGCAAGAAATTCACATTACAAGAATGCTTTTACCTACGCATGCAATAATAATCTTGCAGGATATGTGCCACCAGGATATAATATCATTAGAACAAAGTTGTTGCAAAGAGAGAGGGATAATATTGAGAAGTTGCTCGAGCCTACTAGAGGAGTTTGGAAGGAAAAAGGATTTACTTTGGTTTGTGATGGGTGGACAGATCCACAAAGAAGACCACTTATCAACTTCATGGCTGTAACAGAGAGCTATCCTATGTTTATCAAAGCTGTAAACTGTGAAGGACAGTATAAGGATAAGTTCTTCATTTCTAATTTAATCAAATAAGTTATCACGATGGTGGGCCCTTCAAAAATCATCCAGGTCATTACTGATAATGCACCTGTTTGTAGAGCTGTAGGTCTACTTGTAGAGCAAGCCTATCCTCATATTTTCTAGACACCATGTGTTGTGCATACGCTTAATCTTGCCTTAAAGAACATTTGTGCAGCTAAGAATACCGAGACAAACGAAATCACATACAATGAATGTCATTGGATCACAGTGATTGCTGGAGATGCGGTTGTAATTAGGAATTTTATTATGAATCACTCCATAAGACTCTATGTTCAATGATTTCTCTAATTTGAAGATGCTTGCAGTTGCTGAAACTTGGTTTGCCTCAGTTATAGTAATGTTGAGAAGATTCAAAAAAATAAAAAATGCTCTTCAAGCTATATATGGTGATCAGTGGCAAATGGTCCTGTTATAGGGAAGATGATGTTGGAAAGGCTAGGTATGTAAAGGAGAAGGATGAGATTGAATACATCTTAAATTCACAGATCTTATTTATGAGATGTTGAGAGTAGCTGATACGGATAAGTTTTGTTTACATCTCATTTATGAGATGTGGGATTCAATGCTAGCCAAAATAAAAGAAATTATATATAGACATGAGAGGAAGGCACTTCATGAAGACTCAAGCTTTTGGATGTTATTTATGCTATTTTAGAAGATAGGTGGAGCAAAAGTAATGCACCTTTACATTGTTTGGCTCACTCACTAAATCCCAGGTAAATTTCAACATTTTTTTCATTATTAATTCACAATTTGTTGTTTAGTAATTTCAACATTATTTGCTTTTAATGTTATTTGAAGATATTCAAGTAAAGAATGGCTTCAAGAGGATCCTCAAGAGTTTCTCCACAGAACGATTTAGAAATTTCAAATATGAGGAAGACATGTTTAAAGCGTTATTTTCCAAATGAGGAGGAGAGAAGAAGTGTCAATATTGAGCTTGCTAAATTTTTTGGTTATTTAGAGGACTTTGGTGACCAAGAGTCATTGCGTGATAGGTGGAGAATTGATCAAAAAATGTGATGGATTATACATGGAGCTTCAGCACCTCTATTTCAAACAATCGTCATAAAATTTCTTGGCCAAGTTTCATCCTCATCTTGTTGTTAAAGAAATTGGAGCACATACTCTTTCATCCAATCAATGAAGAGAAATAAAATTACTCCACAACGGGCTGAAGATTTAGTTTATGTGCATATAAACCTTCGGCTTCTCTCAAGGAAAACTCCAACTTATATGGAAGGAGACAACAAGACGTGGGATGTTGCTGGAGATGGATTTGAATCTCTTGAGGACATGGGAATATTAAAAATTGCTAATCTTTCACTTGATGAGCCTGAATTGGAAGCTATGATATTTATTGAAGATGATATAGAAGTTCAAAGACAAACCACTGAAGATGCTAATTCTATCATTCCTTCTATTGAATAGTTGAAACTTCATGTGCTAGATAATTTATGTTTTTATTTTTGTACTAGACATTTAAATATTTAATTCTTACTTTTATTTTGATATTATAAGATACAATACTATAATGATGTGGCTTTTAATTTTTTTTGTCATTTCAAATATTACGCATTGATTACTTTCTTAATTTTTATGTATGATTTATATATTATAATGTCGTATCCGCGCCGTACCCGTATCCTGTATTTTTAAGAATTGATGTGTCCCGTATCCGTATCGTGTCGTATCCGTGTCGCCGTATCCGTATCGGTCCAACATAGGATTTCACTCTTTTCTCATTAGCCTTTCATATTCTTTTAATTTCCCCAAAAGCATTATTATTAAATTTCACCTTCTTCCTCATGCATCTACCCTCGCACATTCTCTCATAGAACATATTTGCAACAGTGTCATGATGCTTAGTAACAAATTAAAATGGATATTGGTTGTCCACTTTCCACATCAACATTTTTCTACAACATGGGTAAGTTTTCATCCACATCATAATACCCCCATTCTCTCACTCCACTCTATTACCATTTCTCTCTTTCTTCCATGGTCATCACTTCTCTAGCTCTATTCATCTTCACTCAAGGCTCTTCTCATATTTCCAAGACAGAATCTCTCTAAAGCATTGATTTTCTTTGAACAAACATACATTTTGTTGTGAAGTAAAACCACACAATGAAACAAAAAAAAAGAAAGCAACAGAAAAGTACACTAGGATTTAATGTGGAAAAATTCGAAACTGAAAAAAAAAATCATAGAGCCACACCACACCAAGAAATCCACTATAAAAATTAGGAGAAATTGTACATATCTCTCACCTCACCCTCTCTCTTTTATCTCTCTTCACTTCATACATAGTTCTACACACGGAATAGACAATGAGATGCACTTCTATTAAATCAAAGGATGCAACTCTTCAAGTGGAATAAGAAGAGGGAAGAAAACTACTCAACCCGACTCATAGCACCATGGAGCTCCACTCTCTGTCTCTGAGTCCACCTTGCAGTGTCATGGCACTGCAGCTTATAGTGCCGCAACACTCTACTCTCTGGCTCTAACCAGAGAAAGCAATGTCGCAGCGCTCGAGTATACAACATCGCAACATTGCACGGTTATACGAATAGAACATACTTGTCAAGGCCTTTGCCCCCAAACCCTCATGCAAGGGGCATGTTGCCTCCCTGCAACCCCCCTTCGAGCTCCTCGTTGAGCTCGATCGACATAATTTAGGCTAGTCAATAGTACAACCCGATTGATCGACACAACCAAATTCCACACAAAACTAACATATTTCTTGTATGTTATGGCGGTGACATTACTCGTATATTTAAGAATTATAAATCATATTTTTTTCTATTAAAAAAATATATCATATTAGATAAATTTTCCTAAAATGAATGCGCATAATCCTTTATAGAGTTAAGAGATTGCAACCTAAAATTTCTCTCCTTTTTTTAGTAACTTTGGTTGTTCGTTATTCTTCGCAACCTGATCACAATGGCTAGTGATCATGGTGGAAACATTGGGCGGTAGTTCTTCCATGATCATGTTTGTTTATTCCTCTCCCTAGGAAACAATAATGACAATGGAGTGTCAACTTCATCCTTTGATTATGACAATAGATAATCATGATGATGAGAGATTGGACGGTGGAGCATTAGTAATTAACTTTCTCAATGGTCCTCTCCCTATTCAATGTAAGTGCTTATTCAATAGCAATAGTGATAGAGAATTAATTTTCTCCATTCATCTTTGATCATTATAGTTGAAGGTGGAATGGATTAACCTAGAGCCTCTATCTCTTTGAATCTCTTTACAAAATGAGCCACCCACTTTTTCTTACAATCTAATCGCGATAAGAAGCCTTTAACTATATAATAGGCCATCATGAGCATAGTAGGTCAAGCGATATGGCATTAGTTATTAATTTTCTCAATAGTCTTCTCCAATTGACAGAGGAGCATTGACCTACTTTTTTAGTCGGACATTAATTTTTCCAATGATCCTCTCCCTAGGTAGTAGGAGTGGTAACACCACAATAGCAACAACAAAATGGATTTTTCCTCCATTCACATTTGATCATACAATTTAGGAAGGTTGGTTCGTAGAGATAAGTAGCTTCTACATGCATCATAAAATCTACTATTTGAAAGGGGAGGTCAATGATAGTACTTTTTAGTCCCAACCTACTGCTCCTATCTTATTAATCTTTACTTTGTCTCTCACTAGTCATCTTTGCTTGAACTCAATGGAACGTAAGGCTGTGAAAAATCCAATTTCGAGCTGATATTGGGTCCGCTTGACATTGACTCAACAGCTTGGAGCTTGGCTCGAATCAAAGTTGAACCATGAATTGAACCATGATTCATTGGATTTCGATCCAGCTCGAATCAAAGTTGACTTGATCTCAATCCAGCTTGTTTTAATTTCAAGTTGGTTCAAATGGAATTGCTTGATCCAATCTAGCTTGAAATTGAAATGAGTTGTCTCGTTTTCATTGAGCTAGATCCAAATTAGTTGCCAAAATCCTAAAATAATTATGTTGACACATGGTTTCAAACCCGAGCCAATGCAAAAGACTGAATTGACTTAATTACCAAATTGTAAGCCACTCAAGTAAGCCATCATTCATTTAAAGTTCCATAAAAATTATATTATATACAAGCTATGATGCACAGACACAGACACGGCGACACAGATACGACACGACATGGACACGGACACAGGACACGCCAATTATTGAAAATATAGGATGGGCACGGGTTGGACACGGTATTATAATTTTTATATTTTAAAAGTTGTGTATAAAATTGATGAAGTATAATATTAAAAATAATTTAGAAATAATAATCATTTAACTAAAATTTGTGCTTAAATGATTAATATTAGAATGTCGAGAATCGGGTGTCAATGTCGTGTATCATACATCAAGACAGATGACAACAATGTTGTCGAGAGTCTAGCATTTATGTTATGCAGTAAGTATCGAGCATAGATATCGAAAGAGCATCTGTCGTCGATGTTGAGAGGGCGATGATCATTGATAATGAGAGGGTGATGGACGTCGATGTTAAGATTACGTCGGACAAATATGAGCTGTCAAGTTGTCGGCATAGAAAGTGCTAGCGTCGAGAATCAGTGTCAAGACAATGTCAGACTTTAATATTGAGATGATTTTGAAATCTCAATATTATAACAACGTCATACATTAATGTTGAGATAATATTGGACATTATTGTGAAACCAAAGTCGCGACCCGCCAAAGAGAAATAAAAATGAGAATATTTGATGAAGGGATATTGAGTGTGGGCAATTGATTTGGTGTTGTAAAGAGGAAATAATAAATTTATTTTTTATGTTTTAAATAAATAAAAATTTTAAATACAAAAAATTATATTAAAAATTTATTAAATATTTAAGACTCACGTGTCGGACACACGTGTCTAATTTATATTTAATATTTTTTTAAATAGACACATTTTTTGTGTGTCCGACACCTGTCGGAGATGTGTTGGATGCGTGTCATGTCGGATACGTGTCAGACACTACACGCTTCTTTGATGAGAAGTGTCGGTGCATCATAGTATATAAGTAAAATTAAATTTTATAAATAAAAAAAAATTAATTTGATTTTGAGCCTATCCAAGTTGATCCAACTACTAGAAATCAGACTGAGCCAAAAATTTGCTCATGGCTCAGCTCATTTGGCTCGATTCAAATAAAAAATCAATTCAAGTCAAAAATTGATTCAATCTTGGAGCAACCTTTGAGCTAAAATCTCAACCTTAATGGCAGACAACTGTAAAATTGGAAGGCTAGATGATATACCATCAACAATCAAATTTCTCAGTAACCCTCTCCCCAAGCAGCAACAATGGTGATGAAATTTTGACTTCTTTCTTCAATGGCAATGATAGGGCATTGGGCAATGGAGCATTCTCTTCCTTCTGATGTTGAAGATATTTTTATGTTATTTATTAAATTTTACATAAAAAAGATGCACAATTGAGGATGAAAACAATATGAACATAATGGCGTTTGAAGTATGTGACATAATATGCATACAGATTTGTTTTAAATTTTTTGTTTGATTTTTTTATTTGGCCAATAGATAGACACCCATAATTTTTAACTTGTTTCTTACATAATTACATAAATAAATTTATAATATTGACATGCATAATGTTTGCGTGTTACTAGTTTTATGTAAATACAGAGTCCAAATTAATGCAAGAAAAGAAATCTAACACACCTCAGTGCAGCATGAAGAAACTAGATGACACATAGCTCAGCTCTTGCCGCTATAAAAAAAAACCAACAAATATATTTGTACATATCATGTTCCTATAGGTCACAAAGCTAACAAAACTAGTCCACAAATTGATAGACCAAGTGCAAACAGGAGACCACTTTGTAATATACATAAGACTATCATTTTCTGAGAAATTTGGCTATGAAGGGCTTTAAGAGTTATGAAGTCATGCATATTTAATCATCAAGTTTCAGAACATGCATGATGCATTGGATTGCAAGACCATAGTAATAACCTAAGATGAAAATTTCTTACCAACTACTGTGCTAACTTCTCCAAAACCAAGTGAATCCCTGAAAAACTCCACGCTCTGATCATAGGAGGCAAGCATGCCCATGTTCAATGCCATAGCCCTCACTACTGTTGGACCAGCACCTTTCCAGAGTGCCAGAACCCCTTCATCAGCAGTAATCCGATAGAGTGCATGGAAGGCATTGGTATAATTCCTTCGTTGTGCTAGGGGTAGAGTTGCATCAGCTTGCATGCGGATGAGTGCAAGATCAGCTGGACTACCAACACAGGCACCTATTGCTCCAGCTGTCAAACCAATGGCAGCTTTTTGAAGAAGAGGCAATGGCTTACCCCCATTGGCATCAATTGCTTTGTTTGTCAATACCCTAGTCATAAGCAAGCAAACTTCAGTACTTGAAAAGGAAATAAACGCTCTTAAAATTGTTTCCAACGAAATGAAGACCTTTAGGAACCGATTGTCTATAATTAGCATCCACATCAATAGCAAATGTTTCTACCATTAGAGAACCAAATGCAGCCATAGGTTAATCCAAACCAATTAGACAGCTGAGTTCAAGAAACTTGCAAGAAACAGACCAATTTCGATAAAAACCAACTCTTGCTGGGAAAAAAATCACACTTACCTAAATGATCCAAGACGTGCTGTTGTATAAGTAGCTTGCCTCAGTAACCCCGCTGAAAGACCCTGTTCCATAAAAAGAAATAGCAATTGTGATGAAATTAGCACTTAAATGGATTCAATCACCAGAAATGGTTCGGTTTAGCACAAATGTGTAGCATAAAAATTAAATTTCTTGTGTGGATTTTGCATGCATTATAGATTCCTCATGAAGAAGTTAGGGTCGGATGAGCCAAAATGAGGCCACTAATTTTAGCATTATTTTATCAAATAGAAATAATTATTCAAAACATTGTTACGAAAGACCATTTACAAATTCACAATGTACAAACTTGTTAATTTAACTTCCCATAAGTTCCAACAATTGACCAATCCAACTCATCTCAAGCACCAAACCATCTTCTCTTATGGTTTCTACATTCCAACAAGACTAAAGATAACTGACCTAAAGTGGTGGTCAGACAAATATCTCATCAATGCACAACATCATTTGCACAAATCAATGACCAGAATGGGGTAGGGATTGAGCAGGTACCTATGTATAGGCATTGCCTAAGTTTAAAATCAACTGTGCATGGATCTGGATAGCCGGAGGGGCAAATGAACGAAAATGGGAAAATGAGGCTACCAAATTCTACACTGTTATCCCTATTGATTCATAAAGTGGCAGTTTAAAAGCCCATGTGCTGGAAAATAAAAAAATTTAAAAAAAAATTTCAATGCCCTTCCCACAATTTTTAAGAAAAAAATCCAAATAACATTAAGCATGACACGTCAACTATTGATTACCAATGGGAGTAGCATGCCAAGAAAACAAAATTGACATAGAAAAGTATATGATAAATGAAGAGAAGCAATATTCACGATCTCCTAAATCCTTCTTTAAGTAGCATATTCTTCATTCCAATCCCTAATAAATGCTGATGTAGAGTGGGTGGAAATGAAATTGTGGTGGTGATGTGAAATGATTATGGAAACAGGAATTACTTAGAAATTAATAACAAGTTGTTAAGCTTTGATAATTTTAAACTCAATGTTTCACAAGAATAGATTTAGGATTTCTTAGTTGATGATGTGTTTTGGCATGCTATTACAAACTAGATTAGCATGGCAATTTAAAATAACAACAAGAGTTAAAGTAAAACTAAAATGTATGAATAACAGAAATTCACCGGTTAAAAAATAGAGGTTTCGCCTTGAGTTTCCCTTACTCATACTCTTGCGGGGGCTTTAGCGGAAGAATAATTTCAGTAATCCTAAAGATGCCACCAAAATAAAGAGAACGCTTACAGTATCGCCCAATGGAAATTCAGCCGAAGAGGAAGAAGTCAGTGGGGGTGGGAGGAGTTGCCACTGTCTGGAGATGTGGTATTCTTCGATGGCCGACATCAAGGTGAAAATGATTCGATCGACTTAGTCGTCGATGGTGTCGTCGATCTCCAAGTGGAGGTTGAAGAAGGGAGACTAGAGGATATCTACTCGTCCTTGAAGATCATACAAGAATCCAACATCGTGCTCGGGATCGGCCATTCATGGGGGAAGTAGGCTAAGTGATAGTGTATCTTCTTCCTTGGGATGTATGTGAAACAAGGGAGAGGAGAGGTGATGGAGGGGAGAGGAGCTTGTGGGGATCGGCCAAGACTAAGGGATGTGGCCTCTAAAATTTTCAGCTTTTTGTTTAAGTGGAGGGAAGGCAATCAATTAAAATCTGAATTTAATTTCAGATTTTAGTTAAGTGAAAAAGGAGGGAATATTTGAAATTCAAATCTCCCTTAATGGGGGATTAATTAGGTGTGATTGGAGAGAGTGGCCGGCGGCTTAAGAGAGGGATTAATGGGCTTAATTAATAGAGAGGGGAATTAATTGGAGAGAGAAAAGGAAATGGAGGGGGCCGGCCAAGGGAGGAGGGAGAAAAGGTGTCTACATTTGATTTATATGGACCCTTGCATTAATTATTGATTGGCGAATTAAATCTGAATTAATTTCATATTTTAGGTGATTAAGGGATTCCCAAAATAGGTGTAGGTTACTTAGGAAGGAATTTAAAATTCAAATTCATTTGAATTTTAAATTTGAAAACTTTCCAAATAAGAGTTGGGCTAAATTAGGAAAGTAGTAATGGTGTAATTGAAGGGGAATCAAGAGGGTGGGGATGGGTAGGCCGGCGGCTAGGGGAGACAAGGTGGATCTTGGATTCGGTGGGAGAGGGCTCGGTGGTGGGGCTTGGGCCGTGGGTTGGGTGGAAGAGGGGAGCCGGTGATGGAGGAGATGGAGGGGGAATTCGACAGGCGGTTTGGGATGGAGATGGGAGGATTGGCCGGCGGGTTGGGAGAAAAAAAAAGGGGGGAGGAGACGATGATGGGGAAAGAGAGGAAGGGGAGAAGAAAATAACAACGGATACGAACCGCGAGCCCGACCTCTACTGGCGGCTGACGGGTGATGCTTGGCCCCTCCTAGGGTTCTCTCTTCTCTCAAGAGTTCACAAGAAACAAAGAATCAAAAGCTAAAATTTTTATTAATCAATCATCATCCTAATACAATGACTAAGGCCTTAATATATAGACCTCCAAAATAAAAGAAGCTCAAAGACTAAAATGCCCTCAAGGCTACAACATAAAAGAAATCCCTCACAGGGGTACAATGATAAAACTGAAATATAACGAAAAGAAATACATAAAATGAATCAAAAATAAAGACTCTGAATCGTAGATCATAATCGTAGCCGTCGATCTACGATTCCTACGATGATAGACGGGTCAAAATCTCCTGTTGATGTCCTCATCAGGTAGACTTTGGTATCTTCATGTGTTAAGAAGGGAAGAATCTAATACAGAGGAAAATAAAAAAAGTGAGGAGAAAAAAGGGATTAAGACCGCTAGAAGAATTAACACTTCAAGAGTAGGTAGGCAAGTAGATAGAGGGAAAGAAAAACCTCATATAGAAAAGATGGAAGAATTGATCACCAAGGTGGATGCCAAAGAAATGCCATAACCATTCTATTCACAACCATTTGCCTACCATATAATAGTAGGCATAATCTGATGGACAATCTAATCTAATAAGGAAATTATAGATAAAGATGATGACATAAGCATATCAATAAATAATACTTATTAAATTGACAAACACTAACACGTAATTAATTAAGGATTGAAGCAGGCGACTCGCACTACATCTATTAAAATTCTTGAGAAAGCATACTTAAATTCTATGTGGAAACATTAACCAATGAGTGAATAAGATGAACTACAATGTATGTGTAAACAATATTATCAAAGCTGCTGCCAATGCTCTCCAAGGTGCTCGAGCAAGATAAGGCTATAATGCCTCGTACTCGTCCCAAGCAGATGCCATCACTAAGGCGCTGCCTATACAAGGGGCCTTGGTACAAGGCACTAAGCTATGAGTGACATGCCACTTCAACGCAATGCCTTTTTATTATGTTTTAAAATCATACATAATCATAATATATAAATGAGAGCCTATATTAAAGTAATACATATAATACAATGTTTCGCAACTCCAAATATCTCTTATGGACATGTATTAGATAAAAAAATTTGCATGATCTAGCTTATGTGGAAGAAAAATCAACCTCCTAAGACTCATTATGAGATGCATAATGCCATTGGTCCAATTTCTTTCAATGAGATTGATTGTAGTAATAAGCGGTTGATAGGAGAGATAGGTAATAATATTTTTTTTTATGTCAGAGATAAATTGATGATTGATGATGAAGGCTTGACATGAGATAATATAGAAAGAGCATAAATAATTAGAAAAAAATGTTGCTCATCAGACAGTATGCCAAATCAATTATAGGTACAAAAAATTCTAGTCCTACTACAACAAGTTTTGATAATGATGTGGGCAAAATTAAAGATAGAAGAATAGTTGGATAGCTGCAAATCTAGTGATGAGAGTATGGGTGACAAGATTTTGTCATTTTGATATTTGAAATGAAATAATACTTGAAAATATATTTTTCTACTATTATAGTGTAATATTTTAATATGATAATTATCATATTATACTCTCTAAAAGTCTTCTTAATAATTAAAATATATGAACTTTTTGGCATCTTACTTTGCTCCAGCAAGTGCCTAGTGCCTCAAGCGCTAAGTATATCTCCTTTAGAGTGCATATCATGCCTTTAGGAACACTAATTGTAAAATTAAAAAAAAAATCAAGCACAAGAAAAAGGAGACTAAGATTTAACTAATTTGACTTAAGCAAGCCTAGGTTAATGACCACAAAGAATGATGGAGTTTCCATCAAATCATAGAAAAATTAACACTACAATAGGAGCTCTCAATGATTTTCTCCTTTCTTTCTCTCATATTTCTCTTCTCTTTAATCCCTTCTCAAATATTATTGTTTTATCTCCGTACTAAAAAAATAGCAACTCAACATGTCAAAACAAGAAACTCTACATCAAAAAATAGCATGCACCTAAATAATATATAATAATATATAAAATTATTAAATATTATACATAACAATCCCTCTTTCTTTATCTCACAAGCTTGTGACCAAAGTTCTTTTCATACACAATATGAAACTAAGTCCTCACCCATGTTGATTGCATATTCATCTCATAAGCCACCGCAAGCTCTCACATGAAAATCCCATCAACCTTGCAGCTCATTGGACCTTATCTTCCTAAGTCTCTATTAGCCCTGAGAAGAGATCCTCTCACCACCATCTTTGCTGTTGCCACCTTATTGCAATGGCTCTCATCAGCCATAATGATGATGTAAGCCTTATCACGGCCCAACAATCACCTCATAATGATGATGTAAGCCTTATCACGGCCCAATAATCACCTTGTCAGATCACTAGCAAGCTTCTGGTTCATTTCAATCGAACAACCAAGCAAAGGGAATCGAGAGATGGATTTCCACTTAATCAAGCGCATTACAATTGTAGGCTTGCATGAATTTTATATAGTAAAAACTTGAGGTTGATCATCAGGATAATAACAAATAAACTTTTTATTGACAAGGATTTAGGAACTGAGTTTGTTAAACTCTAAAGAAGATACACTAAGTCAGAGCTATTAATAAAATATATTTGAGATTGTGTTAAAATAAGTTAATTTAAAGCTTAATTTCCAACATAAGTATCGCTGGAAAAAAATCAAATTTGAGGGAATATTATTGAAATCAATCCCCATAGCATAACCAACTTTCTTGGAGATTAAATTACTATTGTATTATCATGAGTTGATCAAATTTGTGTGGCACCCCAATAGCAATCTAAGTTCACAAAGTCCGAAAATTTCCTGAGCATGATGTATTATCAAAGATGAATCCATCGACACAAGAAGTGCAGCTACCATTAAAATTTTTGAAACCCCAAAGTGATTGTCTCTTTGCTTTAAATATTGTAATGGTATCACCTGGCATTGGGATAGATCGTGCAATTTGAGATTGATTTGTCAAATCATCTCCAAAAATCTCACCCTTAACCCATGCATATTTTTGTTTTGGAATCTATCCTATAGCTAAGCAATTGCTTTGTTTTTTTTACTCAGATCACAATGCACCACTAAAGATGACCAAACTAAAGAAATTTCAATAATATTGCACCGTACAACACATGGAGTTCACTAAAAAAATTTGCCATCATGATAAGCAAAACTCACTTGCACAACTCGAGGAATGGAATGATCTAATGCAATATCTCAAGGGAATATGATTTTGTATTACTAAGAGCACCCAAAGATATCATATTATTCTTATAATCAAATGCATCCTTAACTCCAACTAATGTCATAGTCACAACACCCTATGCAATCAACTTCACACAACAAAATGCTTTGTTACATACTTACAAATGATACATATGGTTTTAGATTTCAAAAAGAGAGCTCAGAAGCCATATATGATACACTTCCCTAATTTAAAAACATAAACAATTGACTTGTTTTTAAATTTAGATAAATGAAATATAATACTGTATGATCTAGTGGTTAAACTTTAAATAGTATATATTAAAAAAAAGTAAGTATTGTATGTTCAAATAAAAAAAATTAGCAAATTGATTACTATTTTATATTATTATATTATTTTCTATTTCATAGTTTTGAACTTATTTTAAGCTTATTCATTTAAGCATGTTTGTGATGATGTGTCCTATGAGAACAAGATGTGTTCTCTTTTCTTCTGATTTCTAAGTTTGGTTTGCTTGATTTCCCAAAACACTTTTCCATGGTTTTACTGTTTGTTTAATGAATGATTATGTGGCTTGAAGCTTGTCTCTTCAATTGGAGCACTATTAGGTTCCTAAGCTTGTTTATTGCCTAATCTCCTTGATCTCTGCAACTCATGCAATCGGGTCTTATAGTGAGTGGTTTCTACAACGAGTTGCTCATGCTATGTTCTTGTAGAAATTGTTGATAGAAATAGGTTCCTCTGCCATGCTCTTCATGACGCCTAAGATCACCAACTTTGTTGTATAGCAAGGACTTGTGCCTATTTTCATGTTGTATCGAAGTGAAGCCTGATGATTTTGAACTTGGGTCGATCCCATTAACATAACCAACTACTTGATGGAAACTTCATGTAAAAAATGTAATTCAAGGCATATAATGAATTCAATATTGGGCTTAATACAAATTTATAATTTCTTTCAATGTTGTGTACTTGATTGGATGATATGTATATCAATTTTGGGGAAGACAACTCCTTGTGTTGTCATGAAACTTGAATTTTCTCTGTTGGGTGATTTTTACCTTGTTCTTTTTTCTTCTATGTAATTCAATATTAATTTTACGAACATAGTTGATTTTATTAATATTGGCCACAATTGATTTTTTGATTGTGATGTTAATTTCAATTGCTATATGGGTTGGTAGCTTTAGAGTTTCAATAAAGTTTCAATAATTTAATCAATTAATAAATTACAATTTGGAGTAGATTTCTCATGTTCTTTTATTTACATTAAAAGAAGATGAATTCTTATTTTAATTGGCAGTCTTTAGAATTGCCCATTCCTAAATATGATTTGTCTAGATTTATACATTGCATCATTCTTGCCTTAGAAACCCTAAACTCCAAAGACATTCTACATCAAATTGATATTAGAGGCTAAAGTTATGTTAATATGAGAAGAGAGAATTAATATCAATGTAACTTAAAATATCACTAACGGGATGAGGTTTTGACTTTACGAAATCATTTGGCTGAATATTTAAGCAATTAAAATCAAATGAGTGAGGATATCAATCAAATTGAGAAGGGAATCGATTTGGAAGCCAATCAAGTTAATGCACAAGAATCCAAGGTAGAATTTAATTATAATGATGAACACATTCACTTAAATGTTAACATTGGTAGGAGACATAATAATCATCACGGGAGGAATAATTATCGTATGCAATACATGATAACAAAATTTTTGGGAAAAATAAAGGTTAAAATTCTGATTTAGATGATGAACATAGCTAAAAAGGTTTAAATTAAAACATTTACTTATGATTTTAAGATAGATCCTAATATTTTTTTCCTAATTAGATAATTTCTTTGAATGAAAAATAATAATCGATGAACATCAAGGAAGGCCTACAAAAAAAAATTAAATGGACAAACTAAAATGTACTAGATGAGTATTGAGAAATAAAGAGAATGATTTGGAAGGGAACCTATGACTAATTGGCACAAAATGAAATAATTACTAAAAGAAAATTGTTTAACTTATATCATGCAGTGACTAAGTGCTTAATGAGTTTAAATCTATAAAACAAGATATAAAAGCTATGACTAGATGAATAAATTAAAAGAATTGTTGTTGAGTTATAAAATCATTGAGGTTCCTAAAACCACCATCAAGATTCACACCTGGTCTGAAACAAGATATCAACGGAGAGATAGCAGCGCATCACATTCCATCAACTGAGCATGCTCTCAACTTACATTAGACATGGAGCAAATGTCAAAATTTTCCGTCTGAAAGAATTACTAAATTCAACATCTTTCGTCAAAATAACAAAAAAGCATGTTGCACTTACTACATCTAAGGGTAGTACACAGATAATATGGATACTAAGTGAAGTATTCTACAACTGCATCTAGATCCATCATTTCTACTAAAGCATGCTTTAAGTGTTATCAAATTGATCATGTATGCTAACAAATTTTATGGTAGAAACTTGCACGTCAATATGGAGGAAGATGATATTAAGATTAATGAGGATGATGATGTCTAGGAATTTAATAAAGAGATCACTAATTTTGAGGATTATTTAATTGAGAATTCTTTTATTGTTATGTGAGTATTGCTAAATTAAATACTGAATTAGATTAGCAAAAATTGCTATTTTTCAAACTTATTTCAACCAAAACGAAACTTTGCAACCAAGTGAAAGTTGTATAACTATTGTGATTAAGTTCATTACTGATTACAAGAACTTAAAATGTAAACCACAACCATAACCATATAAGGTAAACTGGGAAATATAACTAGTATTTCAATCACTTATAGGTGATTATCTCCCATTGAACATGTTATCAATCCTAATAAAATTTGGTGTAATAATTTATCTACGAATGTAGCACATGCAATTTTGGGTTGTTTATGATTTTACAATTTGGATGTTACTCACTTTGAGAGATCTAATAATTATGTGTTTAAGAGTATTGTGACGACTAATTTTGAAACTTATAAAAATTAAAATTACTATTGTGACAATTGCAAAAGAATCTAGTGTTATCAATGAATTGAGAAAAATATTTAATTTTGAATCAACAAACTTCTATAAAAGAGAGAAAAAAGGAATCATTTATGCTTTAATCGCTATTGAATTGAAATAAATTGTGCCTAAAAATGTGATTATGCTTGAGGATGTTTGTCAAGTGTTTTATGATTTTAAGGATAAACATTTTAATGATCGTTTGAATGAAATAACCACCACATAGGAAAATATAGCATGTCATTGATTTAACTCAATCATCTTTGTCTAACTTGCTACATTATAAGTTGAATACAACCAAACATACTAAGATTAAAAGATCTCTAGATGGATTACATAAAAAGAAAACGATTAGGGACAGAATGAGTCCTTATGACATTCTTGCTTCATACTCCTAAGAACGATGGTAGTTGATGCATGCTTGTAGATAATCGAGCAATTAATAAAATTACCATCAAATTAAAATTTATTATACCACCTTTTCAGTGATAGGTTGGGCATGACAATCAGCCTTGCGATTTTTTCTAAAATTTATTTGAGAAGTGAATACCATTAAGAATGAGATAATTATGACATAAAAACTACTACTAAACTAAAGAGTGATTATATACGTGATTAGTGATGCCATTTAAATTGACTAATAAACAAACTACTTTTAAGATGATCATGAATTATATGTTGTGATCTTTTATAAAAAAGGATTTGGTTGTGTATTTTGATAATATTTTGATCTATAGAAAATTAAGGATTATTTAGTGCACCTTAAAAAAGCTTTTTAAGTATTACAAACTAAGGATCTATATCTTAATATGAAAAAGTACTGGTTTTTGACACCATGTATATTTTTGGAAATTTGTTGTGTTTAGAAATAGATTGCATTTTGATTCTGATAAAGCTAAGGAGGTTAATAACAAGCCAATACAAACTAATATTTATGAGATTAGGAGTTTTCATGGTTTGATTCTTTAGTATAGACGATTAATTAAAGATTTCAATATTATAATAGCACTAAATAAAAATTGTCTCAAGAAAAGGTAATCTAAATGAACAAAATTTGTTGATCGTGCATTTACTAAATTTAAGGCGAGGCTTGCAAATGCACTTGTGTTTAAATTGACTAAGTTTAATAGTATTTGAGGTTGCTTGTTATGCAAATGATATAGGTATTAGGGGAGTCTTTAGTAAGGAGGGATATCTATTTGTTTTATTTAGTGATAAATTGAATGATAAAAATAAAAAATATTCAAATTACGAAAAGGAATTCTATATTGTCATGCAAGTACTTACCAATTAAAGAATTTATTTTTTATTCTAACTACCAAGCTCTGAAATTTTAAGTTCACAACAGAAATTTGTATATAAACATGCACAGTAATCAAGTCTTCATAGCACATTTTAACCATTAAAAATTGGGTTGGAATTGAAAACAAGCCAGTTAATGCTTAAAGGTGGTTGTTATGTTAAATGGAAAACAAATTAATATAACCAAATTTGATCACAATAAAATTGAACATGCCATTTGGAAGGACTTTTGTAAGATATATCAAGATTTTAATAATAAGTCATTTATGTTTGATAAAAATTTCATGATTAAATATGATTATTTTTTTAAGAGCACGTCTTTGGATTCTTGATTCATCTTTTGAGTAATTTTTATTCTTGGAGTTGCATATTGGTGGTGTTATAAGGTTTTTTGGTAGAGTTAAAATCATAACCATCACTGAGAATAGGTATTATTAGCCTACTGGAAAAGACATAATGGACAGTTTCAAGTGCAAAATCTATCAAACGACTAAGGGAAATAAGCAACAACAACATCAAGCCTTTAACACTACCATTGCTAAGTCCCAAATTATGGATGTGAAAAGTGGAGGTTTGCGTTAGGTAGTCGACAGCTAGCGTAAAATTTGTTGAATAATCATGACTGAGTCCTTTAATATATTATGTTAATGCTAAGGCATTCCCTGTAAGCGACGCGCTTTATGGCCTGAATATAACGAGAAATGTGCAAGGGCTACTGCACCGACGCCAGGGTGTAGTGTTAAATAGACAAGGGTTCCACATCATGGACGGATGTGGGCAAAGAAGCTAGTCCCTGAAATTAGAATTAGGATAAGATCTTGGAATATAGGTTCTCTTTCATGCAAATTAATGAAATTAATTGATATTATGATTCATAGGAAGATAAATATTCTATACATTCAAAAAACTAAATAGGTTGGAAAGAAGGCTAAGAAGATTGATAATTTGGGATTTAAACTTTGGTATTCTAGTAAGAGTTGTACTAGAAATGGTGTAGGTGTGATTATAGATAAGAGTTTGAAGGATAATGTTATAAAAATTGATAGAATTAGAGGTAGAATTATAGCTTCGAAAATTATTGTTGATGCTAAGATTATTAATGTTATAAGTGCTTATGCTCCTCAAGTAGGTTTGGAAATGTATTTAAAATTAAAATTTTAAAATGACTTAAAAGAATTAATACAAAAAATGCCTCTTAAAGAAAGAGTTTTTATTGGAGGAGATTTAAATGGACAGGTTGGTAGAAAGGTAGAGGATTTTAAAAGCATTCATAGTAGTTATGGGTTTAGAGCGACTAAAGAAAGGTGGTAAGACTATATTTGATTTTGCTATAACTTATGATATTGTAATTACTAATATCTTATTTAAGAAAAGAGATGAGCATCTCATCACTTATAAAAATAAATATAGTAAAACTCAGAATGATTATTTTCTTATAAAAAAAATAGATTGTTTAGATTGCAAAAATTGTAAAATTATTCCGAGTCAAAGTTTATATATCCAAAATCACTTATTAGTTTTGAACTTTAAGATGAAGGGGCGGAATATGAAAAATAAAATAAATCGTTGTTCTAGGATTAGAAGGGGGAACACTAACAAAAATATTTTTGAGTAAGATTCGAGATCTTAAGATTTTGTCTATGCATAAGGTCTTGCAGCATCAAAAGGAAAAGCTCATAATAGTAAAAATAGTTGGTGGTGGAATCAAAATGGAGAAAAAAACAAAATAGTCCATAAACTCTTTCTAAGAGATTAAAATAGTCCCCAACTATTTTGAGGGACCAATTCGATACCTCAACTCCTCCAAATGGGACTTTTTTAGTTCTGTCATCTAATGGTAGAGTTGATGGTGTTAAATATGAGGGTAATTTAGTCTTTTTTAATTAAAATATTTAATAAATATAATTTTTTGTAAAAAATTTTATTAAACTTTTCTTTAATAAAAAATTATATATAATTTTAATTTTAGTAATTATATATATTGTTTTAATAATAAAAATTAAACTTTTTTTCTCAACTCTTGGCAACTCTTAGGGGTTGTTTATTATATTTATAATATTAATTTTAATTATTGTTATCAAATAATTAATATAAATAATATAATTAAAATTTAAATTAATTATCAATAAATTTAAGTAATTAATTATTTATTAATTATATTATATTTTTAATTAATTTTTTAACTTTTCTTTACCCTTTCTCCACTCTTCGTTGCTCTTCGACTTCACCTCCTTCACATAATGGGTAGAGTTTTGAACGACTAGCTAAATAACTTCTTCACCTCCTTCGACGATGTTCCTTCCTGTCGGATTTGAAATCACACTTCTCTGTTCATCTGTTTGATTGGACGTAACGATGACGACGCCATCTTTCTTCTGTTCGCGCACTTCTTCATCCAAATCAACTGCAATCGGAAGTAACGATGATAATGGGAGCTTGCTCATTGCAAAGGTAGCCATCTTTCTTCCATTCGCGCGCTTCTTCAGCCAAATCAACTGCAATTAGAAGTAATGACGACAACAAGAGCTAGCTCGTTGTGAAGGTAACCATCTTTCTTCCGTTCACGTGCTTCTTCGGCCAAATTGACTGTGATCGGAAGTAACGACAACGACGGGAGCTTGCTCGTTGCGAAGGTGGCCATCTTTCTTTCGTTCGAAGGCTTCTTCGACCAAATTGACTGTGATAGGAAGTAACGACAATGACAGGAGCTTGCTCGTTGCGAAGGTAACAATTTTTCTTTCGTTCGCGCACTTTTTCTTTGTTTGTTCCAATAATACCCTCTGCCCATCTCACTTTTCCACTTAAAATTGACAACGGGACCAAAATAGTCCCATTTGGAGGAGTTGAGGGATCAAATTGGTCCCTCAAAATAGTTGAGGACTATTTTGGTCCCTCACAAAGAGGTGAGGGATCATTTTGGTCATTTTCTCAATCAAAATGTGCAAGAAAAGATCAAAAATAAAAAGCTTTGTTATAAAAATTGATTTAGATGTAAAAACTCTGAAAATTGGGAAAGATATAAAAAGACCTGTAAAGAGTCTAAGAAAACAATCTGCGATGCAAATATTTTTGTTTTTTAATAATTTATACAATAGATTAGATACTAAAGAGTGCGAAAGATATATGTATAAGTTAGCCAAACAAAGAGATAGGAGTAGTAAGGATTTAGTTCAAGTGAAGTGCATTAAAGATGAAAATCAAAAAATAATTTTTTAGAAGAGGATATTCAATAAAGGTGGATGGGATATTTTACTAAACTTTTTAATTAAGATTGTAAAAATATGATTAACTTCAATGACCTTAGCAATCTAAATAAAAATAAAGATTTTTGCTTTTATCAGCATATTAGTAAAATTGAAATTAGAGAGGCTTTAAAAAAAATGAAATGTGGAAAAACTGTTAAACCTGATGATATTCCAATAGAGGTGTGGAAATGCTTAGGAGATGAAGGAATTTTTTGGCTTACTAAACTTTTTAATATTATTTTGAAGACTAAAAAGATGTCACATGAGTAAAGAAAGAGTGTGTTGATTCTTATGTTTAAGAATAAAGGTGATGCACAAGATTGTGCGAATTATAGAGAAATTAAGTTGATGTGTCATACTTTAAAATTATGAGAGAGTGTTATGGAGCATAGGTTATGCCGTGATACTAATGTTTCTCAAAATCAATTTGGATTCATGTCGGGTATGTCTACTATGGAAGCTATACATTTATTGAGATGTTTGATGGAGAAGTACAAAGAGAATAAGGAGGATCTACATAAGATTTTTATTGATTTAGAGAAAGCATATGATAAAGTTCCAAGAGAAGTGCTATGGAGAGTTCTAGAAAAGAAAGGGTTTAATAATACTTATATTCAAGCCAATAAGGATATGTATGCAGAAGTTGTTACTTGTGTTCAAACACAGGGTGGTTTGACCAAGTATTTTCCTATTGCAGTTGGATTACATCAAGGATCATCCTTAAGCCCATATCTTTTTTCTTTAGTCATAGATGTTCTTACTAGACATTTGCAAGAGGATGTACCCTGGTATGCTTTTTGTTGATGATATTCTTGTTGTTGATAAGACTAGAGAGGGAGTTGAAGGTAAACTTGAATTATGGAGGTCAACCCTAGAGTCTAAAGATTTTCGTTTGAGTAGATCTAAAACCGAATACATGAAGTGTAATTTTCATAGTAATAGATCTAGTTGGGGTTTCGGACTTTAAGTGATCAAGTCATTAATAAAAGTATACGTTTTAGATATCTTGGGTTTATTGTTCAGAGTGATGGTGAAATAGATGGGGATATTATTAGTAGAATTCAAGTTGGTTGGTTGAAGTGGAGGAATGCATTGGGCTTGTTGTGTGATATAAAAGTACCACTCAAACTTAAGGGAAAATTCTATAAGATGGTGGTGAGACCTGCAATGCTTTATGGCACATATTGTTGGCCATTAAAAAAGAAGCATAATATTAAGTTAAGTGTTTCAGAGATGAGGATGCTCAGGTGGATGAGTGGCTTTACTCTTAGATATAGGATACGAAACGAGCATATATGTGAAAAGGTTGGAGTAGCTCCAATGGCAGATAAGATTAGAGAGAGTCGCCTTAGATAGTTTGGTCACATAAAATGGTGGTCTTTCGATGATCCAGTTAGGAGAATAGATGTATTAGATTTGACTTATGTTAAGAAAGGTAGAGGTATTTAGAATATGTATTCCTCATAAGCCTTTCAAGGATGCTGGCATGGACTACCAAGAACTTTAAGGAAGAATGATTATATTTTTGTAGTAGAGGTTCATTTTCTAAAATGTCTCATTTCATTCTATATCATAAAATTGTGTGTTGCACATTGGCAAATTGTATTTCAATGCGTGATTGAATTGCATTGATTACTTAATCTATTGTGTCGGGTAGAGATGTAAAATTCATGTGAAATTCTAGAAACATGTGATTCAATTGAAATTTACATTTTTTCATTCGAGATATCCTATAAAGAATTGTGTGCTTATGACTCACAAGCTAATGAAAAAGTTTGAGATATTTAATAGGAGTTTGGGTAATCTTCTGATAAGTCAAATTAAAGAGCATGCATCTAGTTGGGATTCATATTATACAACTGGGTTTGTATACAATTCATCTATTAATAGATCAGCATGAGTCCATATAAATAGTTACAAATTTTTAACCTAAAAAGCCTATAGATTTTGTTGAAGTTCCTACTTAGTCCATGTCCACAAATTTTCACAATCATTTGTACAACAGAGCATTTGCAAGAAGATATTCACATAAAATTGACTACTACTTATACCAATTATAAGTTCTTTGCTAATGTTACCGAGAGGTATGCTGAGCATATACCAAGTAATTGGTTTTGATGCTTTGGAATCTAGGAGGTTTTCCTAAATAAACTTTACAAAGTAAATGTAGAAAGGTAGGTTAATTTAAAACCATGCAGTACATTAGGACAAATGCCTATATATTAAAACTTCTAGAGAGTTATAGCATTAGTCTAGCCTTCATTGACTTTATTTTATGAGCTTGCAATTAAAATCATGGATTCTTCTCTTTCCATCTACTCATGAATTTGTATCTCTATGTTACATAATTCTATATTTTTTGTTCTTGAAGGTATTATACATGATTATAATAAAACCGAAAATATGGAGTATAACTTTAGTAGTTATAGATCTAATGGGGAGACTGTGACTTTGGGCAATCAAGTCATTAATAAGAGTATACGTTTTAGATATCTCAGGTCTATTGTTCAAAGTGATGGTGAAATAGATGGGAAAAATATAAGCAAATTTTAAGTTGGATGGTCGAAGTGGAGGAATGCATCGGGTCTATTGTGTGATAGAAAAGTACCCCTAAACTTAAGTCTATAAGATGGTGGTGAGACCTCCAATGCTTTATTGCGCAAAATGTTGGTCATTAAAAGAGAAGCATAAAATTAAGTTAATTGTTGCTAATTGTTGCTGAGATGAGGATGCTAAGGTGGATGAATGGCTTCGCTCTTAGAGATAGAATGTGAAATGAGTATATATGTAAGTAGCTCCAATGGAAGATAAGATTAGAGAGTATCACCTTAGATGGTTTGGTCACATAAAACGCCGACCTTCCGATGACCTGATTAGGAGAGTTGATGTATTAGATTTGACCTATGTTAAGAAAAGTAGAGGAAGACCTAAAAAGACTTAGTCAGAAAATATTAAAAAAAAAAAATTTATTAAATTTAAATGAGAATTTGACTCTTAACAAGACACAACGGAGAAAAAGAATTCATGTAACCAACCCCACATAGTGGGATAAAGGCTTGTTGTTGTTGTTGTTGTTGTTGAAGGTGTTATAAATGATTCAATCCAATACTGATGGTAGATTCTAAAGAATATTGTGCATTAATATAATAAATCTTATTGTGATGATTCTTGGATAATATTGCAAGAAGTGTAACATTTATAGCATAATCTGCTTAATGAATATGAAATGTTAAATTCAACAGAGCTAAATTTTTCCAATCATATAGATTTGATGGAGTTATAAAAATATGAACTGGCATAAACATAGATTTTATACGTTCAAAGGAACAAATTAGCACATCTATTAATGTTTTGCTTTGTAATGTAATTTCTATTTCATAATTTTGAAATTATTTTAGGTTAATTTATTTAAATTTATCTAAGATGATGTGACCTATCAAAAGTTAGATGTGCTTTTTATTGTTCTGATTTCCTGGTTCTGTTTGCTTGATTTTCTTCTTTGATTATTAGCCATGGGTTTCATTATTAGTTTGATGATGGATTAAGTGGATTGGAGTTCTTTATAGCACTTGGAGCACTACTCGGATCTTATAGAATGTTAGGTCCCTAGGTCCCTCTATAATTCACGTGTTTTATCCTTGTACTGGGAAGTTTCTACATCGAAATATTTCTCATGCTTTATATATATAGACTCCTATTATGTGCTTGTCTTGACACTTGAGATCTCCAACTTCATTGTACAACTGGGACTTGAGCCTATTTTAATGATGTATCCACACAAATCCTAGCAGTAATTTTTTTATTGGTCCCTTTAAAGTTACCATTTGTAGGGTGGAAAACAAATGTATCATTGGTTAAATAAAAATACTAGTTTTTTTCAATCTTATTTACGTGGTTGGAAATGAGTTCCTTTTAGTGCAGTATAAGGGCTACCCCAATTTTTATGGAATGTCATATCCTCGATTGATGTGAGGACTAAATTTTTTTAGGTTTGTTGATCTCCTTGCTCTTTATCCTTCTATGTAATCCAATATTGAATTTTGTGAGGGTTATTGATTTTGGTAACTACAAATTCCTAAATATGATTATTGTGATTTCATATATTGCATTATTTAGTTGCATCAAGAACCCTAGACCTTAAGAATTCCCATGTCATTTAAGGACTTGGAAATTGTATGCCCAAGCTAATAGCTTTTTTTTTATTTTTTACCTATATTGGTGTAGCATTAGGAGCACAAGAAACACAGAATAATAGGAAGGGTCTAACCACAATGGCTCAATCCAAGAAAATGATAGCTGACCTTGGAGGACCCATCACCAGGAGTAGATGAAGATCTTAACCTATGAAAAATTCTTATTTAATTTTTCTTATTTAAATATTATGTGAACATTTTATATTTTAAGCCATATATAGTATGTGAGGTTGTGATTCTATTAAATTTAGGGGAAATTTTTAAAGTATGATTAAAAATTTAATTATGTGATTAAGCATCGTTAAAAAAAATTTAATGCTAACTCAGCATATGAGTTGTCAGGTCAACAAATTGATACTGTAGCAAGTCGCCCGTTAAACGGGCGACTTGCTACAGTAACAAAAAATATATAATACATTTTTTTTATATTTTTAATTAGTTTATTTGAGAAAAATAATTTTTTTCGTAAATTGGAAAACTGCGGTAATCTAGAAGAAGGATGACTTTCAGCAAATTTTTCATGAGTTGGAAAAGCAGTTGTTAATGAGTTTTAAAGATAGAAAGTGAAACGAAAAAAGGTCGGGGAATGCTTTACTGTTCTGTTACTTTTCTAAAATAAACTAACTGAAAAAATAAAAAAACATATTTTATTGGCAGAACAGTAAAGCAAACACAAAAAATATCTTTTTTTTATTTCTGTTAATATATTTTTTCTTTTAGCGACACAGCCATAGGAATTAAAAATATAAAAAATATATTTTACTGGCAGAATAGTAAAGCAAATGAAATTTTTTTTTTATTTCTGTTAATATATTTTTTCTTTTAGCAACCCAGCTTATAAACGGGCGAATATAAAAAAGGTATAATTTACTTTTCTAAAATAAACTAATTAAAAATATAAAAAAAGTTTTATATATTTTCTGTTACTGTAGCAAGTCGCCCGTTAAACGGGAGACTTGCTACAGTATCAATTTGTTGACCTGGCAACTCATATGCTGAGTCAGCATTATTGCCTGTTAAACGGGCGACTTTGCCTAGTTTTAATTTTTTTTTAACGATACTTAATCACATAATTAAATTTTTAATCATACTTACTTTAAAAATTTCCCCTTAAATTTAAGTATTAAGACTTTTTTAAACTTAAATTTTATCAAAAATGAGAAATTATTCAAAATAAATATATTATAATTAATTAAGCAATTACTTATAATATTTCGTAAAGGAGAGGCATACCATAATAGTTAGCCTAGGCAGTTACATGTAGTCGCCAGGCGAGGCTAGCCAACCTAACTTCTCTCTCTTTGTGATTTGAATAAGGTGCTTTGTAAACACTTATAAAAGGTGTTAGTTTCTAAATATTAAATGTTAAGAAGGTTTGAAGACTGATTTTGAATTGAAATTCAAAGTGGCTTAGGCTTGGTGGTCAGCCAAGGGGGAAGGCTTGACAATCTTCCTACCGTTCAGTTTGGTGAGTGAATGTTCTTTAATCTTCTGAATTTTTTAAAAATCTTTTTTGTGAGTGCCACTTCATGTTGTTCATGCAGTAAAAATAAAAATCCCATTTTTTCTCCCACAATTCCCATGGTTACTCCCATCTTGAGTGTTCGGCTAAGCAAGTCTAAATCTAGATCTAGAATAGTTAAGGTAGTTGTTTGGTGACGTTAAACTCCACCAAAAATACTGAAAAACTCCATATTTGTTCTTAACACATGCCTCTATCAACTACAAGTGTTTTTCCTGAAGTTCCATCATCTTTATTGTATTTCTAAAATATAAACACTAACTCTAAAATATCAGCAAAACTTGGGTTTTCCAATACTAAGTCATTTCTAAATTCCAAAAAAAAAAAAATTCAAAAATTATTGAACTTTCCAAATCATAACTAGACATATATCTCTCACTATTGCAAGTGG
Organism: Dendrobium chrysotoxum; assembly: GCA_019925795.1. NCBI lineage: Eukaryota > Viridiplantae > Streptophyta > Magnoliopsida > Asparagales > Orchidaceae > Dendrobium > Dendrobium chrysotoxum. Next base: position 29,422,288 of record CM034314.1, read on the forward strand.
TTTAATGAATTTTGGATGAGTATTAAGCCTGTTTTCATCATTTGAAGTCAGACTAGTGCTCTCAGGTTTGACTTGTTTAAACTAAAGGCAGACACCTATTGCAAGCTTATCCATGACCCCACCACTACATTAACTCTACCAACATATTCCTCACTTACCTAAGCACCTGGGAAAGGATTCTCAACCAAATTGATCCTCTATACGGGGCTTCACCATCACGTCACACCACATATGAAAGTTAAAAGTGCATGGGAGTTATAATTGAAGCCTCCTCAGTGACAGGTGTAATGTGATCGGATAGGAAGTCACAAAGGAAGCTCGTCATAAGGTAACGATCATTCTTCCTACGCTGCTATTCCTACTTCCGTCGAAGGTAACGATCTCTCTTGCTTTCCTCGGTAGGTCACAACTCCCTGGAGAAGCTTCATCACCTCCTTTGATGAAGGTGTTCTGATTCGATCGGAGGTCATGACGAAAGTTCGCTGCTAAGGTAACGATCTTTCTTTCCTATGTCACTATGCTAGTTATGCTTCTGCCGAACGTAACGTTCTATCTTCGTGCTCGTGAGGAAAGTTGTTGGAGAAGCTTCGTTCCTGTCTGCTTGATCGGAAGACATCTTTGTCAGATTTAAAGTCAGAGCTCGCAGAAGGCCTATCAATCTTTCTTCGTGCTTGACGAAGACACCCCTATCAGATTGAAAATAGAAGCTCACCGCTAAGGTAATGTTCTCTGGATTAAGTTTCTGTTGATTTAAACTTGACATTTTTGTTGTATGGCAGGATTTAAGCTAAATCATATACATATATGATGAATAATTAGAATAATGCTCTTTCAGCACTTTTAATGAGTAAAACTAATGCTAGTTTCAATAAATTTAGGACAAGGTACATGAATTATCTTTTTTATCAAGATCATATATTCGTCTTTTAGGTATAAAATTTGACATCAATTAGGAGAAAAAAAGTAAGATACCGACAATATTAGTAGAAGAAAAATTCACTCTATTGGATCATTGGGTTGCCAGAATTCTTAAAACCATCCATATGTTGATAGTACCGACGGATTTAGATAGGTAATCCATCAATATTCCAAAAATCTTTCAACTTATGCATCACTTTGATTATTTTTTATTATCATGATAATTTATCTTTCAGTTTAATGATATTTTATATTAATACCTATTTTTTATAGTTATTTTATATTATGCATCATGTTTAAAATGACACATGCCATGCCATACACTAACTGCAATGGCTATATGGGATACTTTGTACTATAGTGCGTCATTCGCCGTTGACAAGTATGCTTCCACCAATGCGGAATAGATAATTCATGGAAGAAAACATATTTTGTATTCATATGAGGCTCCTTGGAGCTCAAGTCAATGAAGGGGCTATCGTAATGCAAAAGAACCTCTTAAGTATGAGATGCTTTTATTGAAAATACATGGGCATACTATGGCTACGAAGTAGCAGGAAGTGGATGGAAAAAGACACGTTTGATAATGATCCTTTGCTTTGTAAGTTGCTGCATCTAGGGTTCTGCAAAAAAATAGTTAATTTGATCATTTTGGTTTGGTTAAACATTTTGTTCCTCATCAAGAAACAACAAAGATTGTTGTATAGCCATTTAGTATGTTTTATGTGGCAAATTATCTTACAACATTTAACTCTTATAGGTTAAACCTTGCATGCAAGGAAGAATAAAAATGTTTACTTCCAACATATCTACATGTTTCTTCAATTAAACAGTAGAATAAATATATTTGCATGAAAGTTGAATAGCAAGAAAAATACTCCCAATATGTTATGTCTAATGTCAAACAAAATTTTCTCATAAACACAAGTAGGTTAAATAAATCAATAAACTAAAAAAAATACAGTGCTCGATGTGCACTATATGCAATAGCACACAAATAGCGCACACTACTATTTTTAATGTGCCTTGCCATGCAAATAACACAAGAGATGTGTGATGGACTGGCAACTGCTGAGAAGGTGGGCGGCAGGCAAGAGGAGAGAGGGGCTCAAAGGGGAATAATTCCACATCTAATTACTTACCATAAAAGACAAACGTTAAGTAAATATTAGGAAAGTTTATTTAAGGAAAGAGGGCTGATTTGAATTCAGATTTTGGGAGGGAATTAGAAAGCATAATTTAAGGAAAGAAAGGCTAATTTGAATTCAGATTTTGGGAGGGAATTAGAAAGCTTTATATTAGGGTTAGTTGGGTTATTTTAGAATTATAAGATTATCTGCGTTTGTTATAGTTTGTTTTGGTGTTATTCCTAGCAGCGCCTAGGGTTTGTGGAGAGTCGATCTACCTCTCGAATAGTAGATCAACTTGTATCTTGGTTTGTTGTGCTGAAATAACAATTTTTATCGCCAATTTCTGTTGTGTTTTCTCTTTGTTCTTGTTGTTTTCACCTATGTAGAGATCAGATTCCTAACAATGTGGTATGTTACACTATGGTTCAAAATATGTGTTATTTTGCGCTATTTATTTTGCACTATTGACATGTACGTACAAAACATACAAGTTGTTGATATCAAGATCATGGGGTTGTAACTAGTTGCAACTTTCCTTCAAAATCCTAGACTTGTAGCGCAAGCAACAACAATAACAGGAATCTCAGAACTATAGCAAAATAAATCAATGACTTAGACTTATAAAGGATCTCATGACTATAATAGGACTATAGAAATCTAGTGGTAAAAAGAATTTCACATCACAAGAGAAGAACAAAGCAACACTATAACATTACCAAGCAAAGCCTTAGTAGGAAAGGTGAGAAACGGAACCCTCCATAATGATTCATAATAGTCAACTGATGCACCCCTTCTCATGAATTCATCGTCACTACATAACTCCTGTTGGCATTCCTCTTCATTCACACCAATATCCCTTGGCTGGCTTGTCCTCCTGCTTCATAATTTATATAACTAGCCGCTGCCTTCTACATGTAATTCTGCTGTTCTACACTATGTTCACTACCAGGATGGCATGACCTCCTTGCTTCCTAAGATTTTTCACCAAATCCTCAATAATTCTTGGTCTCCATCTTATCCATTAGCTTTTGTTATATAACAACTGCACAATATCTACCAAGGAAATCAATATAGGTTGCTTTAAAATAACCTTCTTCCTATAACAGCCTTCCTCATACTTGTTGGGTGAAACCCAAAGTAAGATCTCTATGTTCATTCAGTAATATGAACATTAATGACTTCAATGATCATTTCTTTAGGTTTTAGTAAAGGGCTTGCAGCTCTAATAACTTCAAAGTTTGATTATGCATTGGTTTATATGCAGGATCATTTAAGCATAATTGCTATCTGATCTTTACAATCCAGTTTAACCTCGGTATTTGAATGAATCTGAGAGAGAATAATGCCAATTTCTAAACATCTAAACAAAAGGAACAAAACAATATAAGTCTCACGGTTTCTGAATTTCATGAAATATTATAGATGCTCTAGTGTTAAAGATGTCTTCTTCAAAGAGTACAGCTTCGCACTGGACATAGTCTTTTCAAATTATTAAAGCATTGCAGCTTCTCCTGTTTTACATAATATGCCTGATATACATTATTTGATGACAAAATGTATAAATTGATATAGAAGTAATCATCTGACAATATTCTATGGAAACTCTCAGGAGGATCGCATGAAGATAAAATAGCTACAATAAGCAGGCTGTAGGTTGGTTTGCTCATAAATGAATAAACAAACATGAAGTGCAATCCAACACCATGTATTACTCCAGAAGGTCCACATGTAACCTTTTTTCTTATCGTGCTTGCTGAACTTAAATATGCAGTGATTTTCGTACCTCAAGAAACTTGCAGTCACCATTCTCATAAACTAAATCAAAGAACAAGATCTAAGTGCTAATTGAATGCTTCAAAAATATAAGTTCTTAGTGATTTAGAAGGAATTTGCATGGCAAAGACATTTAAAACAAACAAAGCTTGACTGCCAAGTTTTACTAGAGCTTCTAGAAAAAGGAAAGGAAAGGAAAGCTTCGGTTCAAGGATTTTTTATTCTTGAGAAACAGACCAAAGTCCATCTCCTTCATTCAAATCTACAGTATCTTTTCCTCTTATATCTCTTGCTTAAAAACGAAACTTGAATTATTTTTTCTCGGGAGCATTCAAGAATTCAAAATCGAAGGAAATGAGAATTAATGTATGGCTGATTCCACAAAAGGTAATACAGGAACAGCTAGTTATACCTCATGAAAAAAAAAAGAATTTTATTTTTTTTTACTTTGTTGTTGTTACATTTCCTTAAGAGCCCACATTTTAAATACTCGGGATTAAAGATCTGAATTGTTATCAGGAAATAAAAACTGCATGTCTGTCTACACACAGAAAGTGATTCCTTGAATGAAAACTAGCCAAACAAGCACCTTCTTAAAATCAAGCGTCACCCGTCATTGCAAATTTGCCACCATGCAATACGTCGAATATATTTCCTCCGGAACTCAGCTAACCAACAATAATAACTAACACTAAGCAGACATCAAGCACAGATAGAATTCAAAACCAGCCATGAGAGGCCCTGTGTATAAATCTCGACAGATAATAATCTGAGTTCTTCATAAGAAAAAGAAAAAAGCAAGCTTTCATGCATACACAAAGTGACAACAACAAAACCGATCAAACATCTTTTAAAATTCAATCATCAACAGGCATTGCCAATTTGAAACAATGCATTAAGCACGAACGACATGTATTCCTCCGAAAAGCAGCAAGGCCAATAATAACTTCGACCGCAAAGAAGAAAAATCAAGCACAGGCAGAACGTAAATCCAATTATGAGATACAAACCTTGTAGAAAGCGCCGAAGCCCTCTTGAGAAAGCATATTCTTCGTGACCTGCACAGCCGATCCCTGTCCTAGCTGGATCCTTACCTGGAATCCAAAATAATCACCTCAAAACTCAAAATCCTACCAATCCCAATATAAAAGTCAACATAATACACAGCGGCAGAACAAATAATATACATAGCTACAAAAATAATAATAGAAGAAACTTTCATGATAGACATAACTACAGATGAATTTGTCCAAACATAGTTGGGAGAGACACCCCCAGACTTCCCTGATTCCGTCATTGATCATGCGCGGAACATCCGATCCCTCTTCTACAACAAACAGATTACCCAGCTAATCTACACTAAAAGAACCAGATTCTTCCCAAGATAAAGATTGTCAGTGCACCTTGATCATATCGATGGGTTGGATGACGCAGGTTGCAAGCATGCCGGATGCTCCGCCGTTAACGAAGGGCTTGACGGTGTTCCAGACGCCGGATTGGCTCTTGGGCTTCGCCTCCCCCATTTCCTCCGTCAAGCGAAAGGAGAAGGCGGGGCAGACGGGAAAGCGGAGCCGGCGGCGAGGTTGAAATCGTGAAGGTAGGGAGAACGGGAGGACAGGAGAGATGACGACGATTACCGGGATATAAAAATCGCCGAGAGGGTCGGGTTGGGTCTATCTGCTGGGCTAGAACTTTGGCTCTGGCCCTGTCAGCAGTTTTTGGCTTTTATTACGGAGACAGATTAATACCACGTGTTTTTTTAACAGCCACACGATGAGATAGAGCCCAGTGACTATTCCGTGAATTACCGCTTTTTCCGAAAAAATGCTCTAATTAACTTTTTAATAAAAAATAACCACCACAAATCCCTCCCCCCCCCCCAACCTCCTTTTATTATAGGATGAAATTTATATTCTGTATTTCATGTTTTACTTTGAAATTTTTTTTTTTTTTAGAAACAAAAGCATTAAAATACTGTTAAAGACATTATATATTTTTACTTGACTGTTAAAAATTGGGTAAAATTTTAGAAAAGATATGGTTAAAAATATATATATAATTATAAAAAATTTAAAAAGGAGCAAATATATTAATCTAATTAGCATTCTAAAGAAAATACAAATCCAATTAGCATTTCTTAAAAAATACTAATTAGATTATTTTTTCTTAAGAAAATTAGATTAGCATTTTTTAAATAAAATTTTAAATTTTGTTATTTAATATATTTAATAAATAGATAATGTATAAATTACTCATGTGGTGAGAATTTTAATTTTAGAAGCTTATGGCCAGGGGCGGAGCCAATGTGAGGGCACAATTTATCGAATTTAAAAATAAATCATCAACCTTCTTCATCCAGGCTTGGGAGAGGCATTAACGATTTTTTTTTTTGTGAAAACCCTCAGTGGAGCCTACGTGTTAATACCCTCAAGCTCACTACTGCTCGAACGAGCTACAAAAAGAAAGTAAAATAAAAATCCTAAGAGCTCGAGGTCCCTGGTAAGGAAAAGTATAAGAATACCTAGGAACATTCTACGGTGCACAAGAGCGAACACCCAAAAAGAAAAAGCGGACCAAAAAAGGAAAGCCAGACCCAGCTTCTCGCCAAAAATCAACATACTGCGAACACCTGCAAAAAGAGGAATCTGCAAAACAGGGTAATGCACAAAATAGATGTAACAAAGGTATAAATAATTTATATCCAATCCAGATAGCCAAGAAGACAACAAACCAGTAACCACAAACTCATTACTCCTACCATCAGGAGCACACAGCAACCACCACAATAAGGGACAGGAACAGTAAAGCCAGTTGCTACGAGCCGAAGAGGACCAAACCACCCAAAAATCACAGTAATCTAGCAGGAGGCCTAACATGACAAGGTGATGCAAGAGACAAGCCATCATCCCAGTATCAAAACAAAACAACCAATTCAGATAAGGAACCAGTAAAGCAATAACATATGCCTGGCAGCCCATACAACCATCCTGATTCCCATGACTACCCCCAGTCTGCTAATAACAAACCCTGAAGGTAGGAGAGAAACAACGGGACATACCATCAGCATCATTACTAGTGCAATTACAACTCAAGTCATAATCACTAAGACAACCGCTACAATGAGAAGCACCGGGATACGCTAGCATAAATACAAAATCATCAAAGTCCCCACCAGTACCCAAGGCCACCTAGAATTCAGCCCAGAAAAAAGCAAGGCAACCAGAAAGCTCCCACAAATGCCCCGCCCAAACATAACAGCTGAATAAAGAACCTAGCATACGCCAGTTAGTCACGGCATGGCTCCACAAAAAGATCACCAACACTAAATCACAAAGAACCAGGATGCAAAACACGTTAGGAAAACACATAAGAGATACCAATCTCATCCAGCCGCAATAAACCACGAAGAGGAACCGACACTGAGGAGCCAACCACATCAGTAAACTGTCAAGTTGACAACCCCAGTGAGCCAACCAAGCAGCACATTCATTACCTTCTTTGTAAATATGATGAAATGAATGATTCAGAAGTAACAACAGCTTTTTAATATCTCTAATCTTGTAGAAAAGATTAGAACTTCAAACCATATCCCCATCAATTAAAAACATTCTAAAATCAAAATCAGAATTGACCTCAATAACTAAATTAATTAAGTTAAGGGATACACATAACTGAATGCCATAAAGAATGGCAAAAGTAATAGTAGTAGAAGCATTTCCCATATGGGCTGGCCCAGTAAAGGCAATAATAAGATGACCATTACTATCTCTGATAGTACCACCATAACCCCCAAGGAAATCACAACAACTCCCATCCACATTCAACTTACAAAAATCCTTAGGAGGCTTGGTCCAATAAATACTATAGGCATGAAAGGCGGACGGACCTTCCAATAAAGAAAGACCTAAAGCATTACCAACAAAGAAGTAATTCCTAAAATTTTTATAAGAGAGTAATTTAACAGCTATCAGGGAACATATCTTATCTTTAACCTTCTGAATCACATTAACATGATTCATTTTCACATCATTAAAATGCAAATTGTTTCTTTCCAACCAGAGAAACCAAAGAATAAGACAAGGAATGATATTACGGATATGACCTTTAGATTTAATAAATCAAGCATTAAGCAAGGACTTAAGAGAGAGCTTACCATTAAAACAATTTAACCTTAATAAGTCATCAAAGTAAACCCAAGTACGAACAGCCATCTGTCCAGAGATGAAAATATGATGCATACTCTCCATATGAAAATAACATTGGCATTTGAATGCCAAACTAAAATCTTTTTTAATGAGGTTATCATATGTGGGTAAATATCTATGTAAGATTCTCCAAACAAAAATAGAAATATTAGAAGGAATGCTCTTGTGCCAAATATACATAAAAATATTGTCAGTGTTTCTTTTAGCTCGAAAAGAATGCCATGCATCCTTTAAGTGAAATTCACCATCTTTAGAAAAATCACATAAGATAATATCCTTAGACTCAGTGTTAATAGGCAAGTTAAGAATAAGTTGGATAGTACTTTCAGGAATCACATTAGAGAGCTTGTCATAATCCCAACAATTATCATTGAAGAAATACTTTACCTTGACTGAATCAGTAGAAGACGTATTTAAAATAGAGTCAATAGAGTGCTTACCAAGCCACCGATCCTACCAAAAGAAAATATTACCATCACCAAGGCCCCAGGATATAAAGGACTCCACCTCCCATTTAATTTTACAAAGCATTTTCCACACTTTAGAATCACCTTGTTTAGCAACACAATTAGTAGGATGTATACCAACACAGTCCTTAGAAATCATAAAATTAGCCCAGAGATTATCATTAGTGCGAAGATTATACCAAAGTTTAAAAGAAAAAGCCTTCGAAAGATTATAGAAGTTCTTACAACCAAGACCACCTTGAGCCAAAACACCACAACATTTCTCCCAAGTAGCCCCAGTAATTTTAAAGCTAGAGGAGGTGCCATTCCAAAAGAATTTGTTAATCATTTTATGAAGTCTATCACACACAGCTTGAGAAGGAAAAATAGTTTGAAAGCTATAAACAGGTAAAGCACAAAGAACACTTTTAATGAGGGTAACTCTACCACCAAAACTAAGAAAATTCGAGTCCCAAGATAAGAGTTTGTTATGAATCGAAGTAATAAGATCATCAAATAGAAAGGATTGCCTCCTCCCATTGAAAAGAGGGACTCCAAGATATTTGATGGGCAAGTGCGCCTGAGTAAAACCAGTGAGATTTTTAATAGATAAAATACGATCATTAGAAATTCTCTTAGAAGAAATGAAACAGCTTTTATTTTTATTAAAGGCAACACCACTAACCATCTCAAACTTAGACAAAAAAACCCATAAGCTTCTTAAGTTTATTGCTCAAAGCATTAGAAAAAATAATAAAGTCATCAGGAAAGCATAAATGAGATATAGGAGGGCCACCCAGAGTTCTAAAATAGAGACCAGTAGTAGTATCAAACAAATTGATAAGACCCCTAGAAAGAAATTCAATAGCTATAATGAAAAGGGCAGGAGAAATAGGGTCTCCTTGCCTAAGACCATGAGAATTTTTGAAAAAACCATTATTAGAACCATTAATAATAATAGAAAAATAAACATTTTCAATGCAATTCTTAATAAGCTTAATAAAGGTAGAGTCAAATCCAAAAAAATCTAAAGTCAGGTAAAGAAAGCTCCAATTAATATTATCATAGGCCTTAGCAATATCAAGCTTTAAAATTAAGTTACCTCCTCTCACCTTAACATTCAAGTCTTGACATAACTCTTAAGCCAACAAAATATTATCTGTAATGATCCTACCTTTCACAAAACCCATATGATTAGGAGAAATAATTTTAGGGAGTATAGATGCAAGACGATTCGAAAGAATTTTAGAGATCAGCTTATTAAAAAAAAGTATAAAGACTAATCGGTCTAAAATCATTTTAAGTGTTAACATCATTTTTTTTAGGAATGATCACAATAGAAGTAGAGGTAAAAAACTTAGGTGTAGAATTACCAGCAAAGAAATCCAAAAAAAGCAGAAAAAATATCCTTATCAATAATATGCCAAGTTTTTTTAAAGAAAAGAGTAGTAAAATCGTCAGGCCCAGCCACAGAATCACTATTCATATCAAAAACCATCTCTTTAACCTCCTCAAAAGAAGGAGGCCTAATGAGACCACCATTCTCCTCCGGAGAAATAAGGGAAAGAATGAACGAATGATCAACAATCAAAGTAGGGTTAAAGATTTTGTTAAAACATGATTTAAAATGTTGCACAGTTAAACTAGCAATTTCCACAGGATCATCAGTGATAGAGCCATCACCCTTACTGATTTTATTGATAATGTTTTTAGCCCTTCTTCTCTTAACCATTGCATGAAAATATTTAGTATTATTATCTCCTTCAACCAAATGTTTAGCAACAGCTTTTTGCATCCAAAAAGTTTTTCTTGAGCTTGAAAATTAAAGAGATCCTCTTTAGCTTTCTTTAAAAGAGATAAATTATCATCAGTAGGATCATCTTAATAAGTCAAGTCAAGAGAATAAACAAGTTGTTCAGAATTCAAAATATTAGAGAAAATATTTTTAAAAATATGATGATTCCACCAATTAAGAACATGTTTCAATCTTTTAAGTTTCAGCCAAAGTCTTTTCATACCAATAATGGAGTTATCAGGATGCAACAGAGATTGTCAATTATTCTTAATAACACCAAAAAAAGACTCATAGAGAAGCCACATATTTTGAAATCTAAAATGAGATAAAACATTAGAATTTTTAGACTTAATATTAATAAGTAAAGGAGAATGATCAAACAAAGTTCTACTCAGATGCTGCAGATTAGTAGTAATTGGAGAGTTAAGCCAAGAATCATTAAACAAAACCCTATCTAATCTTTGCCATAAATGACCCCTATTCCAAGTGAAATTATCACTAATAAAACCAATATCAATCAAATTACAAGTTAAAATCATATTATTGAAATCCTCCATAAAACGGATAGAAGGGGGGCCCACCCATCCTTTCAGAAGGATTAGTGATGGCATTGAAATCACCACCAACAAGCCAAGGAAAATTACAAATTTGATGAAAATCAATAAGTTGTTCCCAAAGCAGTTTTCTATTATAAAGAGAAGAAGCAACATACACTAAAGAGGCACAGTAATGAAAATTAAAAACCTCCACTTTACAATGTAAAACATGTGTAAAATCAGCAATAACATCAATTTTAATCGGAGCTATCCAAAACACCCAAATCTTGTTAGTAACATTAGCAATAGCATGATTAAAACTTAAAAAATGAGAGGTATTCGTCATCCTAGAAGAAGAAATAAGAGGCTCAAGTAACACAAGAATCGAAATGTTGTGCACACGACATAAGTTTTTAACATGGATTCTAGAAGAAGAACAACCAATACCCCTCACATTCCACACAATAGCATTAAACATAAAAACAAACTTAATGGGAAGTATGCGATCGAGTATCTCTAGGAGGTTGTATAGAGATGGACTTAGGTTTCCTACCTCTTTTACTATGAGCCTTAACAAAACTCAAATCACTATCATCCTTAGTAAAAATTTTGGCAGTAATATTCATATCTTCAGTATCTGTAAACGCATCACTATTATAAGAAGAAGATGTAAAAGTCTTACTACCACTTGGATGATCCCTTGGACCATCATTTGAGAACATTCATCCTCCATAAACATACCATCAACCTCCTTAGTAAATTCACCATCCTCTAAATGAGTTTCATTTGTCTCAACATCTTTATGAATCCCTTGAGTATCCACATTTTCCTGAACATTAAGAGGAGAAGAAGAGTTAATCATAATATCACTGGATTCATAATTATTGAGGTTAGCATTACAAGGAGGGTTAGTTTCAACAATGAAAGTATTAGCATTATCTCTATTGGGCACAATATGAAGCAAATTCTTTTCACCCTCAACATTAGAAGGAGCAACCGATTGATCCTTAACTCCCTGTACATGAATCAAAGTAGTATCATTAGGGGGTGAAGGAAGAGGATCCTCCATATGACTCATCAATGGTTCCATACGAGGAATAGGAGCGTTAGAGTTGTTATCCTCAAAAGTAGGGTTAGTAACATTCTAAACAGCCATCTCCTCTTTTTGTTTCATCACTTCCCTATCTTTACAAAGATGAGGATGCTTACGAAAGCATTCATTCATTCCATGTCAATGCATCTTACAAAAGGAACAAAATATAGGCAAATTTTCAAACTCGACTTTTTGGAAATACCCCTTGACTTCAAATCCAATCCAAATCTCATTAGGATAGTTTTTAGAAACATCAATTTTGATCAAAACCCGAGCGACAGATGGCCTGGACACAGACGCCGTCGCTTGATCAGTTTGCAACGGTTTCCCAAAAATAGAGGCCATACCAAAAAGAATTTGACGATTGAAGAAGTGAAGTCTCAAATTAGGGAAAGAAATCCACACCGGAGCAATAGGGGATTCCTCCCTAACATCAAAATCTGGGGTCCATTTAAGCAACCGCATTTGACAAGCTTGAATATAATAAGATCTATGAGCAAATATATGACTATAATCCAGATCATTAGAAAGTTGTATAGGCACATGCCTTTGATCAAGCAAGCCAATATGAAATGATCCATAAAGTTTAAGATTAAGAAAAAATTTACGAATCACATCAAGATTTGGACATCTCAACACAAATTTCCCAACAAGTGTTAAAGCATAAGGGGCTGCCAGAAGATCAACCACAGAATCCTCAAACAGCAGAGCCGGGCAACCTTTAAAGGACGAGTGCACAAATTTCAGATTAGAAGGTAAAGAGGAAACTCCAGCTAGAACATCTCTAAAAGATCTCAAAATCCCCTCATTAGGAGAGGACGATGTCGGGACCGATGATGAAGGGGGCGTCATCGCCCAACACCAGAAAACACCAAAGGAACAAAACGTTAACGGAAAATAATCAAAATGAAAGAGATAAATCTGACAAACAGAAAAATCAAAAAAAGGGAAGCCACGAGAGGATCACACCAGCGTCGGAGAATCGACCCGAAATTGCCCCAGAATCGCCTCAGCCAGAGTGACGATTTTATTTTTTTTAATCATCATTATAAAAAGATAGAATATAATAAAGAAAAAACTTGTAATTGAGAACGTTAGATATTGATGTTCTTCTTATATATTACCTATAATTTCTCCAATACATATTAGAAAAATATTAACTCTAAGCACTAAGGTTTTATTAGATACAATTTTGATGAAGAAATTGCCTAAACAAGTTTGGTTAAGCTACATTAATTATATAAGCTAATTCCTTATGGCTAACTTAAAGGATTCCAACCCAATTTTCAAAATCTCCAAATCTGCAGACTAAGTAATTCTTCAATGGAATCTCAATGTCATAAACACATCTTAAAATGAAACAGCCAATTGCTCGTGTAAAATAGGCATCATTTAACAATTTGACAATAATCAGATATATAAGAAATATATATATATTAATCAATATGAAATACCATCAGGTTTACCAACCCCTTGAACACCCCCATCATTTCAAAAGCTCACAAACAAATTTTATTATAGGATCAAAGAACTTAAAATTGAGAGAAATCATCTAAAAGTGATTCAAAAAATCTAAACGTGAATATGTCGTAACCATTATCAGGTGGCATAAAACTCAATGATAATGAAAGGGTGCTCTGTGAATCATGGAGAGAGAGAGAGATAGAGAGAGAGAGAGAGAGAGAGAGAGAGAGAGAGAGAGAGAGGCAGAGAGAGGCCAGTGACGGTGTGGGCAACTAGGCATTTGAAAGAGAAAGAAGGGAGTAACAGGAGTTACGCCTTCAATCCGTGGCTTCGTGCGCATGTGAAAGAAGAGCTTCGGTCCATGGTCTGTACACGTGTGAAAGAAGCAAGGTGGAAATGTAGGATTCAGATGCCGAAAAAAAAACCCAATATTAATAATTTGCTTTAGGCAGTAATTAAGAAGCAGTAAATAACTTTAATTAGATATTAATCACACAGTTAGTGGAGGACCATGCCCCCAGGATCCCCAACTTAAATCCGCCCATGCTTATGGCCCATGTTCAAAACTCATCAAAGTAACATATAAGTATTTTTTAAAATAAATAATAATAAAATTATATATAATAATAATAATAATAATTAGGAGTTATACTAATAAGTTTTAAATTAATTTTTAAATAAAACAAAAAATGTTAATATTTATTATTAAATAAAAACTATATATTTTTAAAATTCATTTGTTATATTTAATAATTTAATTTAAATATATATATTAAATGTTACAAGTTTTAATTAAATATAATAATTTACGTAACATTTTAGTAAAATTTTATTTAGAAATTTCAATAAAATGTTATATCTAATCAAAATATTATTAAAATATTTATATTTATTTTAATTATTAAAATGTTATATTTAATTTAATAATATTTGATATAAACATTTTAATAATATGATATTTATTTTGAATATTTAATTATTTAAATGTTAGATAATTTAGTGATATTTTATATTTAATATTAATAATAAAAATTAAATGAGTAATTATTATATTAAGTTAAAAAATTAATTTAAAATTTATTAGTATAACTTCTCATTTATGCTTTTATTAATATTAAATCTATATATTTTTTAATTTTATTATCATTAATTTTAATTCTAAAAATGTGTAAATGTTATGAGGAGAGTTTTGAGCATGAGCCACATGCTTTTGAGACTAAGGATTCTCACCACTTGAGTACTATAAAAAAAAAGTTTATAAAAATTTTGTAAATTATATATTTATTAATATAGCATATAACAAATAACAAAATTTTATTTTTTTTAAAATGCTAATATACTTAGTATTTCTTAAGAAAATGCTAATCAGATTAGTGTTTTCTTGAGAAATGCTAATTAGATTAGTATTTTTTTAAGAATTCTATTTTAATTAGCATTTTATCTCCTTTTAAAATTGTTTTATAATTATATTTATTTTGCTTATTTATTTTTTAATCATGCTCCATTTTAAAATTTCATATCTAAAGTGTTGTATATGCTTTTGTCTTTCATTATAATAAGAAATAAGCAAACAAAACATTAGGCCTTGCTTATATATAAGGATAGGAGAGAGTTTGAAGTTGATTATGGGAGATATTCTTAAGAAAGTTAATGTTGGCCACACCACCCTAAGATAAAACTAATCACAGTAGAGATAATGAAGTTATGTACGTGATAAGTGTAAATAATGTATTACTTTATGTATTATATTTTCAGTAAAAATGTATTTTTTTAGTTGTGTCGTATAGGAAAAATATTAAAAAGGCATGAAATTTTAAGTATCATCCAGCGTTGTGGCATCAGACAAAACAACGCCGCAGCGCCATCAAAGGCACCATTAGAGCGCTACAACATTGACATGGCAACACTGACTACTCTGTTTGACAATGCCTTGGTGTCAAAATGGTCAGCTTTGCAGCTCCATGTTCACTGACTTCAACCACTACGGCGTCACAATATATCACATCTCAACGCCAAAATTTCCACTCCAGCGTCGCAACATTCACAAGTTAGCAACGCCGCAGGGTGGCAGTTGTAACTTCTAAAGATACGATCTATTAGCGAAATGATATGACTGTTCACTAAGTAATCGATTCACGTCAGCAGGTGCGCGACGGAGCAAATACATCGGTGCAGTAGCATTAGTTCATTTATGGGCGTTGCGGCACCAATCTTTCAAGTGTTGCAGCGCCAGTTGCCTAATTTATATTTTTCTATAAATAGTTATTATGTTATGTTTGTAAGAGAGTTCAGCCACTTGCATAATTTTAGTATTTTTAAGAGTACTTCTTTAGATCTCTTTTAGAGTCAAATCTAAGAGAGACTAGAAAAATTTTAGATACAATCATTAGAGTGTTTAGTCAATATTTGTTTAAGCAACTCTGTACATTAAGGAATGAGTGTAAAGGAGATACATTAATCTTTTTTAGTGATATTGTTCTCTTGTATTTCCATTCTTCTATGATTTCAATGAAAATGAGTTTGTTTATCTTTTCTTTCATGTCTAGCTAATTATCTAATTTTGGATTAATGATGTAAAGAACATATTAAATGCTAATGAAGATTCTTGTACTCTAAACTTAAATGATATTTTTAATATTATCCCGCTCTTTATTTAATGCATATAGTGGCCATATGTGTAGTTAAAATTTAGTGTGATATATAGCCTCAACAAAGGAATGCAAGAATAATCAGAAATATTAAAGCAGTATGTTTGCATACCTAGACATAGGATGTAAAATATGCTATATTCTTAAGAAGAGGATATAACAGTAGGAGGTCAGCAAATATCCTTTTCATCGCTATAAGCTTGATAAAGATCTAGGGATGCATATGCTCTGAATCACATTAAAGATAAAAATTTTATTATGAAAGATATGTAATTTACATTCATCAATCTAAAATATTTTATTTAAATATTGTATACATGATTTTACTGTTTGTATTCAATGATTGAATGTCCACACCTAACAATTTTATTTCAGTAGGATAATTTTTTAATTAGAGTAAACAGTAATAGTTGATTGCTGAAAAGTATACTTCTTTGTGGGTTTGATACTCTACTCTTATCACTTTATTATTTGATTCGACATGTATACTTGTGTATATTAAGTGGGGTTTATTATTTTTATATATCGAAGAAAATCAAAGCATTGTTTAGGGGAGATAGAGCCTTAAATATTTTTATAATTTGAAATTGCACTCCATAGTAGCCACGTCAAATTTTTGACGCCGTTGTCGGGGAAGTATTTTGCTTTTTACAAATTATAACTACATTATTGAATTAATTGCATAATTAGACTTGCTTATATCCTTTGTTTTATGTATAGTTTATGATTCCATATTCATTATTACATTAGTTGCTGTGTTGAATAGTTTTGCATTCTATTTTGTGGTAATAAAAGTTATAAGCTTAATATTAGTGCATTATATATATATATATATATATATATATATATATATATATATATATATATATATATATATATATATATATATGAGTGCTGCAATACTTAGTCATTTAAATCAAAAAGTGTACACTTGCCAAAAGTGAAATTATATTGTACCGTTATAACTTTAATTATTAAAGTTAGGTGAGCACCGCAGTGTAATAAGCAAGCACCATGGCGTTATCAAGCATCATAATTGATTCAGTTATAATGTTGCAGCGGTTCCCTGACATAAGTGCCGAGGCATCAACACATGTCAAACGCCACTGAGGTGGCCCTTACCGAAGGGATGATCCAATTTCTAAAAACCAGCGCCGCTGCACCATGTAGCCTAAACCGCTACAGCACTGGTTGGTTGACCATTTTGTCATTTTGTTTCTGCATTGAGCACCACAGCGCCGTGTCTTGTAACACTGCAACACTTTATCATGTTATAAGTAGGGTATTTATTTTTCATTTCATTTAACACCTTCCATTTCCTTCAAACTCTTCTCTTTTCTTTGAAATCCTCTCTAGAATAATGGCTCCTAAAATGTTTGGCCTGTAGGCAATGTGTATGTTCTTTACAGTGGACCAATGTTGCTTGCAAATTGATATCATTAGGAGACTGAGGTATTTGTTACACGCTTGACGTGAATACTGCTCATCAACTATTATTATCCATAGGTGGTTCATAACATATGCCAAGAATTTTGTAATCTTACATAGGGTCAAATGATATTAATCACTTACAAATTATATTTACTTAAAGCTTGTTCAATACGTCTTGGCCATCAATTCGTTATGCTCACTACGCATTGCTCTCCATTATTGATGTATTTTCTTGACGTCAAATTATTGCTGATGATAAAGACACTATTGTTATCCTTCATATTTACTCATTTTATAGATTTATTGCTTGTGTGTGAGTTATGGCGAACATTATAATTCAATGCTTGCATTTATCATATGTTGCTAATGCTTGCACCATATATTATTGAAAGTTCGTGAGGGGTGGTAAACCCTAAAGAACTAGTCCCGAGGCTAACCAAGAGAGGGGTGAATTGGATATTTAAAAAATTCTTTAACCAAAAAGAAAAATATTTTTATATCTTGCAGAAAAATGAATTAAATTGATAATAAAAAGATAAATCAGATTTCACCTAAGTAGTTAATTGCATTAAAAATAAAATGCAGAAAATAATAAGAAAGAACACACTAAAATTTATAGTGGTTTAGTCCAACCTGACCTACGTCCACTCCCTAGAACCTCTCGTTCCAAGTATTTCACTAAACATTTGGTGACTTTCCTTTAGCCCCCACAGTTAGGCGGAGAAGCTCTTACAAAATTTCTTCCACCTCCCACGGTGCGATAGAAAACCTGAAATCCTTTTCACCCTCCTAGTGAGGTAGAGAACCTGTAATCCTTTTTCACCCTCCTCGTGAAGGTAGAGAACCTAGAATCCTTTTCCACCCTCTTGGTGAAGGCAGAGAACCTGGTCCATTGACACCAAAGAGATCTTCTTCTTTCCAAAACTTTCCTCAAGACAAACCTTGAATCTGATGGTACTAAGATGCAAGCTTGCCGGAGCAACCATGTGAAATCCCCTCTAAGGATCTTCTCCCTCTCAAACTCCACCCTTTTCTCTCTCCCTTTCAAGGCTCTCTCTTCAAGTTTTTTCCAGAAGAATGAAGACTCAATACGTGCCAAAGACACTTACTAAGTGCTTTGAAAAAACTTAAATAGAGGGCTCCAAAAAACCTAAAAACTCAATTCTGGTGGCAAATATCATCTAGTAGGATCGGATGATTGTCCAGTACGATGTGCTTAAATAGAGGGCTTCAAAAAACCCTAAAACTCAAGTCTGGCTCCAAATATCTTCCAGTACAATCGTAGGATTATCCAGGATAATGTGTAGAATTTGATCTGATAGTATAGGATGATCAGTTCAAATTTGTACTGATCATCCTTTATGAGTCTAAGCTCATCTAGGATGATTCTGTGATCGTCTAGTACAATCAGAATATCAAATTAAGCAGATTTGATTGACTAATCACAGGATTAATTTTGACAATATTATCATAGATCATCCAGTACGATGTATATCGTGATGGACGATTTGAACAAAAATTTAAATCTTAAAATCTTACATAAATTATGATTGGCAGCTTTTTTTCATAATCATAAAGGATCATCTAGTATGATTAGTTCAAAAATTGAACATCTAATTTTGACTAAATCTTACTCCTTTGAGTGTGTGTGTGCATGATCATCAAGCTAACAAAAATTGAACATCTAGTTTTGACTTGACTCAAGAAATCCAAAATTACATTAATTAATATTACAGACTCTTTACAGCATAATCTATTCTACCCTAATCTTGAGCTTTGGTTCTTCATTAGATGGTGCATGGTGTTCCTGAAATATTAGTACACACAAACAAGTATAGAATGAAAATACTAGGAGACATAAAGATACGAGCTATAATATTTATTATCATCAAAAGCATAAACTCGTGAGCTTGAGTCGCAATAATCTCTCCTTTTTTAATGATGGCAAATATTACTGGGTAAATTTACAAACTAAAAGTATTTTCTCCTAATCTCCCCCTCACTAAGATAAAAAATTTTAAAAATAGAAAAAAATATAATTTTTTTTTAAATTTTTTATTTTAAAATAAAATAAATAAAATAAACCAAAAAAGATAAACTAAATAAACACAACACAAATACAATAGTATATTTTTCCCCTTTAATATTATCAAAAAGAAGAGGAGTAAAGAAAAATAAAATAAACAAAAAATAGACTAGAAGATCAAATAGTCCCTGATCTAGTGAAGGTGATGTTTTAGAAGAATTAGTTTGAAATTTTAATATTTTCCTGAAATGAGAAAGTTACCTCTTGATTTTATTCAAAAACTTAGCAAGGCTTGTATTGACCATGCATAATCTCAGAAAGGTTAGAGATTTAGAAATTGTTAATCCAAGCTCAGGTTCCTTAAGGGCTAAAAAACTTTTTAAAGCAAATATCTAAATCAATGACAAATTAGAGAAGAAAATAAATCTTTTCAAAACTTCTTTCATGAAAAATATCTAATAGAAGATTAATACAAAAATTTGAATCAAAAGTCATGATTTTCAAACTCAAGTATTGAAAATATTAATAGATATAAAGGTTTTCTTAAGATTTAAAAAGTACAAGAAAGGTAAGCTAACTCATTGTGGGCTCATTTTGTGCCTCTTTATTAGTTTTTGGTGCACTTTGTGTATCTTTTGATTTTTAATACACTTTATATATTTTTTTATTTTGATGACATTGCACATCTTTTCAGCTTTAGGCTCATTTTATGTCTCTTTTTTTTTTATAAATATGCTTTCTTTCTGCAATTTTAAAGGCTAAAGCAAACCCAATCTAGTGACAAAAATGAACAACTTGATTAAGAAAATTATAAAGTGGATTCAACAACTTGCAAAAAATTCCTATGAGATAGAGAAAATGTAGGGAGATAAAAAAGTTTAATTTCAAATTTTAATTTATAATTTGATAAAGATTTTGAATCAAAAGTGAAATAGCCTCATTAAAGAAATGAGATAGAGAGACAAAATCATGAGATTCCTTCATTTGACTGATTTTAGAGAAGTCAAGCACAACTTACATAAAATTTTAAAAAAATAAGAGGTAAATTTTTTATTACTAGAAAAAATGATCTTTGAAAAATGATTTAATTTTTTAAAATGTATATGAAATAGAATGTGATATGTGTGTGTTGATAAGAGAAACTTCATAAACAATATGGAGACTAATATAAAATTTAAAAGAAAAACATAAAATAATAAGAAAAATTAAACACAAAGAAAACATAAAAAATAAATATAAATGCAACGAATATATACATACACGCACTAAAAAATAAATAAACACACAAAAAGGCTTTAAACATCATCTTGCTCCTGATTTCATGATTCAGAAACTAGGTCTGCCGAGGAGATTTTTTTTTATCATTTGCCCTTTTTGCAATTTGCTTATTTTTATCCTTTTCCTTTACATGAAGAGTTTTTAAGTTTGGGCATGATTTTTCATATGTTTATATTTTTTACATCTAAAGCAAATAACGTTAGAGAAAATCTTAGCATTCTTATCATTTTTACCTTTATTTCACTTTTGTTGATGCTTATGCTTGTGCTTTAGTAGACTTTCCAATTTGCTCGTTACTGATATTAATTCTTCACTTTCATCATCTACTAAGCCACTTTTATCCATGTCTTCAGTATTTAACACTAACATTTTTCCTGAATCCACAAGTCTTTAACTCACAGTTTGCTCGTAGGTAATGAGTGAGACAATCAGATTATCAATAGAATATTCATTTAATTTTTTTGATTCATAAATAGCAACAACTTTGGCATCAAAGTTATCAAGTCGAAAGCATAGAATTTTATTTACCTTTTCAAAGTTTAAAAATTCTTTACCTAAAGCATATAATAATATCATAATTTGAATAAATCTAGAATACATATTTAAAATCATCTCATAAGATTTCATGCAAAAAAGTTTATAATCATGTATTAGAATATTTAATTTAGATTGCTTAACTTCACTAGTACCTTTATATGTAGCACATAGTTTATCCCAAATTTTCTTACCAGTAGTGCATGTGGATACTAACATACAATCTTCAGAACTCAAAGCATAAAAAAATAGTTCAAACATTTAGTATTCAATTGAGCATTGATTTATTCTACTCTACTCCATTCATTAAAAGGAATATTAATTTTAATTCCATCTAAAACATGTGACGATATAGAATAACCAGTTTGAATCATATGCTACATTCAATCATCTATTGATTTCAAGGAAGTAGACATGCAAATTTTTTAAAAATAAAAAAAATATATTTTCAAACAAAGGTGGTCGGGTGATTGAATATCCTTCCGCAATATTACAATTTTCAAAATTTTCCAAGGATCTTTTTTCAAAAGTTTTCTAAAACTTAATTTATGAATCCCTCTCTGAAATAACTTAAAAAATTTGTGAGGTGTGTTAAACCCTAGAGAACTAGTCCCGAGGCTAACCAAGAGGGGGGGTGAATTGAATATTTAAAAACATCTTTAACCAAAAAGAAAAATCTTTTTATATCTTACAACAAAAATGAATTAAATCAATAATAAAAAGATAAATCAAATATTTCACCCAAGCAGTTAATCACAGTAAAAATAAAGTATGAAAAATAATCAGAAAGAATACATCAGAATTTTATAGTAGTTTAGTCAAACTTGACCTACGTACACTCTCCAGAATCTCCCGTTCCAAATATTGCACTAAAACTTTAGAGGCTCTCCTTTAGCCCCCACAGCTAGGCGGAGAAGACCTTATAAAATCTCTTCCACCTCTCCCGGTGCGATAGAGAACCTGAAATCCTTTTCACCCTTCTGGTGGGGAAGAGAACCTGGAATCTTTTTTTATCCTCCTTGTGAAGGCAGAGAACCTGGAATCCTTTTTCACCCTCCTAGTGAAGGCAAAAAACCTGGTTCTTTGACACCAAAGAGATCTTCTTCCCAAAACTTCCCTCAAGATAAACCTTAAATTCGATGATACTAAGGTGCAAGCTTGCCAGAGCAATCGTGTGAAACCCCCTCCACACTCCATTGAAACCCCCTCCAAGGATCTTCTCCCTCTCAAACTTTACCCTTTCCTCTCTCCCTTTCAAGGCTCTCTCTTTAAGTTTTCTCCAGAAGACCGAAGACTCAATGCATGCCAAAGACACTTATTAAGTGCCTTGAGAAAGCTTAAATAGAGGGCTCCAAAAACCCTAGAAACTCAATTCTAGCTCGTCCAGTATGATCGCAGGATCATCCAGTACGATGTGCTTAAATAGAAGGCTTTAGAAAACCCTAAAAACTCAATTCTATTGCCAAATATCATCCACTATGATTGTAGGATTGTCCAGAATGATGTGCAAAATTTGACTTGATAGTCCATAATGATCACTAGATAGTTCAAGATGATCAGATCAAATTTGTACTGATCCTCCTTTACGAGTTTAAGATCATCCAGGATGATTCTATAATCGTTCAATACGATTAGAATATCAAATTAAGCAAATTTGATTAACTAATCCTAGGATTAATTTTGGCAACATTGTCATAGATCATCCAGTATAATGTATATCGTGCTGGATGATTAGAACATAATTTAAATCTTGAAATCTTTCCTAAATTATAATTGACGGCTTTTTTTCATAATAATAAAGGATCATCCTGGATGATAGAAATCATCCAGTATGATTAATTTAAAAATTAAACATTTAGTTTTGACTAGATCTCACTCCCTTGAGTGTGTGTGTGCATGATCACCAAGCTAGCAAACACCTTTACAAGACTTGACTCAAGAAATCAAAAATTACATTAATGAATATTACAGACTCTTTGCAACATAACTTATTCCACCCTAATCTTGAGCTCTGATTCTTTGTTGGTTGGTGCATTGTGTTCCTGAAATGTTAGTATACACACAAACAAGTATAGAATAAAAATACTAGGAGACATAAGGATACGAGCCATAATATTTATTATCATCAAAAGCATAAACTTGTGAGCTCGAGTCGTAACAATTATAATCACATCTGCTCATTTGTAAGCATGATCAAGATGGATATTCTTCATGGGCAAATTAAGGGTCTACATTATTACTTGCAATCAAGAGACATGCACTCATTAATTATTATATATGAATGAGGTGAAGAAATTTTAGCTACAATGTATCATTATTTGTAGTTTCCCCTTGATGTTCATTTGAGCTCTTTGAATCATCACTTATCATTTGCATGACTACAAAACTTTAAATTTAAGATTCAATTCTCTTTCATCCTTTTGAGTTCTTTGTGTCGTTATTCAAATCAAGTTCCTTATTGATTATTCATTTTAGTTCCATGTAGCTTATATTTAGTTTGAGTACCCTGCTGTTTGAATTAAGTTATGTCCCCTATTGTCTTGTTCAGTTCAAGTCCCCTGTACTTAGTTTATTTGAGTTCAAATTAATCCCCTCATAAGTATAATTTTTGATAGCCTCCTGGTGTCTCCCCCATGTAGGGGAAATTTCAAGTGTCTAGTCTATCCCACCATGCTACAAGAGAATGTATAGTAGGTGTCAGGCGACACCACAGCCGTAGTCTTCAATCCTACCATACTACGAGAGTGTGTATGGGCCTTTGAGGTCCCTATTTAGAAATGCATAAATTTTTTTCCCACCGGCACTGAGGCACATACGAGTACTTAGAAGTATCCCCGTTATGCTACGAGAGCCTGCACGAGGCCTACCCGCTTCGTCGTAAGCATCGCACCAGACTCCCTCCTACCGTGATATGAGAGCGCATATAGGGGGTCCTACATTGAGCCAAAAATGCTAAATGCAAGGTTTAAGTTGGGAAATCATATCTTCATGGTGATGTTGAAGAGATGATGAAGATGTGCACAAAAAATTTTCCCCCAGTTTTTTATTTTCTCTTCTTTTTTTTAAAAATCATTTCCTTTCTCTTTTTTTTCAATCTCTCTCTTTTTTTTTTGGCAACATATATACTAACAAGTAAACTAACAACATTAATCACCTTACTTAATAATGACAAACAATGCTCAATGATGGAAGTGAGTAAGTTAGAGATACTAGAAAAATAAAAATAAAATAACTTACTTATTTTGGGTTTATGAAAAATGGGTTATTTGAAGAGATTTTGGGCTGGTTTTAATGGATTGATTTTTTTAGTGAGCTGTTTAGAGTGGGATTTATGGGTTGGAGGCGTAGTGGGGTGCTGTTGGGTTTTGGAGGGATGAGTGGGCTGTTGGAGTGCAAACTAGAGAAGAGAAAAAAAAGCTATAAATAGGCTTTTGTTGATTAGTGGGGCTAGATTATGGGCTCTTGAATAAGTGAGAAGAGGGGGCTATTTTGGAAGTGGGCTGAAGCAATAGTGAGTTGGAAGTATTGGACTGGGAGAAGAAGGCATATATAGGCTATTTTGTTCTTACTATTTTTGAGAAAATTTTTTAAAATTAATTGATTCTTCTTATACATCACCACCACCTCCACCGGATCAGGGTCCTATGATATTTAGTTTGTTATATTTGTTCCCTTTTTGTTTTTTCTATATTTTTCTTCTTTTTGATAATGTCAAATGCGAAGAATGTATTTGGCAAGTTGTATTTATGTTCTTCTTGTATTTACATTAGTTCATCTTGTTGATGTTTTTATTTTTAAAAAAAAAGGAACTTTTTCATTTCCCCTATTTTTAATATAATTATCTTAGTGAGGGAAAGATTAGGAGAAAATAGGCTTAGTTTGCAAATTCAACCAGAAATATTTGCCATCTTCAAAAAGGGAGAGATTATTATAATTCGAGCTCATAAGTTTATATTTTTGATGATAATAAATATTATGGCTCATATCTTTATGTCTCCTAATATTTAGATTCTATATTTATTTGTGTGTATACTAATATTTCAGGAACACCATGCACAATTCAACAATGATTCAGGACTCAAGATTACGTAGAATAAGTTATGTTAAAAGAGTCTATAATTTTCATTTATTTATTTTAAATTTCTTGAGTTAAGTTTTGTAAGGATGTATTCTAGCCTGATGACCATGCACACACACACAAGGGGACCAAAAATAACTTTAAATATTTTAATTTTTTTGTATATCGTATTGGATAATCTATTATTACAGAAATTAATTAAATTTTTTTATTGATCTGAAAAAATAATTTTAAAATATAACTAATCATATAGTATGAACACCACATCGTAATAGACGATCCGTTATAATTAAAATTCCCTTCGTTTAATAATTTAGGCAAAAATTGAATTGGAAATATTGCTCTATTCATACCATACGATCTGGATCGTACTGCATGATGTGTAAAATCTTGCCTAAATTAATCTTGTGATTAGTCAATTGAATCTGCTTAATTTTGATATTCTGATTGTATTGTATGAACTGGATCGTACTGTACGATCAACAGAGACGATATTTGGTCATCCTAGGATTTATCCTGGATGAACTACAAGTTGATTATACTAATCATATTGTATGATCATGTGATCGTACTGTATGATCCTACGATCGTACAGTACGTAGGATCGTACAGTATGATCTTCGATATATAAATTGAATTTTTAGGGTTTTCTAAAGCCCTCTATTTAAGCTTTCTCAAAAGACTTTATATGAGTCTTTGGCATGCATTGAGTTCTTTTTGTCTGGAGAAAACTTAAAGAGAGAGCTTTGAAAGGGAGAGAGGAAAGGGTGGATTTGGAGAGGGAGAAGATCCTTGGAGGCGATTTCAAGGGAGTGTTGAGGGGGTTTCACACGGTTACTCCAACAAGCTTACACATAAGTACCATCATTATCAAGGTTTGTCTTGAGGAAAGTTCTTAGAAGAAGAAGATCTCTCTGGTGTCAAAGGAACCGACTACTCCTCCGCACTGGGGAAAGTGAAAGGGATTCGAGGTTCTCTACCTGTGAAAAGATTACAGTCCTCTACCGCACCAAGGTTTTGGAAGAAATTTTGTAAGGGCTTCTCCACCTAGCTGTGGGGGCTAAAGGAGAGTCACTAAAGGTTTAGTACAATACCTAGAATGGAGGATTCCGGGGAGTGGACATAGGTCAGGTTGGACTAAACCACTATAAATTCTGGTATGTTCATTCTGATTATTTTTTATACTTTATTTTTACTACGATTAACATCATGGGTGAAATATTTAATTAATCTTTTTATTATTGAATTAATTTACTTCCGCTACAAGATATAAAAAGAATTTTCTTTTTATTAAAGAATTTTTAAATTACCAATTCACCCCCCCCCCCTCTCTTGGTTAGCCTTGGAACTAGTTTTATAAGATCTAACAACCTTCATAAACTTTCAGCGGCTATATGAGTTGGTGGTAGGCTCAGTTGGCCTGAGGCAAACTGAGGGAGCATAGATATGGATTCAATCCACTTAACATGCAGGTGAAAGCTAGAGGTCCGTTGACTGCAGGAGGCTTTGTATGAATAGGGAGGCAGGAGATTTTGCTATAGGCAGTTTAGAGAAATGCTGATCGTGGGTTGTGTGGCTGGGCTGGAGACGGTGTGGTGTGGAGTAAGGGGATGTAATGCAGCTTAAGGTTGATCGGCACAGTAACAGAAGACAGACGGGGCTGAGATGGGTGAATGCTCACAGATGGGGTTAGCGTGGGTACGGTGTGCGTGGATTTGCGGTTGGAGATAAAAAATCAAAGGAAAATTAAAAGCTTGAAGGCTTTTCTTTGTCTGATGTTGGAGTCGAACATAAGGGAGGTCTGGACATAAATGGTGTTGGCTACCTGGCTGTGTCAGAGCTTCTGGGATCGGAGGGGTAGTGAATAGGCAAAGGTTTGGTTGTATACGAGCGAGAGAGGACGTCGGGAGCAGGAGGTACTTACATGCATAATTTTATCGAAGAAGGTTTCGTTTGACTTCATTTTAATCTTTGCAGCAAGCCTTTGATCGAGGCAAAAAATCCAAAGAGCGATTGATTTGTAGAGTTTCAGCTAATTTTAAGAGATTTTGCACAGACGATATGAGATTAGTATGATTCAAATTAATTTTGATTTGAATTCAGATTGATTGATTTTTTTTAAAATTAATAATAATAATAATAAATTATTATTATTATTAATTTGCAATGGCAACAAAAGGTCAATTTCTTAAAAATTCTTATTTTGCATATAATTTTCTTAATTTGAGTGCAATTATCTCAAAACTCACCTCGATTTATGAGCACAGACTTCATTGGGCAAAATTATGGTTGATTTTGGGTAATGTCGATGTTCCGAACGCAACGATAAAGTTTATTTTGAGATCAAAAGTCATTTGGACAAATTCGCGTGTTAACTTCCTTGATTCACGTTGATCCTCTCACTCAACTTTAATTGATCAAATAAACAGTTACTTTTGGGTATTGACGATGAACCAAAAGCAACGACGAAGTTTGTTTTACTATCCAACGTCGTTTGGGCGACGTCGCGGGTCAATTTCTTCCCTTTTTTTTTTTTTTCGATTTTTGCTGATTTCTCCAGATGACTCATGATTTATGTCAATTTCTTTGGATGACTCCAATTGAACAAGTTGATAGTAATTTTTGGGTGTCAGCAATGTTCCAGAAGCAACGAAGGAATCTGTTTTGCAATCGGACGTCGTTTGGGCGATGTTGCTCATCAATTTTGGGTGTTAGTCGTCCCTTTGGACCGATCTTATCTGATTTGACTATGAGGGGCCCTCTCTTAGGCAAATTTGATGTTCTGATTGCAACGGCGCAGTCCATTTGACAATCGGAGGTCATTTGACTCTTCAAGTAATGTGTCATGTTGACGTGTGTGTTACTTCATTCGCCAATTTTGCTCCTTTTGCGCATGGTTTAATGTGTAGGGGGTCAACAACTTCTCAGCCACAAATTTTCTTTTGGTGATAAAATCTCTTTTGTTGACTCTATTTTCATTTTCTTAGGACCACTTCTCTTTTGGAGGTT
Organism: Dendrobium chrysotoxum; assembly: GCA_019925795.1. NCBI lineage: Eukaryota > Viridiplantae > Streptophyta > Magnoliopsida > Asparagales > Orchidaceae > Dendrobium > Dendrobium chrysotoxum. Next base: position 29,450,652 of record CM034314.1, read on the forward strand.
GTTATGACAATTGAAACTTATTATCAGCTCTTGATTATGACTTAGTCTTGGTCATATTTAATAGGTGCTACTTTGAAGTTGGACTACATTAACTGCATCCTTTCTTTACTAATGTCTTTACAGTGGTGACCCTATCATAAAATCAAGAGGCTATATTGACATTCTCTCAAAGAAACGTGTAAAAAGGGATAATATCTTCTATACGAAATCCAGTTTCTAAAAGGAAACTTTTCTCTTGCGAGTTGGATAGAGGATATTTTAGATCTTATATGATATGAACCTAGTATGATCAAGAAGAGTTTATTTTTTGTTTTTCCTTAAAGCCTATATAGTTTGGGAATTATTCCTGATCTTAAAAAACTCTTCCTCACACTTTGCATTTAAAAAAAGTGGAGTTGAGCCCTAGAGAAGAGTAGAGAAATATATCTAAGTTTAGACAATCATCATTTCCACCTCTCTTTATTTAATATTTTTTCTACCTTAGATAATGGTTGTGCCTCATTGAGTAGGAAGCTTCAGCATCATTTACCTTAAGGGAAAAAAGCATGATACTCTATACTAGAGTCTTCGACTCTCCCTCCCAATTAATCATCAGTTTTTTCTAACTTTTTTGTATGAAATTCTTTTGAAAATTGAGAATCAAGGAGGGGGACTTAGAGGATCTCTCTCGACACTCCTCTTATTTGGAACTTGTAATTAGAAATAGTGGCAACTTTAACAAATCTCCTAGCCAAGTGGGCCATATCTCTTTTCCTTAAAAGAGAACTTAAGAGTAAGAGCCTCCCTCGACGAAGGATTCCAAATCAGAACCTTGATTTTCAACATACTCACAATCCTTATTCATATAGATATGATAAAATCACAACAAAACTAAACTCAAGCTGAATGTAATTGTTTAATCCATATTTACTAACATTCTATTTCCTACTTTGTAATCTTCAAAAACCTTCCTTCTTTATTAACACAATTAGTTTTCTTGCATTTAAGTGTGAGTTCAAAGATCATTTTTAACTGAATCCAACACAGTCAGTAATCAAGTTGAATTCTAATTGTTGATGTTGTTCTGCTTTAGTTTGATTTATTGAAAATAAATTCATTTACACTCAGAACTCAGTGCATGGAAGTCTAATTAGGGGAATTTCCTTTACAAATTCTACTAATTCCATTCAAAATCACATCAGAATTGTATCAAAAATTTTTTTTTAAATATTGTAAACCTGTACAATTATATAGTAGTTTCCATTTGTAAGAATACCAACTTATTGACCTCTGACTCAAACTCAAAAGTAAAAAAATAAAAAATAGATATAATAAAAAAAACCTGCTCAAATCTCTACCCCATCTTGTATCTCTGCTAAAATTTCGCTCAGAGCCTCAGTCTGCTATAGTGTCATATCTAAAGTATGTGATTCGGCACCGTTTCAGAGTTGACCATGCACAAATCTGTCTCGATTGCACTCCGTACGCGTTAATAAAATGAGAGTGAACGGCTGATTTTCTTCTTTTTTCTTCTTTCAATCTCATGCTCAAGCTTCAGCCGATTTTGTTTTGTTCAAAAATCCCAACTCCAACCTCATTCTCATGACATCCGGCCTCCTCTCTCCTAACTGCAGGCCACACTCATCTCCCGTTCTCTCCCTCCCTTATGTTCTCTTAAGGCCATGCGAGAAGTCGTCTAGATCTAATGATCTGGCCGTAGGTTTTGAATCCGATCAAGCCATTCTCTTGATCTTCAACTCCGGCTCCCCCATAGGCCCGACTTCTGCCCTTCTCTTGCTGTTCTTCTCCAATTGCACCAAGCCTGGCTGCCGACCTCAATCGAACTCCCACGCTCAATGCTTCTTCTTCCCGCAGCTCTCACACCTGCCTATAGCTGACCTCCTCCTCCCTTATTCATAAACCTCTTCCCTAGCCTATTGATCTTATTTATGTATGAGGTCACTATAACCCACTTGGGTTTTCTTTTGGTGACCTAATGATCGGCAGGTGCTCACTTGTCGATCATATATCTGTCCTAATCAAATCTCAATCCAATTCTCAATCAAATTTCAATCGAACTTTCAATCAACCTTCAACCATTTTTCAATCAAATTTCAATCACACAGCAATCCAGTCTACAATCTACACTTCAATTAAACTTCAATGCAGTCTCAATTCAAACTTCAAACATCCAGTTTTCAATCAATCATCAATCAAACTTTAAATCAAATTCAATCAAGCATCATTAAGTCAGTTTGAATCAATTCTAGTGAATTTTAACCTTGATGGCTTCGATCAATTTAGTTCAATGTGTCCCAATTAGACTCAAGTGCAAATCAACTTTATTAGCTTTAGTCGACTCGATTTAATTCTTTTCGAGTTAAATTAACTTCGATGAAGACGAATTTGCTATATCAATTGAAATAAAAATGCTATATGATTAATTTGGCTTGTGTAATCTTGCTCTTCTTCTCCAATTTAGCTCTTTGAATCCCCTAAATTTTAAAAATTGATCTCTACCATTGGATTGGAATGATGAAAGGGCATAATTGTCATTTTAAACCCTTTTTTTTAAGGTACTCAAGGGAATTAGGGTTGGCTGTCACTCTTAGATATGACTCCAAGGCTTAGCAGCAAATTCACTCCACAATCAATCCTCCTGCTCACGTCTCCATGCAACTTACATGCCTCCAAGCTCCCTCTCATGACCCCTCTTCCCTGTCATGTTCAATTTTCCCTTGCTCTCGCTAAGGCCAAACAAGTTTAAGCAGATTTTAGTCCAGCTTTTCAGCATCGAACAGAGAAAGTTGGCTACAGATTTCAAACATTAAACAAGGCCGAGTAAAGTAAGGGAATGGTGGGCTGCTCCTATTCTCTTCCTTCCAGAAGTTCATGAAGTCCTTCAATAACAATCAAACGAGCATGGGTAAACACTTTCATGTAAATACAAAAAGAATGGTGATTTAATATTGTGTAAAATTTTCTGTAATGTATATAGTCTTGTTCTTGTTCAATATATTGATTTTAAATATTTGAGTCATATTCATTTTCGGAAATTAATATTGGATGAAGTTTTTGAATCTATTACTCTAAGAGTGAATTTATGGCATGAGGATTTTTCTCTAATTCTCTTTTTTTTTGGTTTAAATGTTATCAAATTGGGCTTAATTTAACTTGGTTAAACCTCTTAACATGGACGAATAATCAGGTTGCCCATATACGACGGCAAATCACGATAGAAATTTGCTGATTTTTATCTCCTTAATTTTATAATCATTGCAATTTCATTTGAATAGAACTTATTATTATTATTATTATTATTGTTATTATTTTTAATATCATTTTTGGAAGCATATTATAGTTATCATATCACGTTATCTTTTCATCTTATTTAACTATGGAACCATTTGGTTTATGATTATAGGCATGCATTCATTTAGAAGGCCTAAAAATATGGAGTTATAGAAGTTCTTAGTCCAAGAAAATATTGCATAAATAGCCATTCAATACTCTGATTTTGTGGGCTTTCGCACATTTACTAACAGAGAGGAGCATATTTTTTTATGGTTTCTTTTTGTCCATACTTGAGAACTTTGAGATAATGATAATGACGAGACTTGCTATTTAGATCATTTAAATGCACGTTGTAGTTACAATATTGCAGCAATTTTCGTAGCTCATTTTAATATCAAGGAGTTGATCATCTTCAAGCGCTATGTGGTTTGGATTTTAGATTTCTAAAAAAAAAATTGAGAGGTTTCTTAATGACTTCCCATTTCATCTAAATTTGGGAATGATCCTTTAAGGCACATCGACATTGACATTTTTTGTTGAAACAAAAATGAGTAAGTTGGTTGTTATCTTTTAGAAGAACATGACAAATTCTCATTCTCATATTATGCTTGGGAAACTAGCTGTCGAGTGAGACTGTTTTGGCATTTAAAACCATGAATATCTTGTTCAATTTCTCAATAATGTGCATTGAAAATACCCATGTCCTTCTTTATGTATACATTAACGTTGAATGAATGAATCCCTTAATTGAAGGATGTTTAGATTGTTTTGTTCCAAGCCTTAATTAAATTTTAAACAATACATGAGGAAAATATCTATTAGAAGATGAGGATTCCACTCTTGAAATTAGTGGCTATTTCTCTTGAAGCAAATCCCTTCTAGAAGTGGTTGAATCAAATCCCTTGTGGGAATGATTCATACTAGATTTATTGTGGAAGTATTTGATTAATATTATTTTCTTATGAGATTGTTTCAATCAATGAAGTGAAGGTTCCTGAAATACATACAATATGCTTGAAAGAAAAAACAGATTGATGGTCCTTTTTTTAATGATAATATGCTGAATATATATTTTATCTCCACAAGTCATGGTTTAGTTGAAAGAATTGCATACATGTCGACTCCCAAGAAATAGTCTCTTATTTTGCCATGTTGATTCAATCCTTTCACAGAAAATACATTCTCATTATTTATATTTGTGGCTTCAACCAAAACTCCTCAAGATGGATTTTATTCATTTTGGTTAACTAGTGATTTGTTCCTTGTGACATATCTTTTTTAAGCAAATTGAAGAGAATGTTTCTTATTTCCTTTTTTTAATTTGATGGTGGTACCATTTTTGGATGGCTGCACTTCTCTTTTTTTCCCTTGAGTGGTTGTATCAATTTTTTTTATCATTCAAAGCAAAAGAAGCTATAAGAACTTTCTCTAGTTGTTTCTATTTTGAGGTAAAGTGAGTATTATATGGAAATTGAACATGAAACTTGAAAGCTGTTCTCACTTGTGATATCTTTTGTAGTTGTTCATTTAACATAAAAGAATCTGGCATATTATAGTACGTATTACATCTATTTTAGTTTCTTAACAAGTGATTACATACATTGTTTTGTGCACGAATATCAAAAAAAAAAATTCATGTGTTGTATGTGTTGATTGTAAGCAATTATAGATCCAATGCAATGGTGTTTTGGGTATTATTGGAAAGCTTCAAGAGTTTGGAAAGGGTTGAGGTTGGCTTTAGGTCTTTCCTTGAGTTGTATTTGGCCTAAGTATTGAGTTGGAAGGTAAAGTAGGGTATGTGCGCATTTAGCCAATCTTGATTGTGGAAGTGAAATGTATACATGTTTAAGCTCCAACATTTTATAATTGGTAATGGATTTGAAGAGTTCATATGCCTACCAATGCTTTGATAATGTGTATGGAGATATTGGGAAAGCTTCTTACATGTCTCATGCGGTGGTATTATGTGACATTTAACTCAAAGAATTATGGTTATGTTGCTAAGCTTTCATTTCAATAATTTAATACAAATTTCTATGGTTTATGTTTGAAGGCTTCTTGAATTATTGGAAGGGAATGAAGTTTCCATGTTTTTTCTTTCATTTATCAAATATCATTTGGCATAAGCGTTGAGTTGGAATAAATGAATAGGTTGGAAACTTATCTTTTGCAAGTTGGGTTCAATTTGAGGTGTATGAATGTTGGAGAGAATACATATGTTTTATGTTTCAATTTTGAAGATTCTTAAGTTTTCCATAAGGTGTTTTGGTTATGTTGAAAAGTGATACATTTATAGCTATATCCATTTTCATATATAAGGAGCCTTATGTTGTGTTTTAGGAAAATAATGTGTTGGGATTTCTTTCCATCTAGAAGCATATATATTAAAATTATTTCTTGTAAAATAACATACATTTTGAAATTGCTTTAGTAATTTGATTTGATTTAATTTTTTTTCATGTATTTGTATATGTCAATTTATAGTAGCTTCTATATTATCATACATGATATTCTGACACATCTTTCTCTCTTCATGTTTTTGCAAGGTACTAATGGAGCAAAGTGGAGGCTAGAGCTGAGGAGCTTTAGTCGCTGCTATTTCTTTTAAATGGGGGAGCTACGGCTGGTTGCACCGTTGACATGCTCCGGTGAGGTGAGCATTCTCAAACTTAGAAGGCCCTAGGTTCCATAAGCCAATAATTGTGTGCAACTCTAGCCTTAGGTTCACGTAGTAACCCATGCATCTAATTTACATTTATTTTTCTACAAACCCAAAACCCATATAAATGGTTTGTTTACATTCATGTGTATGTATAAGGGTTAGAGACATTGATTGTAAATCCCATTACAACACTAGTGTCATTTAAGGATAATAATTAAGGACGAGTCTCATAAAACTTAGGCAAACTCTAGGATTCACACATATATCCTTTAGGGGTGAAAAACCAAACATAGATAACTTACCGACATTACACCCTAGGATTAATATACAGAGTTAATTTGATCTCCAACAACAATCAATCATTAATGCTTTTTTTAAGATTCGAAAACTCAAATATTTAATAATAACTCAAATAAAATTTATAAAAATAAAAAAACCTTTCTCAATCAACCCCAACCAGCACATACAATCATTGAAAGATAAAATTCAAATCCAACATCATTAAAATTTAATCAATATTTTTATTCCCCTTTAATCAAATATTAATTAGATAGATCCATTAAAAATAAAATAAAATTCGAAGACATAAAACAAATTCAAATGAGAACAAAATAAAGATAAAAAAAATTCTAATCTCAATTTAAAATAAAATATTTCAATTAAGCTTCAATTTTAATCTATTAAATAAATGAACATTATCTATTATTAATTAAATATAATAAAAATACTTCAAAAATACAATAAAAATTGAATAAAATTTTGAGATTAATAATTCAGTTTTAGATGAAACTTTTAAATGAAATTTAATTAATAATTCACTAACGCTCAATCAAAATTAATTTAGAAAGATTTGAGAAATTATCTAAATAATTCAATAATCAACTCAAATTCCAGAAAACTCTAATTTGATTAATAAAATCATTTAACCAACTCTCTAACACATAATAATTACTCCAAAGATGAAGTTTTTAGGATGGACTACTCCGGGTTGCGGGGCCACATGTCCTAAGGAGGCCTGGTTCCACGAGCATGGTGGCACAATGCCATAAACGGATTCAATGGAGTGTAAAACATCAGAATAAAATAATTTTTAATGATTCAACCAAATTAAAATCCTTAATTTAACTACATCAATCAAGTTTTTAAGATGGACTACTCCGGGCTGCGGGGTTAAGTGTCCTAAGGAGGCCTAGTGCCTCGAGCCTAGTAACACAACACCATGAATTGGTTGAAGAAAAATTTAAATCAATTTAACCCTTAAAATCAACAACTAATTAAGTTAATTAAAATTCATCAATCCTTTAATCTTTAACTAATTAAATTCATTTAACCAATCAATCTTTAAAATGCATCCTTAAACTAAACTTTAATACATTAATATTTAAGCTCTAATCAAATTTACCCTTCAACCTTTAACAAATCCAAGCATTAGACAACTTCTACCCTCGCCTCCTGGGCATTCTCCCAATCTGGTGATCGGGAATATAAGTGCTAACTTTCTAATAAAATGTCAACTCAAACATAAACATTTCTCTCTCTAAAATACTAAAGCCCAATATATAGGGTATGTTGGAGTGTTTCTGAAACGTTTCAGAATCTTAAAACACCTCCTACTTTCTCTCCTTTGATCTCCATAAATAAGTGCTCCAATTTAATCCAATCCCAATTGGAATTCAAGCCTCACTCCTTTGATATTGTTACGACTTGGGCTCACAAGTTTCTGTTTTGATGATAACAAACATTATGGCTCACATCTTCTAATATTTGGAATGTATATTTATTTGTGTGTGTACTAACATTTCAGGAACAGCATGCATCAATACAAGAAAGATTCAAGACTCAAGAATGAGTAGAATAGACTTTATTGTATTTCTCATTGATATACTTTTTAATTTCTTGAGTCAAGTCCTGGAATGGTATATGTTTATTTATGTCCATGTGTACACATACTTAGGGGGAGTGAGATCCTGTCAAAACCAAAAGTTCAACTTTTGAACAAATCGTACTGGACGATTTCTGATCGTCCAGGACGATCTGTTCATTGAACTAATCATCCTGGACGATCCAATATGATCTCAAAACCCTAGCCGCCACGACAATTTAGGCAAGGATTTAAGAGTCAAAATTTGTTCTAATCGTCCTGGACGATCTATATATCGTACTGGACGATTTGTGCAAAATTTGTTCTGATCGTCCTGGACTATCCCAGGATCGTACGGGACTATCAGGTCAAATTCTGCACATCGTCCTGGACGATCCTGAGATCGTCCTGGACGATTTTTGGCGGCAGAATTGTGTTTTTAGGGTTTTCTGAAGCCGCCTTTTGGAGCACATCGTCCTGGACGATCCGGCGATCCTGCTGGACGATCTTTGCCGCCAGAACTAATTTGGAAGGGTTTTTGGAGCTCTTTATTTAAGCTTTCTCAAGGCACTTGATAGGTGTCTTTGGCAGCCATTGAGGCTTCGTTCTTTTGGTGAAAACTTGAAGAGAGAGCTTGAAAGGGAGAGAGGAAAGGGTGGAGTTTGAGAGGGAGAAGAGCCTGGGAAGGGAGTTTCTCGAGGGAGTGTGAGGGGGTTCACACGGTTGCTCCGGCAGGCTTACACCTAAGTACCGTCGGATTCAAGGCTTGTCTCGAAGAAAGTTTTGGGAAGAAGAAGTGCTCTTTAGTGTCAAAGGACCCGGCTACTCCGCCGCATCGGGGAAGGTGGAAGTGATTTTGTAAGGGCTTCTCCGCATAGCTGTGGGGGCTGAAGGAGAGACACTTTTTGTTTAGTGCAATACTTGGAGGGTGCCTCCGAGGAGTGGACGTAGGTCAGGTTGGACCGAACCACTATAAATCCGGTGTGTTCTTTCTTATTATTTTTCCGCACTTTATTTTGTTGCGATTATCTGCTTGGGTGATATCTGTGATTGATCTTTTTATCGTTGTTTTAATTCGTTTCCGCTGCACGTTATAAAAAGATTTTTGTTTTGTTTCAAATATCCAATTCACCCCCCTCTTGGTTAGCCTCGGGACTAGTTCACTAGGGCTTAACATCCCTTTCAAACTTTCAAGTGGTATCAGAGCGGGATTCATAAAATCAAGTTTTTAAAAACTTTTGAATTCGATCCATGTCTAATTTTTATAATCGTAATATTGTAGAAGATTATTCAATCACCCGACCACCACTTTTTGAAAATATTACTTTTGATTTTTAGAAAATTCGTATGTCTACTTTCTTGCAATCTATTGATTATCGCATGTGGTATATGATTCAAGTTGGTTATTCTGTACCGTCACGTATTATAAATGAAATTAAAGTTGATATTCCTTTTTCTGAATGAAGTAGATCAGATCAGATCAATGCTCAATTGAATGCTAAATATTTGAATTGTTTTTTTTTTGTGCTTTGAATTCTGATGATTATATGTTAATATCTGCATGCACTTCTGGCAAAGAAATTTGGGATAAATTATGCACTAGATATGAAGGTACTTGTGAAATCAAGCAATCTAGGCTAAATATGTTAATGCATGATTATGAACTTTTTAGCATGAAACCTTATGAAACGATCTTGGACATGTTTACTAGGTTTTTTCAAATTGTGACATCATTATATGCTTTAGGAAAAGAACTTTCAAATTTTGAAAAAGTTAATAAAATCCTACTTTCTCTACTTGCTAAATTTGATGCCAAAGTCATTGCAATTTCTGAATCAAAAAATTTGAATGAATATTCTATTGATAATTTGATTGGCTCACTCATTGCCTACGAGCAAGGTTTGGGTCAAAAGCTTTTGGATGCAGATAAAATGATAGTGCTGAAAACTGAAGACATTGGAAAAAATAACTCAGAAAGTGATGAAAGTGAAGAGTTAGCATCAGCAACAAACAAATTGAAAAATCTACTAAGGCACAAACATCAACATCAAAAGTGGAACAAAGGTAAAAATGATAAGAATGTAAAGTTTTCTTCTGATGTTATTTGTTTTGGATGTAGGAAGCCTGGACATATGAAAAATCAGTGCACGAACTTAAGAACCCTTCCTGAAAAGGAAAAGGGTAAAGCTAAGCAAATTATAATAAGGGCTGATAATGCAAAACGAAAAATGTCCTGGGTAGATCTAGCTTCTAAATCATCAGATCAGGAGCAAGCAGATGTAAATTAATGTTCTTTTTGCGTGTTTATATTTTTTGTTTTGTTTTTCTGTTACTATTGTTTTATTCATTGTGTTTTCTGTGTTTTAGTATTTTTGTTTTTCCTTTTAAAATTTTTTTTGATGTTTTTTATTATTCCTCTGATCAAGTACACACATAACACCTCTTGTTTTAAATCATTTTTTTTAAGATCTTATTTTCTAAAAATGGAAAATTTACCTCCTGTATTTTCTAAATACTTTGTTAGTTGTGGTTGATTTCTCTAAAATCAAGTAAAGGAAGGAAACTCATGATTTTGTCTCTCTATCTCATTTCTTTGAATAAGGCTATCTTACTTTTGAGTCAAAATCTATTTCAGATTATAAATTAGTTTTTGAAATTAAAACTTTTTTCATCTCCCAACATTTTTTCTATCTCATAGGAATCTTTTGCAAATTATTGAACCAACCTCAAGATTATCTTATTCAGGTTGTTCGTCTTTATCATAAGAATAAGGTTTGTTGATTTTAAAGATTTAGAAAGGAGGCAATCAAAAGATGCGCAGTGCGCCAAACAAATTGAAAAGAGGCATAAAATGAGCCCAAAACTGAAAAGATGCGAAATTGCCAAATTGAATATACAAAGTGTATCAAAAATTAAAAGATGCGCAAAGCGCCAAACAAATTGAAAAAGAGGCACAAAATTAGCCTATAAAAGCTGCTTCCATTCTTGTAAATCTCTAAAGTTTAGAAAACTCTTATGACCTTTTTGATAGATTCGTTACTTGAGTTTGAAAATCAAGATTTTTTGATTCATTACTTTGCATCAATCTTCTATTAGATGTATTTCATAAAAGGAGTTTTGAAAGATTTTTATTTCCTTATCTAATTTGTTCCTTGATTTAGATATTGGCTTAAAAAGTTTTTTTGCCTTTAAAAAAAAAAAAAAATTTGTGTTTGGATTCACATTTTCTGATTCTCTAACCTTTTTGGGTTCAAAGAAGTCAATTCATATCTTACTAAGTTTTGGAGAACCTTAAGAGGCGACTTTTCAAATTTTTGCTCCTCCCCTTTTTGATAATGTCAAAGGGGAGAACGTACTATTGTATTTGTGATGTTTTTTACGTACTGTTGTATTTGTGATATTTATTTTTGTGTTGTTTATTTTACATCATATTGTTGTTGTAGTTATTTTAAAAATTTTAAAAAAAAAGAAGAAAATATTTCTCCCTATTTTTAAAAGACTTTTTCTTAGTGAGGGGGAGATTAGGAGAAAATATTTTTTTGGCAAATTCAACCAGTAATGTTTGCCATCATCAAAAAGGGGGAGATTGTTACGACTTGGGCTCACAAGTTTCTGTTTTGATGATAACAAACATTATGGCTCACATCTTCTAATATTTGGAATGTATATTTATTTGTGTGTGTACTAACATTTCAGGAACAGCATGCATCAATACAAGAAAGATTCAAGACTCAAGAATGAGTAGAATAGGCTTTATTGTATTTCTCATTGATGTACTTTTTAATTTCTTGAGTCAAGTCCTGTAATGGTATATGTTTATTTATGTCCATGTGTACACATACTTAGGGGGAGTGAGATCCTGTCAAAACCAGAAGTTCAACTTTTGAACAAATCGTATTGGACGATTTCTGATCGTCCAGGACGATCTGTTCATTGAACTAATCGTCCTGGACGATCCAATATGATCTCAAAACCCTAGCCGCCACGACAATTTAGGCAAGGATTTAAGAGTCAAAATTTATTCTAATCGTCCTGGATGATCTATATATCGTAGTGGATGATTTGTGCAAAATTTGTTCTGATCGTCCTGGACTATCCCAGGATCGTACGGGACTATCAGGTCAAATTCTGCACATCGTCCTGGACGATCCTGCGATCGTCCTGGACGATTTTTGGCTGCTGAATTGAGTTTTTAGGGTTTTCTGAAGCCGCCTTTTGGAGCACATCGTCCTGGACGATCCGGCGATCGTGCTGGACGATCTTTGCCGCCAGAACTAATTTGGAAGGGTTTTTGGAGCTCTTTATTTAAGCTTTCTCAAGGCACTTGATAAGTGTCTTTGGCAGCCATTGAGGCTTCGTTCTTTTGGAGAAAACTTGAAGAGAGAGCTTGAAAGGGAGAGAGGAAAGGGTGGAGTTTGAGAGGGAGAAGAGCCTGGGAAGGGAGTTTCTTGAGGGAGTGTGAGGGGGTTCACACGGTTGCTCCGGCAGGCTTGCACCTAAGTACCGTCGGATTCAAGGCTTATCTCGAAGGAAGTTTTGGGAAGAAGAAGTGCTCTTTGGTGTCAAAGGACCCGGCTACTCCGCCGCACCGGGGAAGGTGGAAGTGATTTTGTAAGGGCTTCTCCGCCTAGCTGTGGGGGCTGAAGGAGAGACACTTTTGGTTTAGTGCAATACTTGGAGGGTGCCTCCGAGGAGTGGACGTAGGTCAGCTTGGACCGAACCACTATAAATCCGGTGTGTTCTTTCTTATTATTTTTCCGCACTTTATTTTGTTGCGATTATCTGCTTGGGTGATATCTGTGATTGATCTTTTTATCGTTGTTTTAATTCGTTTCCGCTGCACGTTATAAAAAGATTTTTGTTTTGTTTCAAATATCCAATTCACCCCCCTCTTGGTTAGCCTCGGGACTAGTTCACTAGGGCTTAACATCCCTATCGAACTTTCAGATATCCCTCCACGAAAATACCTTAAATAAATTTTATGTCGTTATTTTAATCGAGAATTTTCGTAGGGAATTCAAACTCCCTATGATGTAATTAACTACGAGGGCTTGTGCTCATAAGAAATTTAGAGCCCACATAAAAATTTTCAAAAATTTATTTTTAGAACTCAATTAGTCTTTTTTGGAAAAATTAAATCAACAACGATCATTATCGTCTTATTCGAATAATTGATAACAGGCGATATTTTCTTCCCTTGGGAGGATATATCTTTTATTGTCATACTCCTGAATATGAAATTAATGATCTCCCATCTAGATTATTATAGTTAAATGCTTGATAGAATGCCATTTTAACCCATCGAGATTATACGTTGTCCTTCCTTGAATTTAACTATTATAGCCTGGATGAAATTTTCAGTTTCATTACTTGAACCCATTGAGAAATAATATCTTCGCCTCTCGAGGTAATATATCATTCATAGCGACGTGTTTAATTTTGAGACTAAAATCTTGAATTAAAGTTTCCAAAGAAAACTAGGCTTTTTTAAAAACCCCTTTTCAACACAAATAAAAAATGGCAGGTCCGATGGGACTAAATTTCGCTCTTCATCTTTAATAACGACATAAATTTTATTGCATTGGTATTTTTGACTACCCTTCTTCCGTTGGTCCCTCTACCCATTTCTCCCTTTGGTGAGTGTGGCCAACATCAAAAAGAAAAGACATGTCAAAAAGAGAGGCAAGCGAGGAAACCTCTATCAAAGTCAGGCTTTGATATTTTACCTCCATGTTAATTGGTAGAGTAAAAGAGTCAAGTCAAATTCCTTAAGATCTTCTTATAAATATTGTAAACTTGCATATCCAAACAAATCTCAAGTATGTTAAGTTTCACAATCTACAAAAGACCCTTCAGTCTCAAAATTAAAATTCAAATTTTGTTAGCAAAATTGGGGCTTTGACATTTCACCCCTAAGTTAACTGGTGGGATTAAGAGTCAAATTTAATTCTCTTAGTTTCTTATCAATTTTGTAAACCTTCATGTGAGTGAAAATCAACATGCTAAGTTTTAAAACTCGAAGAAAATCCATCAATTTCAAATTCAAATCAAGATTTCATATCAAAATGATCAAAATCAATTTTGGATATCATTGCCATGTGTTACCCTGCAATATCTCTTTGTAGCTCAGTACATATAATGATGATCCAAACTTCTCAAAATAATTTGCTATTTCTTAAATTCATTTCAAAAGTTCTAATTCAAGTCCTCTCATTTCAAATCCTCTACTCAGATTCAGGCTTTGACATTTTACCCCCAAGTTAATTGGTTGAGCGAAAGAGTCAAGCCAAAATTTTAGGGTCTTCTTATCAATTTTGTAAACCTACATATTTGAGTGAAACTTAATATGTTGAGTTTCAAATTTAAAGAAGATCCATTCAATTTTAACCTCAAGTTCAAGTTCAATCTCAATTTCAATTTCAAATCTAGATTTTGACATTTTACCTCTGGGTCGATTGGTGGAGTGAAAGAGTCAAGCCAAATTCTTTAGATTTTCTTATCAATTTTGCAAACCTATATATTTGAGTGAAACTCAATATGCTGAGTTTCAAAATTTGAGGAAAATTCATCCAATTTTCAAAATTCCCGACTTCCATTTCAAAATAATTCAAATCTACTTTAAATTATTGCTATCATATGTTATGTTACAACATTCTTATGTAGCCTAGCATATGCGTTGAAAATTCAAATTCTCTAGCAAGCTTTAGGCTTTGACATTTCACATCCAAGTCAATTGTGGGATGAAAGAGTTAAGCCAAACCCTTGGGATCTCCATATCAATTCTGTAAACCTGCATATTTGAGTGAAATTTAATATGTTGAGTTTTAGAATTTGAATAAGATCTATTAATTTCAATTCCAAAATCCAAATTTCTCTAACAAAATCTGGGCTTTGATATTTCACCCCAAGTCGATTGGTGGAATGAAAGGGTCAAGTCCAATCCTTGGGATCTTCATGTCAATTTTGTAATCCTGCATGGTTGAATGAAACTCAATCTATTAAGTTTTAGAATTTGAAGAAGACCACCCATCAATTTCAATTCCAAAATTTAAAATTCTATAGTCAAATCCAGACTTTGACATTTCATCCCCAAGTTAATAGCTATAATGAAAGAGTTAAGCTAATTCTTAAGATTCTCAAGTCAATTTTGTGAGCCTTCATGTTGGGTGAAAACTTAATATATTGAGTTTCAAAATTTGAAGAAAATCAATAAAGTTCAAGATTCAAATTCTATTTCAAAACTAACAAATTCAAATCACCTTTCCTTAATTCTTGGAAATAAAGCATACTCAAATGGTTGGAAAACTTGCCTTCTAACTGTATTGTAGTGCGACTGTAGAAGAACTACCTATGAAGAGCTAGAGAGAAAATTATTAAGGCTAGAAAGATTGCTTAATCGGAAGCATTAAAGCAAGTCAAATCTGAGGCTAATGGAGAGTTCGTTGCTCCTTACACATACCCCATCTTTGGTGGAAGTCATTTTCACCCTCTTCCTGTTACTCAAGGGAGGGAGATTGAGAGAAGCATAGTGCGATCCCCACCGTGCCCTTTTGACTATTACGCATAAAGGATTTACTAAACTAGAAATGAGCAATCACTATCAATAGAATAAAGGCCCCTAGTTGAGGGTTATGACCATTCCACTCTATTGAAGGATGTTTAACCACATTATTATATATGCCCCACTATATCATCTATAGAGGAGGGGGTGTAAAAATTGCCCGGGGTGCCACTCTCATAATTGCTAGGTTGCTAGTAATTAGGGAGGGTAATAATAATGGATCTGAGATCTTATCAGATAGTGACACCACTTGAATTTAACTTCTAAAGGGGACCTATCATGATAGATCCTTAGATTGAGATGATGTAGCATTAACTAGAGATAGTGCAGACCCTATAACAATCTCTTCCTCCTAAGAGATTGTGAAAATATAATTCTACACTGATAGGGTCTTGCCACTTAGACTTATAACTTTCAAGGAAAACATACAACTTCTCAAGTGTACTGGGTCTAAATTTTTAAGATAGTTGATTCATCTTTTTAAAGAAAATTGACCTCTACTTTAAATCAAAAATATGAGAGAGTTGTAGTTGACTCCACTGGATATTTAAAGGCCCCACCCTCCCACCGCTTCGGTGGGTCAATTTGATTTTTGAATCAAAATCTATGTCAAATCTAACTTGGTTTAAAAATAAAAATCTTCTCAATCTTCTCGTAATTTTCTATCTTAATAGGCGTCTCTTGCATGCTTTAAATCTATTCAATGATTTTTCAAGTCAAGTTGATATTCTTATCAAAAGATTGGGTCCGATTTGGGGATTATTCTTCCTTGCATAAGAGAATGAGTTTTCTTCTCTTATGCTTGAGATATAATCCTAGTTTTTTTTTAAAAAAGAGCAATCATTTTAAAATTTTTTAAAGGAGATAAAGCCTCTTGTCAAAAAAAAAATTAAATAAAAATAAATCAAAAGATGCGCAAAGTGCACCAAGAAATTAAATGATGTGCAAAGCACGTCATCTAAAAAAAGAGAAAAGAAATATGCTCCCTTCTTTTTAATCCTTAAATCTCAAAGAGCCCCATCACCTTTAATATATTGACTTTGAAAAATCTTGAATCTAGATTTATCCTCGTGTATGGACAGTCTATCAGATACAAAAAGAGTCATGCATGAGAATTGAAGAGATTAAATTTCTCTCTCCAACTTAAACATTTTGAAATTGATTTTAATTTTAAAAAAACTATACAAGGGAAAACCCAGTTCAATTTCTATGAAACTTGATATGGGCTAACAGAATCCAAGCCCTTAACCCTTTTCAGGTTAATTAGAGTCACTCTACTTCTCACTGTACTTATGAATTTATTCCTACTTATCATTTTGATAGGGTCCAAATGATTAAGAGGAAATTTTCTAATAAAAAGAATGAATCTTCTATTCCTGATAAGAATCTAAATCTCATTCTTAAGAGATATATGTGAGTCCTTACACATGGGCATCATTTCCTTTAAAATTCATTCAGTAAAATAACACTCTATGATGGGTCCAAGATTGTTCTCATCTAGAAGTGTGTTTTACATCACTGGAAATTACTTTTTAAAATTGAGTCACAACTGAATAGAGTGCCCGACTCCGATTGGAGGAGCTTGAGGGCCTCGAAGAAAGTTACTTTCAAACTTAAGAAAATTTAAAATCACATAAGTCACGAATGATTCGAGATCGTTATAAATTGTGTCACCTTAAGACTTTCTAAGTAGGAGACTTGGTCGTAGTCCTTTGGAGACCTATTTTAGTCCATCACAAGATCGATGGAAACTTTGAATCAACATTGACTGGATCGTTCACCTTGGAGATGATCTATAAGGGAGGTTCATGTCAATTGATTAATTCTAAAGATACCACTAGATACTTCCTATCATATGGGTGGTTCTTCAAAAAATACCATGCCTGATGAGTATCAAATTTAATATCAAAGAAAATTCTTCAAATTCAAATAATTTTGAACTCAAAACTCTCCAAATTCAAAAGAAATCGAATCAAACCTAGTTTCAGTCCTTTGTGTGGAGCAAGCTTCCTCCCCATATAACCATCTACTAGTGCTGGATAACGCCTTTTATGGCACCATCCTAGTTCTACCTTCTAACTTTCTTTTCTTTTAGGTTAGGTGCTACCTTCCTTAGGATTAGAATCGCTAGTGGTGGATAATGCCCTTTGTGGAACCATCCTAATTCTACCTTCTACTTTTCTTTTCCTTTAGGTTAGGTGCTGCCTTCCTTAGGATTAGAATCACTAGAGGGGGATAACACCCTTTGCGGCATCATCCTAGTTCTATCTTCTACCTTTCTTTTCCTTTAGGTTAGGTGCTGCCTTTTCTTTGGATTAGAATCACTAGTGGTGGATAACGCCCTTTGTGGCACCATCCTAGTCTACCTTCTATCTTTCTTTTCCTTTAGGTTAGGTACTACTTTTTCTTATGATTAGAACCACTAGTGATGGATAATGCCCTTTACGGCACCATCCAAGTTCTACCTTCTACCTTTCTTTTCCTTTAGGTTAGGTGCTGACTTTCCTTAAGATTAGAATCACTAGTGATGGATAACACCCTTTATGGCACCATCCTAGTTCTATCTTCTACCTTTCTTTTCATTTAGGTTAGGTGATGTCTTTCCTTAGGATTAGAATCATTAATGGTGAATAATGCCCTTTACGACACCATCCTAGTTTCAATCCAGCTTCGATCCTCTATGGTGGGCATACCTTGACCCCCCTTATATGATCATCCAGCCTCAATCCTCTGTGGTGGCCATACCTTGACCCCACCATACGATCATCCAGTCGATCCTCTATGGTGGGCATACCTTGACCCCACATATGATCATCCAACCTCTATCCTCTGTGGTGGCCATACCTTGACCCCATCACATGATCATCTAGTTGATCTTCTATGATGGGCATACCTTGACCCCATCATATGATTATCTAGCCTCGATCCTCTGTGGTAACCATACCTTGACCCCATCGCATGATCATCAAGTCGATCCTCTATGGTGGGCATATCTTGACCCCATCATATAATCATCTAGCCTTGATCCTCTATGGTGGCCATATCTTGACCCCACCACATGATCATCCAATCGATCCTCTATGGTGGGCATGCCTTATCCCCATCATACGATCATCCAGCTTCGATCCTCTATGGTGGCCATACCTTGACCCTACCACACGATCATTTGCCAGTGATGGATAACGCCCTTCATGGCACCATCCTAGCTCCCTTAAGTTTTCTTTTCCTTTACGTTAGGATTCTTCCTTTCCTTAGGATTATACATGCTAGTGGTGGATAACGCCCTTCATGGCACCATCCTAGCTCCCTCCAATTTTCATTTCCTTTAGGTTAGGATTCTTCCTTTCCTTAGGATTAGATGTGCTAGTGGTGGATAACGCCCTTTGTGGCACTGCTCTAGTTCTACTTTCTACCTAATTCTCTAAGGCTAGATCTCCTCTTCCTTAGAATCAAAAATCCTAAATTCCACCCATTAATTAGGTCAACGCCAATATGTGCACTAGAACTTCATTCTATTACATATTTTGGGGGTCCATTTGTTGACCTCATTTCTATATGAGGTCAATAGGACCCACTTGGGTTTTTTTGGTGACCTAATAATTGGAAGGTGCTCACTTATCGATCATATATGTCCTAATCAAATTTCAATCCAATTCTTAATCAAATTCTAATCCAACTTCCAATCAACCTTCAACCATTTTTCAATCAAATTTCGATCACACCCCAATCCAGTCTATAATCTACACTTTAATCAAACTTCAAACCAGTCTCATTTCAAACTTCAAACATTTAGTTTTCAATCAATCATCAATTAAACTTTAAATCAAATTCAATCAAGCATCATTAAGTTAGTTTGAATCAATTCTTGTGAATTTTAACCTTGATGGCTTCGATTGATTTAGTTCAATGTGTCCCAATTAGACTCATGTGCAAATCAACTTTATTAGCTCTAATGAGCTTGATTTAATTCCTTTCGAGTTAAATTAACTTCGATGAAGGGGAATTTGCTATATCAATTGAAATTGAAATGCTATATGATTAATTTGACTTGTGTAATCTTGCTCTTCTTCTCAAATTTAGCTCTTTGAATCCTCTAAATTTCAGAAATTGATCTCTACCATTGGATTGGAATGATGAAAGGGCATGACTGTCATTTTAAACCCTTTTTTTAAGGTACTTAAGCGAATTAGGGCTGGTTGTCACTCTTAGACATGACTCCAAGCCCTAGCCACAAATTCATTCCACGATCCATCCTCCTGCTCACATCTCCATGCAGCTTACATGCCTCCAAGCTCCCTCTCATGACCCCTCTTCCCTATCAAGCTCAATTTTTTGTTGCTCTCGCTAAGGCCAAACCAAGCAAAGGAAAGAGAAGTAGGATTGAGTTGCGGTTGAATCTCATGAGAAGGCTGCTGCTGTCATACTTCCTCCATTCGGCTAAGCAAGTTAAAGTAGATTTTAGTCAAGCTTTTCAGCACCGAACAGAGAAAATTGGCTACAGATTTCAGCAATTAAACAAGGCCGAGCAAAGCAAGGAAATGGTGGGCTGCTCCTATTCTCTTCCTTTTAGAAGTTCATGAAGTCCTTCAATAACAATCAAACAAGCAAGGGTAAATACTTTTCATGTAAATACACAAAGAATGGTGATTTAATATTGTGTAAAATTTTCAGAAATGTCTATAGTCTTGTTCTTGTTCAATATATTGATTTTAAACATTTGAGTCTTGTTCATTTTCAGAAATTAATATTGGATGAAGCGTTTGAATCTATTACTCTAAGAGTGAATTTATGGCATGAGGATCTTTCTCCAATTTTTTTTATGTTTAAATGTTATCAAACTGGGCCTAATTTAACTTGGTTAAACCTCTTAACATGGACGAACAATCAGGTTGCCCATATACCATGGCAAATCATGGAAATTTGCTGATTTTTATCTCCTTGATTTTATAATCGTTGCAATTTCATTTGAATAAAACTTATTATTATTATTATTATTATTATTGTTATAATAATAATAATTATTATTATTATTATTATTATTATTATTATTATTATTATTATTTTCAATATCATTTTTGGAAGCATATTATAGCTATCATATCACGTTATCTTTTCATCTTATTTAACTATGGAACCATTTGGTATATGATTATAGACATACGTTCATTTAGAAGGCCTGAAAATATGGAGTTATAGAAGTTCTTAGTCCAAGAAAATATTCATAAATAGCCATTCAATACTCTGATTTTGTGGGCTTTCACACATTTACTAACAGAGAGGAACATATTTTTTTTATGGTGACTTTTTATCCATAGTTGATAACTTTGAGATAATTATAATGATAAGACTTACTATTTAGATCATTTAAATGCACGTTGTATTTATGATATTGCTGCAATTTTTGTAGCTCGTTTTAATATCAAGGAGTTGATCATCTTCATGCGCTATGTGGTTTGGATTTCAGATTTCTAAAAAAAATCTGAGAGGTTTCTTCCCATTTCATCTAAATTTGGGAATGATCCTTCAAGGCACATCGATATTAACATTTTTTGTTGAAACATAAATGAGTAAGTTGGTTGTTATCTTTTAGAAGAACATGACAAATTCTCATTCCCATATTATGCTTGTGAAACTAGGTGTCGAGTGAGACTATTTTGGCATTTAAAACCATGAATATCTTGTTCAATTTCTCAATAATGTGCATTAAAAATACCCATGTCCTTCTTTATGTATACATTAACGTTGAATGAATGAATCACTTATTTGAAGGATGTTTAGATTGTTTTTCTCCAAGCCTTAATTAAATTTTAAACAATACATGAGGAAAATATCTATTAGAAGATGAGTTTTCTCACTCTTGAAATTAGTAGCTATTTCTCTTGAAGCAAATCCCTTAGAGAAGTGGTTGAATCATATCCCTTGTGGGAATGATTCAAACCAGATTTATTGTGGAAGTATTTGAATAATGTTATTTTCTTATAGGATTGTTTGAATCAATAAAGTGAAGGTTCCTAAAATACATACAATATGCTTGAAAGAAGAAACAGATTGACGGTCCTTTTTTTTAATGGTAATACACTGAATATATATTTTATCTCCACAAGTCATGGTTTAGTTGGAAGAATACATGTTGACTCCCAAGCAATAGTCTCTTATTTTGCCATGTTGATTCAATCCTTTCACAAAAAATACATTCTCATTATTTATAATTGTGGATTCAACCAAAACTCCTCAAGATGGATTTTATTCATTTTGGTTCAGTAGTGATTTGTTCCTTGTGACATATCTTTTTTAAGAAAATTGAAGAGAATGTTTCTTATTTCCTTTTTTTTTTAATTGGATGGTGGTTCCATTTTTGGATGCTGCACTTCTCTTTTTTTTTTTCCTTGAGTGGTTGTATCAATTTTTTTATCATTCTAATTAAAAGAAGCTATAAGAACTTTCTCTAGTTGTTTCTATTTTGAGGTAAAGTGAGTATTATATGGAAATTGAACATGAAACTTGAAAGTTGTTCTCACTTGTGATATCTTTTGTAGTTGTTCATTTAACAAAAAAGAATCTGGCATATTATAGTATGCATTACATATGTTTTGTTTTCTTAACAAGTGATTACATACATTGTTTCATGCATGAATATCAAAAAAAATATCATGTGTTGTATGTGTTGATTGTAAGCAATTATAGATCCAATGCAATGGTGTTTTGGATATTATTGGAAAGCTCCAAGAGTTTGGAAAGGGTTGAGGTTGGCTTTAGGTCTTTCCTTGAGGTGTATTTGGCCTATGTATTGAGTTGGAAGGTAAAGAAGTGTATGTGCGCATTTAGCCAATCTTGAATGTGGAAGTGAAATGTATACATGTTTGAGCTCCAACATTTTATAATTGGTAATGGATTTGAAGAGTCCATATGCCTACCAATGCTTTGATAATGTGTATGGAGATATTGGGAAAACTTCTTACATGTCTCATGAGGTGGTATTATGTGACATTTTACTCAAAGAATTATGGTTATGTTGCTAAGCATTTATTTCAATAATTTAATGCAAATTTCTATGGTTTATGTTTGAAGGCTTCTTGAATTGTTGGAAGGGAATGAAGTTGCCATGCTTTTTCTTTCTTTTATCAAATATCATTTGGCATAAGCGTTGAGTTGGAATAAATGAATAGGTTGGAAACTTATCTTTTGCAAGTTGGGTTCAATTTGAGGTGTATGAATGTTGGAGAGAATGAATATGCTTTGTGTTTCAATTTTGAAGATTCTTAAGTTTTCCATAAGGTGTTTTGGTTATGTTGGAAAGTGATACATTCATAGCTATGTTCCATTTTCATATATGAGGAGCCTTATGTTGTGTTTTATGAAAGTAATGTGTTGGAATTTCTTTCCATCTAGAAGCATACATGTTGAAATTATTTCTTGTAAAGTAACATATATTTTGAAATTGCTTTAGTAATTTGATTTGATTTATTTTTTTTCACATATTTATTTATATGTCAATTTATAGTAGCTTCTATATTATCATACATGATATTCTGACACCTCTTTCTCTCTTCACATTTTTGCGAGGTACTGATAGAGCTAAGTGGAGGCTAGAGCCGAGGAGCTTCAGTCGCCCCTATTTCTTTTAAATGGGGGTGCTATGGCCGGTTGCACCATTGACATGCTCCAGTGAGGTGAGCACTCTCAAACTTAGAAGGCCGTAGGTTCCATAAGCCAATAATTGTGTGCTCCTCCAGCCTTAGGTCCATGTAGTAACCCATGCATCTAATTTACATTTATTTTTCTGCAAACCCAAAATCCATCAACGTGATTTGTTTACATTCATGTGTATGTATAAGGGTTAGAGACATTGATTGTAAATCCCATTACAACACTAGTGTCATTTAAGGATAATAATTAAGGACGAGTCTTAGAGAACTTAGGCAAACTCTAGGATTCATACATATATCCTTTAGGGGTGAAAAACCAAACATAGATAACTTAGCGACATTACACCATAGAATTAATATACAGAGTTGATTTGATCTCAAATAACAATCAATCATTAATGCTTTTTTTTAAGATTCGAAAACTCAAATATTTAATAATAACTCAAATAAAATTTATAAAAATATAAAACCTTTCTCAATCAACCCCAACCAACACATACAATCATTGAAAGATAAAATTCAAATCCAACATCATTAAAATTTAATTAATATTTTTATTCCCCTTTAATCGAATATTAATTAGATAGATCCATTAAAAATAAAATAAAATTCGAAGACATAAAACAAATTTAAATGAGAACAAAATAAAGATCAGAAAATTGTAATCTCAATTTAAAATAAAATATCTCAATTAAGCTTCAATTTTAATCTATTAAATAATTGAATTCATCTATAGTTAATTAAACATACAAAAAATACTTCAAAAATACATTAAAAATTGAATAAAATTTAGAGATTAATAATTCAAGTTTAGATGAAACTTTTGCATGAAATTTAATTAATAATTCACTAACGCTCAATCAAAATTAATTTAGGAGGATTTGAGAAATTATCTAAAAATTCTAAATAATTTAATAATCAACTCAAATTCCAGAAAACTCTATTTTGATTAATAAAACCATTTAACCAACTCTCTAACACACAATAATCACTTGAAAGATGAAGTTTTTAGGATGTACTACTCTAGGCTGCGGGGCTATGGGTCTTAAGGAGGCCTAGTTCCTCGAGCCTGATGGCACAACGCCATGAACGAATTCAATTGAGTGTAAAACTTTAGAATTAAATAATTTTTACTAATTTAATCAAATTAAAATTCTTAATTTAACTACATCAATCAAGTTTTTAAGATGTACTACTCTGGGCTGCGGGGTTAAGTGTCCTAAGGATGCTTGGTGCCTCGAGCCTGGTGGTACAACACCACAAATCGGTTGATGAAAAATTTAAATCAATTTAACCCTTAAAATTAGCAACTAATTAAGTTCATTAAAATTCATCAATCTTTTAATCTTTAACTAATTAAATTCATTTGACTAATTAATCTTTAAAGTGCATCCTTAAACTAAACTTTAATACATTAATATTTGAACTCTAACCAAATTTATCCTTCAACCTTCAACAAATCCAAGCATTAGACAACTTCAACAAATAACCCATTCTAGGACATATCCCAGTCACACAGCCTACTTTACACATTTAGATTGATTTGTTAGGACATGAATTCTAGCTTTAGGTTAAGCCGGTGTTCCTTTTTATTTCTAAGATGTGTTAATCTGTATGCGAATTGAGTGTTGATTGATTGTTGCTTACTATGTTGGATTCCAATGATGATTATTTTTAATTCTTGTGGCAGTATCCTAGGTTAGATAACATAGACATAGGTTCACTATCCACAGACTTACGCACTTCCTTTTTGTCAGCCTAGGATTAGGTCCCTAGCCCCTTGGCCTACGAGGTCCCCTTGAATGAGGTAACCCATGGTTTCTAATAAGGATCCTCGGGTCGGCACTCGACTAAGTAGCCTATGGACACCGAAGAACCCGGGACAATGGAAAACCGTTTGGTAGGTTAGTCTTTACCCTCACATCCTGGGCATTCTCCCGATCTGGTGATTGGGAATATAAGTCTTAACTTTCTAATAAAATGTTAACTCGAATACAGACATTTCTCTCTCTAAAATACTAAAGCCCAATATATAGGGTAGGCTGGGGTATTTCTAAAATATTTCAGAATCTAGATACCTCCTACTTTTCCTCCTTTGATCTATAAAAATAAGTGCTCCAATTTGATCCAATCCCAATTGAAATTCAAGCCTCACTCCCTTGATATCACTCCTCAAAAATCCCTTAAATAAATTTTATGTTGTTATTTTAATCGAGAATTTTCATAGGGAATTCAACCTCCCTACGATGTAATTAATTAGGAGGGATTGAGCTCATAGGAAATTTAGAGCCCACATCAACTTTTTCAAAAATCGATTTTCAAAACTCAATTAGTCTTTTTTGGGATAATTAAATCAACAATGATTATTATCATCATATTCGGGTAATTAATAATAGGCTATATTTTCTTCCCTTGGGAGGATATATCCTTTGTTATCATACTCCTGAATATGAAATTAATGATCTCCCATCCAGATTATTATAGTTAAATATTTGATAGAACACCATTTTAACCCATCGGGATTATACATTGTCCTTACTTGAATTTGACTATTATAGCTAGATGATATTTTCAGTTTCATTACCTGAACCCATTGAGGAATGATATCTTTGCCTCTCGGGGCAATATATCATTCGTAGTGATGTGGTCAATTTTGAGACTAAAATCTTGAATTAAAATTCCCAAAGAAAATTAGGCTTTTTTAAAAACCTCTTTTCAACACAAACATAGCTGAACCCTAGCCGCCTCTTCCTCCTTACAAATCAAGTCAAATGATTCTCCTTCTACCTAATAACCTATAGCCTAAACTTCTTTATAGCCCATTTTCTCTACTTTAAGCCCACTGCACAGATCAGCCCACTCCATCAACTTAGCCCAAATGAAGCCCACCACACTCAAATCCTCTTAACCCTACAGCCTAAAGCTCAAATAGCTTTCCATTCATCTAACCATTCACACCCAAAATCCTAATGGTAAGTCCTCTTGCAGCTCCTCTATCACCAATGTTTTGTTGCCGATTAATTGTTATTCATTATTTGCATTAATATTTGTATTAATATTAATGTCAGCATTAATATTAATATTAATATTATTGTTTGTGTAAATATTAATATCATTTTGAATATTAATATTAATATTAGTTTTAAAATTATTGTTTGTATTAATATTAATATTAAGGTTAATATTAATATCATTATTATTATTTATGTTAATATTGATATTTGTATTGATGTTAATATTAATATCATTATTAATAATAATATTAATAATAATATTATTATTGTTAGTAATACTATTAGTAATACTCTCATTATCACCAAAAAATAGAAAAAAAATGAAGAGAAAGGGAGAAAATTCAAAAAAAAAAGAGGGGAAATTTGTATTCACTATTATCACATCAATGTCGCCTTCACCACCGCACTCACGTAGGTATAATGTTCTTGACTCAAAATCCAGCATTCAGTGTTCGCGGTGCACTAGAAAATCACCCATACACACTTTTTCCTAGCGTGGTGGGAAGGGAACCCGGTGCGATGCCTACGGAGAGGTGGGTAAGTCATGGACATGCTTTTCTCTAGCATGACGGTGATAAATGTAAGTACTCATAGATGCCTCAATGCCTACGAAGAAAGAATTGTGCATTTCAAACATGTACCCCGAAGACTTATATACGCCTTTCTCTGGCTCTATGGGATTGAAGATTTACTATCGCGATGTCATCCAACACCTACCACACACTTTTCTCTAGCGTGGCGGGATGCTCAAACTCATGGAATTTCCACTAAAAGAGAGAGATTCCGGGAGGCTATCGAATTTTACAGTGACAGCGGACCTGAACTTAAACAATTGATAGCGAACATGACTTGAACAATTTGAACATGCAATTGTACTTGTAATTACAGGGAACAAGACTCAATTATAATAACAAAAAATTGGACTTTAAGATTAGTAAATATATGATCAAAATGAAAATGCCAAAGTCAAATGATAATTTTGACCAATCAAAAATATCAACAAACAAACATGGGTCCCATGTTGAATAAACCTCTGTTGCACACGAATAACAAGTAACCTAGAGTACTTGAGCAATTGCAAGCAAATGTCAATGATGACAAATTTCTCCATACAAGCCATCCCACATATGATCTCAAGAAGACTACAATGAATGTAATGATGCATTCATAAACAAAAATATGGAAGGGCTAGCAAGCCTATTAACCCCTTGGCAAATGAAGGAGGTTAATTCACAATGAACATAATAATTTGATGCATTCAATGAAGTTCAAAGTATATGAAGCTTGTCTACAATCAATGTGCAAGCATGCCTATTAACCCCTTTGCAGATGAAGGAGGTCAATTTACAATGAACAAAATAATTTGATGCATTTAATGAAGTTTAAAATGTATGAAGCTTGCATATAGTCGATGCCTTTCAGCTCCAAACAAGAATGCTAGCCTGCCACACAAATAATGATACTCTCCTATTCTATAGTCATCACTGATCAACATACAAATGACTATGCCAGTCTCCTACATATATAAGACTGATGTACAATGAATGCATTCGACACATCATTTACAATCCAAGAAAATGAATCGTAAGGAATACAGATGTTTGCAAGCAATGGCAAAAGATTGAGGACATACACAATAACACCACCCACAACCAATGCTAGAAGAGGCTACATGAAGCACAATTCACTGGCAGTCAATGTGTATTGTTCGCACAAGCCTTGCAAGAAGATATAGCAACCCTTACAATCAACAACCAATCAATGGCAATCAAATGCACCAATCCCTTCCAAGCAGAGGTGGTCAATAGGGAACAAATGCAAACACTTGCAAGCCGCTATAGGAGACCCACTATACACTCTACATACTGTTTGTGAGCAAATGTAAGGAAGTTGCAGCGAATGCAAATATCTATAAGCAACAACAGGATGTTTGTTGGTGCACGACAGCCTACCTTCCTAAAGTAGCTAACAACCCGCAATGTGATGCCTGGCCACCGGATCTGCAACATCCATGCAAGCGGATAAAAGGCATTTACAGATTCTAAAATGAAGCCCTGCATGCCTGTCAGCAAGGGTCATTTGCATAGCCAGCTATAACTAAATGTTACGAAAGCACCTATGTATTAAAATGCACACTGACACATACATGGCATGCATACATTCGTAATATGTAGGGGCATTGCGCAAATGCATCATTTCAACATGTGAAATATGTCACATTGTGGCAATACATTGTATTAATATGCCAAATGCATTATATATGTACAAACTGTAACATACCAAAATGCATTCATATACTACAACATAGAAAATGCACTGCGGAAACATACCATTCAAATGTATTATGTATTACATGAATGCATTATACATACATAAATGCTAGCGCATCGGAAGCCATGCCATTGGATCCGTAACATCCATACAAGCGAACAAAAGGCCTTTACAAATTACCAAATGAGACCCAGCGCACCACGATGGCACGCCATCAGATCCGCAACATGCATACAAGCGGATAGAAGGTGTTTACAAGTTCCTAAATAGAGCGTTGTGCACGTTTAAACGACGATCGCCTACACGAGTGATTAATGACAAGTATTTAAAAATACCCCCTGCACATGCACTACAATATGTATACACATAAAAATAGAAGTGCACATGCAAGCATATTAACATGTATACATGTAAGAATATATACTAGCTTGGGCCCCAACAAGCATGTTACGGGTACATACGTGATATTTAGGGATACTGCGCGGGTCAAATGATAAATTTAAGTTCGAACCCGATCACTCTACATGATTGGATAGGAGTCGACACAGTTCAAACTATCAAACAAATATACGGTCACGGCGTCGATCGAGATATTTATTTGTATATATTCATAATAAGAAAATCTACTAGTAAAGGTACAAAGCTAACAATGAACCCGATCCGCTATCAGCAATTAAACAGTCTACAAGGTTCAATAGATAATTACAAAAATACCCCCTTAAACACCTGCATGGGCCCTAATGAGCATGTTGTATTTACGTACGTGACATCTGAGGATGCTACGTAAGTCAAGAAATGAATTTAAGTTCGAGCATGATTCTTCTATGTGACGGGGTAGGCGTCGACATGGCTCGAACCGTTAAACATATATATGGTCCCAGCATTGACCGGAATATTTGTTTTAGAGTTCATATTAGGCTTTCAAGGCCCATAACAAAAATTTTTTTTCCAATAAAGTCATAAAGCCTACAAAGAACACGATCCTCTATCGGCAAGTAGGTGGAATTGATAAGGTTTAACCCACAAAATGTAATTGTCCATAACACCCTGATGATGGCCGCGTTGAACGTAGATCTCAACTAGAGGGGTTAATTCCAAATATTTTATATGCTTCCCAAATGCCCACAAAATTCAAAACTACAAAAATATAAAACTTGAAATATTTAAAATTGAAATAAATCATCAAATGCTTAAAGCAAAACCCATCCACCCTCCGCAACAGTTTGCCGGGGTGGACAACTTTAAATATTACTTCAGCTCACAAAAAAGTTATTGTTTGGTCGAGAATATCACTAAGAGTCATTCTTAAACAGTTTCTTGCTAGCAAGGACATGACACGTATCCTCTTCCGGCGATTTTGCAGCCAAATGCACCGCAAGTAAACAGTTATGACCGGGGCCCTCTGAATCGAGTGGTTTGTCGCCAAATGGCACCACTAAATTACGGTCATGGCTAGAGCCTATAAGCTCCCCAATAGCATTAAATTCTTGAGATATGAATCATTAGGATATAATCGATAGGGCACAAAGCCCTTTGTTAGCTAAGGTGGATTCAAATTTGTCTTTTTAGACAAATATTCACCCCAGGTCTACAAGGTACCCTTGGACGAAGCAACTCATGGCTGTCAGTAAGGATCCTTCTGTCAGGTTGGGTCGACTACCTCCTCTGACTACGTAGACCAGGGACTACGATAGCCCAGGACGACAGAACCATGGGATCTTGATCGGACTCATCATCATTCCCCCCACCATCCACTTGAAGTGCAAGATGGTGAACTTTTTAATTTTAAATATCAAATTTTCAAATATCAACCCATACTGCTATAATATATCAGATACATGTTACATATCTGATTGAAAACTAGCCTTAATCAAAAGTTCTCTCTCATTGTAGGGAGGGGTAATTAACTATTGGGGCTTGTGCCCATAAGAAACCAGAACTCAAATCATAAAGTCCTCATAAAATGAGGGCGAAATCTCTGGGTAGTGTTTTATTTCAAACCAAATAAGCCTTTTGAAAATTTACCCCGAAACTTAATCCGTTAAAACTCCCCCAATAGCAGGGGAGGCCGGGGCGCAAACTTTTAGAGCCCACACAACTTTAACACCTCTAATCACTTTTTATTGACTACATGCGCCACCATATGATATGAATGCACTACAAGAGCCAAAAGTTCAAATTAATCTTTTAACTATGTGATATTCTTCGATATCTGAAAAGACAATTTATGACAAATTGTATATTATTCGATATTAAATGCCAATAAATAAAATTTAAACCATAACTATGTGATGTCTAAAAAGAACATACCCCTCTTGATGAATTCAAATTGCATTCTGATGCATAATCAAATCCCTCTATGGAAAGAAATTTATTAATGCACATAATCAACTGATGGCAACACCTAACCCCACAGTTAGGGGTGTCAATATTGGACCCGACCCGAAAACCCGACCCGAATCCGAAGCGGGTCGGGTTTGGGTCCGAAAAATCGACCTGTTTGCAAAACCGGGTCGGATTTAGGTTGACCCGGAAACCTGGGAATGACCCGAAATGACCAAGAACCCCGTCTACCCGCTCTGACCGGCCCTGCCCGAGTCTGCCCGCTGCCCCGCCAGCTTGCCCCAGCTGCCCCGTGGCCCTCCTACCTGGCCCGACCCGTGACCCGAAATTAACACCCCTACCCACAGTATAAGCTTGCCGAAATTCCAAAGGGAAGAAGCGAATTATAAGGCTACTTCTTCAATGGGGGAAAAATAGTTAGGAGGCCCATATTTTGAAGAGGCGGCAATGAAGAAGGCAGCATTTGCCTGTGATAAGAGCCACACCAGTCAGATTTAGGATTGGTTAAAAGATTGTTTGATATGAAATGTGAGTTTGGAATTAATTTTGTTGAAATTTTTTGGATTGGATTATTTTTCATAAAATTGTAGTTAGAATATATTTTAAAAATCTCAAAATTATTAAAATTATTTTAACATGAATATATCATATTATATAAGAATTAATCAAAAAAATATAATGCACATATAAAAATAAATTCAAAATCTATAACATAAATGATGACCAAAGTTAATGAGAGTATTTTTAGTTTGTTTTTTTTTGTTAAATTCTTTGGCTTTATCTAAATAGCATTTTAAACTACAAGCTACGGAAATTTTCAGTTATCTTTCCCTATCAATCCATTTCGATTATTTTTCCCATCAAAATATGGGAACTACAAGCTACGGAAATTTTCACTGCTATAGTGGCGGAAAACTGCTGAGAGAAACAGCAAGACTAGACAACTAAAAATCAAGAGCTTTCCTATATGGCATTATTGTTTTACAAAAAGAATCAATATAAAAGCTGGAAGAATTTCTCAGGCTTGGCAAATTCACTATGGAACCATGGATGCTACAGATGCTCCAGGTTTCGTTCTGAGGCCTTACACATACACCCTGGAGACCTTGGCAGCCTGTAGATGCTGCGGCCTCTTGGCCTCACCTGCACTCTCTGATTTTCTTCAATCATCTTCCTCACTCTCTCTTCGAATTCAATCCACTCTAACGTACCATTCTGGGATAAAATTTTGGCAAAACGCTTCTTGTTTGGCCTTAATGTTGGGGCTCGACCCCTTCCATGATATGTTCGGAAGCCAGTTACAAGAGATGAGAGCTGGCTACCTGAATCAGTCATGGCGAATACATCAGCAGTGGCACATGCAATGAAGTCAAGAGCTGCCAGCTGCGTTAACAAAAGAATTGTCAGCATACACGATGTATAACAAATTTATGGAAAGAATTGCAAGAAGATGGCGTGGAGTTAATTTCATATATCATCTATACAAGTAGTGGAAACGTTATGTCGATTCATTAAAATTTGATATAAGAAATGATTATTAATTTTCAAATGATCACAAATATCTGTTTGAGATAGTACTTAAGTCAACACAGCTAAAATTCTCACAGGATTAATTGTATAAATCATACAAGCTAAGTTCAACAAGGTCGACACTCCGTTAAATCTTTTGTTTTTTAAATTCCTTCTTTAAAATAGACTATCTGTGAAATCGGGTAAAAGTGTCCCATCTTAAGAATTTTCACATTGAGAAATGCTCTACTCACCCAAATTTTACTTCAGGTTAACAAGAAAATGTGCATTTCAATGGACCATGTACTCATCATCCCAATTAGTGGAGTTGATTTGGTATTGAAATTTTTTGAGTTAAACATTACTACTTCATGTTGCCGAACTTTTTCTTTTCCCTGTTTTTCAAAGACTCAAAATATCTGTTTTTAATGTTTCAGAACTTTTTCCTTTTCCCCATTTTCCAGAAAGGATACGGCCAAAATATTTGTTTGCATGTTTAAAACAATAATAGCTAAAGCTGCATCTGCTTCCAGCATTTTCAAGTATTACTGTATTAAAACATATGAAAGTCTATAGCACAAAATTGATTTGTGTAAAGCTGAGGTGACAATTCATCTGCATATAAAACTCTAGTCCAAGTTTAGTTCATGTCAAACATACCTGAGAAGAGAAGTTTCTGAAGGGAGCAAGTTCACTAGGTGTCAGAAAATCTTCCTTTGTAACTAAGTTTGGGTAGAGTGTGGTGAATGGAAGCATTCTTGATCTACCTCCATATATATCCGATCCAGCTAGATATATATAAGTTCTCTGTTTGAATCCCAGAGCAGAAAGCATCAGTGCTGCTTCTTCTGGTGTCAATGGACACCTTCCTAACTTCCTCAGTTCAGCTGGGGAGAAGGATCTGCAGGAGACAAAATTGTGAGTAAATAAACGTTGGCACAGAATGCAAATGGAGCAATTAAAACAATCATAGCTCACGCATTCTCTTTCATCCGCGTGACAAGTGTAGGAAAATGAATCTCCCTGTATGCTTGCAATTCCCTTCTTTCCTTCGCTCCTCCGCCAAAATCACATACAGAGTATGCCACCATATCCATTTCAAACCTCATGTGTAAAGCAAGATATTTGAGAGGTTTTCCAGATATGTTATTCCCAACCAACAAGTTGCTGGGCATAT
Organism: Dendrobium chrysotoxum; assembly: GCA_019925795.1. NCBI lineage: Eukaryota > Viridiplantae > Streptophyta > Magnoliopsida > Asparagales > Orchidaceae > Dendrobium > Dendrobium chrysotoxum. The sequence goes on from CM034314.1 coordinate 29,483,969, forward strand.
GATTTCCAAGCAGTTGTTTGTCCAATTCAGAAACCCTATAATTATATTTTCGAATCCGTTTCAAAAGCAAGGAACCAATCTCTTGAATTCTTGGGACAAATTTGAATGCATGGAAATTGCATTTGCATCTTAATTTCTGCAAAAGAAAGTTTCAGATGACGTGCATAAATAAAAAAAATTAACCATGTCATTTTGTGCAAAAACCTCAGCTTTCATTTAAGAAAATAAGGCTGTGAATTTTCAAGAATAAACATACACCTGGAGATTGGCTGGCAATGGATCAAATGCAAGCCGATTGCCAAATCCAAGAAAGTGAACAACACCATTTCGCAACAGAAGAGGACGTATAACTTTGGAGAAATAAATAGGTTTTGATTCTTTCCTGATGTCCATATCACTTACCTGCACAAACAAGAAAATTATTAAGAAAAGAAATCTCATGGAAGATATGCATGCCTCATGAAAATCAAGAAGAAACAAAAAAAAAATTCATCCCCAATGGTAAACCGACCTGGCTGCCTATTGATTCCAGATCCAATGATTGAAGATGAAAAGGCAACTCTTTTATGATTCTCACATCATCCTTCAACAAGTTTATGAAATAATCTTCTTGATATATATCACCAAACTGGCTGCAAATCATGTAAAATTTGTTTATTAAAGCATAAGGCAAAAAATGCAATAAGGTAAAACGGAACGGGACGGTGGCAAAAAATATGATGTGATTCAGTTCAACTGCAATTTAAGTGACTTTCTTCATCATCATCATTAGCTTCCAGAGTATTTGGAAGCAACATTATGTATCATGTCCTACATTTGTTTCAAGCTTAAATTTAGTTTGTAAAAACTTTTTACACTTCAATCAACATTAATTTGGCCCATCTTCTTTTCTTCCTATAATTTAAAAGTTCATCATATCAAACTATTTTATTAGTGCATCTTATACCCCATAGACTTCGACAAAATAAAAAAGTGAAATGAAAAGGTGACGGCTTATTAGAATTACAATAAACTCAAAAAAATAGTGGCCACAACATTTTAAAAAATAAGTAAAAGATATATCTATGAAACAGAACCCGCACTGTGCTCACATCTTCCATGTCATGTAGTGCTATCCTTAAAGCTGAAGGTCGAAGCCATCTTCGAAGCCCTTACTATTTTAAAATGAAAACTGTAGTTGAAGCCAACGGCCGAAGTGATCTTTATAGTGTTGTGACATCCCATAGATGAAGCGGAAGGTCCTAAGTAATCTATCATTGCCAAAGCCATGTCTCTGCCCTAGCTAGCCGCATATCATTAAAATAATAACTAAGGAAATTATAACAAGTCTTCTAAAATTCTGCTTAACTCATTTTTAGGCATTATGTTGCCTTTAAAATATTACTTGAATGAGACCGTGATGTTAGCAAGATTTTTTTTTTGATCCATTTATTTTCCTTTTAAGCTTTTTAAAATTAATTATGATTATATGAAAATATATAGACTCTATATATTTTTTAAATTGCTTTAATATTTAATAAGATAATGACCTCTGAGATAAGCACTAAATTGATTCGTAATAATCTCGTAGATGATAAGACAAAATCTTTATAGGTATATGTTACCAAAATAGACAAAGTAGGATTGATTGGAGCAGGATGCAATGTCAAATATCAATGTCATATTTGCCATGAAAATTTTAAGAGAACATATATTATAGGATCGGAGCTCACTTGCTCAGACAACCCAGGGCAGGCATTCTATCACGCCTCAAAATAACATCCACATAAGTTCGGGAAGTAGAAATGTTGAATGCAAAAAAAAAAGGAAATGTTGAATGCTGAAGCTGGGTAAACAAAATGTTATATGTCAGAAGGTTCCACTTCCTCTTCTGGGCAAAGTGATTCCAACCAATACTGTAGCTTGCAGTAGTTAAGTGGATTTTTATTTAGAATTGAAAGCCATGACCCAAAAATATGAAAGAGTTGAGCTCTATTGTCATTGAAAAAGCATTCAGTTTACAAGCTAGAAATCATTTGCATGAATAAATTGCTAGGATATTTTATTTAGCAGCCCTTCCATTTCATTTGGTAAGAATCGCTATTATATTATTGCTGTCTCACATGTAGCCAGCAACACAATTATAAATGCGCGTCACAGAATTTAGTAAACATCATCTGCTATGAAGGAGCATATGAGGTTAAATTTATACTGCGAATCAAATCAAAAAAGTGATTATAGGGGCGGGCATAGAAAAGTTATTCAACTATCACATACAATGCGCATGTGTGTAGAGCTGCAAGACACTGATTGGGGCTCAATACCCTCACATTCTTGGGACTACTTATGTTGCTTACATATTGAATCTTGCATTGAAGAATATTTATGCTCCAAAGAATATAAAGGTAATAAGATCACTTTGAAAAATGCAATTAGATTGCTAACATTATAGGAGATGCCAACTTCATAAAATCATTCATCATGAATCACTCAATGAGATTGTCAATTTTCAATAAATTTGTGAAGTTGAAAAGGTTGGCTATAGCAAAGATCTAGTTTGCATCAACAATAGTCATGATTAAGAAATTCTAAATAATAAAATAAGGATTGTATACAATATTGATTAGTAACACTGCCGTTGCCAGGTCCCAAGTCCTGGATGAGAAAAGTGGAGGGTTGCGTTAGGTAGTCGACAGCCAGCGTAAAACTTGTCGAATAACCATGACATGAATCCTTTAATAAATTGTGTTAATGCTAGGGCGTTCCCTGGAAGCGACGCACTGTATGGCCTGAATACAGTGAAAAGTGTGCAAGGGCCGCTGCATCGGCGCCCGGGTGCAGTGTTAAATAGGCAAGGGTTCCTACATCAAGGACGGATGTGGGCAAAGAAGCTAGTCCATGATACTAATATTAGGATAGGAACTTGGAATATAGGTTCCCTTACAGGAAGATTAATGGAATTAATAGATATTATGATTCATAGGAAGATAAATATTTTGTGCATTCAGGAAACTAAATGGGTTGGAGAGAAGGCTAAGGAGATTGATAGTTTAGGATTTAAAGTTTGGTATTCAGGTAAGAGTCGTACTAGAAATGGTATAGGCGTGATTATAGATAAGAGTTTGAAGGATAATGTTATAAATATTAATAGAATTGGAGATAGAATTATGGCTTTAAAGATTGTTGTTGATGCTAAGATTATTAATATTATAAGTGCTTATGCTCCTCAAGTAGGTTTGGATATGTGTTCAAAATTAAAATTTTGGGAAGATTTAGAAGAATTAATTCAAAAGATACCTCTCGAAGAAAAAATTTTTATTGGAGGAGATTTAAATGGACATGTTGATAGAGAGGTAAATGATTTTAAAAGCATTCATGGTGGATATGGGTTTGGAATGACTAATGAAGGTGATAAGACCATACTAGATTTTTCTTTAGCTTATGATTTTTTAATTGCTAATACCTTATTTAAGAAAAGAGATGAGCATCTCATCACTTATAAGAATGGTTATAGTAAAACTCAGATTGATTATTTTCTTATAAGAAAAGTAGATCGTTTAGATTGCAAAGATTGTAAAGTTATTCCGAGTGAAAGTTTATGTACCCAACATCACTTATTAGTTTTAGACTTTAAGATGAAAGGACAGAAAATAAAAAATAAAGTAAAGCGATTTTCTAGGATTAGATGGGGGCATTTAAAGAATAGTAATAAAAATATTTTTGAGAGTAAGATTTTAGATTCTAAGACTTTATTTGTGCATGAGGATGCTAATGTTATGTGAGAAAAAGTGGCTAGTGATATTAAAAATATTGCTAAAGATGTGTTTGGAGTATCAAAGGGAAAATCCCCTAATAGTAAAAATAGCTGGTGGTGGAATCCAATTGTGCAAGAAAAGATAAAAAATAAGAAGATTTGTTATAAAAATTGGTTTAGATGTAAAAATTCTGATAATTGGGAAAGATATAAAGAGGCATGTAAGGATTCTAAGAAAGCAATATGTGATGCAAAGATCTTAGCTTTTAATAATTTATATAATAGATTAGATACTAAGGAGGGAGAAAGATATATGTATAAGCTAGCCAAACAAAGAGATAGGAGTAGTAAGGATTTAATTCAAGTGAAGTGTATTAAGGATGAAGATCAAAAAGTACTTTTCTTAGAAGATGATATTCAACAAAGGTGGATGAGATATTTTGATAAACTTTTTAATGAAGATTGTAGGAATACAATTGACTTTAGCATCCTAAATGAAAATAAAGATTTCTATTTTTATCGGCGTATTAGTAAAACCGAAGTTAGAGAGGCTTTAAAGAAAATGAAGTGTGGAAAAACTGTTGGACCTGATGAAATCCCAATAGAGATGTGGAAATGCTTAGGAGATGAAGGAATTTCTTGGCTAACTAAACTTTTTAATAATATTTTGAAGACTAAAAAGATGCCAGATGCGTGGAGAATGAGTGTATTGATTCCTATTTATAAGAATAAAGGTGATGCACAAGATTGTGCGAATTATAGAGGAATTAAGTTAATGTGTCACACTTTAAAACTATGGGAGCGAGTTATGGAGCGTAGGCTGCGGCGTGATACTAATGTTTCTCAAAATCAATTTGGATTCATGCCTGGTAGGTCTACTATGGAAGCCATACATTTATTGAGAGGTTTGATGGAGAAATATAGGGAGAATAAGGAGGATCTACATATGATATTTATTGATTTAGAGAAAGCATATGATAAAGTTCCAAGAGAAGTGCTATGGAGAGTTCTTGAAAAGAAAGGAGTTAATAATGCTTATATTCAAATCATTAAAGATATGTATGAAGGAGCTACTACTTGTGTTCAAACACAAGGTGGTTTGACCAAGTATTTCCCTATTTCGGTTGGATTACATCAAGGATCAGCTTTAAGCCCATATCTTTTCGCGTTAGTCATGGATGTTCTCACTAGACATTTACAAGAGGATGTACCCTGGTGTATGCTTTTTGCTGATGATATTCTTCTTGTTGACAAGACTAAAGAGGGAGTTGAAGGTAAACTTGAAGTCTGGAGATCAACCTTAGAGTCTAAAGGTTTTCGCTTGAGTAGATCTAAAACTGAATATATGGAGTGTAATTTTAGCAGTAATAGACCTAGTGAGGGGATTGTGACTTTGGGCGATCAAGTCATTAATAAGAGTACACGTTTTAGATATCTTGGATCTATTGTTCAGAGTGATGGTGAAATAGATGGGGATGTTATCAGTAGAATTCAAGTTGGATGGTTGAAGTGGAGGAATGCATCGGGCTTGTTGTGTGATAGAAAAGTCCCCCTTAAACTTAAGGGAAAATTCTATAAGATGGTGGTGAGACCTGCAATGCTTTATGGTGCAGAATGTTGGCCATTAAAAGAGAAGCATAATACTAAGTTATGTGTTGCGGAGATGAGGATGCTTAGGTGGATGAGTGGATTTACTCTTAGAGACAGGATACGAAATGAGCATATACGTGAAAAGATTGGAGTAGCTCCAGTGGAGGATAAGATTAGAGAGAGTCGCCTTAGATGGTTTGGTCACATAAAACGGCGGCCTTCCGATGACCCAGTTAGGAAAGTAGAGGTATTAGATTTGACTTATGTTAAGAAAGGTAGAGGTAGACCTAAAAAGACTTGGTTAGAAAATATTAGAAATGATCTTTCTCTATTAGATTTAAACGAGAATTTGACTTTGAACCGGACACAATGGAGAAAAAGGATTCATGTTGCCGACCCCACGTAGTGGGACAAAGGCTTGTTATTGTTGTTGTTGTATTGTTATTGTATACAATATTGATTAGTGATAGATGGAGCATACATTTGTAATGGAAAAAAGCTTGGATGATCAGTAGTGGATAAAATATATTACATTACTTTACAAAGCAAATATATGACATTTTAAGAGTTGCTTCTATGGATAAGCATTGTCACCACCTTGTGTACATATGGGATTCTATGAAAGAGAAGGTGAAGGGGATCATTTATTGATATGAGGTAAAGACATTGAGGACTTCACCTTTTTATAAGGTTATATATGAAATTTTGTACAAAAATGGAATAAAACCAACACTCCCCTTCATTAATTAGCCACTCTCTGAATCCAAAGTAAATTAATTTCACAGTACTTTTAATTTATCCCATTTACTAATTAGTAATGTCACCTATTAGATGCATTCTTTTATCAGATATTCCAACTATTTTTAGCTAACTGAAGCTCTAAATTCTATTGCACCAGTGAAAGATAGAGATATCAAATGAGATTAATAAATGCCTGAAGATGAATTTTCCAACAACAACAACATCAAGCCTTTGTCCCACTATGTGGGGTCGGCTATATGAATCCTTTTTCTCCATTGTGTCCTGTTAACAGTCAAATTCTCGTTTAAATCTAATAAAGAAATATCATTTCTAATATTTTCTAACCAAGCCTTTTTAGGTTTACCTCTACCTTTCTTAACATAAGTCAAATCTAAAACCTCTACTTTCCTAACTGGGTCATCGGAAGGCCGCCGTTTAATGTGACCAAACCATCTAAGGCAACTCTCTTATTCTTATCTTCCACTGGAGCTACTCCAACCTTTTCATGTATATGCTCATTTCGTATCCTGTCTCTAAGGGTAAAGCCACTCATCCACCTGAGCATCCTCATCTCTGCAACACTTAACTTAGTATTATGCTTCTCTTTTAATGACCAACATTCGGCACCATAAAGCATTGCAGATCTCACCACCATCTTATATAATTTTCTCTTAAGTTTGAGGGGGACTTTTCTATCACACAACAAGCCCGATGCATTCCTCCACTTCAACCATCCAACTTGAATTCTGCTGATTATATCCCCATCTATTTCACCATCACTCTGAACAATAGATCTAAGATATCTAAAACGTGTACTCTTATTAATAACTTGATCGCCCAAAGTTACAATCCCCTCACTAGGTCTATTACTACTAAAATTACACTCCATATATTCAGTTTTAGATCTACTCAAACGAAAACCTTTAGAATCTAAGGTTGACCTCCATAATTCAAGTTTACTTTCAACTCCCTCTCTAGTCTTATCCACAAGAAGAATATCATCTAATATTACTGGAGCTGGATGAAAAAATTGTGGCTGAGACCTCATGTAGAATTGTTTTGGTGGCGTCTAACTATTGATGCTGTTCCTTCTAATACTTTTTTGATATATAGAAGGTTGTTAGATCATGCTGGTTGTCCGAGAGGTTGCAATGCGGTGGAGAACGTGAGCAATATAGCTGCGGGTTGTGTTAAATTGAGGCAAGTTATACAAGTTCTGAATAAATGAGGATATCAAGTGCTGGTTTTCTCTACTTTTGTGAGTTGTATAGAAAATTTAAGAAGTTTATCATATAAAAATTCCTTCATTGCAAATCTATATTGTACAACAGTTTTTTTTTTCTTGGAAAAATAGAAATAAAGTGGTACATGGTGAAAAGGACAACATGGTTGTTATTGCTGCAAATGCTGTTTCTGTGGCTTCGACAACATCTAATATTAATATCTACTCGGATTATGGGGGTGTTAACTAGCGAAAGCTGTCTTTTTCTTGGCACCCCCTCCACCTGAATGGATAATGGTGAATATTAATGCTTCCCTTTTAAAATCTAACAAAGCTAGTATTGGTGGAGTGTTCAGAGATCATAAAGGGAGATTCTTGCTTGCTTTTGAATTCAAATATTTGCATTGGGACGTAGCCCAATCGGAACTAATGGTGGTTCGTGCTTTGAAGAAGGTCGTTCAAAGATGGATGATAGAAGTAAAGGGTATCTGAAAAAATTGAAGGCTAATCATTTGTTAGAGGAAGATCTTTCTTTTCTAAAATAGTTTAATCAAATTTCATTCAATTTTTCTATAAGGAGTTGTAATAAATTAGCCGATTTGTGTGCTAATTTTGCTTTGTTTAGTAATTTTATTTGGGATGACCTTAGTTGTGTAGACATTCCTCCTTTCTTGTCTTTATTAAAGGAGGAATGTGATTATTTAGATTTGCTTTAATTAGTTTGTAATAAGCTTTTATTTTAATGCAATTTGGCATTTTTCCTTCAAAAAAAAAAAAACAAGAAGATTACACCAAGGTACACCCTCTTGCAAATGTCTAGTGAGAACATCCATGACTAAAGCAAAAAGATATGGGCTTAAGGCTGATCCTTGATGTAATCCAACCGAAATAGGAAAATACTTGGTCAAACCACCTTGTGTTTGAACACAAGTAATAGCTCCTGCATACACATCTTTAATGATTTGAGTATAAGTGCTATTAACTTCTTTCTTTTAAAGAACTCTCCATAGCACTTCTCTTGGAACTATATCATATGCTTTCTCTAAAACAATAAATATCATATGCAGATCCTTCTTATTCTCTCTATATTTTTCCATCAAACCTCTCAATAAATATATAGCTTCCATAGTAGACCTACCCGACATGAATCCAAATTGATTTTGAGAAACATTAATCTCACGCCGCACCCTACGCTCTATAACTCGCTCCCATAGTTTTAAACTATGACACATTAACTGAATTCCTCTATAATTCGCACAATCTTGTGCATCACCTTTATTCTTAAAAATAGGAATTAACACACTCATTCTCCACTCATCTGGCATCTTTTTAGTCTTCAAAACAATATTAAAAAATTTAGTAAGTCAAGAAATTCCTTCATCTCCTAAGCATTTCCACACATCTATTGGAATATCATCAGGTCCAACAGCTTTTCCATGCTTCATTTTCTTTAAAGCATCTCTAACTTCGGTTTTACAAATACGCCAATAAAAATAAAAAATTTTATTTTTATTTAGAGTACTAAGGTCACTAAAGTCAATTGTATTTTCACATTCTTCATTAAAAAGTTTAGCAAAATATCTCATCCACCTTTGTTGAATATCATCTTCTAAGAAAAGTACTTTTTGATCTTCATCCTTAATACACTTCACTTAAACTAAATCCTTACTATTCCTATCTCTTTGTTTGGCTAACTTATACATATATCTTTCTCCCTCATTAATATCTAATTTATTATATAAATCATTAAAAGTTAAGATCATTGCATCGCATATTGCTTTCTTAGATTTCTTTTGTGCCTCTTTATATCTTTCCCAATTATTAGAATTTTTACATCTAAACCAACTTTTATAACAAATTTTCTTATTTTTTATTTTTTCTTGCACATTTGGATTCCACCATCAACTATTTTTACTATTAAGAAATTTTTCCTTTGATACTCCAAGCACATCTTTTGCAATATTCTTAATATCACTAGCCACTTTTTCCCACATAATATTAGCATCCTTATGCACAGATAAAATCTTAATCTCAAAAATATTTTTGTTAATATTCTTTAAATACCCCCATCTAATCCTAGAATATCGTTTTACTTTATTTTTTATTTTCTACTCCTTTATCTTAAAGTTCAAAACTAATAATCGATATTAGGTACATAAATTTTCACTCGGAATAACTTTATAATCTTTGTAATCTAAACGATCTAATTTTCTTATAAAAAAATAATCAATCTTAATTTTATTATATCTATTTTTATAAGTGATGAGATGCTCATCTCTTTTCTTAAATAGGTATTAGCAATTAAAAAAATTATAAGCTAAAGAAAAATCCAATATGATCTTACCACCTTCATTTGTCATTCCAAACCCATAGCCACCATAAATGCTTTTAAAATCATCTACCTCTCTATCAACATGTTCATTTAAATCTTCTCCAATAAAAACTCTTTCTTCAAGAGGTATCTTTTGTATTAATTCTTCTAAGTCATTTCAAAATTTTAATTTTGAACCCATATCCAAACCTACTTGAGGAGCATAAACACTTATAATATTAACAATCTTAGTATCAACAATAATCTTTAAAGCTATAATTCTATCTCCAATTCTATTAATTTTTATAACATTATCCTTCAAACTCTTATCTATAATCACATCTATACCATTTCTAGTATGACTCCTACCCGAATACTATAGTTTAAATCCTAAACTATCAATCTCCTTAGCCTTCTCTCAAACCCATTTAATTTTCTGAATGCACATAATATTTATCTTCATATGAATCATAATATCTATTAATTCAATTAATTTTCTTATAATGGAACAAATTCCAGGTTTTTATCCTAATTTTAATTTCATGGACTAGCTTCTTTGCCCACATCTGTCCTTGATGTGGGAACCCTTGCCTATTTAACACTGCACCCGGGCCCCGATGCAGCAGCATTTGCACACTTGTCACTGTATTCAGACCATACAGTGCGTCGCTTCCACGGGACGCCCTAGCATTAAAATAATTTTTTAAAGGATTCATGTCATGATTATTCGACAAGTGTTACGCTGGCTATCGACCCCCAGGACTGAAGATGAATTTCCTAAATATTAAAAATAGTTCAATGGTTAATTTGAAGTTTGTCGATTTCTAATTTAGCGGTACTTTTACTGATTATGACTCTATAACTTCTTTAGGCACTATGAATGTGTTAGGTCGGTTCTCACTGAACCGGCCCAATCGGCCCAAGGGGGGCCAGCTCTGGTTTACAGGAGGCGGACAAAACTGCCCCCTTAGGTTTGCTGCCCAAGCCTTATGGACCCCACTAGGCAAACGAATTAGGGAAGGCGAGGGGGGCAGCTAGGATTGGGAGGGAAAGTTGAATTAGGAGTTTGAAATTAGGGAATTAAGGTATTAAATAGGAGTTGTTGTTTAGGGTTAGGGCATGCTTTGTTTGGTGACTGATTTGGAGTTTCTTGCTCTTGGTGTCTTGGGCCCTATATTCGTCTAGGGATTGGGAGAGAACGATCCTCCTCTCGAATTGAGGATCAATTATATCTTGCTTTATTTCTTTCGTTAGTTTGATTTTATTCAATAAAAATCACTGTTTTGTTGTTCTTTCCATTGGATTTGTGGAGCACTTTGTTGTTTTTGTCTTTATTGATAGGATTTACTCGAAATCTTCAAGTGTTTCCTATTAAATTGGTATTAGAGCGAATTTTGGGACCATTGTGGGTTGTTTTTTCTGAAATTTCAATGGTGATTTTTTTCGGAGAAAGGGTTTCTTGCTGATTTTTGGATAAAAATTAAAAAAAAAATTTTTGATGGCAGCTAAGAAGGTAGATGCGTTGGAGGAAAGCCTTGAAGGGGAGATGAGCTAAATAAAAGTCACGGTGGAAGATCTAATCTCATCCGTAGAAGGCAAGGTTTCATCCGAGGAAGACAAAATTTTTGATCTTCATGTGATGATGAAGAAACTACTGAAAAATCAAATTCAAACGGCGTCATTGGAGGCAAAAGAACTGGTGGGGAAAACGACAAATTCTGAGTTTCGTAGGAGTGACGATGAGATGGAAATCATAGAGGAAAGAGGTGAAAGGTATGGAGGGAGGAATGGTTAAGGGGGGCACGAATCAAGGGGTGCTGTTTGGGAGAGAAAAGAAGGGGAATACAGGAAAAAGGGTGCTGATTTTGAAGAAAAAAGGGGGAAAGCGAAGAGAGGTTAGTGTATAAACGTAGGAGTTAAGATCGAGAGACTTGGGGGGGGGGGGCAAGCACTTGGGAAAGGGAAAACTATGGAGGAATAAGGGAAAACCGGAGAGATCAAAAGGTGAGGAAACTGAAGATGGCCATTTTTGAAGGGGAGGACGCACATGGATGAATCTATAAGGTGGAGAGGTACTTCATCGTCAATGGGCTGACAGAGGAGGAGACGTTGACAGCAGCAGGCTTATGTTTGGAGGGAAAGACATTGTCATGATACCAGTGGAGGGACTAGAGGAGACCCCTATGGAGCTGGAGAGAATTCAAGGATTGTTTATTAGAACATTTCCAAGCCGATAGGGGAGGAAACTTCTATGAGCAGTTCTTTGCACTGGTGCAAAACGAATCTGTGGCATACTATCGTGAGCGATTTGAGCATCTGGTCAGTCGGGTGGAGCGATTCTCAGAGACGGCATTGGAGAGGAGCTTCAAGAAGGGGCTCAAATCAAAGATCAGAGCTGCGGTGAAGGTTATGAGGCCTCGTAACTTGGGAGAGGCCATAAAGTTGACACAATTGGTGGAAAATCAGAATCAAGAGAGGGGAGCTAGGAGCAGCAATTCAGGAGGCTCTTACAGGATGACGACCACTCTTTTAGCACCAAAGGGTTCTGCATCAGGAGGATTTCGTGAGACCACCAGGGAGAAGCCAGTAGAAGGAGGAAGTGGGGGAAATTTCAAGAGGTTGACGGAGAAGGAGATTCAGGAGAAGAGGGCGAAGGGGTTGTGTTTCAGGTGTGATGAGAAGTATACTCCAGGGCATAGGTGTAGCGATCGAACTCTTCAGGTTCTCATCGTCTGTGATAACAAGGAAACTGAGGGACGTGAGGGTGAGGTAGAGGGAGAGATGGAGGAGAAGTTGCATCTAGATCTGGCAGAGGTTTTCCTAAACTCTGTGATAGGATTCACAATGAATCATATCATGAAGGTGAAGGGGGAGATACAGGACAGGGAGGTGGTAGTATTAATCGACAGTGGGGCTACTCATAATTTCATTTTCACTCAGGTCGTCGACCAACTGGGAGTGAAATTGGTGAATACAGGATATTAATGGGGTGATGATGGGTACATGGAAGGTAGAGAAAAGCTAGGGGATCTGTAGAGGAGTAGTGTTGACCATCCAAGGGATTCAAGTGAGAGAGAATTTTCTTCTACTGGAGTTAAGAAGTTACTGATGTCATCCTGAGGATGAAGTGGTTGCAGACCTTAGGGGACATCAAGGTCGATTGGGGAGCACTCACGATGGTGTTGATGGTGGATGGGTGGTGATAAGGGGAGATGCAGGGCTATCCAAAACTATGGTATCTCTCAAAACCATGGTGAGAAGTATACAAGAGGTGAGGGAGAATTTTCTGGTGGAGCTGCAGAGATTGGAGGGAGTTAGATTGGAGGAGGGAGGAGATATACCCCTCTCAATACAGCCGTTGATCCAGCAATTCCATGAGGTCTTTCAGCCACCTCAAAGATTGTCACCACCAAGGAGCAGGAGCATGCTATCACCTTGAGGGAAGGTGTATCACCCATCAGCATCAGGCCCTATCGCTATCATCAATTTTAGAAGAATGAAATTGAGAAGTTGATTAGAGAAATGCTGGAGGCAGGAATTATCAGGCCTAGTGGTAGTCCTTTTTCTAGCCAAGTATTACTCGTGAAGAAAAAAAGATAGTAGCGAGAGGTTTTGTGTGGACTACGGGGCAATAAATAAGGAGACTGTGCCAGACAAGTTACCTATACCAGTGATAGATGAGCTGTTAGATGAGTTTAGTGAGGCGATGATCTTCACCAAAATAGATCTGAAGTCAGGATATCTCATATCAGAATGAAGAAGGAAGATGTGCCCAAGAATGTTTTCAGAACTCATGAGGGGCATTATGAGTTCTTAGTGATGCCTTTTGGCCTCACTAACGTTCCAGCCACGTTTCAATCATTCATGAACAAGGTCTTCAGATCCTATCTCAGGCGATTTGTCTATGTGTTCTTTGATGATATCCTAGTTTACAGCAGGGCAAAGGAGGGGCACTAGGAGCACTTAAGGAGGGTGTTAGAGGTGTTGCAGGAGCACCAGCTGAGGGCTGACCTGAAGAAATATTGTTTTGCCCAAGCCAATGTGGAGTATTTGGGCCATATTGTGTCTAGAGAGGGGGTGGCAGTAGACCAATAAAAAATTGAAGCTATGCTGAGATGGCCAGTGCCCAAGAATCGGAAGGAGCTGAGAGGATTCCTAGGACTAACATGATACTACAAGAGGTTCGTGAAGGGGTACAACACCATAGTATGGCCACTAACAGAGCAGTTGAAGAAGGATGGTTTCCTATAGGGGGAGGCAGCCACAGTAGCCTTTGAGAGCTTGAAGAAGGCTATGACTATTGTACCAGTCTTAACACTACCGGATTTCACTCAGGTCTTCATGGTGGAAACAGATGCTTTAGGATATGGATTGGGGGCAATACTCATGCAGAATCATCGACCTATTGCCTATTTCAGTCAAGTGTTGGCAGCTAGAGCCAGACTAAAATCAGTTTATGAGCGGGAGTTGATAGCCATTGTATTAGCCATCCCGAAGTGGCAACCCTACTTATTAGGTAGGCATTTCATTGTCAGAACGGACCAGCGGAGTCTGAAGTACTTGTTGGAGCAATGGATGGTGACAGAGGAGCATTAGAGGTGGCTATTCAAATTGCTGGGGTACAATTTTGAAATTCAATACAGGCTAGGAGTGGAGAACAAGTGGCAGATGCCTTATCCAGATGTATGGGAGAGTTGCAGGAGACAGCAATGTCGATCCCATTGATGTTAGATTGGGAGGCCATCAAGGAGGAGAGTGCCAGGGATGAGGAGTTGGGAAAGATCAGGGCTGATTTACTGAGGAAAGCGAGTAGCCACCTGGGGTATTCTTTGGAGGGGGAGAGACTTCTGTACCAGGGCAGGTTTGTGATGCCTAAGACATCAGTCCACATTCCACACTTGCTCCAGGAGTTCATGGGAGTGCTGTTGGGGGTCACTCAGGGGTGCAGAAGACATACAGGAGACTAGCTTCGGAGCTGTACTGAAAGGGGATGCATAAGGATGTGGAAAGGATGGTAGCCATATGTAAGATATATCAGAGGAATAAGTATATGGCCATGTCTCCAGGGGGATTACTATAGTCGTTAGCTTTACCAAGTCAGGTATGAGAGGAGATATCTATGGATTTCATAGATAAACTATCCCGATCAGAAGAGTTCATAGTGATCCTGATGGTGGTGAACCGATTGAGCAAGTATGCTCATTTCATTCCCCTACGACAGCCATACACCACAGTGATAGTGGCATCAGCTTTCATCAGAGAGGTGGTCAGACTATATGGAGTACCAGAGGCTATAGTATCCGACAGAAATAAGGTGTTCCTCAGCCATTTCTAGAGGGAGTTGTTCAGGCTACAAAGGACAGTATTGAAGAGGAGCACCGCCTACCACCCGCAGAAGGATGGACAAATAGAAGTGGTCAACAGGAGCTTGGAAACTTACCTAAGATGTTTTGTGTCAGAGACACCAAAGTTATGGGCCAAGTGGCTAGCATGGGCTGAGTATTGGTACAACACATCTTATCATTTTCCTTCTTAGATGACTCCATTCAAGGTGTTGTATGGAATCGACCCTCCTCATCTGGTGCATTTTGGGCATAGGAGCACACCAGTTTTGTTAATAGAGGAGTATCTGGAGGAGAGAGACCAGATGCTGGAAGAACTGAAAAGGCATCTACTGAGGGCCCAATAAATTATGAAGAAACAGGTTGATGGACACCAAAAGAACATCCAATTTGAGATAGGGGAAAGGGTGTTCTTAAAGCTCCGACCTTACAGGCAGAAAACCATCGTCAATAGGAGAAATGAAAAGCTTGCACCATGGTATTTTGGGCCATTTGAAGTATGGGAGAATATTAGAAAAGTAGCATATAAGCTGAAATTGCCATCCACAGCAACCATAAATCATGTTTTCTATGTCTCACAACTAAGGAGGGCGATTGGGGAGCATGCAACCAGTTCTGAGTTACCAGTGACATTAACAAAGGACTTAGATGTGATGTTAGAACCTTTGAGTTACAAGGGGTGCGCCAGGGAGAGGGAGGGGTAAAGAAAGTATTAATCAAATGGAAGGATCTTCCAAATTATGATGCGACATGGGAGCCTTATGAGAGGGTGAAGCATCAGTTTCCCTCCTTTCACCTTGAGGACAAGGTGGTTCTTTGGAGAGCAGTATTGTTAGACCGGTTGTCACTGAATAGGAGTTTGAAATTAGGGAATTAAGGTATTAAATAGGAGTTGTTTAGGGTTAGGGCATGCTTTGTTTGGTGACTGATTTGGAGTTTCTTGTTCTTGGTGTCTTGGGCCCTAGATTCTTCTAGGGATTGGGAGAGAATGATCCTCGTCTCAAATTGAGGATCAATTGTATCTTGCTTTATTTCTTCCGTTAGTTTGATTTTATTCAATAAAAATCACTGTTTTGTTATTTTTTCCATTAAATTTGTGGAGCACTTTGTTGTTTTTGTCTTTATTGATAGGATTACTTGAAATCTTCAAGTGTTTCCTATCAGAATGAAAAGGCTTGATGAATGATTTATAGAGCTAATTTCCCATGACTGTAAAGTTTAATTTTTAAATTGTTAACTCAACCATGTTAATCTTTTTTATGCAAAAGAAGTTAAATTACATATTCTTTTATCAATTCACTTAAGAGAACAACATCACATTTCAAGGGGAAGAAGATTTAGCATTTGTACATACTAATTTTCATCTTCAATATAGGAGGAGCCTAGAATATACTCAATGAGGTATTAAGTTGTGCGATATTAGTATAGATACATTAACAACATTGGATATCATAATACTTGAAGTTGTGAATCTCTCTCTTCATGAACCGTCTTTTAAAAATTGTTTTCCTCCAAGATCAATGTGAAGGTGTCATTGAAGAGGGCGTGGGGGCCAGTGCTAATGATGACCCTAGCATTGAGTGTATTAGCTCCAATTGATGATGCTCATGGAGTCATATTTTTTTGTTTTTTTGTTTGGATATTATAGGATATAAAATTATATTGACTTTGGCAAAACATGTGGCATCTAAATATGTTTAATGAATGATTATGCTTTGTTTTCTTCTATAATTGATGCAAATTATGGAGAAACAAAAAAAAAGTCTCAAACAAATTATGGAGCTTGGTTCCATTTCAAAATGGATATCTTGAAAAAGTTTATAAGAATCTCTACTAAAATAAGAGAAGAAATAAAAGTAAATGGAAGCGTGTCATCATTGATGCAAATTTCAAAGTCTAGTTTTCCTATTCCTCTTAAATAAGCATGCCTATGATGTTCTCAAATATAAGAATTGGCTTTTATTCTATGAAATTTCCCTACTATGTTTGTCAGTTGGTGAACAGCTGGCTTTGCAAATGTTGGTAGAGTTGCTACCGTATTATGCAGTATACTTTAGCATTTTTGGATTCTCTGGCTGCAACCCTATTATGCAGTTTAAGCTTGCCATTTCTGGCTATTGCAATAGTTGGTTAGGCAATGTATTGGCCATTTATTCTGCTGTCCTTGTATTTAAATAAGTTCAGTGAGATTATTCGGTTGGATGTGGCCCTCATTGAATGCTTCACAATCTTCGTATCTTATAGGATATGCAGCTTATGTTTCTTCTTGGAATTCTCAGTTCGACCATGTCGTGCAGCGATGAGCAGTTCTGAGGAGGAACTATCCTCTCTGCGTGGATTTTGAAACAAAATTGATTTAGAATTTATGGTTAAGTCTTTATTTTTAGGTTTTTAATTGCAAAGCAGGGACAATTTGCGATTAAAAGAATTGATCCGATGCATGCTAAGAAAATAAATCCATTATTTTCTAACTAAAATTTGTTATTGTATGCACAATTCATTCTAATTCTATTTGATATAAGTTGGATCTTGAAGATTTATGGAAGAGAATATCCATCTAGAAGGGGGAGGGTTGACTTGGTAATCTCTTTCCCATTTGTTTTATTTCTGATCTGTATATATTGATTTGACTAGAGTGTTTATAGATAAATGATAAAATTTGATAAAATCCTCATCTAGGGAACATTTAATTTTATGCTTCTCTTTTACTAGCTAGCATTCTACGCTATTAAGCATTGCAGGTCTCACCATCATCTTATAGAATTCTCCCTTAAGTTTGAGGTGTACCTTTCTATCACATAACAGGCCCGATTCATTCCTCCACTTCAATCATCCATCTTGAATTCTACAAATAATATCCCTATCTACTTCACTATCACTTTAAACAATAGAACCACGATATCTAAAATGTGTACACTTATTAATGACTTGATCGCCCAAAGTCACAATCCTCCTAGTAGAACTATTAGTACTAAAATTAAACTAAATGTATTTGGTTTTAGATCTATTTAAATGAAAACCTTTAGACTCTAAGATTGGCCTCCATAATTCAATTTTTTCTTCAACTCCCTCTCTATTCTTATCAACAAGAAGAATACCATAAGAAAAAAGCATACACCAGGGTACATGTTGTAAATGTCTAGTAAGAACATCCATGACTAAAGCAAAAAGATATGGGTTAAAATTATTGATGTCTTTCCAATTAGTATAACGAAAATAAGGAAAAGTAAACAAAATGAGAATGCTTGAGTATATGGAGGTGAATGAGAATTTGGGTATACCTTTTATCCTTCCAAACACTACTATAAAGAAATTTGGGAAGAACTAGAGATGCATTGAGCATTGCAGCAATAGCAACGGCATTGCAGACCTGTAAAAATAATAAATTTATAAAATAGATTCTATGGTGAATACTATATGAATGATGTATATAGGTGTGATATATATATATATATATATATATATATATCCCTAAGCTACATATCAACCATCTACCTCATCTGGCAAGACTGGCCAAGTTAAAACTTCTAGTTTATGAAGGTTATCACTCTCAATTTAAAATGCACCTCAAGTCATCTTTACTCAAAGATTCAATAATCCCTAGCAATTTCGGAACTTGGAAAACAAAAGAGCTTTATAAGTACTGCTCAAGTTCAAATCAAGGATTATTACAATCTCATAATGCTGCCCTGTATAAGCTTAAACTGATAAGAAAGCTCAACACAGGGACAGTAATAAAAAATGGACTATGAAATCAGAGAAAAGTATTCAACACAGGCCAGAATCAGGCTGATTTTCATTTACTTGATGCTGCTCCATACTTTCCCTGATTTCATGGTCCGTTTTGTTATTTTTTTCTGCGCCTTTAACTCTCAAGTTAGGTTTCACTGGGACTCATCTGCCTAGTGGAGTATGTGGAGAAGAGAAATTCAAGTTCCAAACAATAGGCCAATCATTCACTCAAATTAGTGGTAGAACGGGAGAGGCTTTATGGTATGAAAGTATTAGGATTAGTGCAGATAGCTAAAAAACATTTTGGTATAGAAATATCAAGTGGTTGAACTTCACCCATAGGTTTAAGCTTTTTGATTGAAAATGAATTTGATAATTGTTGTATCTACCCCACTTTGATCCTCTTTGCTTCATACTCCATACGTGAGGCACTCCAACAACAAATTTTTGGAGAAGTTGAAAGGGAATTCATCTGATACTCAAAGCAGCTTTTTTTTCCCATAAAAGCACAATAAATGGAATTGAAAGGTTGCAAGAGTAGAAACTTTCCATTAAGTGCTAAAATTCCAAAGTTTCTTTAAAGGTGGTTTGAAATTTTATCACCGGATGAAATTAAAATTTAACAACATTAAAGACAGATTTTGTTCGTATATCAGATATACAACTCTACATTATATCATATGTTCTGCAATTTCTAGGTTCTAAGGTAATGAACTACTCAAATAATTAATGATTTGATCCCAAATATCCACATTGCTAAATGATTGGAAGCATAGAGGATTCAAACATAAAAATCACATAATTAGGCAAAAAATCTAGATAAAAGTATTCATCATTACAGGTTTAGATTGCTCATCAGTATAGATAGTTCACATTTATGCTTCCCAATATCTAAATTGCAAGCATCAAAGAGCTACTTATGATGTCATACATCCATCACTTTTTCACAGCATAAAATAGGTGAGAAATATGCTTGTTTTAGAATCTTACAGCAACACGTTGCTGGTTTAGACCACCATTTGCACTCACTAAGATAAAGCCAGAGCCGTTCATGACATTTTCTGCAGCAAAACTTCATCAATTAATGTTTGATTGCAACAATGAAAAAAAAAAAAAACTGGAATGTTTCTGTAAATATTTGCATGATGTGAAATTTAGGCCAGCACCCAACCCAACTAAAAACAAAAGGAAAAAACAGTATCATTTTTTGCTCATCAGGAATTGTGCCTTTTTTTAGCTTTGCTACAATATGTGAAATGCTGTGAATGTAGAAGTATGGAAGTATGGAAAAAATTATTTTTAGGCACTAGATTCTATAATCTAAGCTTACAAGTTTTTGGATGCCAGCTATGTTAAAATTAGCATCGGGACTATATTACAGGTATGAATTTTCATCTGATTTACATTTTCAATTGTTTATGTCGATAAAAATGAAAACTAAATTTTAAAATGCTAGCACTGCTTAGAGACATTGAAGTTGTAACTAATTTTGTAGAGTGCAATGAAAATAAAGAATGAAACAAAATAAGAAATTTACATAATATATAGGGGATCTGAAACAGCCTTTAGAAATCATTATTTTCTTTTTTATCATATTTGTTCACCTTGATGAACAACACTGCTAGATTTATCTGTACTGCTAGATTTATCTGCACATGGTTTCCATGATGATGCTTGCTCGTAGGGTTCCTTCCATTGTGAAAATGGATCTTCTTGTAATTCATTCTATTTCATGAAAAGTTATTGATACAAGTGCATTCATAAGTCAGGAAATACCCAAATAAAATGTAAATACGCAACTTTCTGTTCAATAGTGAAGCAAACCTTTGCCAATGCAGTATGGGCCAATTTTATAAGGCGTTCATACATCAATTTTTCAGTATTTTCTACATTAATATCATATCCGCTCCCTCCATCCTACAACAAATAATTGAAAAGATAGAAAAAGCGTCAATAATGCTGGATATAACTAACTCTCATACTGCTTTGCTATTGTTATGTCAATGAGGGTTTGCAAAATCATCATACAAAATAAACATGTTTGTTATAAAGGCAATTGCATACATAACACTAAAGTCATGGCTATTTACAAAAATATCTTCTTTCTACCTCAACTTTTGAAATTGACAATCAGATATTGAAATTCACAATAAAACCCCAAATCATATTTTTCACTTTTGTCAAACTCCCAACCGTTTGATCGTGGCATATGCAAATGCATGAATTTGATAGTTGAAGAAATTAATATGGGTGTTAGTCTTGTAAATAACCAAAATTTAAGTGTTATGTATGTAATTCCCCCTTGTTATTAAACCAAAAATAAATCAAGAACAAATGAATCATAGGTGTGAGAACCAACACTAAATGATTGAAACCCCATTCAAATGGCATATGGCTCATTTGGATGTTAGAATCATAAAGTTTATAGGTTCCAAGAATCATTGTCTACAGTACAAGAAGGGACTAAAAAGGCTAAATTAGTTATGAAGTCATGAGTACTCAATCATATAATGCATTTCAATGCTGTAAATTATATCAAAAGATAATTTTAATAAAACTATTACGTATAAGAAAGTTAATATTACAGTAAATTACTTCACAACCCACACCTGCATTTGCCATTCTTTGCTGCGGAAGTGGCCATTGCGAAAACTGATGTGATGAACTACAGTAAGCATCACAGAATCGAGAAGGAAGAACGAACCCATTAGCCCAAAAACAAAACCCACCATTCTCAACTGCTTGCATATCCATGCCCTCCTCTTACCCCAAGCTGCTGTTTTTGAGGGCTTCAAAACCTGACAACTCTTCCTCGTCAGCAATTGCACACCCAAATACTGCCCTTCCTTTCTCATTAAAGAATGCTAGTCTCTCACAATAAGGCCCCGATATAGATAGCAGAACACCCGCAACCCATAAAACAGAATAGTTTTTTCCGCTGTGCTCTAATCCCAGTCGCCAACAACTGATCGGATCCTTTTGGGAGAGATACATTCGAGAAGCCGACCTACCCATCCACCTGATTGAAAATAATCGTTAGTTGAAAAAAAGAATTGCGATTTGAAGAGAGAGAAGATGAATTTTGCTTATTTTGAGAATAAGAAAAGAGAATTGGAGAAGAAGGAACGGAGCAGGTGAGTAAGGCTTAAAATGCAAGCAAAAGAAAGAAACTGACCTAGCAGCGGTTTGAGAAAGGGATGGAACTCCCGCAAAAAGGTTAGTGATCAACGCAAGGGTGTTCCTGAACTCCCTTGATTCGCCCATTAAGTAAGAATGGTTGTGATGGGGGGCGTTGACGGAGCTTTTGAGGGAGAGAGAGAGTAGTAGCGACAATGAAAACAGGATGCAGAATCTCGATTCTGCTCTGAAATCCAAACGCTTGGCTGGAAGACCGGAGAACACGTACGGAAGATTTTTTTTAGTAGAAATTTTACAATTCAAGATATTTACCCATGGCATTCGTGCTGATTCAATTTTATAATTAAGATATCACCTATTGAATAATAATTATCCTAACTGATATGCTGATTTAATGCTTTAATTATTATTTTATAATTACTTTTTAGATATCTAATTTTAATGTTAATGAATGATTAATGAAGTTGCCTATGATCTTAATAATTAATTATGCATTTATGCTCAATATAGAGGTTGTTTTAATATCATTATTACATAACTAATTGCGCTATTTATTTTAATAATTATGTTGAATCACAATGGAACTATACTACAAGAATAAGAATAGAAGAAACTAGAGAGCTTTGATCATAAAATGAACCTAACTAGGCTTTACCTGTTTTAATTACAAAGAGAGCTTCATTTGGGTTCCACTGAAGTGGTGAGTCCATCTTAATTTGCTGACCGACTTCATCATGGCTTGGCATTTTTATGGCGAGTTGTTTCGAATGAGTTGCTTCAGAGATTTTGCTTAGCTAACCTTAGGTTTCATTTAGGGCGGCTTTCTTAATGCTTTTTAAAGTAGTTTTTAGTACAAAAATTTTAATTTTTCACCTAAAAAGTTCTTTTAAGAAGCAATAAGAAAGCTATCCGAAATAAAGCCTTAGTGTTATGTATTCTATGTGAGTTTGATCAATTAGAGTTAAGATTCTTGACAACTTCCTCTAGCAAGTCTGGGATTGAGTATACTCATTTTGATGGCTTTAACGAGTTCATCTTGGCAACTTCAGCAAGTTGACATTTCCATCTATAGCTAGCTAAGATTGAACTTGATATGTTGATGCAAACTAAGTTGAATTGAACTTGATCAAAGTGATATTTGAATATACATTTAGTTCCATAATTTTATTATCTCTTTAAAGATATCACAGAAGAACAAGTGAATAGAATACTTTACGGCTGAAGTTGTTAACCATGATCAAACTACAAGATTTTAAGGGTCAAATTGGGTATGACCTAGTTAAGGACGTGATAAGAAAGGTTCAATCTAATCTAATTGGTTTAATTTAACTTAATTAATCCAATGATCAATATGAATGAAATCCCTTTAATATAGTCACTTTAGAGAACTTGCCTAATTTGATAAATTAGGTTCATTCAATGATCAATGCAACTTATTTAGCATTCAAACAAATGATTAAGAATGATAACTCCCATTCATTTGAATAATTAATAATGAATTGAATAAATGGGTTCAAAGGATCCCTATAAGGTCTACTATGATAATCTGGTTAGTTAGGGATAATTAACCTAACTAATGGTCAATTATTTGTTTACATATGATAATTCCCTAAATTATCTAGTATCATTGATTGTAAACAATTTGATCAACTTGAGTTAATTAAAGTGATTGGATCCTTAAAGGATAATTTATTTGGTTTTGTTCATATTGCAAGGTATTCAACTCAACAAATTTTTTTTTTTTGCCCATAAGTCTTGGTAATCTTTCTAAGGTTTAGAGAAATTCAGACCTAGTAGGGTCCTCTTGAGTCAAGTTAGGGTTTATGGGGACCAAGCCTATTGCAACCATCAAATGAGGTAAGGTTGCCAACCTTCAATGGTTCAAAATTATTAGAAGAAGTTTGGCTAAGTGATAGGATCACTTGTTAGAAGATTAACATATGTTTCTAAAAGGTTAAAGGTATATTTGAAGATCCAATTTTTGTTTGGCCATGGGCAAAACTAGTGCCCACAAACTTATGCAAATTCTCAAAATAAATTATATTAATTGATTGAATGAGAAGATGTTACTTTGATCACAATTGTATCTATAAAGAGAAATAAGGGTTAATTAAGAAAGAGATTTACCTTAATGAGAGGCAAAACTTTTAATAGAGGGCTTTCCTCCTATAATCATTTCTAATCCAGAGGGATCTTATAATCAATCTAATGTCTTTTTCTATCTAGCCTAGTCAAAATCTAAAAGTAGAATTTCGAGAGTTTATCGAACTACAAAATGATCTTATAAGTTGATCTATGATTATAGGAATGGAAATTATAAAGCAAGAATGCTTAAAAACTCTAGGATAGTGCTAGGTATTCTAATGAGTTTGACAAATTTAAACTTCTAGGGTTAGTCTAGGAGAGTTTGAACTATTATTTTAATGCTTAATATTTTATATTTCAATATTGGTTCAACTTGAACTTGAGTTCAAAGGACTAAAATGGGCCTATAGGCTAAGCTTTCATAACTATTATGGTAAGGGATATATTAAAACCATAATTATTTAACCAATTAATTAATACGCAATGTTAATTAGACCATGTCAAGTCATATAGCCATAATGGGTTATCCTAGGCTTAGCTTAGGTTTACCTTATTGAACTGTAGATGTAATAACCTAAAAATATGAAAAGTGTTAAAAAAACTCTCTCCTAAATTATGACATTTACTTAAGAGCACAATGATGCCAGAAATTACCACAGCGGTGTTTGCGTCTTTATTTTATAGTAATTCTGAATTCAGGTGGTAGCGCTATAATGCTGGGGGTGGCGATGCTGGGTACTAAAATATATTTTTTATATTTATTAAATTATAAATATCCCTGCCATTCCCTCTCCCTCCATTCAGTGCTGCCTTGCCTAGAAAGAAATCGAAGGAGGGATAAGAGTTGGCGGGAAGAAGAGAGGAGAGAGGAAATAGAAAAGAGGATCTTTGAGGCTTTTCTTCCATCATTTTGGTTAGAGAAATTATTCTACTCATAGTAATTAACTAGGCCTATTACTTTTATTTTTAAAAATGAACTGTGAAAATAGTTCTAAAAAGAAAAAGAAAAAAGAAAAATAGAACAAAAAGAAAAAAAGATGAGTACATTCAAAAAATTGTATTAGTTAAAAGTTTAGAATCTGATTTTAATCTTATACTTAAATTCAAAAATGATAGAATAAGAAAATCAATACAAATGATGGTAAACTAATAAAATTTCAATTTTAACTTCAAACATATCTAATCATTAAGCTATATTATTCATTTTAAATTTTCAAAAATTAATAATTAAAATAATAACATGTAAATTCAAATTAAATAACTGATTAGTGTAATTACTAGTATCTTTTCTAAACTAGAATTATAATCTTGTTCTTTTTTACTATTTCTAAACTGTAATGTATTATCCTATATTTTAGTAAATTTAAATTATCAATTCTTACTTTGATAAATTAATTAATCATAATCATAATATTTTTATTTTTTGAGGGCAAATAAGAGTTTAAGCTGGGGAGAATTTGATAAGTGTAAATAATATATAATTTTATGCATTATATTTTCGGTGAAAATATATTATTTTAGTTGTATTGTGCAGGAAAATACATAAAAAGAATAAAATTTTAAGTTTCATATTGTGCCACGGTGTCAGAATAAATAACACTGTAGCGCCATCAAAGACATTGCTGGAGCGCCAGAATATCAGCATTACAATGCCGACTTCTCTTCGAGCAGCGCCATAGAGGTCAAATATCAACTTCACAGCACTAAGTTCTCTATTGTCAAGCTTCATTACATCACAATCCATAACACTACGGCACCCAAAAGTCAGCAGCGTCGTGGTGTAGCAGTTATAACTTCCCTAGGACACGATCTGGCAGCAAAGCGATGCGACTGTTCACCAAGTAGCTAACCCACGTCAACTAGTGCCACAATGGCACCACAAAAATAACATAGCAGTGTTAGTCTATTAATTAGGCGCTGCGGCGTTGATCTTTTTAGCACCGCAGTGCCAGATACCTATTTTGTATTTTCCTATAAATAGTCATTGTGTTATGTTTATAAGGGAGTTCAATCACTTAGATAATTTTAGTTCAATTTAGAGTGCTTCTCTAAAACTCTCTTAGGGTGACAACTAAAAAAATTTAGAGAAGTACTTGATACCATCATTAGAGTGATTTGACTTATATTTGTGGAAGCAAATTTGTAAGTAAAGAGTAGTGTAGTGGAGATCCATTGAGCCCTTCTGGTGATATATATCTCTTGTATTTTCTTTCTATTATGATATCAATAAAAATGAGTTTTGTTCAATTCTACTCCATATCTGGCTAAATTCTCTTATTTTGGATTGATAATGTAAGTAGCATATATAGTACTAATGAATTCTCTTATTCCTTAATGATTAAAAAGGTATTTTTAATATTACCAGATCTTCATTTAATTCACATAGTGCCCATATATGTAGTTAAAATTAGGTGTAATGTGCGACCTCGATGGAGGGAAGCAAGTATAACTAAGAATATTGAATTAGTATGTTTCATGCCTAGGCATAGGATTGAAACATATTAACTTCTTAAGAAGATGATATAATCATAGGAAGTTGATAGACATCCTTTGTTCCTATAAGTTTGACATAGATCTAGGAAAGCATATACTCTGAATAGCATCACAATTAAAAGAGATTTATTAGAAAAAATATGTTATTTATATTCATCAATCCAAAATATTATATCCATATAGTATATTCATTATCTTTATCTTATTTTAAGTGATTGAATCTCCATACCTTTTATTTTTATTGAGTAGGATAATTATTATAATTTTAGTAGACAATACTAGTATTTGTAAGTGAGCATATCTTTCTCGTGGGATCGGTACTCTACTCTCTCATTATATTATTTTATTTGGCATGTATACTTGCTTATATTATGTAAGATTTTATAATTTTTATATATCAAAGAAAATCAAAGCATTGCTAGGGATTGATAAAGCCCTGGTCCATTTCATAATTTTATAGGATACTCCACTGACCCCATCAATATGATGGGTGAACTTAACATTTTCTAAGGTCTTCAACTAAAACAACAAGAAAATGACACCTTCATTTGTCAAACTAAGTACACAAATTAATTTATTGAATGGTTTGACATGAAGAGATTCAAATTAAGAAAAACCTCGCCCCTTTATAAAATTGGATTTAAATGAATGAGGAAAGTCTAATGATCAAAAGCTTCATAAGAGTATGACAGATTGACTTTTATACCTTATAACTAACAGGCCTCTCATTATGTTTACTGTTTGTTTATATGCTCATGTTTAGGCCTACCCAAATAATCTTATTTAATAACATCCAATTGTACATTTCATAATTTGATGGCATGTCTAGGTTAGGCGTTTGGTATCCTAAAAATTCCATGTCATGTGATTTGGTTTCTTATTATGATCTTAATATATAGGATATAAAATAGACAAAAAAAGCATGTCAAGCTCACATCAATTTTTAAGATCATCAGCTATGTCTTTTTCCTTTAGGAAACATAATTCTATTGCTTTATCCACTATTGAAGCTTAGTACGAAGCTATAGATAGTTGTTTTGCTCAGGTTCTTTGGTTAAAGCAATAACTGAAAAACTTTGGAGTTAGGTTAGTACTCATTCTTATTAAGTAAGACAATACTAGTGTTATTATAAGGTAATTATTTTATTTTACCTAAAATGAAAATTATAGCTCTACAAAATTAATTTTATCTCTCATATACTATTTTATATCACTTTTATCATTTACATTTTTTTGCTAAATTCTACATTAGGTATTTGTATGATTATTTGAATTAATTCTCTTTCTTTCAAAATTCAAAATTCAAATTGTTTGAAAATCTCTAAAATTACATAATGTTATAAATACCTTGAATTATGCATGGGCCATCCATATCTATGATTATTTCCATGTTTTATTATTTTAATATATTTAGTTTTTTTCTAATTCATGTTACCATATTTTGTAAATTTCAATTTTAAATTAATGAGCTTAATTTCAAATATCGAAAAAACTAATTAATCGTTCTTGGGAAGCTTTTCTCCCTCATGCTCCCCCCAGTTATCCTTGGATTTTATTTAATTAATTTAATTTTATTTAATTCAATTTAATTTAACTTATTCATTATATCACCATGCCTGATTTCCTTCATTAATTGCATGATATATTTATTTCCAAGCAACCCCTTAGCAAAAATCTTCTTTCTTTGATTTGGATTATTTAGCTGATTCTCTAAAACTCCTTTGATTTATTAGATTAATATGATTGATTCCATCATAAATTACATGGTTAATTATTTCCTATAACTCCCTTGGATGAATTTTAATGTTTGAAAAGTATTCATGCTTTTCAAATTTAAAAAATAAATTAGAAAATTCGGTCCAATTCTTCCTTTACCAAAATCTGCATGCATCTCTTTTCCTTCCTTTTTCTAAAAAAGATTGATCTCCTTAAAAAACCTAGCAAATCCCTCTTGCAATTTTCTCCTCTCTCTCTTGAAAATTTTCTAAGGAATTCTACTTACAGAATCCTTTCAAGGGAAGCACTTGGGTGATTCTGATCAGTAGTATGAAATGGTCATTGTATACTTTTTAATAATTTTTTATTTTTTTGTGACCAAGAACCTCCTAATACATAAAATCATATGACAAAAAATAACAAACATAAAAATAACCATAACAATCATATTTAAACACAAATGCATTACATAAATGTGAATCAATTCAACTATTAGTCCAGGTTCCTAAGTCTATCACTACTAGTCTAGTTCTTAGTGCACTAAACCTCTCATAAATGAGTTCCTTTAAAAAAAATATTTGTTAATTAATATTCTATATCAATAAATTGAATGTCAACATCAACTATATATGCCTGATCTCTATTAAAATGATGTCTAACATCAACATGCTTTGGGCATGAATGTTCAAATAGATTTTTTGTTATACAAATGGTATTAGTATTATCACATATAATTAGGCTGGTGTCCACCTATAGGATGAAATCATGGAGTTGTTGATTCAACCATAAGACTTAGTTAATAGAACTTCCTATAGTAATGTATTCTACTTCTTTAGTGGATAGGCCTATATAATTTTATTTGTTTCTTGACTAGGAAATTAGTGAGTGTCCAAAAACTCAGACACATTCCTAATGTACTTTTCTTATAAAAACCTTACATCTCATAAAGTCAAAGTTTAAATATCCTACTAAATCAAATGACATGTTATCCCTAGGATATCAAATACTTAAGCTAAGTGTTCCGATGAGATATCAAAGAATTTTTCTTATTGATATCAAGTATGACTCTTCATGAACATCTTAAAATCATGCATAAAAAACATATGCTAAACATAATGTCAAGTTTATTACCAGTCAAATATAATAGGGATCCTAATATGACTCTATACCTTGTAGATATACTAGTCTACCACTAAGGTTCTTATGGGCTCATGGGAGTATTCGCTCTTTTACAACCTTCAATACTAAACTTTTTAATTACTTTATTACTATATTTGATTTGACTTAAAAAGGTACCATCTTTTTTAATCTTTTATTAAACCATAGGAAATGTGTTAGCTTACCCATCATACTCATTTTAAATTCTTATCTCATAGTAGATTAGACATATTCACATCACATCTCATTTGTGAATCCAAATAATGTGTCATCTACATCTAAATATAGTATCAGAATATCAAACCCTATTCTTTTGATAAAAAATGTGGCATTTATGGTCCTTTTTATAAAAGTTTTATTTAATAGAAATACACCTAGCCTTTCATACCACACCCAAGGTGCATATTTCAATCCATATTAAACATTTTTGAATTTATAAGCATGATCAAAAATAAAACATTCTCAAAACCTGGTGCTTGTTCAACTTATACATCCTCTTTTATAACTCCATTTAGAAATGTATTTTTTATATCCATATGGTATAATTTGAATCCTCTAAAACACTCAAATGCTAGCAACACTCTAATGACCTCTAAACTTACAAATTGAGAAAATATTTCCTCAAATTCTATTCCATCCATTTGATTAGACCCTTTTGCTACTAATCTTATCTTATCTCATACTAATAATACAAAGTCATTTAACTTGCTTTTAAATATCCATTTTGTGCAAATGACACTCTAATTAGATTATCTAGATAATGATTTCTATACATTATTTGTAGCAAATTAGTTCATTTCTTTTTGCATAGCTAAAATCCAAAATTCATATATTAATTCTTTATCTACACTAATGGGTTGAACCAATGAAAGGAAGACAATATGACTAATCTCTTAGCTAAGGTTTTGTCTAGTCATAACTCCAATAGAAGGATCTTCTATAATCAAGTCATTAAGATAAATTAATTCATATCTTCAATCTCTAGGTAGTACCTCAGAATTTTTTAATCTTTCTTATAGGCTTATGTTCTCAACTCTAGCAATAACATCCTCTTTACCTTGTTCTACTATGGGATGGACAACTCTATTGGATTCAACAAATGTGACATGGGTTGACACTTCAATTATGAGTGCTTTTTTATTAAATATCCTATAACCTTTTCTTATGAAGGAGTACCCTAATAAATATGCCCTCATCTAACATTAAGATAAAATATTTACTCCAAAATGCATGTAGAAGTGATTGATTTACTATTCTACCCTTTAGTAGTTCAAATGGGGTTCTATTCAGCTTTTTCTTAATAATCACCTTGTTCAACACATAACAAGTTATGCTTACATCTTCAACTCAAAAATATTTAGGGAATTTATACTCATTAGTTATTTCTCTTGCATCTTCAACTAATATACTATTTTTTTCTCTTTTATCCTATTATGTTGAGATGTTTTAGGGGATGATAGATTATACTCTATTCATATCTCTTGATATAACACTTAAAATTTTTTATTTTCAAAATGTCTACCATGATCATTATGAATAATAGAGATGGTGCAACCTATCTTCCTTTGAATCCATGTGGTACTTATTTTAAATTTCGTAAAGGATTCACTATTATGTGCCAAAAATCTCACTCAAGTGAGTTTAGTGTAATCATCTAGTATCACAAACCCATAAGATTTTTCTCTTAGACTCAAGTGTTAATGGCCAAATAAATCCATGTGAAGTATTTTTAATGGTCTTAAGGTAAGAATGTCCTTAATTTGATGAAAAGTTGACTTGACCAATTGTCCTAACTGACACACTTCACAAAAATGTTTATTATTAAAATCTAATTTTAGTATTCCTCTAATCAATTCTGTGTGTGATTTTACTATGGGTTCTTATATTGGCATGGTACAGTCTTCTATGTCATAACCAAGACACATCTCTAGTGGTTTCCAATCAACATACTTCTTTAGATATACTCATGCTGTGATAGCCTATATTTTCACCAACAACAATCAAATAATATTTTAGGAATCATTATAAATCCAATTTATAAATCATATTCACCATATTATGGATATTATTATGCTCTAATTATAATTAATTTTTCTTAATTTTATTGGTAGTGTAGATATAAAAATAAATAGTTCCCTATTTATTTGTAATTCCTCAAGAAATTGACACATATTAATATGAGTAGGTTTTTCTGGGACCCCTAGATATCCATGCAAACTAGTTTTACTAAATTCGTCTACATGCTAGGATATTTTATGAATTTTTTTTCATAACTTTTGGTTCCTTGAATTTGAAGATACAAAAGTTTTATAAGGATTTTATGCTTAAATTTTAAATAGTTGTCATAATTATAACTATACCCTAAACTTTTTTTTGAATATCTTCATCCACCTCTTATAAGTTAAATGGCTCTTTTAATTCCATTTTCTTTTAACATAGAAGTATAAAACGAAATTTGAGAAGAAAAATAAGAGAGAAGGAGAGAGAAACCTAGGGTCTGAGGGTTGTAGAGCCATTTTTGTCTGTCAATCTAATTGGAAAAGTTGCTCATCTCAATGTAGGCTACTATTATCCTACCTCTAATTTTAAAATTTTACTTATTTTTGCATTTTTTAATTTTAATTTGGTTAAAAATTTTTATCATGTATTTTTATATTTTGGAGGAAAGGCCCAAATTTGAGAAATTTAGATAAATATGATAATTAGATAAATAATTATCAAAATCTCCTAATACCAGGGCATGACATGTATACTTGGTATAAAATGATCTGTTGTTGTTATATATAGGTGAAAATGAGTATACTAATTTTTCTTTTGAATGCCACTAGTCATGATTCATATGTATATTTTATATGCACTAGATTGATATAATTTTTTAAAGTTAATAAAAGTGTATGTATCTCCCTATATTTTATATATTATTATATTTCATATATGATATTGACTTGCCTAAAGAAAATGATATGATTGTTATATGATAAATGTGATATTTGCATGTAAGCAATGAAGGTTAGCTATGAATACTATAATTAATACGGGCTGGCTATTAAAATAATAATAACATGTACAGGAGGGTGGGCTAATGAGCTTTCCTTAAAATAAAAGTTTTTAGTGTAATCCTGTATGTTAGCTTGTAACTGATTGACTGATTATACTGATGAGTAAAGAGTGACAACTATTTATTAATTCATTGAAAGCCACCTATTAAAGAAAATAAAAAAAATAAAAAAAAAATAAAAGATGAGATTAACAAATAATGATTGATTGATATGATAGATGGTTAACAGATGGAAGAATGAAAACATCACTTTAAAGTTAGATGTACTACCTTACTATTCATAATTATATCCATTTTTATATTTACATGATAGAATATATCAAACTAATGGAAGCATTGAGACTAATATAGAATAACATAGCATATGATAGGTATATTGTTAGACATTAATAGTTGTGTAGGTAATACATTGATTAATATATTGATATAACATACTAATATATTATGTCATAATGATTGATAGAAGTATATAATAGAGCTATCAACATGAATATAATTGATAGATAATTGATTTTGTTTGACTATAGAATCCGTTATAGATTTATAAATTTTTCTATCGATTATCATTTAATTGATAGATGCCTTTTGTTTAATAAGATACCCTTATTTTACTAATCATATTGGTTTTTATTATTGATTGATATTAATTGCATAGATTATTTATCATTCATACTAACAGCTTATTAATTGATATTGATTGAAACTGGATCATACATATTGATATTTTTATCTTGTATTGAATATAGTGATAGGGTTTGGTAATCTAATGGGCTTTATAAGCTCATTTTGTGTGTTTTATTGATTTCAGGTATGGGAAGGGGTCAAACTCTCTAGATTGAGGTTGATTAGTGTTTTCAATTTTTCTTTCAATTTATATTTTGTTCTATTCTTTTGTATTTAAGAACTTCAAAAAGGATATATTGATATTTTTGAAATTTCCTAGCAATTCTAAATTACATTTTAAAGGAATTAATATAAAAATATCTTAATATATATAATTTATAATTACTTTCATAGGATTTATTTAAATTGATGGATATTTAATGACTCTGACAAATTAATTAAGAGATAAAAAATAATAATTCTTCCAAATTGAGATCTTGTTACACATGCAATCTAAGTTAATTAAATTCATATTACCTATATGCTGCCATTCTAAAATATCAGTCTTTCAAAACAAGCATTTATCAAAATTAAGATTAATATCAAAACGCTTATCACATAATTAGCTAATGGTTAAATGATTATGTTTTAAATCTTCAACTAATAATACTTTTTAAGTAGTAAAATAATTAACCTTGTCAATAGTACCTAACCAAAAACTTTAATGATGAATTATTGCCAAGAGTCACATTTTTGCCATTTCTAGACTCAAGCTCAACAAATTTATTTTTATCTCCAATCATTAGCCACAAACATTTAATTTCTATTTATCACATGCCTTAGCTAGTTCTTTAATGAAGGTACACATATATAAGATACAAGGTTATAAACTTAGGAACCCAAAAATGCTCAACTTTCACCAATACTATGTAAGAAATGTGTTATTCTATTTTCTTTAGGCCTTAGGTCTTTATACATATTAGGTGCTTTGGTGGACTTTACGTATGCAAATTTGTGCAATATGTCTTACCATACAACAAGAATAACAAGTCACTCCAAGAAATGAATATCATAATTAATCTACTTAATGAAAAACTCTTATTTTTATAGATCAAACTGGCTTCATTAAAGGTAGAAGTATTACTGATAATATTTTGCTTGCCCAAGAATTGATTCATGATATTCATAAAAGGCTTCTGGTTATAATGCTATTTTAAAATTGGATATCTCCAAAGCTTATGAAAATATAAACTATAATTTTATTTTCCATATGTTTCATCTTTTTGGCTTTAATAAGAAAGTCATTAAACTAATTAAAAACATTATGGAAAGTGTTTGGTTTTCTATTATCCTAAATGGCAAATCTAAAGGCTTATTTAAAGCTACTCTGGGTATTAGAAGGAGTACCTATCTAGATGTTTACTTCATTAGTATTCTCTTTACAAAAGTATTGCCTATAGGAGTAATGGTGGTTGTAAAGTTTCCCATCTTTGTTTTACTAACGATATTATTTTATTTTGCAATGGCTAGTCTAGGAGTATTAAGAAAATCAAAAAGTGGCTTAACATTTTTTTAAAATGAGAGTGGCCTCATTTTTAATGCTTCTAAATGACTTTCACTGTTAGCAAAGGTATGACTTATGAGCAATACAATAATATTTTTAGAATTATTGGCTTTTAAAAAGCAATCTCTCCCTTTATATTATCTTGGTACTCCTCTTCATAAAGGGTATAGGAAGTCTTGCATGTTTGATAAAATGTTCTCCATTTTATCTAACAAACTTTCTACTTGAGAATTTAAACTTCTTTCATTGGGGCTAGGCTCCTGCTTATTAAGT
This sequence comes from Dendrobium chrysotoxum, assembly GCA_019925795.1. NCBI lineage: Eukaryota > Viridiplantae > Streptophyta > Magnoliopsida > Asparagales > Orchidaceae > Dendrobium > Dendrobium chrysotoxum. Next base: position 29,518,728 of record CM034314.1, read on the forward strand.
GTGTTATATGTTCCATGCCCATGCACTTGTTTCAAACAATTAATCTCATGGTGGAAGTTTGCATTAGACTGGATAAAATGATAAATAAATTATTTTGGGTTTTTTCTTCTACTCTTAAAAAGATTCATTAGTCTAAATGGGATTCCTGTACTAGGCATATCAAGGAAGGGGGTATGGGTAGCAAATCTATTTTTTATATGGTTAAAAGTTTTTCTATTAAGCTCTGGTTGAAACTTCAGAACTAGTGAATCATTATGGGCCAAATACATGTATACAATATATTGTCACAATATCCATCATACCCTTAGTTATTTCTAGAGGTGTCAAAATTGGGTTGCGGGTTATAATAGTAATCTCAATCATATATACATATTTAATGCATTATAGCAAATAAGGAATAATTGAATTTAATTAAAAAAAAAAGCCAAAATGTCATAACGGTAGACAACAAAAATCATATTGAGCAAAAATTTATATTTTCAGAATTTAACCAAATTATCAGATATTGCATAAAATAATATTTTGAAGCTTTAGTTGAACTAAATCATAATTTTTAAACATCTAAATAAATTTTTGAGTAGGCAAAAATCGCTGTATTATCAAAATTACCCAATGAAAATCCTTAAGAAATTGACACCTCTTAGTACGAGTGGAGATTTTAGGACTGTTAGGTGTCCGTTTGGCAAACTAATTTCACCAATATTTTTTAAATAAAATAATTTTTTTTATAGATATTTTTCTATAATTTTTAAAGTCATAAAATAATTTATTTTTTTATATATGTTATAGTACTATAATAATAATGTGTGTGTAAAAGACAAGTAAAGACTAATTGACCCATTAGTTGGAGACTGATTGACCTGTACAGGATGGTGGGCCAACGGATTTTTCTATAAATACTATGATTTAGTGTTATCCTCTACTAATTTATGTGATACACTGATTAAGAGTTATAAGGAGATAATTTTTGTATCGATAGGTAAAGAGTGACAACTCTATTTACTGAACCAATAATTTACGGATACTGATATAATATTAAAAAATATCATGATAACCAAGACTTCTTACTTGTTTAGTGTGACTATTAAAATGTATGTTCTTGTGGCATTATTCTTATTATTGTATGGATTTTTGTTACTATACGGAATTACTATTATTGCATTATTTTATTGCTCTTATCATTAGATTATTATTATTATCAATTTAGATACTAATATTATTTAATACTATTGATTCACTATACTAATACTAAGCATGTGATATGGATAGCATGTGTATATTCTTATATAATTTTACTATATTGATTTAATTTCAATAGTCTTTATTAATATTTTGATTCAATGCTTTATCTGATTTTTATACTGATTAGTATTACAGATATGATAATTACTTTATAGATTTAATAGTTATACTGGTTTCTTACTTTACTAGCTTCTGTATTATAGTATTTTACTATTTATAGATTCTACTACTACTATATATGAAATTTATTATTTCTATACTGATTCAATGATCATATGAATATAACTGTTATGATTTGACTGTTGACATGTATATTGCTCCTTTGGCTTGCTTTGAATTCAGTTATAGGTCTTGGTGATCTGCTGGGCTTTTTATCTAATTACATGTGATTAAATGATTTCAGGTTAGGGCAGGGGAGCAGAAGTGTGAGGTTGGTAAGGATTCTTCAAATTTTATTTTTTTTATTTTAGTTATTATTTTGTACTCAGGACATAATAGTTATGATATGATTGTATAAATCCTGAGTAGTATATATAATTTTTGAGAATGAATATAGATATGTACATTGATGTTATGAATTATAGAATATATTTTTATAATTTATTACTAATAGATGATATTAGATAGATATGCTTGTTATTTATTAAAAGATAAAAGAATATATCTTCCAATTTAGATTCTGGGATATCAATGGGTGGGGTTTGAGTCGAACCCAAAACTGAACCGATGCTATTTGACATGACCCAAACCCAACCCATTTTTTTAAATGGGTCATAAAATTTAACTCGAACACGACCCATCGGGTTTCTGCGTTGACCACACTCGACACGAAATGGGTTATGGCCGAAGAAATGTACAAATGGGAGGAAGGTGACTCATCTTGTGACTCTCATAGAAGTCATAGGACTGGATAGGAAGGAACATTATCATCCTTCAAAGCCAGATAAGAGGAGAATATCATCAGCAGGACGGCGTTATGGTATGTTGGGTTATCGGCTAGCGGCTTAGGGTTTAGCCTAGGAAGGAATGTCGTCGGCCGGATGGAAGGAGAGGTAAATAGTGAGGCCTTCAGGCCAGGTTGACTCATGAGTCGTGAGTGCATGCAGGAATCTAATTGGGATTTTTAATTTTATATACAACCAAATTTTTTAGTTCAGTCCGGGTTATTGTGAGGTTTTCAGGTCTACCCGAACCTGACCCAATTTTTGAAACGGGTTAGTTTGTCGAACTCAAACCTGACCCATTTGACAAACAGATTGACCCTAACATAAAATTTTTTATGTCTGGTTTAGGATAGATTTTTGGGTCATGTCAAAAATTGACACCCCTAATTATTTCAAAAAAGTTCAATCATCAACTTGGAAGAGATTATACTATATTAAATTTTTGGGGGAAGCTTCTATCCAATGGTGTGTTAAGAATGCTTCCTCTCACTTTTGGTAGGATAATTGGACTTTTTGTGGGTCTATTGACTCTCACTTCAACACCCATTCTACCCCCTCCCTTAAGGTGGTTGATTTTATTAATGATGGTAAATGGCATGTTAATCTTTTATTGTAGCATGTTCCTGATTATATTATTGATTATATTTATGATATTCCTATTGACACTTCTTCTAATGATTAACCCATTTTTAAACTTTTTGAGAATGGTTCCTTTTGAACTAAAAATGAGTGGAATGATATTAGATTAAAGAAGGAGTCTTCTGATATTTTTGAAAAAATTTGGAATTCTTCTACTCCTACTTCTGTTTCTATTTTGACTTGAAGAATTTTAAATGGTTTTATTCCTATTGATTGCAAGTTATAAGTTAAAGGTATCCTCTTGGCTTCTAAATGTCAGTGTTGTTTGCACATTGAATCCCTTAATAATGTTTTCTTAAATGGTTCTATTGCCTGTAAAGTGTGGTCTAAATTGGAGAAAGGTTTAGAGATTAAAGTGCTCCATCATTTAAATAATGTTTCCACTTTTCTTAATGGCTAGTTCCATAAAAAGACCAAAGGTTATATTCTCATTGTCAATCCTTTGCTTGCTTTTTGGTTTATTTGGATGGAGAGGAACAATTGTAAGCATAATAACTCTAATATGAGTGATGATAAGATCATCAATTATCTAAAATATAAAGTTTAGCAACTTTATACTACTAAGTCCTTAAACCTAAGCATTTAAGAGGTAACATTTTATGGTCTTCCTTTTTTAATATTAACCTTCGTACTCATGAGAGAATCATTTTTCCAAAAATTATGAAATGGTTTAAGCCCATATCCAATAATGTAAACTTAATATTGATGGCTCTATTAATAAATATGGTACTGGCTATGGTGGCATCATTAGGGATCATCATGGTGATCTTCTGATTTTGCTTTGAATAGTCTGAATGGTAATTCTCTTTTTGCTAAATTATGTTCTTTTTATAGGGGGATAAACTATGTATTAATCTTAATATTAGTAAAGTCTAGATTAAATCAGACTCTAAACTATTGATTTCGTTGCTTATTTATAAAGAATGTCTTAACACAAATTATTCTACCTCTTCATCAAGACTCTGGCCGTGCTTAATAAAATTAATTATAGAATTACTCATATTTGGAGAGAAGGCAATGTTTGTACAGACTGGTTGGCTAAGGAAGGGTCTAAAATTTCTAGGAATATCTAGTTTCACAAAGATTCCTACTTTGGTATCCTCAAAGGTATGACAAGAATGGATAAGATGGTATTCCTGACATTAGAGAATAATTTGTTACATTTATGTCTTTTCCTTTCACTATTGATTTCTGATCATTTTCTCTTTTTCAGGTCCTTATTTTGCTAGTTAGTTTGCACCCTCTGTTGTTAATGTTCTTTTTATTTGAAATTTTTTATTTGTTCTTTCCTAGATTATTGGTCTTTTGGTGGCTTTTGGTCTTATGGGTTTTCATTATTTTTTTGTAAATGGATATGTTGGGTTCTCTTCTCCTGTTAGCTAGTTGTCTTGTTACATCTTATTCTTTTTTGGGTGTTGTAATCTGATTTGTTCAATATTGCTTGTGTAATGTGCTGGATGGTCCATTATTGTTTGGGATTCATGCATTCTCTTATCTATTTGGCACACATGGAGAATTGGATTCATGGTGTTGTAGCTTCCTCTTGGCATCAGGTTTTGGTAATTTTATTGATTGGTTGTCGGATGTGTTGAGCACCAAGGGATGTTGTTCTCTTATGTTTGCTCGGGTTTGTATTCATCTGAATACGATTTTGGTTGATTGGATCATTGGGAATTTGGATTCATGTTGTCTCTTGTTGATTGGTTTACATGGAGTATTGGATTCATGTTATTTTTTATTTTTCTGAATGTTTGCTCGCAGGTGTTTCTATTTGTTGTTAATATCTGTTGTTTTGTGCTCCTAGGTTTCTAAGGTTTTGGTGTTTATTTTTTTCCTTTTGTTTTTGGTTTGCTTTGTGGGTATTCGTTGGCTGGTCATGGCCTTCCTTTGCTACTACCTGCTATTGTTATTTGGGCTTCATGTCTATCTAAGCTTTGGGTTGCTTTGATTTTTTGGGTTTGCCTTCTTGCCTACCTATTGACCTCATTTTTGTATGAGGTCAGTGGGACAAATCCAGACCTTAGGATCTTTCCAATCCTTAGGATTAATCTTGACCCTAGGATCAATCTGATCTTATATCAATCCATACTTTAATATAAATCAAAATTCAAATCAATCTTAATCCCATATTAATTTCAAACTCAATTCAATCAAACTCTAGGTTAATCTAAACTCTAGGATCTTCCTAGACTCCAGACCCTAGGATTCTGCCAGACTCTAGATCATATGATCTTCTTAGGCTCTAGGACCTACTCTAGACCTTAGGATCAATTTAAGATCTTATATCAATCCAGAGCTCAACATAACTTCAGCCTCTGATTAATCTAGATCTTAGTTCAATCTAGATTCAATCTCCAGACTTATCTAGGACTTTAGGACCTATCCTAGACCTTAGGATTTCTAGATCCTAAGATTCCTCTAGATCCTAGACCTTAGGATTTCTAGATCTTAAGATTCCCCTATATCCTAAGGATTTCTAGATCTTAGGATTAGTCTAGACCCCAGACCCTAGGACTTCTAGACTCTAGAATCTTCCTAGACTTCAGTCCCTAGGATCTACTCTAGACCCTAGGATTCCTTTCAGCTGATCTAGATCCTAGGATCTACTTTGAACCCTTGGATTCCTCTAGATCAATCCAGATTTCAATTCAATCTATACTTAATTCAAATCCAGATATTCAAATCAAAAATCCAGTTCAAATATAGACTTTTAAATCAAACTTCAAGGCTTAAAGACCCAGTCCTGAAAGCCTTTTCCAGTGAACCTTTGAACATTTCAAAACCTAGTCAAATGACCTCTGATTCAGGGTCTGCTAGTTGCATACTGATGTGATATGTCTCTAGAGGAAACCCTCTAAATTTGAGCTCATTCTGAGGTCTCTAACCTCAAAAATTTGATTGATTTTCAAAGGTTATAAAATCTTTAAATATTTACAGTCTATATCACTGGACCTTACACCTAGTGGATTTTGACCTTGGAGCTTTCTCCAAAGCCTCCAATCACTTCCAAACCCTTAATCTTGACTCATTAAACATTAAAATACATTTTGTTGAACTCACTTTGACCCCTAATTAACCAGGGGTCAAAATGACCAAAATACCCCTTTGGTTTCCAAATGCACTTTTCAAACCAAATGACCTCCAAATTACTTGAAACCACTTCCAATAATTTTCAAATATAATTTCAAATTGATTCAGTCCAGACCCTGGCCCTGGGTCACCCTGGTTAACCAAGTCAACTCAGGATGACCAATTTAAACCCTTAAGCCATTTAAACCCAATCAAGCCCCAGATCAACCTCAAATCCTTTCAAACTCCTCTAATCAATTATCTTAGTGATTTGGGCTGGATTGGACCCTTTGACCCAGTCAAGAGTTGACCAAGTCAACTGAGCTATGATTAGTCAAATTTGACCCATATGACTCAATTCAACACATTTAATCAAATCAACCTATTCAAATCTCATCAAATCACTTAAACTCTCAAAATCATCTCAAAACATGTTTCAAATAATTTCCAAACTCATCCCAAGTCAAATCATTCTTAGTTTGACTTGGTCAAATACAACCCACTTGGTCAAATCTCTCTTCAAGCACTAAAATTCTAACTTCAAGTCATTAAATCCCTTTCCAATCAACCCAACCAGCTCCCTAGGTCCCTTTGACTGCCATCTCAGCCACCTTGACATGTTGACTTGTCAACAAAGTCAACAAATCATTCTAATGGGCTTTAAGTGGTCAAACATAATCAAAACATCATTTAAACCTAATCCATTCTCCTTTAATCCATTCCAACAGCTTTAATCTCTTCTAGAGACTTCCCAAGCCAGTCCTCAACCCTTAGATCTAGATTTAATGGCTCTTAATCATTCCATGCCCATATGGGGACCAAGAGAGCTTTCCACTTAGGATGCACCCCCCTTATCCTTTATTCCCCTGTTGCTAACAAACTCTAGGCCACTTGGCATTCATTTGAGAGTCCATCCAGCAGATCTTGGCCATCCATTAAAGTTGGAGGGACTTAAGTAGGGAAAAAGGTGGAAATCAAGCTCCATTCTCCATCTAGTACTCTCTCACCTAAAATTTTCTCCTGCAGAACTCCTCCAGCCTTGAAGGCTTCTCTGAGAGCTTCTCCAATAATTCCTACAGCTCTCCCAACTATCTCCCCGTCAGATCAAACCTCCAAAGCCCCATTAGTGAAGAGAGAGGGAGCTAGAGAGAGAAAGAGGGTTTTTCAAGTTAACTCAAGATCCAGCCATAACCAGGTCCTGAGCTCTTTATCAAAGTTATAGGGGACTTCTCTAGGAGAAAAAGGAGCCCAAAATCTCAAAAATCCAACAGCTAGATTGTGAGTTATTCCAATTTTAAGTTTAAAATTAAGTTTGAAACTGTAGCAAATCTACAGTGCGTGGAGCCCTCAAACTCTAGTCATTGGAAGATTATGTTACCATAATTCTATGTTTCAAATTTCATAAATTTCGGTTGAGTAATTTTGGAGATTTGAATTTTCTATTCAAAATAAACTGTGAAAATTCAGAAGATCTCGGCCATCCGATCAAAAATCGGACGATCCAGATCGAATCTGGACCGCGCGGCTGCCCTGAGGATCGAACGCGGGTCTCCTGGCCAAACCGCGTGAGTGACGTGGCTTATTGTGGTCGCTTGGATCAGATCTAATCTGATCAGATCGAACGACCGTCGTCGATGCCGACATGTTTAAGTAGCCTATCGAGGGTACGCCACGTATCCGAATCGCAGCACCGCACCGCCGTCCAGCCAATCATTGCCAATGATTGGTTTAGCGGCGCCGCCAGCCCGATTTGACATAATTGGATAAAAAAATTATTTAAATGCTAAAAAAATTTCAAAAATCCATAGAAAATTTATTTTTAATCCAATTTTTGCATGTAATACCTATATGGATTCAGGGTGAGGAGCTCTATCATTTAAAAATAATTTCATTAGGTTTTGATGTACCTTCCAAAAGTTATTTCATGAATATTGAATTTAATCATTATTTATGTAAACATTTTATTATCATCCATTTGAGTTCAATTTTGGCAGGAGATAATCATAGGATATTTCTTATGTTCTGTGATTTTTCTCGCCTTAATTGAGCATATGATTAAACTCTATGGAATTTTTTATTATATGGGTAAAAATTTAACCAAAATAATGGAAAATTTATTTCACCCTATGCATGTAAATTTAGACTTTAATCTTGCTGTGGTATGATTGTTTAGGTGTATTCTAGGGTTAGTGACATTGATTCAAGCACATTCAACTTAGTGTCACCTAGGAAAAATAATTAAGGATAAGGGCTAGATAACTTAGAAAATTCTTAGAAAATTACACACACACCCATTAAGGGTGAAACTTGAGAACATTAAATCTAGCAATATTTAATCCCTTAGGTTCAAATTTCATCCAATTTGGAGCCCTTTAAGTCAGAAAATTAAACAAGTCAAGATTAACTCTTAATTAAGCATTAAAACTTTCTAGAAAATACAATAAATTAAATTTAAACCCAAAAATTATATATAATACATCTAACTAACCAGAATTGAACCCTTAATCAACAAAAAATAAAAACCCCTTAACTGGACTTCAAAATCAAGTTTTAATTTAATTTTAAGTGAAATTTAATATTTAATTAATTTAATTAATTAAAAATAATTAAAAATTTTAAAAATCTCTTAAATACTTGATAATCTCTCCTTAAGCCATTCCTAGTCATTGGAGATGATTTCAAGAAGTTTGGAGATCATTTGGGCTCAAATCGTCAAAACCCTTCTAATTAAACAAATTAAATAATTCAATTAATTCAACAAAATTCAAAAATTCATAACTAATTCAAATAAACTCCAAATTAAGCAAACTCAAAGGCATTCAACTCACATTAAGGTCTAATATTTATCAAAAATATTAAATTCTAGAAATCAAACAAATTTGAAAAAGTCAACTTTCGCTCAAACCTAGTTCAAAATCTAGTCAAAACTTCAAACCTTCATAATAAAATATAGAAAATTCCAATTTCAGCATACTTATAATCTAACTGACCATATTAAGATCTAGTATTTTAATAAAATATTAACTTTTTAGAAATTACTTTTAATTAAAAAGTCAACTTTTGACCATTTAATTAAATCATTAAAATAATCTCAAAAATTCTAAACTTTAATAAATCATTCAAAATACAAGAAAACATCATCTTAACATTAAAACCAACCCCCAATCAATTTGAATAAAATTCATCAACTTTCAAACCCTTAATCAATTTAATCACTTAACTATACGATTATCACTAGATAACCCAAGCCTACGAGGCTATTAACTTAGCCCCAAGAAAGGTGAAATAAACTTCACGGCCTCAGTGTGAAACAACGGTGGTAATCAATAACCACTTAAATTAAACTTTAAAATTAATCTTAAGCCATTAATACTTAAACTCAAATTTAAATCTCCCTCAAACCTTTCAACCAACCAGAATATTAAGCAACTTTAACCAATTACCCTATTTAGGACATATCAAAGCAACACAGCCCCCTACACACACTTTAGATGGTTTGCTATGACAACCAACTCTAATTTTAGGCTAGACCAGTATTTACTTTTCTACTACTTGCATGTGCCAGATTTTTTGTAGTTTTTACTGCACGTTGGTTATTATAATTAAGTAATTGATGTGATTGTTTATTTACTTATTGCACTCTATATTATGATTGATTGTACGTTAGATCTACCCCTAAGTTAGGGATGACTTATACTAATTCAATCTTATATATGTGGCCATGCTCGCATAGGGCATTTAAAATTAAAGGGGGCATAATAAAATCAAAAAGAGCATAGCTAAGTGTGGCTGTGATTGAGCATTTAAATTTTAATATATTAACTGCTTGGGATATTTATTATTGATTATTAAGATAACCCTAGAGGATCGAGTCTAAATTTTTAATTTTGATTAATATAATTTAAATGTAATTGAGTTGTAATATATTAAGTGCTTTGAGATGAGATTAAATATTCAACTTGAATTCCAAAGAGAAGAAGATATCCCTAAGGGGAGAGTCTTCCTCTATTTGGAAGATCAAGTTAGGATTCTTTTAAAATATCCAAGAAGAAAAGATAACACCCCTTTCGAGGGAGAGTTTCTTTTCACTTGGATATCCGGACTTGACGATCCAAGGAATTTCAAGAAGACGAAGAAGTGAAGAATGAGAAGAATCTCAAATCTCAAAGTCACTTATCTTTTAAGAGTAGAATCCGAGTTGAAGTCAGTGGTACTCGGCCACTTTACTTTTCCTGCAGACCCTGGGTTGTATAATTAAGTGACACTTGCCACATAGACTTTCAGTTTGAACTTTAAATTTAATTGATTTAATTATTTAATTGATTTAATTTATGTTGATTGCGATTAGGATTGCCTGCTCTTTATAGTTTTTTGGCGATAATTATATGCTATATTTGATTTAGCTTGGAACCTGATCGGAGGCTCGTGAGGGTACGATTAAACTATTTTTACTTAAATAAAATTAAAAGATTTAAGCTCACATAGTAACTCTAATGTTTTAAGAAGTAAGCCCGGGACTGCCGGGGGTTTTTCATATGTATTTTGGTTACATCTTCTTTCCATTAATTAGGCACCTCCTCGCCTGCAGGTTCTGGTAGACCACCTGGCCTATGAGGGTGCAGTTCTATCCAAGGGGATCTGTGCAATCTTCTAGGGACAAATATATTTTTAAACCTGATTTTAAAACTTCTCCATCCTAATTTAAGCATTTAATCGAGTCAACTAGCATGCATCGCATTAGTAACAAATTAAAATTGAGTCTTAATCTTTAATTATATTTCTAATTTAAGTATTTCACCTAATATATGTCAAGGGGTCAATTAGGAATCTACTCTAGATGTCGACCTCAACTCCTTAAACTTATCTTAAACAACGTCCCTACCCACTCTTGCATAAAAGATCGGACACATAGCTTTTGAAGCGTTTAGGTGGTTTAGCTAGCTCCCCAATCCGGGCTAGGGCAAGTCCAAAATTGCATTGCATTAGCTAGGATCCGGGTTACTGATTTTCAGTACCCAGCTTAGACTTATGTTCTGAGGCAGATTTTCCATCTTAAGACCTCAACCTCCAGGAATCTAATTCCCACTTTCTAATAAAATCAATCACTTAAATATTAAATCTCTTTCCATCAAATTTAAGCCCATCACTTAGAATAGGTTGGGGTATTTCTGAAGTAATTCAGAATCTCAAAACACCTCCTACCCTTCTTCCTTTGACTCCAGAAATAACTGCTCAACCTTGAACCAATCCCTGTTGAATTTCCAGTCCCTTAACCTCCTTTAATATCAAGCTTTGAAATCCAAATGAAATTCGTATCGCTATTTTAATCGAGAGTATTCATAGGAAAATTTTTTGTTTTCCTATGATGTAATTAACTACGAGGGCTTGCGCTCATAGGAGATTTGGAAACTCAGACCAGATTTTGAAAAATCAAAATTTCAAAACTTCAATTAACTTTTTTTAGGAAATTCAAACTTGACGATCATTATCGTCATACTCAAAATATCGTATTTTTGATTATGAAATTAATGATCCCTTTTACTCAGATTAGCATAGTTAAACATTGGATTAAACATCATTTTGATCTTTCGAGATTGTATGTTGTTTCTCTTTGAGTTTGGATACGATAATCAGAATAAATTCAAAGATTTATAATCTGAACCTAATAGAGAATGATATGTTCACCTTTCGAGGTGATATATCATTCATAATAAGTGTTCGATTATAAAATTAAAATTCCAGAAATTCAACTTTCCTAAAGAAAATTAAATCTGTTTCAAAACTATAAACTATAAATATTTTTCAATGAAAACACTACCCTTCTTTTTTCTTGATTTTTTCTATATTATTGTAATTAGACAGGAATCTTTGATTTTTAGGTCTTTTTGAGTTCTTGATTCTAGCTCCTCAAGTAGTAGTGAGTTATCAATCCCTTTAAGGACTTGTAGTCCTTTTTTGAATTAACTTGTAGGCCCACCTTTGGGTTTTCTCCAAAAAAAAAAAAAAAAAAAAAACTCTTCTTTCTAGAATAGCTTGATGCATGAGATGACTTGCTAGGTGGTTTATGAGTATTTGTAGAACAAGATGTAACTATTTTAAGCTTTATGATCACATCTCTTAACTTTATATTTGCACTTTTACAATTCCAATTTTGATCTGAAGATGCTTAACCTCATGAAACTGCTAAACCTCAGTCTTTAATGTATTACATGCACTTTAAAGTTTTATTTGTATGCATGATGAATTTCTCATTTAATTCACTTTTTAAATTTTTGTGCTGCCTTACTATAATATTATACTCATCTTACAAAGTGTGAAATTCCTTCATCAAAATAGAAATCTTTTTCTTAAATTTCTTTAACTTATGTGCAATTGCTCAATAAAAGATAATTTATTTTATGAAAAATTATATATCTGCTTGTCATCTAAGTTACTTGAGCCAACATTAGCCATTAAGTATGTTGCTAACTTCTTCCACTTTAGATTTCGAAAAATCTAAATCATAGTTAGCCTAAAATGCACTCTGATTTTCTTTCTCTTTTTATTTTTATTTTTTACCTCAGCCTTATCTTTTCGTGGTTGATTCTTCAGATATCGATTGAGATATTCCCACTTGATGTAACCTGACTTTCTAGATTCAAAATAGATACTTTTATATGAAGCTTTATTGAACATTTCACTTTTACCCTTTCGTTTGTCATTGTTTCTTTTCTGCATTTTGCTTAAGAAGGTTCTAAATTTCTTAGTCATTAGTGATATATCCCCAACAAATGCCTTCTAGGTCACTCCAGTCAATTTCATGTACCTTTAATGTGCAATCACTCTCTCCTTTTCCCTTTCTCCCACATCAACCTACCTTTGACAATTTTTTTGTTGTAAGCTAACGTTCAATTGAATTGACAATCAGTAGAGTAAGCAGTTAAAATATTAGACTTAGAAATATCAATCACCTTGCCATCCCAATATTCTAGCAATCACCGAGGTATTTTATTAACCTTTTCAACTAAAGTGAAAGTTTATTACACACCCAAAAATGACTGAATTATTGTGTATTTAAAACATTATAATTATTTTTGTGGAAGCTTTACAAACACAAATTACTACACTTTTGTGAAATAGTTAAAATAAAACTATTTTCTTAGGAACAAATATATCAAACTTACTGCATCTACGGTAGCAACTTATAAAAATGAAGTAATCCTGTTTTACAATACTGTAGTATCGAACTAGTAAATTAATATTAAAAAATAGGAATAAAAATGCGGTTTTGACTACTAACGATTTCCAAGAATTTTTTTTTACTCTTAATCTTTATATATAAAAAAATTTGACCTCCTCGCATTTCTCAGTTCTTCCTTAGTTGGTGGCCTGTAGTTCTGAAAATTATTAAATAAATTTACTAAGCTAAGGCTTCGTTTGGGACGGCTTTCTTACTGTTTCTAAAAGGAGCTTTTTAGTAAAAAATTAAAATTTTTGTGCTAAAAAGCTGCTTTAAGAAACAGTAAGAAAGTCGTCCCAAACGAAACCTAAATCATCAAGTTAGATGCAGTTAAAATATTAAGTAATGTTAAATTAGTGAGTTCAATTTATTACTGTAGAAAAGCTAAGCAATTTAAGTACTCGTGTATTTTACCTAACTTATTTCATATTCTCTTATCATATAGTATGGAAGCTAATGGTTCAATTAGAATCTAGTGGTTCGGGTCTTCATATATCTATTATAGTTGAGCAAGATTGAAACTTTTGTTCAAATAAAATGAATAAAAAAAACTTTTAAGTATACCTTAGGACCATATTTTTTGTTAAAAAGTTGTGTGAAAAATACGCTTAATCTAGTCGGTAGTAGGTGTGACAAACAGTACTTAAAATGAGAACGCGTTTTGAATATGATCAAAATTGACTGGCATTTGTCGGCCAAAGTAAAGCTGGCATCTAACATCAAGACAAAGACCCAGGCATTATATTGCTCATTTCCAGAATTATTTGTTCACGTAAACCTGATCCAAAAGCTTAAGCAATACATCAAACCACATCGGATCATTCACGAGTTCACCTTCCTACAATTCAAACGAATCTCTCCACTACTTCCAGTCAAAGGACTGATATTTCCCATTCTCACCATAGCTGCAGTAAAATCATTGAAGAAAAGGTCCGTATTTATACTGTATTGTCTCACCAAGGCATCCTGAGTCCCATTATTGAAGAGCTCCTGATCCGAATGTAATAGCCCGCGTAATCCTACCAAGTTCTGGAAATAATCGGATCCGAATCGGTTTGGGCTCTGTAAGTCCAGTGGGGCTAGATTGCTGTCTCCACCTGAGGACGGGCAATTGGCTTGTCTGAGAGTGGCGAAGTTGGTGTTGATATTGCTGTCATTGTAGACACGGGAGCGAAAGAATTGGCATTGGGCTTGGCCGATTGTGTGGGCACCTGAGAGGGCAGTCATGTCGCGGGCACTGAGACCCTTGGCAGAAAATTTTGAGATGAGTGTGGCGAGTGTGGATGATGGCCCGGGGAGATCACTGTTGGCTGTACTTTGGCTCGCTGTTGTAGCATCCCTTCGACCGAGGCTGACTGACCATGTCGGCCCACCTAGCTACAAGCAACATGATAAACATATACACAATTATATTGAGTTCATTTGACTAATCATTCTCAAAGATCAAAATATAGTTTGAGGGGAAATTATGGAAAATTTTTTTGGTTATGCTGATCAAAATTTCTCTTATGAGACACATTGTGCATCGATATGTCTGCTTCGTAGTACTACATGTTGAAAAAATGCTCGAGTTTTGTTATTTATTGTTACTATGGATATTTTGGTTGGGATTTTGAAGAGGATGATTTCGATGATTTTTTTTTTCTTTTGCTAGTAACTATATATGACACCAACTGTATATGTTCAGCAAAATTTTTTATCCATATTTTGAGGTGATATGTATGAATTTACTTAGAATAATGAAAAAAGAAACTATCAACATCTACTGAAGTCAACATATATTTTTAACTTAACTTATCCTACTGGCATCATTAAAAAAATTTGTATGATATTGACCCATCATCTTCTGATGTATCAATTCTGCACATGTATGCAACTCAACTTGGTCTGCTGTTGAGAATTTTGACTACTAATCAAGAGGTCTTGGGTTACAGTCTTGCGTATGTAATATCTATGGGAGTTTGCCTTAATTGGCCTAAGGCTTCATTTGAGACGCTTTTTTACTGCTTCTTAAAGCAGCTTTATAGTCCAAAAATTAAACTTATTGTACAAAAAAGTTATTTCAAGAAGCAGTAAGAAAGCCGTCCCAAACGAAACCTGAATGTTCCAAAAAAAACCTCACTTTAAAGTCAATTCCATGCTCTATATACATAAGTAGACGTAACGTCGTAAATAATTTTTAATGGTGATACATAAATTAATTAAATATTTTGAGGTGCATGAATATTTATTATATATATATTACAAATTTAAAAGTGAGGCGTTCCACCACTTAGCCCCTAAATTCAAAAGCTTATGGTTCATAAAGTAATTTGGTTAATATGACCTTAATTAAAAGATAACTGTCTCTTTATGTTCTTAGTGTTAGATTTATATGATGAGTTTCAGTGATGTAATTAGATCAATATATTTAGAACAAAATATAAACTTCATCTAATGAATAAATATTACGTATATACGCACCACAACAACACCGGCATGGGCTGCGAGGGCGAGTATGTCAGCGCAAGATACAGTCGCGTTGCAAGAGGCTTCAACATTAGACTTTATAGTGTCAATGACCTCAAATCCCCGAGCTGAATTTTTATTAGGAAAGGCTCCCTTCTCCCCTGTAAACGTTGAGGTGTCGTCAAGAAGAATCGAACCATCACAGCCCTGATGCAAAATCAATGAAACAAGCAAGCATAGAAACTCACATATATATACTGAAATATGTAATAGCTAAACAGAACGAAGGCCAAATTAGCATGTACATTAACGAAGCAGTCATGGAAGAAGAGACGAAGAATAGAGGCACCCATGCGAGGCTCATTGGCGACAGCTTGGGCCATGGTTGAGCGAACAATGCGGTGCACGTTGGGGCATGTTGTGGAATAGAATCCTGGAGATAGTTGGGATTGCGCAGAAGAGAAAGAAAGTAAGGAAAGAAGAGGAAGAATAAGGAACCTGGAGGAGAAGGAGAGCATGGCTTCTATCTAAGGACCTATTCCCTAAGAAGGAAGAGGAAGGCTATTGTCTTTGCAATGAGAGAATCCATTGCTCGTTTGGCTTCTATATATAGTGTGAAAGTGTTGGTGGGTGCTTGCTTGCTTGCATGCAATTAATTTGCAACTTGCAATGGTGGGAAGATTATTATCATATTTCTGTGTATAGAATAATAGCAATGCACAGTATCATATCGCAAAACAAACACATTCATATATAGGATAAATTTTTAAGGTAAACAGTCACTCATGCAATTAAAGACTCTTCCCGAAAAAAAAAAAAGTATAATTGGTGACTGGCCTGTGAAATGACAGATTTTTTTTTGTTGGTTTTATTTTATAGTCTTTAGGATAAAACATAAATAGAATTATATAAAATTAAAATAAAACAGTTATTAATACATAATAAATATCAAATTTAATTTATTTAAATATTCTTAGGATTTAATTTTTATTTAATTAAATTAAATTTAAATTTTAAAGTAAAAACTTCAATAAAATATATTTTTTATAGTTGTTATGTATTTTTAATGGCCGATTAACTTTTTGTATTCACAGATATTTTTTTTAACTGTCTTTTTTGTTTTTATCATTATATGAAAAACCATAAATAAAATTTAATTTTAATTTTTGTTATTTATTGATAACTGCTTTACTTAAATTTTATAAAATTTTATTTATGTTTTTTAGTATATAAATTTTATTTATTTAAGTTTTTAAAGCCGTATTGATATAGGTCAAAGAAAATTTGAATTAGATATTTTATTTATGATTTTTTCTAAGGATGGCCACCCTAAAAAATTATCTTAATGGCAAAACAAAGTCATTTGCCCATTAAAAATACATAAAAATATACATAATAAATATCAAAATTAAGTTTTATTTAAGTTTTTTCTCATAATTTAAATTTTTATTTAACTTAATAAAATTTAAATACTAAAGAAACAATTTAAATAAAACTTAATTTTGATATTTATTATGTATTTATAACTACTTCATTTTAGTTTTATAAAATTTTATTTATTTATTTTTTTCTTAGAATTATTCAAAGCTCGACGCTGCTGGCCTTTCCCTTTTTTTTTGAGACGCTGCTGGCCTTTCCCTTTTCATGGAGCAGGTGGAATAGGACGAGCAGGAGGCGGTAGCAGTGATAGCAGTGAGGGCCCCCTGTTAAAATTTTTTGGGTCGGTCGCAGTAGAAGAATATTGAAGTTTCGGAAAGCATCCCTTTGGCTTTGTAAAAATGGGGTCTTTTGGTTGACTTGAGGCGTACCGGAAGACGCGGTTGGCCTTCTGCTAGAATTAAGGGATAGGTTTGGAAAATCAATCAATATTTCTATTTGGTTATAGGGTGATTATTGGTTTACAAAGAACGGAATCAACGAAAAGAAATCTTCAAGGAAAAGAAAAAATAAGATCCCGCTGAAGAGAAAAATAAATGAGAAGAATTCTTCAAATAATAATAAAAAAAAACCTATGATGATTTTCTTGGAGAAGAGTGAATCTGGTCCATCACTTGTGTTTCATAAGCAAGAGGCATCTTCTCTAATCATTCCGAAATGATTTGATTGTACCAAATATATTTAGTAGTCATTGAACGCTTAACATAATATGTGAGAGAAATTTTTTTTAGAAAACGAAAATAGCATTAAAATAAAAGACCAAAGATACAAACTACTAAGTGATAGCTACCCTATCACTCTCCTCCTTCAAAAAGGACAGAAAAGTTGGAGGAATCTTATTACAAGCCAAGTCATCCAAAAAAAAATCACCTAATAAAGCAAAGTTAGCACAAAAATCGGCTAACTTATTACAACTTCTATTTGCAAAATGAAATAAAAAATTGCCAAAGCCTTCCAAGAAGGAGAAGTCCTCCACCTCGTCGTTATGTACACTACGAATAGCTTTGTCCATCGAAACTTGCAAATACTTGATGATATTGTCATTGTCTCCTTCAATAATGATACCTTTAGCATCCAACATCCATTTGAGAATTATCATTTTCAAAGACCAAAATGCCATCAATTCCAATAACCCACTGTCCCAATGTAAACATTTATAACCAAAAGCAAGCAAAAATCTGCCTTTTGAATCTCTAAAAACTTCAATTCCACCTTCATTAGATCTCAAAAGAGAAGCATCAATGTTGACTTTAATCCATCCGGGGGGAGGAGGGTGCCAAGAAGAAATCAGCTGATGAGGCTGGTTAACACCCCAGTGGTCCGAAAATAGATTAAAATTTGAAATAGATGCAAAACTGATAGCATTAGATGCAATAAAACTCAAACTGAGCTCATGATCCCCATGCTTGAGCTTGTTCCTACTTTTCCAAGAGAAAAAAACCATGGAACAGTAAACATTTGCAATAAAAGGATTTTCCGTGGACAACATTTCCAATTTAGATTTGCATTCCCTCAAAGAAGAAAACACATGTATATGAAATCCCCATGTATTCAGCAATTCAATAACTTCAACAATTTTGGAATAGTTCACCGCTACATGCTCTATGTCTTCCGCTGCATTAGAGCCTCTAGTACAGCAGTTATTACTCAGAAGCCTTCGATACATTAAGAAATCATGAGTCAGAATAGCATTGTTGAATAAACGCCACCAAAAGCATTCCACCCGAGGAGAAAGATGCAGTTTTTTCAACCATTTCCCATAATCAACATCAGGAAGATCAACCAACTGAGTAGTAGATGCTAAAGCCGCAATAGTTTTGCCAGAGAACTTATTCATAATCTCCAAACAATCATAAGAAAGATTTGGTATAATTTGAACTTGCAAAATTATATCAACTAAGGAAATTCCAAAAAATTTAAGAAGCTCCTCCTTATTCCAGTTCCCGTCAACAATGAAACAGTCAAGCGAAGGAAAATCATAATCCAAGACAACAATAAAAGTCGGCCACTTATCAAGACTTTTATCTAAAATCTATATATCTTTCAAGGTATTAATAGAAATACCTGAAGCAATCTTCCATCTAGCAATTGGGTGAAAAGATTTAGCTCCACTAGTCAAGATTTTCCAAGTTGAAGATATGTTTCTGTTGTAATGAGCATCCCAAAAATTCTTCCCATATTTAGCCATCAAAGATTTATTGAGAAGAGAGTCTTGTTTATTTAAGAAATTCTAGGCGAATTTTGCTCTCAAAGGTCCAACAGAAGATGCAGCCGAATGAATTCCCTGGCCTCCAGCATTCCACGGTTTGCACAGATCCTCCCAAGCAATGTAATGAAGGCCATGATCACCACCTTGCTTGTTCCAAAGAAAGTTCATACAAGCCTTGTCAAATTCTTTTAAGATGCTCAAAGGCACTAAAGAAAGAGCAGAGAAGAACACAGGTAAAGAAAGCATGACAGATTTCACCAAAACCAGTCTACCGGCTAGCGATATGAACCTGTTTCCTCATATATTTAGTTTGCAAGCACATTTTTCCAGAAGGCTGTTGAAATCCGACGATACCAACCTCCTTAAAGCTAATTTGTTACCAAGGTAGTATAGCTCCTTGGCTTCTTTGTAACCCAACAAATTGGAGATAGCTCTTCTCTTCTTCTGCTTAATAGATTTCCCAAATAAAATGGCAAATTTCTAAATATTCACAATTTGTCCTGTCCAATTACAATAATCGAGAATGATTCTTTTAAACTTCTTCAGATACCAGATCTTGGCTTTTGAAAATAAAAAAAATATCATCAGCATACAACAGGTGGGAGATCCTAGGACCAGCAGAAGCATTTTTGATACCCAAGTTCCTTCCTTTATGACTAAAAGCATTAGACAAAAGCTGAGAGCAAAGGATAAATAAGGAGATAACGGGCAACCTTGTCTAAATCCACTTTGAGCTTTGATCCACTTAGAGTTATTACCATTAACCATAATAGAAAATTTAGGGTTCTCTACACACTCCATCAAAAGGTTAGAGAATTTAATTGGAAAACCAAAATACTCCAAAACCTTCCTCAATGTGTCCCAAGCCATACTATCATAGGCTTGCTCCATATCAATTTTGATAGCCACCAAGCCTTTCTTAGATTTGGAGAATCTGAATTTGTTAAAAAGTTCTTGAGACAAAAGAACATGGTCAGATAAAGACCTACCTTTGATAAAAGCAGCTTGAACATTAGATATTAATCCATGAAAAACCTTCAATAGCCTGTTGAGCAACATCTTGGCGACTATCTTGTAAATCGAAAGACAGAGACTGATAGGTCAAAAACCAGAAGGAGAAAGAGGATTCTTTACCTTAGGAATGAGCACCACCAAAGATTCTTTCCATTTAGAACACATCTTACCCGTAGATAAGAATTGAAGGATGGCAACCCAAACATCTTTGCCAATAACATTCCAATAAGATTTTATAAAAGAATAAGTGATGCCATCAGATCCTGGAGAGATATTGTTGCCAAGACTTTTAACCACTTATTCCACCTCTTCAAAAGTAAAATCAACCTCCAAAAAATTACAATCAAGCTGACTTAAAGAGTTAACAACCAGAGGCCACCCCTTCAAACAGCAATTCCTATACCTCCACTTATTACTAAAGAAATCAAACAGGATTTCTTCTATTGCCGTCTCCTCGTCCACCAGAGAACCATCATCTTTCTTCAATTGGTAGATACAATTACCATTCCTTCTTCCATTTGCAAAGGAATGAAAGAATTTAGAGTTCATGTCACCTTCCTGCATCCACTTCACCTTTTCTCTTTGTCGCCACCATGTGTTCAAGCGAACCAGAGTAACATTTAAATCATGAGTCTTGGATCTAAGTAGTAGAAGCTTATCGCTGGAGAATCCATCACCAATCGCCTCTTCCATCTGAAGATTTGCTATTTCCTTTTTAAGTTTGTCTTTCAACTCCACCAAGTTTTTTAGCTTGGCTTTGCTCCAAAAGTGTAAAGCACGCAAAACTCTATGGAATTTGCTATTAAGGACATTCATCGCATCTCCCCCAGCAGGCTTACTCCAAGACTTAAGGATAATGGCCACAGATGCAAGATATGAAGCCCAAATGTCTTCAAACATTTAAAAATTGTTATGACAAGAATTCTCATGAAAAATCCTCAAAATAATGGGAAAATGATCTGAAGCAATCCTAGCCAGGTGCCTAGTAGAAGCCTGATGAACCTCCTCCAAGGCTTTAGAATTCAATAAACATCTATCAAGCCTTTCCAAAATACGAGCTCTCCCACTTTTGTTGTTACACCAAATAAACTTAGGTCCAATCAGACCGACATCGTGAAAATCATTATTATACATAAATGATTTCATCTCTTGAGGCCCTTGAGAAAAAGTGAACTTCTTACCTCCCCTTTTCTCCTCTTGCAACAAGATACAATTGAAGTTTCCCCCCACTACAGAAGGAATATCCAATTGAGAATGCAATTCTAAACAGTCCCACAGCTTCCTTCTATTGTACAAATTCTTGTTACCATAAATAGTAGAAACCAACCAAGTACCCTTATTGACAACCTTTAACTCCCCAACGACACATTGAGGTGTAGCTTCAAACAAAGAAAATGAGGCCATATTAAACTTCCACAAACCATAATTCCTCTAGAAGAACCCTCCAAAGGAAGGAGAAATGAATCCCTGTCTTCACCCATGAATACTCACCTCCCATTTAGCAATAGAAGAAATCTTCATCTCAACAATGCCAACAAAAAATACATCCCAGTCTTTAACAAACTCTTTTAAATAAAGTGAGGCTTCTCTTTTATTAGCCCCTCTACAGTTTCATAAAGCTATGGAGCTCATTTTGAAACAGAGGGAGAAGGACCCCCGCTCGTACTTTTACTCCTCACATCAGACTTTTTATGCCTCAAGGAAGTGCTCAATGGACCAAGGGACTTAAGCTCCTTATGAAGTTTCGATTTATGTATTCCTGAATTGCAATTCCCTACGCTAACCAAAGTATCAGACTTGATAACATTATCGCTATCATTATCAATAAGATGAATGGAGGAACATCCAGAATCCACTTTTAGATAATCAGTCTTGGAAAATTCCCCTTCTTTTAATACATCATTTTCTGGATCAAATAATCCTGAATTCACCACCAAACCTTCCTCTCCACCAGCAAACTCCAATAATTTAAACATATTTTCTTAAGTAGGAAGAGCAGAGAAAGAAGCAGATAAGTCCTTACCAATAACCAAGGAAGTTTTCATAGTAGTTTTGTCAGAAGACCCACGATCAAACCATGATTTTTTTAGATCAGCTCCATCTTCCATGAGTAATTGTTTATCACCAGCTTGTACCTCCATAGCAGCCAAAGGTAAATCAACACCTTCAACTTCAGCAATAGCATTATGACTATCAACCAAAACAACAATATTCTAATCTTTAGACTTTATCTAGTCAGCAACAGATACCTTCTTCTAATTAACAACATTTCCCCTCCTTCTCCTTCTATTGTTAACATGGACCCAAAGTCCATAATTCAAATCATTATTCAGATCAGTTACCTTAGGTAAAACCTGATCATTTTCCTGAAAGACAGGCTTGACAGGAACAGGAGCATTACCTTCAACTTCTTTTAACTTGCAAGAATTGCTCAAATGGCCAATCTTCTCACAATTGAAACACAAGGAAGAGATATTCTCATACTCAACTTTTTGAAAGAACCGGCCATTCAATCCTTCCACCCATACTCCCAAAGGTAGTTGTTTGTCTAAATCCAGCCGAACGCAAACACGATCGAACTCCCTCCTCCCCCATTGGAACATATCACCATCAATCAACAAGGGTTTTCCAATCAGAGAAGCAATTCTGGCCACATTTATCTCATCCCAATAATAGAGGGGAAGGTTAGGCATCCTCACCCAAACTGGGGAAGTTAATCCCTTCAAAGATGTAGTTGAAAATTTGGGATTCCATTTGTCTAGACCAACTATATGGCCATTCACAAACCATGTTCCATCTGAAAGAACATTATCCATGGCTTCTTGAGAGAAAAAAGAACATAACACCCAGCCAGAACCAAGAATAGTTAAATAGAATTTGCCAAATTACATCCACTGGCATCGCAACTCCACCGCTATTACATTGACAGGAATTTCACTCCAGAAAACTTTCACTACAATAGAATTTTGGAGCTTAACCGAGTTATCATTCACATTTGGTTCATGAAGCTTGATCGCCTTTCCATCTTTTGATAAGAACAATTCATCCTTAGAAATGTTAACCTTGATGTAAGGATGTTTAGACTAGGGATTAACCTGATTCTTCTTTATCAAATCACCAACATTACTAACTTCTTGAGGACCACCTTTGATTTGGACATTCTGACAAACAACTGTAGGGTCGACAATTATTTTTTGAACTGAAGGTTCTCCCTTGGAAAAATACCAGATTTAGCTGTATTACCAAATCTATTAACAAAAAGTTTCATGCCATATGAGGACGATTCCATATCATTCGATTTAATTTTGCCAAATAAATGCGGAGTGTCATCCAACGTTATTTGTTTTCCCTTGCCAATCACCAGAGAAGAAGCTATCGCTGGGAAACCAGTTGGTTCTTTAATCACAAGAGGAGCGCTAACTGAACTTTTTTGATTACCACAACAATTTGACAAGACCTCTAAGCCCACCAAAAAAGTAGAACCATCATAATTAGAAATGGAAGATGCCCGATCACTAGAGGCGAAAGCCAAGAGGCCGCTCGCCATTACTGAAGAACCTGCAAAAGAACGAGGGAAATTTTTTTTTTTTAAATTTTCTCACGAAATGGGAGTTTTATAGTGACGGTTAAAATAACTGCAAGAAAATTTGATTAAACGTCTCGAAAAGATGAACCCAATGACACCAAATTCTACTTAACCCGAGCCCAAATAGGTCCAAAGCAAAGGCCCAAAGCATATTTGAAAGATTCAAACTAAATTGGATGACTAAACAGCTTCCAAAATTGACATACTTATTGTCGAATTGAGCGGCTCAACGAGACAAATCCAACAAGCCCAAGATCACCAAATTCTGATATCATTAAGATATTCAAATGCCCAGTAAACGGTCCATGATCAAAGGGATCAATAGCAGCCGTCCATTCAAAGCATTCCTAACATACCCTTGATCTCCCGTCTATTTACTGGCTATTCCACTCCCAAAAAACTATAAATAGACTTATCATTTTTCATTTGGGGGTGGGGGGAGAAAAGGGACATAATCAAGGAAGAGAAGGAAGGAAGAGGAAGGACAGAAGCAAGAAATAGAAGAAAGACAGAGAAAATAGAACTCTCTTGCCACTAGATTCCTCCTAGACCATCATTGGACCAACGACGGTGGCCAAACTTCCGCCCGTCTATCGACTGACGTCAGACTTCTGCCTGGCCATCGACTGATTCCGAACTTCCACCCAGTTTTCGATTACGGTCCTTCTAACCTCCGTCGTCAGACAACGGTCTTTTCGACCTTCGTCACCCTTCGACTACGGTCCTTCTGACCTCCATCACTGGACTATGGTCTTTTGGACCACTGTCGCCCACCGACTATGATCCTTTTGACCTCCATTATAAGACTACAGTCTTTTCGACCTCCATCATTCATTGACTATGATCCTTTCGAGCTCCAACACCAGACAAGGGTCTTTCTGGCCTCCATCGCCTGCCGACTACAGTCCTTCCGAACTCTATCACTGAACTACAGTCTTTCGGACCCATATCACCCATCGACTATTATCCTTCTGACCTTCGTCACCAAAATACAATCTTTTCGACCTCCGTCACTCGTCGACTACGGTCCTTCTGACCACTGTCACTCGACTATAGTCTTTTCGACCTCCGTCGCCTGCCGACTATGATCTTACTGATTAAACAAACTTGTCAATACTATTTCTTCTAATTTACACCATGTAATGCACTCTATATGGTGTAAAATTGGCACATCAAAATAAGGCCTTCCCTCAGGGAAGGGCCAAATTTGTAATTAATTGCTAACACTAGTGAATTCAATCAAACTGGGCTAGGCCCCATAATTTTTCCCCCTAAATTCAATCACCAAGGGTTTTCACATAAAAACTTTGGTGTCTCTTATGAATATTACACCCTTTCTTTTACCTTATTATGTGCTAGATTTTCCTAAAAAGTTAAGATGTTAAATTTTATATTTCTCTATCGCTGCTAATATTCTAGGATGCAATAGTTTGGTGCTTTATATGGGAATGTCATTCCTAACTGGGGGCAACTATTGTTCTAATTTCATGGGAATTAGTTGTGGTCTTGGGGGGGGGGGGGGGGGGGGGGGGGGGGGGGGGGGATGGGGGGCGGTGGGGAGGGAGGCTACTTTGACTGCAACCTTATTTAAGAAGATTCCTCTAACGCTTCCAAACATCCAAGACAATAACCTAGGAAACTATTTTTCATTAAACTTATAGCAAATGTAAGGATGCTACAGCCCCTAGCTGGACTTCTACTCCTTGGGCAAGGTCTTAATCTTGACCTCAAATAGATAGTAACAGTTTAAATATATATCATTCATCATCTTTGATTTGAGATAAATGCGGCATTTACCCCATCCTAATTAAGGCATAATCGATCCTAAGGGGATTATATCTGACCTCTTCCACATAGGTTTGTGTCATCAAGTATACTCTGATAAACAATCTCAGATAGGTCATATATCCTTTGTCGATCTCTCGACCTCTTCCATACATGTTAATGTCATCAAATAATACTTAGACAAATAACTTTGGATTGGTCATATATCCTTAGTGGATCCTTTCAACCACTTTTATACATGTTAATGTCATCGAGCAATGCTCTTACAAATAATCTTAGATAGGTCATATTATTGGTAGATTCTCTTGACCTCTTCTATATAGGTTAACTTCATCGAGCAATGCTCTGACAAATAACCTTAGATAGGTCATATATCATTGGTGGATCCTCTCAACCACTTTCATTCAAGTTAACATCATCGAGCAATGCTCTGATGAATAACCTCAAATAGCTCATACATTCTTGGTGGTTCCTCTCGACCTCTTCTAGACAGGTTAACGTCATCGAACAATGCTCTGATAAGTAACCTCATAAAGGTTATACATCCTTGGTGGATTCTCTCGACCTCTTCCATACAAGTTAACATCATCGAGCAATGCTCTAGCAAACAACCTCGGATAGGTCATATATCCTTAGTGGATTCTCTCGAACTCTTCCATATAGGTTAACATCATCAAGAAATCACTACAGGAAAATAACTAATTTCTGATGGAATTTTTGGTGGAAATAAATTCGATAGAAATTCTGATAGAATTCCAATGGATTTTTTGATGAATTTTTGAAAAATATTTTGATAGATTTTTGACGACTTTCTGGCGGAGTTTTTGATTGGCTTTCTGATGGAATTATTTCGACGGAATTTCTAACAGATTTTTGATGAAAATTAATTTTTTTAAAAAATTACTATAATAAATATTTATAATACTTATTTAAGAAGATTCCTCTAACGCTTCCAAACATCCAAGACAATAACCTAGGAAACTATTTTTCATTAAACTTATAGCAAATGTAAGGATGCTACAGCCCCTAGCTGGACTTCTACTCCTTGGGCAAGGTCTTAATCTTGACCTCAAATAGATAGTAACAGTTTAAATATATATCATTCATCATCTTTGATTTGAGATAAATGCGGCATTTACCCCATCCTAATTAAGGCATAATCGATCCTAAGGGGATTATATCTGACCTCTTCCACATAGGTTTGTGTCATCAAGTATACTCTGATAAACAATCTCAGATAGGTCATATATCCTTTGTCGATCTCTCGACCTCTTCCATACATGTTAATGTCATCAAATAATACTTAGACAAATAACTTTGGATTGGTCATATATCCTTAGTGGATCCTTTCAACCACTTTTATACATGTTAATGTCATCGAGCAATGCTCTTACAAATAATCTTAGATAGGTCATATTATTGGTAGATTCTCTTGACCTCTTCTATATAGGTTAACTTCATCGAGCAATGCTCTGACAAATAACCTTAGATAGGTCATATATCATTGGTGGATCCTCTCAACCACTTTCATTCAAGTTAACATCATCGAGTAATGCTCTGATGAATAACCTCAAATAGCTCATACATTCTTGGTGGTTCCTCTCGACCTCTTCTAGACAGGTTAACGTCATCGAACAATGCTCTGATAAGTAACCTCATAAAGGTTATACATCCTTGGTGGATTCTCTCGACCTCTTCCATACAAGTTAACATCATCGAGCAATGCTCTAGCAAACAACCTCGGATAGGTCATATATCCTTAGTGGATTCTCTCGAACTCTTCCATATAGGTTAACATCATCAAGAAATCACTACAGGAAAATAACTAATTTCTGATGGAATTTTTGGTGGAAATAAATTCGATAGAAATTCTGATAGAAATTCCAATGGATTTTTTGATGAATTTTTGAAAAATATTTTGATAGATTTTTGACGACTTTCTGGCGGAGTTTTTGATTGGCTTTCCGATGGAATTATTTCGACGGAATTTCTAACAGATTTTTGATGAAAATTAATTTTTTTAAAAAATTACTATAATAAATATTTATAATTACTTATTTTGTTAAATTAAGTTAAATAATTTAATAACTTATTTTCAATTTAAATTATTTAAATTAAATATTTTTAAAATTATATTATAATATAATTATTACATTATAATTATGTTATAATTAATAATATATTTTTAAAATTACATTATAATTATTACAAAAATATTATATTTACTTTTAATATAATAATTATATTATAATTAATCATTTTTACTTTTAACATATATTTTATTTTGATTTTAAATTAATTAGTTTTAAGTTATACTTTAAATAAAAAAGGAGGTTTTTAAATAGCTTTACCTAGCCTAATGGTTGGGGCATGAATAACATCAATTGGCTGGGGTTCGAATCGCGCTGTAGGCCCCTAAATGGTGGGTTGGCTAGGTGGGTCGGCAAGCCACTAAAGTGGGCTGGGGTGTAGCGGGCGGGTTGATAGGCCCTAGGCGAATTGGGGCACAGCGGGGTGGGCCAGGATGGGTTGCGGGCTGGGTGGGGTTAGGCCAATTTTTTTCCTGTAATTTTACCAACAAAAAATTCCTCCAAAAATTTTACTGGCAGAAATTTTGCTAGAAATTTTTTTGGCAGATTATTTTATGCTAGTATCACTTTTCTAATGCATAATTTATAGATGAACAAATTTTTGTTAGAAATACTAATTTTTGATGAATTTTTTAGCATTTTCTAACAAAAATAACCACCAAAAAATGATATTTTTCTTGTAGTGACTGCTCTAACAAACAACCTTAGATAAGTTTACATCCTTGGTGGATTCTCTCAATCTCTTCCGTACAGTTAATGTCATTGAGTAAGGCTCTGATAAATAATCTCAGATAGGTCATATATCCTTGATAGATTCTGTCGGCCTCTTCCATATATGTTAACATCATCTAGCAATGCTCTGACAAATAAACTCGGATAGGTCATACGTCCTTGGTGGATTCTCTCGACCTCTTCCATACATGTTACTATCATCGAGTAATGCTCTGATAAATAATCTTAGATAGGTCATACATCCTTGGTGTATTCTCTTAACCTCTTCCACATATAATAACATCATCGAGTAATGCTCTGACAAATAATCTCGAATATGTTAAATATTCTTTATGGATTTCTCTCTGTCTATTAGCGTCATCGAGCAATGCTCTGATATCTCAAAAGCCTCACCTATAAGGTAGCCTCAAAGGAAAGCTAGTAATAGGCAAGGTCCTCACTAGAAAGACTCCATGAGAGTAAGTGGTTGGTCATCACTTATTCAAAGATCTTAGAAGGCTAAAAAGCTTCAAAAGGCATAGTTATACAAAGACCTTAGTAGGTTAAAAAGTCTCAAAAGGTACAAGTTCAAGTGTACTTTTATTTTCACAAAAAAGATAAAATTAAAATTACATCAACATCATTCATACAAGTTAGTGTCATCAAGCAACAAATAACTTTCAAAAAAAGGTCAAATATCCTTAGCGAATTCTATTGACCTCTTCTCTACTACATATTAAAGCATCTCCTATAACTTATTCTTCAATGAAAGATTATAACTTGATCATCATCAGGCCTCCACTCAATTGACATTATTAGTGTGTAGCCAGACTACTAATAGGGCACACAGCTTTAACCCCTTTCATCAGGAATGTCTGATGTTTGCACGCATCAGTATGGATACATATTGCCTTTAACATAATACAACTTGACCAACACCATCCTTAGCCTTTTGCCTAATGTCCATCGTCAGTCATTCACTTCATGTCAGCCATCATCGGCTTCTTGCTCGACTACTATTAGTAACACACCCTCTAACTATTGCCTTCAGCTTTCTATCCAGCCATCGACTGCTCTGGTTCTTCCACCTGATCGTCGATCACCATCGAACTTCTGCTCAAATATCATCAAAATTTTTCTTGTCTATTGACAATTGCTAGTTCTCCTCCTAGGTACTATTACCTCCAGATCTTCTTAAATCACCCTCACATATAAGATATAATTGATCTTCATCTATTAATGGTAATCTATTGAGAGAGTAAACTCTCATCATGACTTCTTTTATAAAAAAGAGGGGCATTAAAGGTTGATAGGGGATGTCACCTACCTTAGATAGTGGAATGCCTCTAACATTAGAAGAAAACTAAAGGATAAGAAAATGGAAGAATGAGAAAGCTCCTTTTACACAAAAAAGGGTCATTAAATTTGGATAGAGGATGCCGCCTATTAAAAATATTAGAAAGCCTCTAAAGTAAGAAAGAAAATGGGGAAGAGAGATAAAATAAAGCTAAAAACTCTATTTTCTACATAAAAGAGGGGCACTTATACTTGATAGGGTGTTTGATTAAAAATATATAGTTTTGAAAAAGATTTAATTTTCTTTGGGAAATGTTTAATTTTAGAATTTTTAATTTTGAAATTGAATGCTCATTATGAATGATATATCACCTCAAAAGGTGAACACATCATTCCCTAATGGGTTTAAATCTCAAAACTTTGGATTTATTTCGATTATCATAGTCAAATATAAGGGGAGACAACATATAATCTTGGAAGATCAAAATGATGTTTGATCAAATATTTGATTTTAATAATCTAATAAAGAGATTATTAATTTCATAATAAAAGTTATAATAACAGTATGATATGTCTTCACGAGAAAAGAGGATATCTTCCGTTACCGATTATTTGAAAATGATGATAATGATCATTGACTTTTGATTTTTCTAAAGAAAGTTAATTGAGGTATTGAAAATTTGATTTTGAAAATTTGATATGGATTTCTAAATCTTCTATGAGCGCAAGCCCTCATAATTAATTATATCATAGGAAACCAAAAATTTCCTACAAATACTCTTGATTAAAATAGTGGTACGAATTATATTTAAGAATTCAAAGATTGATGTCAAAGGAGGTAAGGACTAGAATTTTTAAACGGGATTGGTTCAAAATTAAACACTTATTTTTGGAGTCAAAAGAGGAAGGGTAGGAGGTGCTTTGTGATTCTGAAATATTTCAAAAGCACCCTAGCCTGTCCTAAGTGTTAGGCTCAAATTTTATTGAAATAAATTTATGTTTTAGTTGTCAATTTTATTAAAAGGTTGGGATTCAATTCTCGAAGGTTGAGGTCTTATAGCCTGAGCTTGCCTCAAAACCTAAGTCTAAATTGGGTACTAAAAATCAGTGACTTGAACCTAGCTAGTGCAATGCAAGATCTGGACTTACTCCAGCCTGGATTGGGGAGCTAGCTAAACCACCTAGGCACTTTAAAACTATGTATCTGGTCTTTTATGTGAGAGTGGTTAATGATGTTATTTAAGATAAGTTTAAGGAAAGTGGGGCCAACATCTAGAGCAGATTCCTAATTGGCCCCTTGACTTATATTGGGTGAAATGCTTAAGTAAAATGTAATTAAAGATTTAAACACTTTTAATTGATTTCTAATGTAATGCATGCCAGTTGACTCGATTAAGATGCATAAATTTGAATGAAGTTGTTTTTAAAAATCAGGCTTAAAAATAGATTTTATCCTAGATTGCACAAACTCCCCTTGATAAATTTGCACACTCATAGGCCAGGTAGTCTTCCAGAACCCGCAGGTGAGGAGGTGCCTAACAAAAGGAAAGAAAATACAACAAATATGCATATGAAAACATCTGTCAGTCCTGGGCTTACTGCTTAATACGTTAGATTTCTATGTGAGCTTAAATATTTTATTTTATTTAAAATAAAAATAGTTTATTCGTACCATCATGAACCACAGATTGGGTTCTAGGCTAAATCAAAATTGACATACAAAAAGCACCAAAAAACTACTAAAAGCATACAAATCCTAACCACAATCAATATCAAACAATCATTAATCAAATCAATTAAATTAAAATTCATATTTAAAGTCCATGTGGCAAATGCCACTTAATATTATAACTTAGGATCTGCAGAAAAGTAAAGTGGCTGGGTACCACTGACAACAACTTGGATTCTACTCCTATGACTCGAGTGACTTTGAGAATTAGGATTTTTCTCATTCTTCACTTCTTCATCCTTATACAGAGCTCCTTGGATCATCGGATCCAGATATCTAAATGAAATGAATCTCCCTCTCGAAAGAGGTGTTATCTTCTCTCTTTGAATATTTGAAAATCATCCTAATTTGAATCTCCAAATGGAGAGGGACTCTCCCTTAAGGGATGTCCCTTTCTCTTTGGATTCCAAATTGAATGTGTAAACATCCCATCTCAAATCACTTGACATTTACAACTCAATTGATCTCAAATTATATTAATTAAAATAAAAAAGATCTAGACTCAAGTACAACCTACAGAGTTATCCTAAGTAGTTATAATTTAAAACATCCCAAGCAGTTATAATCAATCTCAAGCAGTGATATTAATTAAATTTAAAATGCTCAAATCACAGCCATGCTTGGCCATGCTCTTTAATTTAAAGTGGGTCTTAAGCAAATTTCTAAAGCACCTGCAGAAAATATTATCAATTTTTAAAGCTTTATGTATTTTGCCCCCTTTAATTTTAATGCCCTGTACGAGCATGACCACCTATATAAGATTGAATTAGTATAAATCATCCTTAACTTAAGGGTAGATCTAATGTATAATTAATCACAACATATATTGCATAAATTAAATAAATAAATCAATCAATTATTTAATTCTAACAACTAATATGTAATGAAAATCACAAAAAATATGGCACACAACAGCAAAATAGTAAAACATCGGCCTAGCCTAAGACTAGTGTTGGTTATCCAAGAAAACCATCTAAAGTGTGTGAGGAAGGCTGTGTGGTTTGGATATATCCTATGTAGGGTAGTTAGTTAAAGTTGATTGAGGTTTTAGTTGGTTGAAAGGCTTAAGGAATTTGTGTTTGAGTTTAAGTATTAATGGATTAAAATTAATTTTAAAAATTTGATTACCATCTTTGTTGCTTACTGAGGTCGTGAAGTTTATTTCATCTTTCTTGGGGCTATTTAATAGCCTTTTAGGCTTGGGTTACCTAATGATAACCGGTATAGTTAAGTGATTTGATTTGGTTTAAGATTGGAGTGTTATTAAATTTTAATTAAACTTAATATTTTGATAATTTTAAGATTTGAATTTTATTTAAGTTTGCTATCAATCAGTTTATGGCATTGTGCCATTAGGCTCGAGGAACAAAGCCTCCTTATGACATGTAGCCATGTAGCCCGGAGTAGTCCATCTTATAAACTTAGTTGATATAATTGGATTAAGGATTTTAATTTTGTTTAAATTATTAATAATTAATTAATTTTAAAGTTTTAACACTCCATTGAATCCATTCATGGCATTGTGCCACCAGGCTCAAGGAATAAAGCCTTCTTAGGATACGTAGCCCTGCAGCCCGGAGTAGTCCAGCCTAAGAACTTCATCTTTGGAGTGAGTATTATGTATTAAGGGGTTGGTTGAGTGATTTCAAGATTGACTTAATATTTTCTGGAATTTGAAATTAATTATTAAATTTTGAGATT
Organism: Dendrobium chrysotoxum; assembly: GCA_019925795.1. Classification (NCBI taxonomy): domain Eukaryota; kingdom Viridiplantae; phylum Streptophyta; class Magnoliopsida; order Asparagales; family Orchidaceae; genus Dendrobium; species Dendrobium chrysotoxum. Next base: position 29,551,847 of record CM034314.1, read on the forward strand.
TTTTGGATTATTTTAATCATTTAATTAAGGGGTCAAAAATTCACTTTTTGATTAAGCTTGTTTTTTAGAAAGTTAGTATTTTTATAAAATATTAAACTTTAAGATGACCAGTTAGACACTAAGTTTGTTAGATTTAGATTTGTCTACATTTTATTATGAAAGTTTGAAATTTTCACTTAAAATATGACTAAGGTTTGACTAAAAGTTGACTTTTTCAAATTTGAATGATTTCAAGAATTTTAAGATTTTTGATAAATATTAGATTTTTATATGAGTTAAATGCCTTTGAGTTTGATTGATTTGAAATTTTCTTGAATTACTTATGAATTTTTAAAGTATGATGAATTAATTGAATTAATTAATTAACTTAATCAAGGGGCTTTTGATGATTTGAATCCAAACTGATACCTAACTTCTTGAAATCACCCTCAAAGATAAAAAATGATCTATGGAGGGATTACCAAGTGCTTGAGAATTTTTTAGAATTTTTAATTATTTTTAATTAATTAAATTAATTAAATATTAAATTTTAATTAAAATTAAATTAAGCTCAAATTTGATGTCCAGTAAAGGGTCTTTTATTTTTTATTGATAAAGAGTTTAATTTTAGTCAGTTAGAGATATTATGTGCATTTTTTGGATTTAATCTTGATTTATTAGAATTTCTGGAAGTTTTAAGGGGTTAGTTAAGGTGTAATCTTAAGTCATTTAATTAAAGGGCTTAATTATTTTTAAAATCAATGAAATAAATTCTATGGATAGAGAATGTCACTATGTTTATGTGTTCAAAATTTTAAGTCAAAAGGATATGTGTCCCAATTACTAGAATTAATCTAAGTTTTTTAGACAAATAGTCCTTAATTATTGTCCTTAAGGTGTCACTAAGTTAGCTAGGTTTGAATCCATATCACTAAACCTTAAGCTTAACATATACATCACACAGACACAATCATGTCCTTAAATCTAGGAGGACCTAGACTAGGTGGTGTGTACACCTTAAGCATGCAACAATCAAAATAGGACTTAATTAATTAGAAAATCAATCAAATGAAAAATTAAGAAAGTAATTATTCATTAATTAATGATCACTCCCCATTAATGCTATCTAAGTGGACAACCCATGTTTGAAATTTCAAGGACATTGAAAGCTTCCTAGAGAAATTTATCATATAGAGTTTTAAAATTAAGTGTTTATATATATATATATATATATATATATATATATATATGAAAATAGATTAATTTTAAATTGAAATTTGGGAAAGATAATTTCAAAATAGTTTTAAAATAGTTTATGAAAATATCCTAATAATATGGCAATATTTTAAAACTCAAATTTCTAATTTTCTTGAAAACTATTTGAGTCAATGATTAATTAGAAATTAATTAATAATCCAAATATCTAAATATTTAGAATCATTTAAAAAATATAATATCTCAAATTAATTTTAATTTTAAATTAAAATATTTTAATAAATTTTTTTGATTATTTAAAATGTTTTAAAATTAATTCTTTAATTTCAAAAATATTTATTTCAATATTTAATTTAATTATTTATTAAATTTTTATATAATTAAATAATTCAAATTACTTAGAATAATTTAAATAATTTAAAATAATTTCAATTATTGAATATTATATATATATATTTAAGATGTTTGATTTAATTGAAGATATTTTGAAAATAAAATTTAATTAAAATCTTAACTTTAATTTAATATCATTTTAAATATCAATCAAACATTAAGATATTAATATTATTTAAAATATTTAAAGGAATATATTTAAATTTAATTAAACTTTAATATAAAATATTTTAAATATAATCTCTGAATATTTAAAATATTTTAAGAATAAAAATAAAAGAATTAATTTTTGAAATTATTTGAATTAATATTTAACTAAATGTTGATTAAATATTGAAGAAAAACGTTAAAATTATTTAAAATATGTAATATATTTTAAAATAGTTTTAGTTTTAAATTAAAGGTTTTAAATTTTTGTGAATTTTGATATATTATATTAATTATTTGGACTTATAATTAATTTTTAATTAATTTTGGAAGTAATCTAAGTTTAAAAAGAATTAAAATAGATTTTAAAATTAAAATCAAATCAAATGGACGGCTGGACGACACTTGGCGGCATCGGGTGGTGGCATTACGCCGAGTCTTCCACGCTGCAGCTTCTAGGCAGACCATGTGTCGGTGCGTGATTATTTACTTAACAACGTTAGTGGGTATTGGCCGCTATTGGATCCTCGCAAATTCCATCCGACAACAGAGATTAGATCCCGTGGTCTGATCGCGGTTACGAAAGTTCCAACGATGAAAAATCAATCCTGCGGTTTAGATCTTTGGATCAGATATCGTTGGACGGACAGATTAGCCACAGGGCAGGATTCACGATTGAGACAACCACAGAACGGCAGGATTTGAGTCGTTGATCAGCAAATCAGTGGTTCAAATCAGACCTAATTTACAGAATGTAGCTTGAACCCTAGAAATAAAAAAAAGCTCATTCTCGCGATTGAATCAGTCAAATCACTTGAAATTTTAAATGTAGATTAGGTTAATGAACAGAAGAAATGGGGATATGATTTGAACGTTTAAAAATTGCTTTTCAAAAAGTTAATTTGTTCTAAGTGTTTTTACCTAGGGATAAAGTTTTTAAGAAATCTCATTGTGGGATTTGATGGATTTAGGTTAGGTTGAGCTTGTAGATTATCCTCGTATAATTCTCCAGTTGATAGTGCAGTTTGAAATGCATTAGATCAAGAGATCCACACCTTGGATGGAGTTGGTCCTTTGCTCATCGGAATGCTTACCAGCAACACGTTTGGCCTGAGGGATTATAGTGGGAATATGTAAAGGGATTGCTGGGGAGCTTAACTAAGCTGCGAACTTGTCTTGAGGAGACTGGAGTAGAGAGAGAAGCTCTAGGTTAGAAAATCCTTCATTTTTGTATGGTTTTTGCCCTATTAAAAAGATTCCAGGTGGTTTGAATGGTCTTGATTGCTTTGGAGGCTTACTCGGATGTTGCCACATGTCCCTGAGGTGGTTGGGATGGCAAGGGATAAAAGGACACCAAGGACGATGAGGTGGAAAGCCTCTTATCCTTTGGAGCACATGGATTTGATTAGGTGCTGGTTTAAAGCTTAAGCTAGGGATTAGAGGGCACTTTAGGAAGCTTCTAGAGGTTCATCAAATTGTTGGATTAATTTGAAATTAAATGGAATGGGTTTGGAGGAGTTTTGACTATATTTAACCCATTCATTTGATTATTGACCATGTTGACTAGTCAACAGTCAAATGGACTGATGATGTGGAAAATGGGAGAGTATTGAGTGTTGAAGTGATGACTTAAATGTTATTTGATTGAAGTTTGAATGAGAACATGAAGGCTTGATATGATTTGACTAAGTAGTATAGATTGACTAAGTCAACATCAATTGGATTTGACTAGCCAAAGAATGTGACATATTTAGGCTATGGTTTGAAAATAATTTGGAGCTTAAATGGATTGGGTTGACTAGGTGCAATGAAATAGACCACATAGGCCAACTTTGACCATTCATGGACCCAGTTGACCAGGTCAACTATTGATTAGGTCAAAGGGTCATGTTAGGTCCATATCACTAGGGGGAGTGATCAAGGGGTTTTGAGTGGATTTGATGTTGATTTGGGGTTTAATTCAAAGTAAGAGAGCTTAAGGGTTGATCTGGTCAACCAGGTTGACCCAGGAGCTTGAGATGGGCTCAATAAGTTTGGTTTGATGTTTTGAGTATGTGGGAAGTGATCCTAAGGTCTAGGGAGTTCAAATTGGTCAAAGTGACCTATTGGACCCCTAAGGGCCTGCTTGGTCAATTTAGGTTGACTTGGTCAACCAGGTTGACCCAAGGTCTGGGATTGGGTTCAATATATTACATTTGATATTTGAAGTTGAATGGGGCCAGTTTCAGGGGTTGAGAAAGTCATTTGGATTGAAATGACTATTCAAGCCTTAAAGGGGCATTTTGGTCTTTTTTACCCCTGGTCAACTAGGGGTCAAAGTGGGTCCATAAAATGCAGTTTAATATTCAATGAATCATAGGCAAGGTCTAGAAGTGATTAGAGGTTTTGGGGAAAGATCCAAGGTCAGGATCCACTGGGCGGCAGGGCAGTGGCATATACAGTAAATATTTGAAGGTTATACAGTCTTTAGATTTCAATCCAATTTATGGGATTGGAGACATCAGAATGAGCTCAAATTTGGAGGACTACCTTTAGAGACATGTCTTATCAATATGCAATTGATAGACTCTGAATCAGAGATTATTTGATTGGGGTTCGAAAGGTTTGAAAAAACCCTAAAAAGGGTTTCAGGACACAACCCTTTATCCTTGGATTTCAGCCTAGATTTCTAGGTTTTAATTGAGTTTTTAGTTTGGATGATTGAATTTGAATTATCCAAATCATTTATGATGATTTTGAGATCATATGTGATAAGATAGGGTTGAAGCTTGATCATAGATAGGATCAAGGTTTGAACTAAAGTTTAGATTTTGAATTGGACTGAAGTCTGGATTTTGATTGAGGTTTGAATTGAATTAAGGTATGGATTGGCCTGAGATCAGGATTGATTTGAAGTTTGGATTGGTCCTAGAATCTAGAGGAATTCTAAGGTCCAAAACTTTGAAGGGTCCTAGGGCTTGGACAGATCCTAGGGGCTAGAATCTAGAAGAATTCTAGAGTCTAAGAAGTCCCAAGGTCTAGGATCTAGAAGAATCTTAGGACCTAAATAGATTCTAGGGTCTAGATTAGTCTGGAATTTAGATTGGTCTGGGATATAGATTGATCTAGGATTTGAATTGACTTGAGATCTAGATTGATTTGAGTTTTGAATAAATTGGTTTAAGGTCTGGGTTTGTCTAGAGTTTGAATAGATTTTGGGTTAAGATTGACTTGAATTTTGATTAAACTAAGGCCTAGATTCATTTAGGATCTAGATAGATCTAAGGTCTAGGTAGATCCTAAGGTTTGGATGGATTTTGGGTCTGGGTAGATCCTATTATCTGTATTGGTTTGGAAGAATCCTATGGTCTAGATAGATCTAGGGGTCTAGGATTGGTCCTAGTGAGCTCATACAAAAATGAGATCAACATAGGGGATGCCACCTATTCAAGATAATGGAAGGCCTCAATTGTAAGAAAGTTAGAGGAAGAAGGGAGGAGGAGAAGTGGAGCAATTTCTCCCCCGTCCTAGGGGCTATTTATAGGAGAAAAAGGAAGGAGGAATATTATATAGGAATAAAAATATTCCCAAAATATTCTAAGAATATTTCTAAGAAGATTCTTTAAAAAGGAAAAAAGAAAGAGAAAAAAATCTTTCTCTCATAAAAAAAACTCTCCCTAAAAAAACTATCTCTCTCTCAAAATAAAAAAAGAGGCATGGGGCCCACAACAAAAAAAAGGAGGAGCGGGCTCCTAGAATATATATATATATATATATATATATATATATATATATATATATTGGTGGGTGGCACTGTAACCGCTTCTTGCACTTAAAAAAAAAGCGGTTATTTGACTGCCCCCTAAAGTGGCGGTTTAAGAAGCCTTGGGCGGCTCTGAAAAAAAAAAAGAATTAAAGCAGAGCACTGTACGCACTCCCCATGTACGCATGTAAGGTATACACCAGTGCCACTAGTTCAGGGACGGCGATTGACCTGTTCGGCTGCCTACATTTGTTCGGGCCATATTTTTGGCCATGACAGTATAAATCGAACATTTATGGGATCCCCAGAACCATTTTTCAATGTTCCATATCCATTTTTGGCACATTCAAAGTCAATGGAGCCTCTATACTCAATTTCGAGCAATTTCAAAAGTTTTGAAGCACAATTTTCCAACAAATTTGCTATAATCAACATGCCAACTTCTAGAGTTCTTCGGGCATGAATCTCAAAGCAAAATTAAGTTGGAAACTTCAAATTTAAATCTAGAACCATCCAAACTCTATTTTTAACAAATTTATAGTCAAACTAAATGTCTCAAAGATGATCCCAATGACAACAAATTTGAGTTAATCTGAGCCCAACTAGGTCCAAATCAAAGACTCGAAGTGCATTTGGAAGGTTTAATATATAAATTTGATGGCTAAATGGTTTCCAAACTTGACATGCTTATAGTCGAATTGAGTGACTCAATGTGATAAATCCAACAAGCCCAAGATCACCAAAATTTGATATCATTGATATATTCAAATGCCTAGTAAATGATCTACGATTGAGGGGATCAATATTGGCCATCCATGCAAACCATTCCTAAGATACCCTTATTGTCCCTTTTATTTACTGGCCATGCCACTCCCAAAAAATTATATATAGAACCCTCATTCTTCCTGGAGGAGGGGGGGGGGGGGGGGGGGAGGAGGAAGGAGGGAGCAAAGGGATAAAATCAAGGAAGAGAAGGAAGGAGGCGGAAGTGTACAAGCAAGGAAGAGAAGAAAGAGAGAGAAACTAGTGCTCTCTTGCCACCAGACTCCTCCTTGACCACCATCGGACTACCGACCATAGCCGGACTATCACCGGACTTCCTCCTAGCTACCTATTGATGCCAAACTTTTTCCCCACCTCAGACTAATACTGTTCTTCCATCGAGTTTCCTATTACAGTCCTTCCGTTCTTCGTCACAAGATAATGGTCTTTATGACCTCCCTTATCGACTACGGTCCTTCTGACCTTTATTACCAGACTACGATCTTTTAGACCACTATCGCTGATCGACTATGGTCCTTCCAACCTCCATCCCCAGACTATGATCTTTTCAACCTCCGTTACCCGTCGAACACAGTCCTTTCTACCTCCGTCACTAGACTACAATCTTTTTGACCTCCATCATCCATTGACTATGATCTTTTTAACTTTTATCGCTAGAGAATAGTCTTTTCCACCTTCATTGCCCACTGACTACAGTCCTTCGGACCTCCATCACCGAACAACTATCTTTCGGATCACTCTTGCCTGCCGACTACAGTCCTTCCGACCTCCTTTGCCAAACTACAGCCTTTTCGACCTCCCTCACCCACTGACTATGGTACTTCCAACCACCATCAGCCGACTATAATCTTTCTGACCTCCGTCACCTGCCAATTATGGTCATACCTATTAAACGAACATGCCAATATTGATTCTTCCAATTCCCACCATATAATGCACTATATATGATGTATAATTACTATATCAAACTATGGCCTTACCTCAAGGAAGGGCCACATTTGTAATTGGCTGCTAACATTAGTGGATTCATTCAAACTTTAGTGTTTTTGTCCTGGACGATAAGAAGAAAATAAGGGTTTTTGTCCAGGATAATTACACAATCGTTCGGGACGATTAGTTCATTTTGAGTGGCAATCGACAAATCATCCCGACAAAAGTTTGGGACATCCAGAATGATATCCTGGACAATTAGAAGAAAATCATGGTTTTCATCTAGGATGATTGGTGATCGTCCCACGAAATATGAAGGATCGTCCGAGACGATCAGGTCGATCGTCATGTATAATGTCATTGATTAATTTAACCATAATTAGTCTCCTAATTAAGGGATTATTTTAGGCAAGATTGTAATGAATCGTCCAGGATGATTTGGATCGTCCTGTATGATTAGTTCAAAATATACAAAATAGAATATTGCCTAAAATATTATTGGTAGGTAATTTTTGAATTTAAATGTATCATCCAGGACAATGGGAGGATCGTCCAGGATGATCTGGGCCCTAATTAGGGTTTCTATTTTTAACTAATCATCCAGGATGATTTTGGATCATCCTTTACGATATGAACAAAAATACAGAAAACCCTCTGACTTATCAAATTTCTCCCCTTGAGTGTGTGTGTGTGCAAGGTTACTTAGCATCAGGATTCACCTTATTACATTTGGCTCAAGAAAAGGTAAAAATAATTGGAATTAAAAAGTTACAAATTGAATCAGTCCTAATCTATCCAATCTTAAGCTGGCTTAAATTGCAACTGATCTTGTGGACCTAAGAAGTTAGTAGGCAGAGCAACTAAACTAATGTGCAATAGTGACAGGAATGTTTGTTATCATAAAAAAATTATAATGCTTGAATCCAGATTTGCAATAATCTCCACCTTTTTAATGATGAAAAATATTTGTTGGATAATTTCAAATCAAGTAGATAAACAAATGAAACACAAAGCAAGGAAGAATAATATAAGTAAAGCGAAGTAAATTTTACTAAAACAAGTAAATAATACAACACTGACAACACTACTCCCCTTTTTGACATCACAAAAAGGAGGAAATAGAAAAATAAAAAATAAGTAGAACATGGTATAGAAATAAGTCGGCCATTAAAAGAGAAGCACAATACTAAGTTATGTGTTGGGGAGATGAGGATGCTCAGGTGGATGAGTGGATTTACTCTTAGAGACAGGATACGAAATGAGCATATACGTGAAAAGGTTAGAGTAGCTCCAGTGGAGGATAAGATTAGAGAGAGTCGCCTTAGATGGTTTGGTCACATAAAACGGCGGCCTTCCGATGACCCAGTTAGGAAAGTAGAGGTATTAGATTTGACTTATGTTAAGAAAGGTAGAGGTAGACCTAAAAAGACTTGGTTAGAAAATATTAGAAATGATCTTTCTCTATTAGATTTAAATGAGAATTTGACTTTGAACCGGACACAATGGAGAAAAAGGATTCATGTTGCCGACGTAGTGGGACAAAGGCTTGTTGTTGTTGTTGTTGTTGTTGTTGTATGGTATAGAAATAAGTACAAACTCAAAAACAAATACAAAAGAACTAGAAAGAGGAACTCTGATCATTTGGAGGTGGTTTTGGCTGAAAGAATCTGTGAAGGGAAGAAAACTGCTCCCCAAACTAGGCCATATCTTGGTCATACTACCGCTGCTGTGGGGCTACATAGGCATTAAAACAAGCAACCTCCTCTGTGTGCTGCTGCTCCTGTGCAGCTACGTAGGAGTCAAACCTGGCCTCCCATTGGTCGAACCTTTGTACCAGCTGATCAATCTAAGGCTACTGGTTGATAGGAGCAAATACAGGAATAGGACATTCCTCTTCTTCCCCAGGCTCCTCATGCACACGAGGATGAAGGGTACTGTGGAGGGTGTGGAAGGAGTTATTTGAGTAGAAGATCGGGTGGTGATCAGGTGGAGTAGGGAATTAAAGATGATATTTCAATTCAAGAACATATGTAATTAGGTGTCTGAGGGCTAGGTTTGGCTTTCTTTTGTGGCCTGGATCCCTAATGTATGTTAAGTGCTTAATGTATCGGATAATAAGATCAACAACATTAAATTGGTGGTTTGTCATGATATAGTAGGTGGTGAGTGAAAGGATGGGAGTGATGTGAATCCTATCTCTAGCTTTTGGAATAACTGATTTGCGAAGGATGTGCTGGATTATTTGTGCATCATTGACTAGGGCATCCCTAAGAGTGTTGTTGACATGGGTCCAGTTAATGTTAGGATCAGAGGCTAGAAGATGGAGCTTGTCTCCAGTAGTGGATAGTCAAAGAAAATCATAAAAATCTTGATATGTTATTTTGATAGGGCATCAATTAATGAAGGATTGAAGAGAGGTGAAATCGGCATTGAAATGGAGACTAGCAAAAAACTCAAACATGAGTTCAGAATTAAAAGGGAAAGCTAGAGTGAGAATGAAACCCAGGGTTATGTTTACGAAATGGTGTAATACTTAAAAATTTAGGGTGGCTTGATTTATGATTTTTGAGGGATTGCTGCCAGCAGATTTGAAGCGAGCATATGCTGCTTCATCTGCTGCTTCCATAAAGTGAGGATCAACAGCGTTATTGGAAGAGCTGCCTACAAGTGCACGTGATCTTTTGCCACCGTCAGCCATATTAAGAAGTGGAAGACTTGAGTGAGAGATGGGTTGAAAGGTTTGGTGAAGAATAAGGTTTCAAATGGATGTTTAAATAGATTTGAGAATATCGTCTAGGACGATCATCCAGGAAGATCAGTGCAATTATTATCATTTAGAATGATTGATCAAAAAGGTGATCATATCATCTAGGATGATCATATATCATCCAAGATGATTAGAAATAGGTGATCATCCCGAAGAGTCCTTCTGGACGATCATTGATGAAAAGTATCATCCAGGACGATGTGGTGGATCATCCAAGATGATTAGCATTAATGGATTGTACCAACTAAATTTAAATCATCTAGCACATTTTCAACATGGATCATCCGGGACGAACAGGTGGATCATTCAGGATGATTACCAATAATTGGTTTAGATCAGCTGTTGGATATGTAATGAGAGGTGATGTGATAATATCATACAAGATGATTTTGATCATCCAGGATGATGTGAACAAAAATTGAAAGATTGATTGATGGAGAGGAATGATCAGAGTATTCAAAAATTCAAAGAAAAAAATTTGAATCAAAATACCAGAAAAAAAGGAAACAAACAATGAAAATGAAAAATAAAAACAAAGTTCTTTTTTTGAATTGATCAGCTCCAATAAATTAAATTTTTTCCTTAATTTTCAATTTAAAAGCCAATAAAAAAGAAATTAATGATGCTGAAATCTAAAAAAGTTGGAAAATCAACTTTTATAAACCCTACCTCAGATATCTTACAGGTTTAAATTCCTTTCAAACAAAAATCTAATTCAGAAGAAAATAAATTAGATAAGAAAGTGATCCTTTCAAACTTTATTCCAGAAAAATATCTGATAAAATTGTATGGCAAAGTGAAGAATCAGAAATCATGATTTTCAATCTCAAGTGTTTGAATATATTAAGTGGCACATGGATTCTTCTAAGATTTTTAAAGATTTGAAAGAGGAGGAAGCTTATTTCTTTGTGGGCTCATTTTTTGACCTCTTTTTCAAGTTAATTGGTACACTTTACACATCTTTTAATTTTTGATACACTTTGTGTATATTTTCAATTTATTGGAGAACATTACGCATCTTTTCAGTGTTGGGCTTATTTTATGTCTTTCTTTTTTTTGTTGATTGGCACCCTTTGTGTATCTTTTGTGAGCTTCATTTCTTTCAAAATCTCTAAAAGACTCTCAGTTATGAGATTTATCTTCTAGATATAAGAGAAGAAAAACTCACTCTCTTAGATAAGGAAAAGTAAACACAAAATAGAATCACCTTATATGATAAATGCAATCATCTGATTAAGAAAACATGAAAGTGATTCAACGATTTGGAACACTACGCATGTGAGATAGATTACTGTAGGAAGATAAAATAGATCTCTATTTCAAAGTCTAATTTTTTAATTTTGGAAAAGATTTTGATTTAAAAAGAAAAATACATTAAAGAAGTTAAAGAAAGAGAAATAATCATCAATATTTCTTCCTTTAACTATTTTAGAGAAGTCAATCACTGCTTACAAGCTTCTAAATAAAAATAAGGCAAAAATCTCTTTTAGAAAGCAAGTTTAACAGCAGAAGTGAGCAATAATAAGATTCTTAAAATACTGAAGTAAAAATAATGGAAAATCAAGAAGTAAAAATAATGTAAAAATACTGCATGCATTTAATTTTTAGATTCTTTAAGGATAATTTGGTTAACCAAGTTTAACTAGGGGTTAAGGTTGGGTCCAACTCATTCCAAATGACATTTAAAACTTTTTTGAGTTGATTTTACGCCATGGTAAGGTCGAGATGCATGAAATGTAATTTCTAGGGTTTAAGGGGCCTTTTTGTCAACCTACCCTGAGCTTGATGTGGGTTTAGGTTCAATCCACTCCAAATATGATTTAGAGTTTATTGGAAGTGGTCATGGCATAGCTGAGCCAAGATGGGTTTAATTAAAAGTTTATTTTAGGGTTTTCAGGTTTCTTGGTCAACCCTGGTCCACCATATGTTAAAGGGAGTTCAAATCAATATGATTATAATTATGAATATATTTGATGGGTTTCAAAAGATGTCCAAGGCAGTTTGCAATAAGATGCCATATCTAGTGGCACGGGCTATAAATATTTGAAGCTTTTATAGGCTTGGGAAATGCTTTGTGTTTTATGGTTTAGAAGGACACAGACTCCACCAAAATAGTTACTTAGGCTCTAGGGACATACCTAATCAATATGAAAATGATTAAATACCATTCTAGAGCGTTCACCCAAAGTTTTGTATTAGTTGAAAATTTTCCTAAAATAGGAAAAACTCTAAACGTTTTAGGCTTCACATTTGAACATTAGATTTTATGATTTGGAGTTTTAAGATGGATTTGGATTTAGATTTGATTAAGGATTTAAATTTATCAATGATTGAAGTGTTTAGGATTTAAAAATACCTATATCATTAATAACCATTAGATGATTGATTGGTTGATCAAATGACCATCAAGGGTGATTATTAAGTGATTAATTTGAGGTTTAATGATTGAACCACCATACCAAAGCAAAATGGGGAACTATATTTAAGATTTTATGTGGAGTTTAAGAAATTGAATACCAAAAATAAAGTTTTTGATGTAGGGTTCTGACCTCAGATAAAAATGAGATTAACAAATAGAACCCCAATAGGTGTGATGAAATTTAATAGTAAATCAAACATGTTGGCATTAACTAAAGTGATCAACTTAATATAAAGGAATTTAATTGATAGATGCCTGATAAGAAATGATCTTAAATAGGTAGATTTAATCATGATAGATATCTAGTAAAGAAATTATCTCGATGAGGTAGGTTTAAGTTGGAAGGGAACTTGAGAAGGAGATTTATCCAAAGTAAGTTAGATTTAATTGGATTTATAAAGGGTATCATATGTCTGCTTGACCATATTAAGACAACAAAGAAGGATAACATAATGTTCACTTGATTATATCAAAATATTAAACAAAGAGATTTTGAATGTTTTAATGTATGGTTGACCATATTGAAACAACAAGACACAAAGATTAAAAGTGTCAAACATTTGCATGACCAAACTAAAAAAATGAAGATAGGAGAATTAGATACTCGTCTGACCAAATCAAAATAGTGAGTATGATTGAAAGTTGAATGAAAGGACACTTTCATGTAAGCAGATTTGAGATGTTCAAATGAGAGGCAACTCTCAAATGGATGGATTTAATGGTTAGATTGAGAAAATAACTAGGATCATATTACCTAATCAATCAAAGTTTAAGAGGAGGGATGTTAAAAAGAAAAATTATACCCTAGAGTTTATAGGATGTCATAAAAATGGGATTATACCTAAAGACAGATTTAAACAAGGTGGCTACTATAAAAGTGGATTTACATTAAAAGTCTATAGGATGTCATAAAAGTTAGCTTATACCTAAGGATAGATTTAGACTTGAAAGAGAGATCTATCTCAAATAAACAAATTTAAGGGATTCAAACAAGAAATAATTCATAAATGAATAGATTTAATGGTTGGATTGAGGAAATACCAGGGATCGTATTACCCAATCATTTAGAATTCAAAAGGAAGTTATGCTGTAAAAGCAGACATGTAACCAAATCTTAAGAAAAGATTTAAATTTTATTGGGAGATCTATCCCCAAAAAAAATAGGTTTAAGAAATTCTATGAGAAGGAATTCTTAAATGAATAGATTTATGTAATTGGATCATGATAATACCAGGGATCGTATCACCTGATCGACCAAAGTCTAAGAAGAAAGGATTCTACTGGGAAAACTAATTCCAATCTTCGAAGATAAATTTTATCTAACACTGGAGATTTTTATAATTTATAAACTTTAGTATATATTTCCAGACCCAGTTCAATCATTCGCACCCAATTCATTACAAAAAACTCCAAGAAACTTAGGCAATTTATAAAAATGTCATAAAATTTTTTCTTTATTGATTTAATCTTTATAATATACAAATACTACCAATCGTAGTTTTTCTTATGAGATTATCCATTTATAGTTACACAAGATGATCTCCTTTACAAACTAACTAGTAGGAACTTCTTTGGTATACCTTTTCCATCATGAAATGACCTTCCAAGGTTGGCCCAAATTTAGCACCCATCCTTCGACAAACCAAAATGAGTCATCTTAGAATAAGAACAAAGTCTTCTACTCAGTAAGTTCTCAGATGAACCATCCTATTATGTTCTTGAATTATTTTTGTTTTATTTAACTCAAGGTTCTTTTGAGCCTACAAACACTTCTCTACTATACCTTTGAGTTCTTTTACTTATAATTTAGCATTTTATTTTTTTGTAAATTCACTACAGTGCATAATGAAGATAGCTGTATTTCGAAAGGGAGAACAACCTCTATTCCAAAAACTAAAACAAATGGCATAGATTGAATGACAGTTAAGTATGTCATTGAATATTCTCACAAAGCTTCTCTTAACTTCTCGTGCCTTTGATATTTATTATCATCTAAGATTTTTTTTTTAATATGCACCAAAGTTTTATTGAAGGCCTCAGCTAAATAATTTACCCATGGGTAATAGATATGAGTATCTATAATCTTTTTTATGATGTCTTGAAAATTATTTATTTTGGTGCTTCTATTGGATAGACCATTATTATATATGATTTGGTAAGGAAAACCAAATTGATATATAATATGGTCTTTAAAGAATAATATTTGATAAGCTTTGACTTCTCTTAAGGGGACTGCTTCTGTTCATTTTGAGAAATAGTTTATAGTTGCTAATATAAACATGTGACCTCGAGAAGTTGGTGAATCAATCAGACCAATAATAACCTTACTCTAGCTTTCAAATGGCCACATAGTAACTATCAGATGCAAGAGATTGGGTGGCTGATGTAGAACTACACCATACATTTAGCACTGATGATAATGATGTGCAATATTCATGCGATCATGTATCATTGATGGACAATAATATAATATTTTTTTAATCTTTATTTTTATTTTTGAACAAGACTGGTGAGCTCCACATAATCTAGTATGAACTTCTTTTACTATATCTTTAGCATCTATTTTACTGAGACACCATAACCACATATGATCAAATGATCGTTTGTAGAGGGTTCTATTAGGGTATAAGATTTGGTTCTTCTTTTATCTAATATGTAGTTGATTTATCTTGAGAAAGCTTATTTTCTTGCACATAGTCAATGAAGCATTTTCTGCAATCTACCACTTCATCTTCTATAGCAAAAATAATTTTCACCTTAGTGGGGGGTTTTCTATTTATCTATTTCATATCAATTGGCAAAAAGATGCTGTGACCTTTTACCTCTATTAAAATTGAATCCTCTTTAGGATAAGCTAATTCTTTAGCAAGCTTTATTAACACATTCACCATGGTATTTATTCCACGTGGTATTCTATATATAATCACGTTAGGAATTTTCTCTAATAATTTTATTGTATATTAGTGATATGGAACGAGGTTTAGTTTTAACAACTTTTATATACCTACAACCTGGTTAACGACAAGCCACAGATCTCCATATACCTTTACTTCTTTAATGTCATTTACGATTCTTAACTCTAAGTTAGTTATCAATGCCTCATACACATCTTTATTGGTTATACAAGTCTTACATCAAACTTTTATCCAGGGTGGTTAATATAATACCAATTTTGAATTCCTGTAGGGATATATCTTGTGATCATTTATCTTACTTACTAGGAAAAATACCATCAAAATAAAATTCTTAGGTAGGTTTTTTTATTAACTTTTAAATTTAGGATATGTTCATCTAGAAGCTCATCATTTACTAGAAGTGTATCCTGAAGTGGATACACTGTTAGGAAATCTGCCAATGCCTATCCTTTTATAAAAAAATTAGTATTCCATAAATTTTTTAATTTTTGAGCTTCACCCATAGTCCAAGTTGACGGTGTGAAACCTTATTTAATAAATCTATTAACAAAATTAGAATATAAGTCAAAATGTTACTCTATTATTTCATCCCTAATTGAATCATTAAGGGTTACATTTGTATTTACACTTTTGATGGTAGAAGGTATAAAGGCATTGGCATTAGACTCTAAATTTAGAGCGTGAGAAACCTTAATTACAAACCCAGCTATATCATTTGGAGACAATGGGATTAGAGCCACATTCTCTACATACTTCTTTAATCTTTCTAGGATAGATATTTCTATTTTTTTTCTTTCTCAGCAAATTGGACCCTATCCTCATCACTATTTTCTTTAATAGAAATTTTAAACTTCAATTGTTCAAAAATATTTATATGCACTTTTTCCTGTTTATTTTTCTTAAACACATATGATTCATCCTCCAAACTGGATTTCAAATTAATATGTATTATAGGTAATTTTGGACATACATTCTTTTATTTATTTTCATTTTTTTCATTTTTCTATTCTCAACCTCTCCCTCTAGATCGTTGAGCCATTCTACTGCCTCATTGTGAAGGGGGGATAGGTGACCAAAAAATATTATGTTCAAGGTCTGAATGCTTTTCTTTTTCATTTCTTTCTTCTTTTATCTCTTTGTTTCTACTTCTTTTACTTTATTAACAGTTTTTTAAAGATTTATAGAGAAGATTGTCTACTTTTAGTTTGATAATAGTTATTATCTTTGTATATACTGACTTCATTAATTAAAAATTGTTATAGATATCACTCAATGTAGTGCTCATTACCCTCGCAAGAATATTTAATACACTAATATAGGGAGGAAGATACCATTCTATATTCATAAAGCCAGGGTCTACCTGAGAGAGCATTAAATAAAGCCTTTGAATATATTATATGAAACTTGGCTTTAGTTCGAAGGCCATCAATATCTAATAGTAAGGTTATAGAACCCAAAGTCCTCTCTTCTTGTTCATTGAATCCTTGCAATATCATTCTATCAGAATTGAGTTTGTAAGTGTCTATTTTAAATAGGCAAGAGTTCCGAGAATCATTAGGTTAACGATGTACCCGGATCAACAAAGGCACAAGATAACTTGAAGTTGTCTATATTTATAGAAATATATAATTGGTGAAGTGGTATATGATTCCTTATAACAAGTCTTCTTTGGAGAAGGTTACTCTCGGAGCCTCTTTAAAGTATAAAGCATCTTTAGACTACATTTATGCTAATAGAGCCATACAAATGTCTAGGTTGAGGAAAGCTCTGATTAAAGTCTCTCTCATTTTTTGGAATGAACTAAAGCATCATAAATGTGATAACGCTTAATTTTTTAAAAGAATTATTCTGACCTATAACAGTTAAACAAATAATTTTAAGACTTATTACAAGTCTAAATCACAAACTATCTTTGTCATATATAGATACTATTGTGTTTTAATTTCACTAATTTTTCATAAAGTTTTGGCGCTTGTATAATTCCATTAAAAATTAGCACTTGTCGGTATAAGTGGGATTTTTGGGACCATTATATGTTTGTTTTACAAACTGATTTTAACAAAGTCTTTAAACATGATTAGCTAATTTATGAATTTTTTTTAAAATTTTCGGATCTCTGGATTTGAAGATATAAAAGGATTTTAGGCTAAAAATGAAATAATTATTATAATTACCAAATTACCCATTTATTATTATATTATAAATATTTTTAATTGTTATCTTTTGTATTAAAAATCCATTTAAATTTTTTCATTTCTGATAATAGAGAACAAAAAATAGGAGATGAAAGAGAAAGAGAAAGCTAGGTTTTGTAGACTATAAAGCCATTTTTAGCCGTCAACCTAGTTGAGAAATTTATTCGTCTCAAGATAGGTCACACTATGCCTATCTCAGTTTTCAAAAATACATAATTTTTATTGAATATTTTGATTAAAATTTTGTTTTCATTATAAAAAAATAGGAATAACTTTGCACAGGTAAAAGTTTTACCGTGTAACTTTTATATATTATTGAAATTAAATAATGAACATTTCAAATATTTTTTTAAAAGTTTTACAATAGGGGTTTTGGAATTTGTGTGGTTTTTATTTAATAAAAAATTATTTGGATGTTAAAAAATAATGATGTAGTATAATTAAATTCCTAAATAGTGTTCTGTATAATCTCTGTAATTTTGTTATTTTTTGAAAATGTACATTTTTTTCTTAATTGGGTTTTTTGTTGCCTACCATTATAAAATTTATATAATTCTGACACATACTTAATTATACATTAATTACAATTTAAATAATGAGATAATTATTATAATCTTATTACATTTCTTAGCATTGTAATTTTTTAGACTATTTTTAAATATTTAGCAAAAATATTTAATAATAGAATTTAAAAATTTAGATTGATTTGTATGGCCTGCTAAGCTGTTATAGCTCATTATACTTTTGCTTTTAGTTTTCAAGATATAGGAAAGGGATAGAGCTTGTTGAGTAGTAATTCAGAATTAGATATTAGTTTATAGGTATTTCTCTATTTTAAGTTTTGTATAGTCATGGCTTGTTTACGTCATAAATACCATACTCATCAAAATGCCATGGATAAAATAATCACTTTATAGAAAAAAATTTTATAAAATCAAAGAAGTCTTTTAAATATGAAAATTTTGTTAACATAAAAAAAATTTATATTGATTAAACACATAACAAACACCATATAATATAACAAAGAGTGGTGTTAGGCTTATTACTGCCACAAAACTCAACATATGAGGTCATTCATCAACTTAAGCAATATAACCCATAAATTTTCTAAGTCCTTAGCAGGAACTTTCCTCCTTCTATATAATACTTGCCTTCCCTAGATTGTGTGTTGTTGCCACCTAAACTTGCATTGTAGTGAGTTCCTTCTTGAACTGAGTGTTGGTCTTTATAGCGACACCCTTTTGAGAGCTGCCCAATTCTCCTACTATTCCTCATAGATTCATCATCTTTTTAAGGATGCTAACTATCTCAGCCAACATCTCTAATGTGATTAGCCCTTGAGATGGGATGTCATCATAAAAGGATCCCATTGATAGCAAGAATAGTGTTTTCCACTAAGTCATCATTCCTAGAAAAATGGAATCCCCCTACTACAAGGTGGGCACCCCCTCTTGCTCGACAGCATCCTCATCATCTTTTTGCCCACCTTAGTATGTTCCATAACTATTAAGGGTTAGCAATTGGAGTCTCACTTTTGGGAAATTCCCTTTTCGTCAATAGTGAAGGACCAAAAATTGAAAATTTCCTACGACAAAAAACTTTGAGGAACCTCTAGGAGCTTATCATGCAGAAAGTTTACCTTTATATATATAGCTTATTATGTTGAAGCCATATGTGGATAAAATTAATTGTGCCAATAATTTCACTTTAAGTTTCTCTAATCAAATCTATGTAGTTAACAACTTACCATCTAAAAAGAAAGACTAATGCTTGACAATCAATTTAATAATAGAAACATAATTTACTTTTATAATCAAACTCAGTATAGAGAATATGTAATTCATCCTAAAAGATAAAATGATATTCACCAATCATTCTAAAAATAATTTTAACTAATGATAAAACACGCATATAGTCTTCAGATTTTAACGCACAAAAGAAACAGTTCAAACATATTGCATTTAACTATGCTAAATTACGATCATCAAAAGTCCAATCTGCAAACGGGAGTTCAGTTTTCACATTGTTAATCAATCTAAAAGGTGGTTCGTATCCATCCTTAACTAACATCCACATGCGATAGTCAATCGATGGAAGAAAAGTAGACATGCGTGTTTTCCAAAAATCAAAAGGAATATTATCAAACAACGGTGGTCTTGTAATAGAATAACCTTCAGCAGTATTACGATTGTTATAGTTAGCCATGGATCAAATTCAAAAGTTTTTAAACTTAAATTTTGAATCCCGCTCTGATACCACTTGAAAGTTCGATAGAGATGTTAAGCCCTAGTGAACTAGTCCCGAGGCTAACCAAGAGGGGGGGGGGGGTGAATTGGTTATTTAAAAATTTCACGAGGAACAGAAAAATCTTTTCGATACGTTGCAGCGGAAATAAGTAAACAAGAACGAAAAGATCGATCACAGATATTCACCCAAGCAGTTAATATCAGAAAAGTAAAGTGTAGAACTGAATCAGAAAAGCAAACCAGATTTTATAGTGGCTCGGTCAACTTGACCTACATCCACTCCCCGGAGCCTCCCCTCCGGATATTGCACTAAATAAAAAGTGTCTCTCCTTTTGCTCCCACAGCAAGGTGGAGAAGCCTGTACAAAACCTCCTTTTCACCATACGGTGAGGCAGAGAACCCGACCTCCTTTTGCTTCCACCTGAAGCGGGCAGAGAACCCCGGATCTTCTTGTGAATGATCCTCCCACAATGAACACTGACTAGACGAAAGATGATGAGCGGAGAAGACGACTCTGATCCATGCTTGGAGCAACCTTAGTGAATCCCTCACTAACTCCCCCTCACAAGATCCTCTCTCTCTCTCCCAAACTCTCTCTCTCTAGGGTTTCTCTGGGAAGGAAAGTGGCAAAAGATTTTTCTTGTTGAAAGAAAAATTTCTTTTATAAGAGGGCTTAAAATTTGCCCTAAATCTCAACTTGTCGGCCAAGATCGTGCAGGACGATCGGTAGATCGTCCTGTACGATCAGTTCAAATTTAGCTGTTTCAGCCTGAACGATCTGGCTCTTCTGGATGATCAATAGAAAAAATTGATCATATCATCCCTTCCGATCCTGCGATCGTCTGGGATGATTAGTGCAAATCGAGGAATATCATCCAGAAGACAGTTTGGGTCGTCCAGAGAAACTTGTGCTGGACGACCAAAAAATGACTTGATCGTCCAGGATAATAGGTACATCATCTTGTACGATTAGTTCAAAAAGTGCCCAAATCGTCCTGTACATAGTTCTGGACGTATAGCTGAAATGCCCTAGACGATCCTGATCGTCCGGGACGATCCTGCGATCGTCCAGGACGATATGATCGTATTAATCAAATATAAATTGCTTTCCTTAATTACCAGATTTAAATTAGGCATGATTGTACTGAATCATCCAGGATGATACACGTATCATCCGGGACGATCAGACCAAATAACTTAAAATAAATACTTGCCTAACTTGACCTGGCGGCTGAGAATTTCTGATTTGAGCATATCATCCCGTACGATCCAAAGATCGTCCAGGACGATCTGCTTAATAAACTCCCCCTTTTTGATGATGGCAAATATTTGTACAATAGTTTAAAAATAGAAAATAAAAAATAACTCGGAGCTCAAAAAATAAATATTTTTTCAAGTTTTCATTTAACAACTAAATTAATACATGAAACATAACACATAATAAAAATAGAAACGACTACAATTGACTCCCCCTTTTGACATCACAAAAAAGAGGAGGGTAAACAGAAATACTAAAACATCAGTACAGAACAGAAAAGAAAGCAACTACAAAACAGAAAACTAGAACGGAGGCGGATCATGATCGAAAGAAGGAGGTGGCGGTGGTGGGTTGAAGTAGTGGTGAATGGCTTGAAAATGGGCTCCAATCCAGGCAATGTCCTGGTCATGCTGCTATTGCTGCTGCGCAACATAGTCAGTGAAGCGCTGGATGTCCTCGGCGTGCCGCTGCTCTTGGGCAACCACATAGGAGTCAAATCTGGCCTCCCACTGATCGAAGCGCTACACCAGGTGGTCAAAGGGAGAGGCAATGCGAAGGGGAGCAGGTGCCTTGGGTGCAGTAGGAACTGGAATAGCCTGTTCCTCTTCCTCCTCAACATCCGGGGCGGGCTCCGGATGTAGTCGGGTGCTGTGTAGGACGTGGAATGAGTTATTTGTGAAGAAGGAAGGAGGGACAGGATACTGAAGGTCATATTTTGTTTCTAAGGCATAATGAATGAGATGACCTAAAGCTAGATTTGAGCGACGCCTGTGACCCAGATTGGCGACACTCCAATCATAGTCAGGATCGGTGATAAGCGTGTGGAGTTTGTCACCAGTGACAGACAGGTTAAGAATATTATGAAAATCTTGGGTAGTTAGTTCCATGGGACGTTGATTGACGTATGAGCGAAGAGTGGAATAGTCCGCGAAAATGCGCAAATTGACAAAGAAAATTTGAAGGAGTTCAAGATTAAAAGGAAAGGCTAACGTCATGATGAAGGTGAGGGAGGTGTGTGCGAACAGATCTAGAATATGATAAGTGAGAGTGTGGGGATTTACAATTTTAGAATGCATGATCCCCACGTCATGATAGCACTCGAAAGTAGCCTGATCGGCTGCATTTGGAAAACGAGGATCAACATGTCCCCGAGAGGAACTTGCACCCTTTTGTCGCGAACGTTTACCACTAGCCATTAGGAATCAAAAGTGAGGGAGAGTAGAGGGAGAAAGAGTGTGGAAAACCCTCAAGAAAATGGCTGTTTAAATAGATCTTGGCCGGATCATCCCGTACGATCGCGAGATCATCCAGGACGATCGGAGTAATTATTACAGCCTGGACGATTGGTCAAAAAGGCGGTCCAATCATCCAGGACGATCAGAGATCGTCCAGGATGATTAGACACATACGATTATCCCGAGGAGTCAGGCTGGACGACCATTGATGAAAAGTATCATCGAGAACGCTTAGGTGGATCGTCCAGGACGATATGCAATAAATATGTCGGATGGGCCGAATTTGAATCGTCCAGCGGCTTGACATGTGGATCGTCCAGGACGATAAGGTGGATCGTCCAGGACGATGGCCAATAATTGGCGCAATATCAGCTGTTTGATCAGATCAAGAGGATATGGATCATATCATCCAGAACGATATATGGATCGTCCAGGACGATCACCAATAATTGGTGTTTCTCAGCAGCAGGAGCAGTGTGGGGATGATTTTGAATGAATCATCTAGGACGATGTTTGGATCATCTAGGACGAAGAGGATCGTCCAGGACGATCGGGGTATCGTCCAGGACGATGTGAAGAAAACAGAAAAGGATGGAGGATGGAGATGACAGATCAGGATCCCAAAAATACAATCACAAAATTAAAACAAAACAAAAACGAATAAAACTCACAGCAAAAACACATAAAAAGCACCATTTTTTTTGTCGATCAAGTTGCTCAAGTAAATCAGAATTTTTCCTTGATTTTAGATCCAAAAACTAATAAGAAGATGATTGACAGCGTTGAAATCCAAAAAAAGTTAGAAAAATTGACTTTCGTAACTCCCACCTCGGGCACCTTATCGATGCAAATCTCTTTCAAACCAAACATCCAATTCAGAAGAAAAGAAATTAGATTCGAAAAGAGATCCTTTCTAGCCTCGTTCCAGAAAAATTTCTATTATAATAGTGTTACAAAGTAAACAATCAGAAATCAGAATTTTCAAACACAAGCTTTTGAAAGTATTAAGTGGCGCACGGATTTTTCTAAGACCTTTAACGATCTGAAAGGAAAGAAAGCTTGGTTGGGCTCATTTTATGCCTCTTTTTCAATTTATTTGGTGCTTTGCGCATCTTTTCATTTTTGATACACTTTGTGTATCTTTTTGTTGGCGACATTTTGCATCTTTTCAGCTTTGGGCTCATTTTGTGCCTCTTTTTCAATTGATTTGGCGCACTGCGCATCTTTTATAAGCCTTCTTCTTTTCATAATCGTTAAATAGGCTCAGCTGTAAAATTACCTTTCAGATATAGGAGATGCTTTCCACGATAAGGAAGAGTAATTCACAAAATAAAAGCCAGACGTCATATGATAAGTGCAATCACTTGGTTTAGAAAATTAAAATAATGACTCAAGACTTTGAAAATACTATTAATATGAGGTAGATTACTGTAAGAAGATAAAATAAATCTCTATTTTAAAAACTAAAATTTTAATTTTGAAGAGGATATTTATCCAAAAGAAGCAATACACCAGCAAAGGAGTTAGAGGAAGAAAAATAATCATCTATGTTTCTTCCCTTTAACAGATCCAGTGGAGTCAATCACTGCTTGCCAGCTTCCAAACAAAAACAAGGTAAAGCTCCCAGCAGAAATTCAGATTTTCAGAAGTAGTGAGCAGTGATCAGACTTTAAAAAGCATAAAACAGTAAGTGCAAGAGATGAACCAGTGAATAAAAATAGATAGAAAATCATATTGAAGTAAATATTCAAATCAAACTAACAACAAGGCTAACACAGAAATCAGCAAAAGAAATAAAATCTACTGAAAGAAAATAATCAAATCAAAACCAAAAACTAACTAATAGAATATAGAATAACAATCAGAATAATTAGAAATCAGCAGTCATCAGAATCAAGCATTTATATCAATCACTCCTAATCTGGTTCTCAAAATGCTGAATGAGTCAAAGGCCAGTGGTTTAGTGAATATGTCAGCCAGCTGATTTTCAGTTGCTACATGATGTAGCTCAATGTCCCCTTTTGTAACATGGTCCCTAATGAAGTGATGCATTATATCAATGTATTTGGTCCTAGAATGTTGGATTGGATTCTTAGAGATACAGATGGCACTAGTGTTATCACACAGAATAGAAATTGTGCCAACAGGTAATCCTAAATCCAAGACTTGTTGCTTCAACCAAAGAACTTGGGCCACACAACTCCCTAAGGCAATGTACTCAGCTTCAGCAGTGGAAAGTGCAACTGAGTTCTATTTTCTACTGGACCAGGAGACTAAAGACTATCCTATAAATTGACAAGTACCAGAAGTGCTCTTTCTATCCACCATACACCCCGCAAAGTCAGAATCAGAATATCCAATGATCTCAAAAGAGGTGCTGTGCCTAGGGTACCAGATTCCTAGGTTTGGGGTCCCTAAAAGATACCTAAGAATTCTCTTAACAACAGTCAGGTGGGACTCTTTAGGATTAGCCTGAAACCTAGCACAAATATCAGATCGGCTAGCAGTCAGGTAAAGCAGTGATCCTATTATTCCTATATACTTATTCTGATCAATAGATTTTCCACTTGAATCCTTATCTAACTGAACTGAGGAGGTCATGGGAGTATTGATTGGCTTGGATTTGTCCATTTCATATTTCTTCAAAATGTCCTTAGTGTATTTAGATTGATTGAGAAAAGTTTCATCATCTGTTTGCCTTATGCTAAACCCCAAAAAGTAGGACAATTCTCCCATCATACTCATCTCAACTCCTTACTCATTGTTTTAGAAAAGTCATCACATAAATATTTATCAGAAGCTCCAAAAATTATATCATCAACAAAGATCTAGACAATGAGTAAGTCATCCTAGATTCTCCTCAGAAAAATGGTGGTGTCTACGCTCCCCTTAACAAACTCTCTTTCTAACAGGAATGTGCTAATCCTCTCATACCAAGCTCTGGGTGCCTGTTTCAATCCATATAAGGCCTTTTTTAATTTATAAACATGATTTGGATATTGGGAACTCTCAAAACCTGGGAGTTGTTCTACAAAAACATCTTCTTTTATTACCCCATTTAAAAGGCACTCTTGACATCCATTTGAAACAGCTTAAATCCCTTATAACAGGCAAAGGCTAGTAACACTCTAATGGCTTCCAATCTAGCTAGAGGGGCAAAAGTCTCCTCAAAATCAATCCCTTCTATCTGATTATACCCCTTAGCTATCAATCTTGCTTTATTCCTAACTGCCACACCAGAATCATTCATCTTATTTTTAAAGACCCACTTGGTTCCCACAATACTTTGATTTCTAGTTCTTTCTACTAACTACCAAACATCATTCCTTACAAATTGATTCAATTCTTCCTGCATAGCTAAAATCCAAAATTCATCCGAGAGTGCTTGATTGATGTTGGTGGGTTCAGTCATCGAGATAAAGGCAGAATGGTTTACTTCCTTCCTAAGTCCATGCCTAGTCCTAACACCTTCAGAAGGGTCTCCTAAGATCAGTTCTTTAGGATGACTCGAAGAATATCTCCAATCTCTAGGCAATATAGTTTGAGGTTCTACCCTTTCCTCCAGATTTGTATTTTCAATCCCTTGGATAACCTCAACAATCTCTTCATCTTCTACTTCAGATCTAGACTCCTTAAGATCAGATTCATCAAACACTACATGGGTTGTTTCTTCCACCACCAAAGTTCTCTTATTGAACACCGTAAAGGATTTCCCCACACTTGAATATCCTAAGAACACTCCTTCATTATATTTGGAGTCAAATTTTCCTAAGGGTGACTTTCCGTTGTTCAGAATGAAAACCTTACAGCCAAAGACATGGAGGTGGGATAGATTTGGAGTTCTACCCTTAATGATCTCATAAGGTGTCTTGTTCAGTTTGACTCTCACATTCACCCTATTCAGCACATAACAGGCAGTGTTCACTGCTTCAGCCCAAAAGTATTTTTGGAAGTGAATACTCGGCAAGCATGGCTCTAGCGGCTTCCACTAAGGTCCTGTTCTTCCTTTCAGCTACCCCGTTCTACTGAGGGGTCCTACGAGCTGAGAAATTGTTACTAATCCCTTGCTCCTCACAAAAACTTCCAAATCTTTCATTTTTAAACTCCCCTCCGTGATCACTATGGATGGTAATAATCTCACATCCTAACTTCTTCTGAATCCAAGTAGAGAAAGATCTAAACTTATCAAATGACTCAGATTTATGTGACAAAAATTTCACCCAAGTGAACCTCGAATAATCATCTACAATCACAAATCCATAGACTCTCCACCCTAAGCTGGCAGTGCTAATGGGTCCAAAGAGGTCCATGTGAAGAACTTCTAAAGGTCTAGAGGTGCTAATGTCCTTAACAGAGTGAAAGGAGGACTGGACTTGCTTCCCTAACTAACAGGCAACACACAGGTGATCGTTAGTGAACTTAAGCTTGGGCACACCTCTAACTAAGTCCTTTTGGGTAACTCTCCTAAGGGTTTTCGTACTGGCATGACACAATCTCCTATGCCATAACCAAGACTCATCAGCAGCAGTTTTTAAGTAAATTGAATTCTCAGATTTAATGCAACTTACATCCAGCTTGTAGACGTTGTTGATCCTTTACCCCTACAAAACAACTTTATCATTTAAGCTTAAAATGCAGCCAGTGGACAGGAATTTGATGCTGTATCCTTTGTCACAAAGTTAACTGATGCTCAGCAAGTTGTGTTTCAGTCCATCTATAAGAAAACATTATCAATCATAAATTCTTTGAATCACCAATTATACCTGAGCCTACCACCTTCCTGGTGGTGTTATCTCCAAGTGTAACCTTACCTCCAGCCCTGGCCTCCAGTGAAATGAACTAATTTACATCTCTAGTTATGTGTCTAGAACATCCGTTATCCAGGTACCATATGCTCTCACGAGGTCTTGTGTGAGAGCACACCTACAAAAATATCAAACATCAGTCTTAGGAACCCAAACAGGTTTGGGTTCCTTCTTATGACAAGAAGAATGCAATGCATGCGTGCTGTATTGTGAAACAGGCATTTTGGGTCTCCACACCCAATGTGTACTACGGTGAACAGTGCAGGTGTGGGAAATGTGTCCTAACATGCCACATGAAAAATATCTAACACTAGGAAAAGGGTTAACTAATCTACGTGGGTGATAGTGCCTCTTCCTAGATGTATATGAAACATACTTTGATGAACTTGCAACAAATTTTTCAAAAGGTGGCGGTGCATAAAACTCTTCAAAAGTAGGTGGTTTTTTGTTCTTTTCAAAAGTAGCAATTTTCACTCTTAAAAACTCATTTTCCTTGTTAAGACTAGCAATCTCAAAAGTTCTTGCGCTTTCATTACTTTCTAGATCACATGCCATATCTTTTAATTTCTTAAAGGCAGCTTTTAATTCAACATGCAATATTTTTAATGCATCATGCTCAACACTTAAATCAGAATGCTTTCTATTCAGTTCATCAAACTCATTAAGTAAAGATATGTGATTGCTATCTATAGTGGAATGATCTTTAATCAAAACATCATGCTCTTTTTGCAAAGTCAAGTAATCCAATTTCAAACTAGTATGGGTTTTCTTAAGCTTCCTATACATGCATGAATTTTTTTAGATACTTCAACTAATTGATCATAAGTAAGCTTACATACCTCTTTCTGGTCTGACTGACCAGGGTGATCATCAGCCATCTGACACAAATTTGTTTCCTCCTCTTCAGCTTCAGTCTCAGAGGAGTCGGATGTAGAGTCTGCCCAGAATGCCTTTTATATCCGCTTCTTGTCCTTTCTGAACTTTGGTTTCTCCTCACCCTTCTCCTTGCTTGGGTGAGCCTTGAGTGTAGGACAATCCACCTTTATGTGTCCAGGCTTCCTGCATTCAAAACAAACAGATTCAGATGAACCTTTAAAGTTTCTACTGGTCTTACCTTTGTTCCACTTTTGAAAATTCTTATTCTTCTTCCTTAGAAAGCTCTTGAATTGCCTTGTGATTAAGGCAACATCATCGCTATCAGATCCAGAAGTGCTAGCATCTGAATCTTTGGCCTTTAGCGCCACTGTCTTCTCCTTTTTTCATTCACCTGCATCAAGTTGTCTTTGGTTCACCCCTTACTCATAAGCAATGAGTGATCCAAGTAAGCTGTCAATAGAGTAAGTATTTAAATCTTTAGATTCCGTGATTATAGTAATCTTAGCATCGTATGAAGAAGGCAAACATCTTAGAATTTTGTTCACTCTTTCGTAATTAGTTAATTCTCTTCCTAGAGCATGCAAAGAGGTAACGATTTGAGTGAACCTTGTGTACATTTCTGAAATTGTCTCACTCGGTTTCATGCGAAAAAGTTCATAATCATGCAACAAGATGTTTAACTTAGACTGTTTGACTTCAGGTGTACCTTCATATGTTATACACAATCTATCCTAGATTTCTTTACCCGTTGTACAAGTAGAAAAACACATATAGTCTTCAGATTTTAACGCACAAAAGAAACAGTTCAAACATTTTGCATTTAATTATGCTAAATCACGATCATCAAAAGTCCAATCTGTAAATGGGAGTTCAGTTTTCACATTGTTAATTAATCTAAAAGGTGGTTCGTATCCATCCTTAACTAATATCCATATGCGATAGTCAATCGATTGAAGAAAAGTAGACATGCGTGTTTTCTAAAAATCAAAAGGAATATTATCAAACAACGGTGGTCTTGTAATAGAATAACCTTCAGCAGTATTACGATTGTTATAGTTAGCCATGGATCAAATTCAAAAGTTTTTAAACTTAAATTTTGAATCCCTCTCTGATACCACTTGAAAGTTCGATAGGGATGTTAAGCCCTAGTGAACTAGTCCTGAGGCTAACCAAGAGGGGGGGGGGGGTGAATTTGTTATTTAAAAATTTCACGAGGAACAGAAATATCTTTTTAATACGTTGTAGCGGAAACAAGTAAACAAGAACAAAAAGATCGATCACAGATATTCACCCAAGTAGTTAATATCAAAAAAGTAAAGTGCAGAACTGCATCAGAAAAGCAAACTAGATTTTATAGTGGTTCGGTCAACTTGACCTACGTCCACTCCCCGGAGCCTCCCCTCCGGGTATTGCACTAAACAAAAAGTGTCTCTCCTTTTGCTCCCACAGCAAGGCGGAGAAGCCTGTACAAACCTCCTTTTCACCACACGGTGAGACAGAGAACCCAACCTCCTTTTGCTTCCACCTGAAGCAGGCAGAGAACCCCAGATCTTCTTGCGAACGATCCTCCCAGAACGAACACCGACTAGATGAAAGACGACGAGCAGAGAAGACGACTTTGATCCATGTTTGGAGCAACCTTAATGAATCCCTCACTAACTCCCCCTCACAAGATCCTCTCTCTCTCCCAAACTCTCTCTCTCTCTAGGGTTTCTCTGGGAAGGAAAGTGGCAAAAGATTTTTCTTGTTGAAAGAAAAATTTCTTTTATAGGAGGGCTTAAAATTTGCCCTAAATCTCAACTTGTCGGCCAAGATCGTCTAGGACGATCGGTAGATTGTCCTGTATGATCAGTTCAAATTCAGCTGTTTCAGCCTGGACGATTTGGCTCTTCTGGACGATCAGTAGAAAAAATTGATCATATCGTCCCGTCCGATCCTGCGATCGTCCGGGACGATTAATGCAAATCAAGGAATATCATCCAGAGAAACTTGTGCTGGATGACCAAAAAATGACTTGATCATCCAGGATGATAGGTACATCGTCCTGTACGATTAGTTCAAAAAGTGCCCAAATCATCCTATACATAGTTCTGGACGTACAGCTGAAATGCACTAGACAATCCTGATCGTCCGGGACGATCCTGCAATCGTCCAGGATGATATGATCATATCAATCAAATATAAATTACTTTTCTTAATTACTAGATTTAAATTAGGCATGATTGTACTGAATCGTCCAGGACGATACACGTATCGTCCGGGATGATCAGACCAAATAACATAAAATAAAAACTTGCCTAACTTGATCTGGCGGCTGAGAATTTTTGATTTGAGCATATCGTCCCGTACGATCAAAAGATCGTCCAGGACGATCTGCTTAATCAGACCCTCTTAACTTAGTCGCCCTAATTAGGGTTTCTATTTTTACCTGATCATCCAGGACGATGTGAATATCGTCCAAGATGATCTGAATAAAAAATGAACAGAAACTCTAATTCACTCAAGTTCTCCCCCTGAGTGTGTGTGTGCAACGTTACTTAGCTGGGGGATCAGTTACATTACACTTGACTCAAGAAAACGAAAAACAGTACATTGGACACACTTGGACCCGATCTTGAGTTAGCTTGAGTGGCTCATGATCTTTTGTTCCTGAAACGAGTTAGCCAAGCAAAACACACTGGAAACATGTTTGTCATCATCAAAATCAGATTTGCAACAAAAACTTTATTCTACATCCAGAGATTTTTCTCTCACTCTAGCAAACTAAAGCATATTTTTTTACTAGGTTCTTAGTTCTCTTTAGAGGCAAGCCTCTGTTGTTATAAATCTTGATAAAACTCTGGATTAAAGTGGTGTCTAAACTTCTTTAGATTTGTAGGGGTTTTGATATAGGATTTTGAGTTTAAACTTATTAATAGTGAAAAATTAAAAATTTGAATGTTTCTTGACCAAATTAATGGATGAAAGGTAGAGAGTGCTTAGAGGTTCTAGGATAACTTAGAAAAACTCTAATTTATACTATAGTTGGGATTTACTACTTTAGATCAAGATTTTATTTAGGGTTTAAGTTTACAATTTTTTATATGATCGGGATAATTCTCCTAGAAGTACATGAAGTGTATGGAAATCTGGACTTACTTCTACTTAAAATAAACAACTAGCTAACCACCTAAGCACATTAAGACCATGCATTTAGGTCAAATGTATGCAGGGAAGATAATTATTATTTAAATCAAAGTCAATTATTCAGGTTCATACTTTACTCAACATTTTTGAAGATGTCATGAACAAAACTAATGCACCTTAATATAATTTCAACATAAAATCTAGATCTTCTATAGTGCACTTAATGCAATTTACACTATACAACTAACATAATATACATGACTAGATTTCTAAGAAAATCTAGTAGCATAACAACCTTAAACTCATAGGGAATAGTAGGCTCAACCCCATCGCATATGTCTCCCCTTTCTTATCATTTGCTTGTGTGCATTGGTTTGTGTATATTGTAGGAAACAAATATGTGTGTATATATGCATGAATAGGTAAAGGTGTTGAGATATACAACATAAAGTTGTAGCATCCTAAGAGTTAACCGTATGTGTCAAGGTAAGGGCACATAAACACAAAAAATCTAATAAAAGCGTGAAATTTTTAATCACACAACACCAAAAAGCCATGAATGCAATGAATATATGAATGAAATGTGTATATTAATGAAAGTAACAAATGCCATTATAGGTATAACCTAGGGTCTACAATAAAAGAAAGGTGGCCAAGCTCCACCAACAATAAGATTGGATTTCTACACCTATACAATACATAAATCTTTATAAATGTGGCTAGTTATTTAAGTCTTTAGGCTGCAGGCATCTGGGTATTCTATAAAATTTCAAAAGATAATGTCACTCCAAGGAAGAGAGATCACTTCTTTGGAGTCCTACAAGTGTATATAATAAGCAAGCATATTTAAAGTTTTCACAACTCTTATACATTTATAACTCATTCTACCTATACTTTTATCTCTACAATTTATATTTACATTAACACTTTACATTTTATATTTACACTTTACACTTTTATTTTGATAATTTATTATTTATGTTAATACTTTACAAAAGAGAAGTTGACTGTAACTATATTGGTGCAAGTGTAACTGGCTATAAAAATTAAGGTGCAATGTAGGTAAAAAATATACAGAATGCTTGTATAAAATTACAAAGTATTGGAAAAGCAAACAATCATAGCATTAGACACCCTGTAGGTAAGGTATCCAATCACACCAAAGTGCAAGAAAGTATAAGAAGTGCCTAGCTTAGACTAGAGTTGGTAGTCCTAGCAAGTAAATTTTAAAGTGCATGCTTAGCTTGTATAACTGAGATATGCCTTAAGAGAGTTGAAGTTTGAATTGTTTGTACATTGAACTTATTTATTTATTATAGGTCAAAGGGATTTAATTTGAATTTAAATTTTATGGTTTTATTATTTTATTAGAAAATTTTATTTTAATGGTTAAAGTTAATTAATTTAAAATTATATATAATATTATTGATTAATAAGTCCAAGTGATGTTTGAAGTTAACAACTAATAAGTCCTTAAGCTTATTAATTTAATGCATTTATTTCCTCCAAAGGGATAAAGTAAGTGCATAAAGCCTTGGTCTTATTTATGATTTAATTAACTTTAATTTTGAAGAATGGTGGTAATCAAACACTTCAAATTGCTTGAAATCTCAAATTAGCATGTCCTAGTCTTGTCAAATTAATGCATCCCAGCCCTAAAGTGGTAAAGAAAATCAGGAATTGAAAATTTGATATGTAGAAGGAGAAGCTTAAAAAAGAGTTTAAATTGATAGGTCCTACTAAGGGGAGTCCCAGGAAGAGGAGATTGGAAAGAGGTGGAAAATATAGTGAGGGATCTTCCCCAGCACTATCTTAATGTCTTCCATTCTATTTAGGAATTTTAGGGGACCTAAGAATAAAGAGGCTTCCCATTATTTGAGGAGTGTTGTTAGAGAAAATAATATTTTTGTTGGGTTATTAGAAACAAAATTATCTTCTATTGTTTGTGTGGAGATCAAAAGAATTATTAGGGATGAGTAGGATTTCTTTCATCTTCTTATTGTGGGCACATCAAGTGGTATCCTTGCTCTGTGGAAAAAGGAAATTTCTTCTTTTTTAGTACATGCCTCTTCTACTCATTGTATTATTAGTAAACTCACATCTCCTAATTCTTTGATTTGGAATGTTGCTATTGTTTATGCAAATAAAGATACTCATGAGAGGAGGAATCTTTGGAAAATGATAGAAATATATTCTTCTGATGATTGTCCTTCCATTTTTGATGGTGACTTTAACTATATCATTTCTAAGGAGGAGAATAAGGGGGAAAGAGACTCTCATTGTCTCAAAGTTCTAAGGAAATGAAGGAATTTATGGATAAAAATGATTTTCATGATGTTGGGGTGATTGGACCAAAATTTACTTCATGCAATAATAAGGAAGGTTTGGAAAGAATTTGGTAGAAATTGGATAAAATTTTACTGAATTCTAAATCTGTCCATTGTATTCTTTGGCTGTGGTTAAACACTTGCCAAGAGTTGCCCCTGATCATTGTCTTATCTTAAGCTAATTGATGCTAAACATACTCAGATTAGAGTTACTAGATTTGAAAATATACAGACTTCCTTTCCTGCAGCCTGGTGCAATGTGAGTAAAGCTTGGAGAATAAGTGATTGGATAGAAGAAAAATGGAAGTCTTGTGATGGAAGTGCATAAGTTATTCTTTAAAGAAAGATGAAAAGTTCTCTCAAGAGTCTATACTTTTGGAGCATAAATGAGCTTAAAGATCTTAAAAGGCTGAAAGATAAACTGCAAGAACAAATTTTGGTTTTAAAGAAACTTGACTGTTTTGAAAATGGATTTAATCTTGAGATGATGTTGGAGCTGAGAAGTAAAGTTCATGAATTATATATTACCATTCTTTTAATGCTTATGCTTCATATATAAGGAATACAAATATGATTAATCAAATTTTAAATCAAACTAGAACTCTTGTGGTGGATCCTTAAAATATTGAAGCTACATTCATTCAATTCTTTCAACAAAAAGGAGAGGAAGATAGCGTGAGCTGAAGCACTGGTTGGGTTTTAGCTTGGATCAATAGCTGGATGATGAGAAGAAAAAACTTATGGTTATTAACTTCACTAAAGAAGATTTGTTTGCGGTTGTCAGACAAATAGGTAATAATAAATCGCCTGTAATTGATGTTATAAATGCTTTTTTTAAGTTGTATTGGGAGATTGTTCAAACTGAATTATGGAATGCTATTAATAATTTTTTTCAAAACAAGAGTCATGCCGGGCTTTTGGAAGGTTACACTTGTTGTTCTCATTCCTGAAATTAAGTTTTCATCGGATCCATCTAAATTCATTCCCATTAGTTTATGCCAAATTGTTTATAAGATTGATGTAGGGGTGATTATAAATAGGATGAAGTTTTGTATTCCAAATATTATATCAAAGGAGCAGGTTACATTTGTTCCTGGGAGAAATATTTCAGATAACTGTCTCCTTGCAAAAGATGTTTTTAATAAGTTTAGATTCTCTATTTCCAAACTAGGCTTTGTGGCTTTGAAGATAGATATGGAACAGGCTTATGACAACATAAGATAGGATACTTTAAGCCAGATATTAAAGATGACGGGGTTTCCAAAAAATTATCAAATCGTATCATTCAATGTGTGACCAATGCAACATTCTCAATTATTATTAATGGGAGAAGAAGTGATTTGATAGAAGCAAAATGTTGATTTAGGTAGGGTTGCCCATTGTCACCTTATGTTTTTATCTTATGTTATGAGTTTATTTCAAAAGCTTTCAAGAAAAGAGGAGGTGAGTTGGGAATCAAAATTGCTACAAATGTTGATAAAATTTCACATCTCTTGTATGCAGATGACATTTTGATATTTTTTGAAGCCAACAAGAGAAATGTTATCAAGATTAACAAGATCCTATCTTATTATTGCCTCTAGACTAGGTAGAAGGTAAATTATAACAAGTCTATTTTGTTATTTAGAAAGAAGGTATCTACTAAGAGAAAGAAAAAGCTATCAAAGGTAATGGGCTTCAAAGTGTTCAAGGACACAACTTATTTAGGGTTGAATCTTTCTTTAAAAAGGATTGTTTCTTCATATTTCCAACCAATTGTGAATCAAGCACTAGACAAATTGAATATGTGGGGAAGCCATTCTCTATCTTTGGCTAGATTGATTATTCTCATCAAAACTACTTTCTCTTCTAGTTATTCATTCATTATGACTCATTCTATGGTTCCAAAAGGAGTATTAGATGATTTTGATTAGATGTGTAGATATTTTATTTGGCATAAAAACAAGGGTAGGCAAGGAATGCCTTATGTTTCATGGGAGATAATTTATCTTCCTTGAAATATGGGAGGACTTGGAGTCCAAGGTGCTGCATCAAGGCAAGGGCCTTTGAGAGCACATCTTGCCTGGAACCTTATCTAGAATCCTTACACAATTCTTAATTGAAATATCACATCTAAGTATGGAAATAATATACGGGGGTGGTGAAATTAAGAGGGGATCGCCACCTATTTGGAGAATTATGCTTAATGGTGTTTTTTTCCTTAATCCTATAATCAGGTGGAATGTTGCCAGTGGTTGAAATATTAGGGTGCTAGATGTTGTCTAGATACTGGATAGATGTCTGAATATATGGTCAACACACTATAATTTTTAGGATTTACAAAACATGAAGGTGGCCCAACTAATGGACGAGGAAGGTCACTGGAATGGAGCAAAACTACATAGATTCTTTGGTGAGCAATTGATAAAGTGTGTTTAAGAAATTCCTCTTTGGCCTAATCTAATTGAAGATACACCTGAATTAATGAATGCTACATTAGGTAAATCTATTATTGATCTGGCATTTGAAAAATCTATCAATAATGATTATTCAAGATTCAATTGTATGGAATGGATGAAAAGGCTAAGAGTAAGGCCTAGAGAGAAGTTATTGTGGCGGAGAATTAGTAAAAATGTTATGTCGACTAATTCTTGGCTCATATTTATAAGACTTCATTATGATGATGATTCATGTCCTAGATAATGTTTGCAAGAGAAGATATTTTTATCACATTACAGCTCATTGCAATAAATTGAAAGAGATAATTGCAAAATTTAAACTGTGTGGCTATTACATACCAGATTTTGAAAATTATGCACATTGTGTGGAAATGATGGAGAAGTGATTGGTATGTAATCCAAGATTGTTCAGATTACATGTATCAAATTACCAGAGAATGTGTATAATAGAATTTTGAAGCTTTAATTAAACTAAAGCACAATTTTGAGACGTTAAATTTTTTTTGAATTAATAAAAATTGTAGCTTTTTAAAATCACCAGCATAAAATCTTAAATAAACTCTTAAAATAACCAGAATAGTCATACCAATAACATATCAAAAGTTGCATAGATAAAAGTTATCATAATCCAATAAACTAAATTTGTGTACATCCCAAGTATAAATTTGGTCAAAAAAATGTAAAATACATTAAATGTTAAAAATTGAGATAGAAAAAATTTAACTTACCTCGATTCGAGCAACTTTCAGAGCTACGTCGATAGCTGAAAATGACCTGAAGTGGGTCAATCAAACTTTCCCTCTCTATAAAATCCATTTATATCTCTCACTAAAATGGTAACCTAAAAATTCAAATGAGTTTGAATAGTGGATTTGGATTTTTTAATATTAAAACTTGCTTTATCACCGTAGCTCCACACGGCGTTAGCCAAGGTACTCTCTATATAAATTACAGCATTGCCTCCCTCGTAGTGCAATGGAATGCTGAATTAAATTCACATTTTCATAAGACTTCATTGCTAAAGCACCAAAAAAGATAGTGTTGGGGTGATCTAAGAAAAATTTCAAAAATTTTCAACATGCATTTAAACCCCTAAAATCCACTACAAAACACATGCAAACCTTCACATATACACAAAACACTCTCAAACATGAGCAAAGGAGTTTAAATACAAAAATTTAATAGGTACCTGACTTCTAAATGGGTCAGATCGGTTTGAATAGAACTTTGAATCTAGAGGTCTTACAACTCTCCCCTCCTAAAAAAATGTCATCCTCGACATTCCAAAGCAAAATAAGTCAGAATAAATCAGCATATAATTATTTCATCTCATATTTCTTCTCCCAAGTAGCCTCTCTAGCTGTCATGTGCTTCCACTGTACCTTGACCATACAAATATCGTTACTCCTCAACTTCTTGACATCATATACTAAAATCTTATCAGGCCCCTACATATAGTGTAGATTTAGATGAACTTTAACATCATTAATTGATAATCTCTTCTTAGAATCTAATACCCACTTCCTCAAAGAAGATACATGAAATACATTATGTATCTCTGACATATAATTAGGAAATAGTAACCTGTATGTAGAAGCACCAATACTATCAATAAAATAGAAAGGACAAATGTACCTAGGATTTAACTTTCTAATTCTTCAAAATCTGTTACTTTTATAGGCCCAAATTTGATATAAACAAAATCACCAACATAAATCTCAATAATTTTATTCCTCGGATCATAATACTTCCTTTGTTTATCCTATGTAGACTCTAATCTTCATCAGATAAATTTTTTATGTAGTTTCATCCATAAAAGCTTACCCCATCACCTGTCTATCACCCATCTCTATCAAAGATAAAGGGGCCTTGCACTTCCTAACGTATAGAGCTTTATAAGGGGCAATACCAATGCTAGACTTACAACTCTTATTATAAGTAAACTCAATCAGTAGGATATAATCATCCCAAGTACCCCCAAAGTCTAAAATATAGAGTCTTAAAAGATCCTTCAGTACCTGATTATGCCTCTCAGACTGTCCACATGTCTATGGATTAAAAGTAGTATTGAAGTGTAATTTTTTGCCCACTCCTTATTGAATATCTCTCCATAACTAGGAGGTAAATTGACCATTACAATTGAATATAATTACCTTTGGCACACCATATAATCTTATAATATCTTTGATATATATATCAGTTCCAACCTGTATACCAGATTAGTCTTTTGGATTGGAGTAAAATACATAAATTTTATTGGTTGATTGATAATAACTCAGATAATATTATCTGCCTATCTCAATTTGGGAAAACTCATAGCAAAATCCATCATCATTTCATTCCATTTCCACTTTGAAAACCACCCGATTTCTGATGCTCTTCTTTCACTAACTAAAAGGCCTCACACTTTAAAATAAACTCTATTACACCCTTCTTCAATCCTGGCCATCAGAACATACCTTTTAAATCTCCATATATCTTGCTAATTCTTGGATGAATGGTATAGCCTTAATAGTGTGCCTGATGTAGAATCTCAGCTCTAAATCAAACAATAGAAGGAACCTATATTCTATGTTTATCTAAAATGACACCAAAATTATATAGAAAAAGTTTTAATCTCTTACCAGACTCAATCAGACCGCTCAATTTTAGATACTCTGTATCTAACTTCTAAGCCTCCTGAATTATTTACTAAAGAGTAGGCTAAATAATCATATATGCAAATAAATTTGAATTGCTATCAACAGATGCTTCCTCTATCTCTTGATTATCTAAATCCTGAATAAGTAAGTCCATATAAGTGAGCAATAAAATAATACTTAAAGACTTTTGACTCAAAGTGTCTAACACTAAATTCATCTTCTTAGGCTAATATAAAATGGACAAATTATTATCTTTGATCAGCTCTAGCTATCTCTAATGTCCTAATTTTAGATCCTTTTGAGTGAAATATACTTCAAACTCTGATGATTAGTGAAGATCTTGCATCTAACGCTGTATAAGTAATACTTCTAAATCTTCAAAGAAAATATAATAGTAACTAAATCCAAATCATGAGCCAGAAAGTTCTTCTCATGTTGTTTCAATAGTTAAGAAGCATATGTAATAACTCTACCATACTACATTAGCATGCATCCCAAACCTCTTAGTGATGCAATATTGAAAAACCCAAAACCCATTTGTACCTGAAGGAATTTTAGATTTAGAGTAGAAAGCAGATGATCATGCAATATCTAAAGACTCTCCTCACACTCTAGAGTTCATACAAAAGCTACTGACTTTTGAACCAGTCTCTTCAATGGACAAAAAATTTGAGAAAAACCCTATATAAACTTTTGATAATAACTCACTGAGCCTAAGAAATTACAAACCTCCAAAACTATGGTAGGCCTTGCTCAATCAGAAACAACTTGAATCTTCTGAGGATCAATTGAAATATTAGTACTACTCACTATGTGTCCTAAAAATGAAATGCTAGTCAACTAGAACTCATATTTTGAGAATATTGCATATAACTTATGCTGCCTCAAAATCTCTAGAGCAATCCTCAAGTGTACTGTATGCTCATCCTTTGATCTAAAATAAAATTGAATATTAACTGTAAAAACTACCACAAATAGGTCTAAATACTTCTTAAAATCATTGTTCATCGAATTTATGAAGGCTATTGGGGTGTTAGTCACTCCAAATGGCATGACTAAGAACTTATAATTCCTGTACCTAATGCCAAAAAATTCTTCTCCACATCTTCCTCTCTCACCTTCAATTGATGATAACCAATTTAAAAATCAATCTTAGAAAATATAGAATATCTAGCCAGCTGATCAAATAAGACATCAATCCTAGATAGAGGATACTTGTTCTTGATAGTGACTTTATTCAACTCCTTATAAGGGATATATAAGTGCATCATATCATCCTCTTTCTTTAAAAATAAAAAAGGTGCTCCCCATAGAGATATACTAGGATGGATGAATCCCCTATTAATTAACTCTTGAAGCTGCACCTTTAACTCTAGAAGTTCCTTTGGTGACATCAGATATAAGGCCTTCAAGATCAAAGAAGTGCTTCAAAAAATAACTACATAGAACTCTAGCTCTCTATCCGGTGGTAAAGCCACTAACTCCTTATGAAAAATATCTAAAAATTCTTGAACCATAGAGACACTGCTTATATATTTTAAAGAGATCTAATATCTCTGATAGAAGTTGAAAATACGGGGCTACCTTTACTCCAAATTTTATCTAATTCAAGGGCAAAAATTAGGCTATAGAATGCCCTAATTCCCTAAAACATAAAGCTCTCACCATTCTGAAATGGTTACTTTCTTCTTTAAATAATTGATTTGAGCCCCATGCCAACTATCTAGTCCATACCCAAAATAATATCAAATGCATAAATAGGTAATAAAATTAAACTAGTTTGCTAAATCCTTTAAAAAAATTCCAAATCATAGAAATAAACCCAACAAGCTAGCATACTATTATTTTTAAAGCTTTTTTTCTTTGGGAAGGGTGCAAACTAATTAAAATTAAAATTTCTTTTTGGAAAATTTAAGATTGACTTTGAATTTTAATTCTGAAATTAGAAATATTATACCACCTCGAAAGATTGAGATAAAATTTCCTAATGGTTCATATTTAGAATTATAAATTTCATCCTGAATATCATAGCCAAATTCAATAATGAACTACATATGACCCCAAAAGTCAGAATAATGTTTGATCAAATATTTAGTAATGATGATCTAGATGTGTTATCATTAATTTCATATTTAAGGTCATAACAATAAATAATATATCTTCCTAAGGAAGAAAATATTATTCTTTATTAATTATTCAAAAATAACAACAATGATCATTGTTAATTTTCTTGATTTTCCAAAAGAGAATTAATTAAATTTTAAAATAGATCTAGGGTATTAAATCTTTTATGAGGGCAAGCTCTCGCAGTTAATTACATCATAGGAAACTTGAGTTTCCTATGAATACTCAATTAAAATAATGGTAGAAATTATATTTTAAATTTTCAAGGAGTGATATCAATGGAGTGAGGTTAGACTTTCAACTGCGATTGGATTAAATTTTAGACACTTATTTCTGGAGGCTAATGGAGGAGAAGTAGGAGGCATTTTGGGGTTCTGAAATGATTCAAAAATGCCTCATTCTACCTATGTGTTTGGCATTAAATTTTGGATTAGAAAATATTTCAATTTGAGTTGTCAATTTATTAAAAAATTAGAATTATATTCCAAAAGGTAAGTCTTATGATTTTGAGTCCACCATGGATCCTAAGACAAGTTTGGGCACTATAGCATAGTGGTCCAAACCTAGCTAATGATATGCAAATCTGGACTTATCCCAACCTAGATTGCGGAGCTAGCTAACCACCTAACACTTCAAAACCATGAATTCAATCTTTTATGAAAGACGTGTGGGATTTTTTTTTTTGAAAGATGTGTGTGCTGTTATTTAAGTTTTGAGAAATTAGGGTTGACATTTAGAGAATGTTCGAAGTCCCCCCTTTACTTTTGTTGGGTGACTATGCTTTGAATGCAATTAAAATTTTATTGATTTAATTTATTTCTAATGCTGTGCATGCTAATTGACCTTGTATGCAAAAGTAATATAAAGTAATTTTATAAAAGCTTTGAAAATAAAATTTTTTTTCTAGAGATTATACAACATCCCCTGGACAGAATAGGCCATGTGGTCTGCCACAACCCACAGAAGGGGAGGTGCCTAATAAGCTAGAGAAGATTTAATATGTATTCAAGAGACCCTCGGGGAACCCAAGCTTACTTCTTAAAATTTGTTATCTTTCTATGTTGGCCTAAAATTTTATTTAAATTATAAGTAGAAAAAGTTTTAGCCCTTAAAGAGCCTATATGCTTCAAGGAAAAATCAAAAGTGACATGCAAGAGTAAGAAACCTAAAAAAATTATGAAACTCCTACTACACAAATTTAAACAAATCAATCAAATCATGTAATTAAAATACATCAAATAAATATAAAAGTTCATGTGGCTAGTGCCACTAAATTATAACCCAGGGTCTATAAAAATTAAAAGTGGCCGGGTACCAATGATAACAACCCATATTCTAATCCTAAAAATGATGCAAGTCATGTTATGAATTGGATATCTTTGATGTCTTCCTTCGTTCGTCTTCTTCCTTTCTATGAACTCCTTAGATTCTTCAGGTCCAAGTATCTAAATGGAAAGAACACCTTCCCAAAGGGGTATTTCTTTCTTCTTTGAATTTTTTAATAATCTTAACTTGAATCTCCAAAT
Organism: Dendrobium chrysotoxum; assembly: GCA_019925795.1. Taxonomy (NCBI): domain Eukaryota; kingdom Viridiplantae; phylum Streptophyta; class Magnoliopsida; order Asparagales; family Orchidaceae; genus Dendrobium; species Dendrobium chrysotoxum. The sequence goes on from CM034314.1 coordinate 29,593,935, forward strand.
GAAAGGAACTCTACCCTAAAGGATGTTTCCCTCCTCTTTGGACTTCAAGTTGGATGATTAATATCCCTTCTTAAAATTGACTTTCACAACACTTTAAATTTAAAATTACATATCAAAAAATTAAAAGACTATAGACAACCTCCATTGTTATCCTATGTAATTATAGTAAAAATCATCCCAAGGAATTATATAATTTAATTTGCTCAAATTTGAAACACAACCACACTTGGACATGCTATTTTAATTTTAAGGGGGCTTAGCATATTTAGCACCTGCAAAAAATTGTTAATTAAATTTAAATTTTACCCCCTTAATTTTAGCCCTACATGAGTATGACCACTTGCAAAAAATCTTGCGAGCATCCAAATCGTTCTTAAGTTAGGAGTAATCTAATGCCCATCACATAAATAAAAAATAACATAATAAAATTTATATATTAATAAATGTCACATCAATTAATTATAGCAATCAGTATGCAATAAAATCCATAAAAACTCAGTACACAAGTAGCAAAAAAAAACATCAGCTTAGCCTAAGACTATGATTGGTTGTCCTAAAAAACCATTTAAAGTGTATGCATGAAGCTGTGTGGCTTAGATGTATCCTATGTTGGATAGATATTAAAGTTGTCTAGTGTTTTAAAGTTTGTTGTAGGTTAGAAGAGATTTTTAATTTGAGTTTAAGTGTCCAGATTTTAATGCTGATTTTAAGATATATTTTAAGTATTGAATGATTACTACTTTTGTTTGCAATAGAGCCTTGAAGTTTATTTCACCTTCCTTGGGGCTAAGTTAATAGCCTCATAGGCCCAAGTTACTTTGTAGTAACCAATATTGCTTAATTAATTTAATTAGTTAGAATTAAGGGTTGATAATTTTAAGTTAATTGGTTGATTATTGATTTGAATCATTAAATTAATTATGTTTGTCATCAAATAATTATGGCATTGTCATAATGAGCTTGAGGAATCAGGCCTCCTTAAGATACTTAGCCCTACAACTCAAGATAGTCCATCCTAAATTCTTCATCACTAGAGTGTTTATTGTGTATTTAGGGGTTAGTTATCTGATTTTAAAGATTAAGTCAACATTTTCTAGAATTTTGATAAATCACTAAAATTTTAAAATTTTGATGAATTATTTAATTCATTAAAATAAGGGGTTCAAATTTTAACATTTTAATTTAAGTTGCATTCTAGAGTATTAATATTTTTCTTAAATATTAAACCCTAAGGTGAGTAAAATGACACTAAGTTTTTTGGATTTGGATTTTTTAAAATTAAGTTATGATATAATTTTGAACTAGAGCTAACCAAAGAGTTGACTTTTTATTTTGTCTAAATTTTAAAAGTTTGACATTTTAAATAAATATTAAACCCTTAAAAGAGTTTGATGCCTTTGAGTTTGCTGAATTTGAAATTTTTTGTAATTAATTATGAATTTTCAAAGTTTTGGTATTTAATTGAATTATTTAATTGTTTAATTTAGGAGGTTTTAATGTGTTTGCACCAAACTTAATCCAAATTCCTTGTAATAACTCCTAAAGGTTAGGGATGACCTGTAGGAGTGTTTTCAAGGGTTTGAAATTTATTTGGTACTTTAAATAATTTTTAATTAATTTATTTATTAATTTTTAAATTAAATTAAACTCAAAATTGAAGTCCAGTGATGGGGCTTTTAATTTTTTTAGGTAGAGGATTGAATTATTAACAGTTTGATATATTGTTTGTTTTTTATTGATTTAATTTGAATTAATTATGCTTTTTTTTAAAAAATTTAACATGCTTTAAGGGGCTAATTTTTAACTTGGTTAATTTTCTAACATAATGGGCTCCAAATTTAGTGAAATTTGAACCTATGATTTGTAATGTCACTAAGTTTAATTTTTTAAAGTTTCACCACTATTGGGTATGTGTAGAATTTCTTAAGAATTTTTTAAGTCTTCTTGACATTGGCCCTAGTTATTTTTCTTATGTGTCACTAGTGTTCCAATGGGTTTGAAATTTTTGTTATCTAACCCTGACACATAAAAGCACACCACATAAAACACTTAGCCTAATCCTATCAAATTGGAGAGTTATGAAAATTTAAAGTTTTTGATCCAAAATGGACCCATCACTTTGTAAATTTACTCCACAGTAATCTAGGGAGCATCTGGTCATAGAAAAAATGCAGGGGATGCCTTAGTTGCTCAAAAAATTTTCACCAAACATTGGATTAAGTTTGACCATTGGATTGTGAGAAAATAATCAAAATTTGATTTCAAATAAAACTTAAATATCTCATACTTTGCTGATCAAAACATATTGAATTTAATTTTAATAAATACTAGGTGTCAATATCTTTCATATGATACCAAAATCACTCAATTTTGTGAAAAATTAGATTTTTTTGTGAATTTTCAAAGTTTTGGGCTATTGAATTAAAATTTTAATTTAATTTAATTAAATTTAACCATTGATTAGCAATGATTACGCAACACGGTGAGCTTCTGTCATGGTTTAATCCGAGTTAGTGTGATTCTCGACCGTCGAATCGAATGCGAATGGATGGATGACACAGATTCAACCACGTGACCCGCAATTGATGAAATGAAATGTGTTTGAATGCTGAGTGACTGATTGTGAGCTATCCGATCACACAGAAGAAAAGATTAAATGGCTCTAGTTGATATAGAGAGAAATAGTTCAAAATAAATTGAATATTCAAACACCATAACTTTCAAAATTGTCAATCAAATTGTACAAAATTTGAAGTACAAGCTCATGACACACTAATCTTCCAATGCCTAGAGTTTGAAGGGTTCATGCATTATAAATTTTGTGTAATTTCAAATTTAAATTTTAACTAAAAGTGGGGATATCTTACCAACTAATGGATGGATTTTGATGATCTTAGACTCCTTTTTCTCCTAGTGATGTCCTCTCCAACTTTACAGAAGACTCCACAAGAAGATGAAGGCTAGATTGAAAGTTTGACAGCAAACTTCACTTTCTCTCACTATCACCCTCTCTCTTCACCAAAATGGTATTTGGAGGATTCGATTTGGTGGAGAAAGGCTTGGGAAAGCTAGAGAAGTGGATGAATGAGCTGGGGTAAGAGTTTGGAGAGTTAGAGGCTACCAGATAAATGAAATTCTAATTGTAGTTGATTATGAATATTAAAATTCATGTAGTAAACTCAATTTGTAGATAATAGAAAAATAAAATCATAGAAAAGTAAATGCGAAAAGGAAAAAATAACACCAAAAATTTTTATAGTAGTTTGGTCAACCTTGACCTACATCCACTCCCTGGAGTCATGCACTATGGATATTGCACTAAACTAAGTGTCCCTCCTTTTGCCCCTACAACAAGGTGGAGAAGCCCTTACAGAAATCTCTTTCACCAACCCTGGTGTGGCAGAGTGCCTGAAGCTATATCACCCTCTTGGTGATGGCATCGACCTTTATTCTTTTTATCTCTCCGAGAGAAGGCAAAGAACCTCAGCTCTTTTTTCTCCCTCCTAAAGAAGGAAGAGAATCACAACTTCTTTTTATCTCTCCTTGAGATGGAAGAGAACCTAGAAGACTTGACTTAGAAGCCTCTTTCCAAAGAACAACTTTAAAGACTCACTAGGCCACATGAGGAACTAAGGTGTAAGCAAGCCTAGAGCAACCTGTGAACCTCTCACACTACTTCTCCCTCACACTCAACCTCACCTTCTTCTTCCTCTCTCACCCAAGAGCTCTCAAGAATTCTTCTCACTCAGAGTACCTTTAACAGCCAATAACTCCTCTCTCTTATTCCAAGAGATTATTAAAACATTGCTTAAGTATTAGTCTTACAAAAACCTAAAAGTTCAAGTTGTCCTGTGTCTATTTGTACAGTACGACATGAGTTCATATAGTATGAACAGTTCCAAAACTAGACCCATCCAGCAAGATACAAACAATCATTCAGAAGAACTGTTCAAATTTTACAAACATATTGTACAGTACGATCATGAGGTCATCTAGTACAATCTATTTAATTTCTTTATATCCATATAGGATGATCAATGGGATGATTAAAAATTGCCTCTATCAGTCGTCCCATACTATCTTCATCATACAATATGGTCAATTGATTTCCAGTTGGTTGTCTAGTATGATGTAAATATCATATAGTATGATTAGTTCAATAATCATGGTTTCATTTGGCATGATATTTGGAATGACCAAATTTCATCTCTGTTAATTGTATGGTATGATCAAGATCGTATAGTATGATCTGCTATGATTAATTAAATCATGATTGGATTGACTAATTATTGGGGATAATTTACATTAGAATTCAAAATATTATACAGTATGATTAGGATCATACAATATGATAAATTCAAAAATCAATTTTCAAATTTCTTACTTAATTTATCAGACGGTTAGGGTTTATAGATCAAAATAAATCATATAGTATGATAAGCATCATACAGTATGATTAGTTTAATGCAATTAATGATTTAATTAGCCATTAAAGACCATTTTCTGAATAACTGTATAGTATGATTATAAGTCGTACAATATGATTAGTTCAAAAAAAATTTATCTTAGATTTTTTTCACTCCCATTGTGTGTGTGTACGGTCACCAATTGCATACACCCTTATGTGACCAGACTCGAGAAATAAAAAATTATAAAAAAAGTTAAAATTTTAGACTCTTTAACTTGACACCATATTCTACCCAAGTTTGAGTCTTCAGTAGTCTTGAGTGGTGTATATTTTTTCTGAAATGTTAGTACACACAGAAAAAATATAATATCCAGTATTCATGCTAAAAGAAATAAAAAACTCAATCAATAATATGTTGTTATCATCAAATCATAAGCTAGGGATCCTGGATTGCAACACTTTGTATGGGATTTGGACCCCTTCCAAGTTAGAGCATTAAAAGTAATAGCGTGATTAAGATGAGACTTCTTCTATACTAGTTCCTCAATATAAGTGCTAAAAAATATATTAGATAGTAACAAAACTTTGAAGATTATTTCAATTTCACTAACCATATTGTGAATGACTTATTGCTTCTTTTCTCCTTGCTACCCTCTAGTGGGAGTAGTGTTTGAATGGGTGAGTTAGTTTTTCATAAATAAGATAAGATAATATTTTCATATTAACCTTTTATTTTCTTATTTCAGTTATTGGCATGCTTTTAGAGTGTAGCCCTAACTTCAATTGAAGTAATAAATTGCTCTTGATTTATCAAGTTTAGCTTTAATAGATTTAGAGACTTAACAATCACCTCATCTCAAATGGATGACAAAAGATTAGCATGTGTTGTATTGAGTAGTTTGTAATCTTTTTCCAATTTGGTCTCACATAGTTTGTGCGATGTTTAAGGGGGATGGTCAAGATCCACCACCACCCCTTGCCCCCTTTTCTTCATTATTCCCATATCTTTTGTAAGGATGGCTTGTAGCACTTCAAGGAGAATTTTTTTAGTTTCATATAGGCTATCTAAAATGCTTTCAATTTGTTTGGATTACCTAATTGTCTGAGATTTATGCTTCTAAATGTTAGATTAGTTTTATATAGGAGCTGACTGTATCCCACATCAATATTAAATTAAAATGCACGGTATGGAGTTTTTCTGGGAAAGTTTCTCTTAATAGATCATGATCTTCTCCTAAGATTTTGCAAGCTTGGGGAGAAAATATCTTGAAGTACTCCTTATGTAACTCTCCCTTTTTCTAAAGAATTCTCAAAAGGTGGGAAGATTTACTTATAAATCATTAATTTGTAATTAATTATTCAATAAAGTGTCAGGTAAATTTTACAATGATGCTGATGGTTTATCTTGAAAGAGATTAGAACCATGCATGGGCTTGTCATTTGAGGGTGGTAGGGAAGACATAACAAAAGAGAGCATATGAGGCTGATTATATATGATTTTCCAATAGTGATTGATATGTTCATAAGGGATTAGAACCCTACAATGATTCCATACTAGAACTAGTCGTTGAAGGATATTTTTACATAGAGGTTAGGACTCTTGAAAACTAAGATGTAAAGGGAATAAAGCCTCATCCCTTAAGATAATTTCCTCTTAGTCATGGCATTGTAGTTCATCATACATTTCATTATAAAGGGTTTTAGTGAGGCGGGTTTCAGCCATGTTCTCAATGAATGCTAAAGGAGCATTATCTGATAAGGTTACAAAAGATGGATAGCAAAAACTAGCCATCTCAAAGAGATCGACATCTTGCTACAGTAGAGGAGGAACAATTGGATTATAACAAGGGGACACTGTATTAATGTTCTTAATCTAAAAAACTATGGTTGGTAATTAATCCTAAGGAGGCGAGTGCCTTCATGTTGCATTGGTGTTGACTATCGTGTCCCTCAAAGGAGTTGAAGGATTTTTTTTTGAGACTCCTCTATCTTACAAATGTAGTCTTGTAGGAATAGACCTTCTCTCACATGGTTATGCCCACCGAGGTAGAAAGAGGCAAATGCCTATTATTCTTGGTTTACAAATAAGTCCCTTGAATTATGAATGTTGGTGCAGGCGGCTCTGTTCTTATGATTATTATTGCATACTTAAAATTTGTGTTGGTAGAGTGAGAGAGCTTTGTGTCTTAGCTATGCATAAAGATCCGACATCTAACTAGGTAAATTAAAGAGCATAGAAAACACTAAACTTTCTTTTTGTGAAAAGTAAGGGAATGGAAAAAATCATGGGGTGTGGTCCAGTAGAAATAATTCCACTAAGTAAGCATTCACTATAATGAATCACTTGTCCCAAAATTAGACTAGATGAAAATACAAGAGTATAGGTTTATTGTAAAAAATATTACAAAGATGATAGAGAATGAGAAGTTTTTGGATGGTCGTGGTCAAGTGATGGTAATATGGTGGTGGTTGTTAGGTGGTGATAGAGGTAGGGCACCAATGATCTAACAGTAAAGATTGAGCTAAGATGACCAGATGATGGTGATCTAACGACTATAATGGCTTGATAATAGTGGTTGGGAGGTGGTGATTTGATAAATGTGGTCTGATGATAGAGGTCAAGAGGCAGTGATTCGATGGAGGTGATGTAGAAATGGTGGTCGAACAATGGTTTGTTGACAGCGATTGGGCTATGGTCCAATAATGATGGTCAAAGGTGTTCTAACGATGGCAATTTGGCGATGTTTTAATGAGAATGAATGGGCAATGGTGGTCAATAACAGTTGCCGAGCATTGGTCCAATGACTGCAGTTAGGTGTTATTTTGATGGAAACGATCAGACGGTGTTTTGGTGTTGGTGATCCATTGACATTGGTTCAACTATGATTGTTAGGTGGCGAGTGGTGGTCTAGTGGTGGTGCTCGGGTGGAGCTTTGACATTTTTTAAGCCTCGAAACTCTCTTAAATCCCAAGCTAAATGGTTATCTTCATGTAGAGTCTAGGAGCTACTTATAGATTTTGAGAGTGACAAGTCCTATAAATATAGCCAAATCCGAAATACTTCATCAAACAACTCATATTATGTCCCTTAATCTTTGATCATTCTTTTCATATTTAAGTGTCCATATTATGTCAAATTTAAGCAAACTTGGTCTCATTGGATTCGTCAAATCGAGACGTTTGATTTCATCACAAGCATACAAAATTTGAAAATCATTTGTTTCCTTGATCAATATCCCAAATTTTTAATTTTACTTTAAATGCTTGAGTAATACTCATTAGAACTCGGATCAATTCACTTTAGCATTTTTGGTGTTCATCTCATAGAGCCAATCAGTTACATCGAAATTCATGCAGGATCAAAAAGATTTTTCTATGGCATTCAAGAATTATTCAACAATTGTGTTATTTGAACCTTAGATGCTTACACTTCACTGTAATTTCTAAGAAAAAAAGTGTGGACTTCGCATTTTAAAAATAATATACATTTAGATATAGTAATTAAAGGAAGGATTCACATTCTAATTACATTTCTAAGTTAGCCATCACATCAGCATCAGAACAGCTTCATTTACGCTTTCTCGTAGTTCACATTTGCTCTGATGTAAGCCTTTCTTCTAACTATATCAGTATATTATTATGATATCTTTTACCTATCAATCATCGTTGCAGGTAGAGATTATTTTATGACGCAAATTTTTTATATATTGCGTTCGTAATGCAAGTGGGTCCCCCAACGTGGACCCCGTTCATGTAAGTCCTACTGGCAAGACTTGCAGGCGCAATGCACGGAACTTATCGATGATTGCTCGTATAGTAATCTTTTTTTTTTTTTTTTTTAATAAAAGGGTTGAAAAACCACGTCATAGGATCACGATAGTTCTTATCATGTCGGACTATTGATCTATTAAATTAAATTTCTTGATTTGTAAGGACGCTCGAAAATTTCTCCGGAAAGATGTAGAAATCTAATGGATATATATGAAGGTTATAATTTTTATTTTATGTGATGAATAATAAATTATAAAATATTAGACTTAGTTTATGATTTTGAAAAAAATAAAATTTTCTTATGATTACATGATCACTAATTCTCTCCTAAAAATATGGAGGCAAACAATGAAAGATGTGCAATTTTATTAAATTATTGGAGTATAATGCAATTTGTATGGAATACATACACGGTTACAAGAAATAAACTGAGAAAAATAGTTGTTTTTCACTTTTTCTTTTAAATTTACATTTTAAGCCAATATTATTAAGTTTCAAATTTACATTTTAAGCCAATATTATTAAGTTTTAATATAAGAAGAATAATTGAATTTGAGTATCCGAGATTATCTGACTTAAGATAATTCTCATCAACTGTCCTCCAAAACAATCTTGATCTCCAATTGCACTAATGAACACTCGATCTTTATTATATAATTATCGTATTTACTTGAATATTAAAAAATAATTATATTATAATCAAGATTAACTTTCTATTAAATAATTTCATTTCTTACAAGTAATAATTTTGATAGTACTGATCAACTTAGAGTATTTCAACTTCTTTCCTTAACCTGACGACAAATCGATCTAAGCTGCACAATTATATCCATAGTTTTTTCTGACTTTTTAGGTTTTAGCCAGGGTCAACATAAAGGAAGTCATCTATCGATCATAAGAGAGAAATTCTGCATGGCGTGCGTGACAGCCACACGCGATAAAACTTCTACAGGAGTTAGCTGGAAGGAAGACCGACTGGTGGACGGCTCCTTCCTTTATATCAAAGAAGATGAGCACGAAACTGTTAAGTTGCTAAAAAGGATTTATGGCTTGCCCGTTAACTTCCATATTTCATGGCAAGTTGCCTGTCTTATAACTCCAAATCCCGGTAGCCGTATAAGTTGACGAGTTAACACATACTTAGTTGAATGTGTGAAATTTCATACTGTACAGTTTGTCCAACGTTCACAGCCAATCTTGACTATATTCCTGCTATGAAATTAATTAAATTTTTTTTTTAAATTTTTATAATATTTTTTGTTTTTTCTTTTGTTGAAAAAATTTGACTTATATGCCGCAAAATAGCATAAATTTAAAGATGTTCTAATTCAATGAAGAATTTAAATATTTTTCAAATAATATTCATACAAGATTTGAATAAGGTCCTTGCATAGTTCAAAAAATGTTCATACAGAATTTAATTATCATTTGTCCACATTAATAATAGGGTATATTACAGTAGAGTACAATTATAGTAGCTATATGTATTAGATAATAAGATTGGCACAACAAAACATAATCCAACAGCTATGACAGATTGTAATGAGAAGCATTATATTAATGAATAATATAAACAAAATTATAATCAGAACCATTACATTAAATAAAATTATGATAATATTCTTATGGTTACAACTTGAGTAAAATCACATTAATTATAATAATAAAATTTTTGACACAATTGAATACAATCATCATCTATAATACATCAATGAAGAAGGACAGAAGAAGCGGCTGATCTATTATTTGATAAAAAATCTATGCAGGGTCAATTTTAATATTCTCTATGTGGCGATATCAACCCTGCTTTTTGGTGCACTTGATTCAGGTTGTAAACGAGCATCCATTAAAGCATATCGTATTGAAGCCAAACCACTATAAGTGATTACTCAAATAGATCATTGAGGAAATTATCGTTATGAAGGCATATGTGATTGCCTTTGCAAGGTCCCAAGTCCTGTATGAGAAAAGTGGAGGTTGCGTTAGGTAGTTGACAACCACTATAAAACATGTCGAATAATCATGATATTGATATCTTCGGTGTATTGTTCAGAGTGATGGTGAAATAGATGTGGATATTATTAGTAGAATTCAAGTTAAATGGTTGAAGTGGAGGAATGCTTCAGGCTTGTTGTGTGATAGAAAAGTCTCTCTCAAGCTAAAAGGAAAAATCTATAAGATGGTAATGAGACCTGCATTGCTTTATGGTGAATAATTTTGGCCATTAAAAGAGAAGCATAATATAAAGTCAAGTGTTGCAGAGATGAGGATGTCCATGAGTGGCTTTACTCTTAAAGACAAGATACGGAATGAGCATATACGTGAAAGATTAGAGTAGCTCTAGTGGAAGATAAGATTAGAGAAAGTCGCCTTAGATGGTTTGGTCACATAAAACGGCGGCCTTCCGATAATCAAATTAGGAAACTAGTGGCATTAGATTTGACTTATGTTAAGAAAGGTTGAGGAAGACTGAAAAAACTTGGTTAGAAAAGATTAGAAACGACCTTTCTTTATTAGATTTAGATGAGAATTTGACTCTTAATACGACACTATGGAGAAAAATCATGTAGTCGGCCCCACATAGTGTGATAAAGGCTTGTTGCTGTTGTTGTTGAAGGCATATGTGATTGCAAATTTCTAGATGATTTTAGTATAATCTGTAATAATTTGATAATTATTAAAATAAATTTAAAATAATAGTCTGAATTATTGTTTAAACTGGAGTGTTGTGGAGTTGTGCCTATGGGCACAACGACGCTGTGCTTTAGAGCGTAGCGACATTAGGAATTGTCGCTGCAATATTGAAGATTCTGTTGTACTATAATTTTGGATTGAGCATGTAGTGTAGCTACACTAACTTGCCTGGACGCCATGGTGTCATACACTAAAATGAGTTTTTAAATATATGAAAATATCATTTGCTCCATTTCCTCACTCCCTCACCTCACTCAGTCGTGACTTGCCAAGGAAGGAAAGAATAGAAGGGGAAGGAAGGAAGAGAGAGGAAGATAATGCTGTGTTTCTGACCATTAGGTTGCTTCATCATTTTACGAAAATTCTTCAGAACGTTGTAGGAGATTTCTCTCTTATTTTTGTTTTCAAAGATTTTTATTTCGATTGTTGAATTTAATCCAAAAATGATTTAACTGAATTTTCTATGGATTTAGTGAACTTCTATCACACAACTTTTTATATGTTGTAGTATTAATTATTTTGGATATTTTGACTAGTTGATTTTGTAATTTCACCAAATAAAATAATAATTATTATATTTTATATAACTTATATAGAATAGTACTTTTAATATTTTAATATTATGAATGAATAAATGCATGTGATTGGGTACTAGATGGTTACTATTATTTTTAGTAATAATATATATGAAAATAAGTAAAGACTGGCTATTTAGAGATGTTGGTTGGAGACTGACTGACTTGTACAGGATGGTGGGTCGACCATCTTTCATTTAAATACTTTGATTTGGTGTTATCCTCAACTAATTCTCGTGATTATTGTGTTGGAGTTATAAGAAGATAATTATTGTGTCGAAGGACAAAGAGTGATGACTCTATTTATTGAGTCAAAGGTTACTGATTTATTAAATACTAAAAATTTTTTGCTAAAGCTAAAGCTCCTTATATAATGTGATTACCGGGATGCATTCATTATATTGATTTTATTTCAATGTGCTGATTTACTTTTACATCATTATTTTATTATTATTGCCACAGATTTTATATATACTTATATGGTACTATTATTGATATATTATTACTATTTATAGTCTACTACTACTGATTCACTATTATTAATAGTGCTATTAATTCACTATTTAATGATTTACTGTTGCTCAGAACATGATTTCTATTACTGAGAATGCGATATAAGATAATAATTTAATACACATATATAATGATTGAACACTATATTTATACTGATTTGATAGTACTACAATGCCATGAATTCTGAAAGTTTTCATAAATGCTTCAATTTTATTAATTTATATGATTTTATTATTGATTAGATACCACTGCTACGACATATGAATAACATCCATAATAGTTTATTAGTTAATAGACTTTATTGTTTATGTACTACACTATTTTACTTGCCTCGGTACTGTATTAGTTTACCGATTCATATTGTTTATTATTGTACAATATGTATTTTACTATTTATGTACAAACTCATAATCATATTGACTACTATTATTATAAACTAAATGATTACATTCATATTATTTCTTTATCGTGCTTTAAGTTTAGATGTAGGATTTTAGTGACCTGATGGGCTTTCTATATTATATGTGACATAAGTGATTTCAAGCTAGTGAATATGATCGTGAGTATGAGACTGATCATTTACAAAATTCTTCACATCTAAATGTTATTTTATTTCTTTTTTGTTTTTTTTTGTTATTCTTTTGTACTTAAGAGTGGAAAGATGGAATATTATATTCATATGACTCTTGAGTATTATACATGATTTTTGTATAGTGAATACATACATATATATATATATATATATATTAATCGATTGATTTATTCTTTATGATATTTATTATTGAAAGAAATTAAATGGCTCTAGTTATTACATAAAAGATAAAAAGAAATAATTCTTCTAAATTAGATTCTTGCATGTGACAAAATTTAGTATCAAAGGATGGTAATTAAAAGAATTACATTACAACCAAAGATATAGGAATTAATTGTGAGTCAAGTAAAGTTTGCTAGATTAAGGTGCATTATTTTACATACATAATTAATTGCATGTGTGAATTATTCAAATAGAAGTGTGCAAGTAAATAGTTAAAATGGATTTGCTAGAAAAATATATTCCAAATGAATAATACAGTGCAGCTCCAGTACTTTTAGACAGTGTTATATAGTTGGCTAGTATTATAGCACATGTAATGGGAGATATATAAAGTAAACTAGTTGGGACCAAAGAAGAAGAGAGTGATAAATATATATAGATATTTCATAAACTAAATCCCCCACTTATCAAGGGAGTCTAAGGACCCTAGATTATAGAAGATTTGTTATTGAGGATAGATCATTGACAGTATGTAATGCCTAGAGAACAAGAAGGTACTATTAGTTATTTTCTTTTTTCAAGCTAAAGCAAAGAGATCATTGGTCCTATAACAGTAAGAAAAATTTCAGGATAAAAATAATGCAAATGCAAAGATTATTTGGGAAGATTTCATTGCAGTGTTGAAGATGTGGTTTGTACCTCCTTCTGCTTGACAACACATGCAAGAAGCCCTTATCAGATTGGAATAAGGACACAAAACTGTGATGTAGTATGAATCTAAGTTTACTGTATTGGCTAGGTATGCTCCTCATTTGATCTACACTGCTAAAGAAAGGTGTTACTAAATTTTACTAAGATTAAACAGGGAGTTGAAACATTTATTAATCCCTCTATAAATTTAGGAGTTTTTTTTATTTAGTGGAATGAGCCAGATTGATAGAGATTAATTCGAAAAGTCTAGTATCCAGGTATTATGTGGGCTCCAAGTATGCTTTGAGAAGAAAGAGAACCAAAGATGAATCAAGTAGGGATAGAGAATGTGTCATTATTAAGATAAGTACATATAATGATTTAAGAGGATATGTATCAAGGGCATCTACTAGCAGTTATAACTACATTTAACTGTTAATGTCATTTTTTTAATTTGGTCAATTCCCTATACCAAACATTAAAATCCAAACATAAATCATTAAAATACATTCTAAACTTTAATAATAAATTCATCACTATGTTTTGACATGGTGACCTGATTATTGACCCTTGAAATCATCACTTGATAGTTACCCTTAATTGTTAGTGATATGATCATTGCAAAGTTATAGTTCCTCAATCATTAACATCTAATAATCATTTCAAAATCAAAATCAAACATTAAATCCATAAGTTGATAGTCCCAAGTGATAGCCAACTAATCACTTATTAAATCATTGATAATCATCGATGATTGCCAATGATTTGAGCAATTTAAATTCTAAAATCTCCTAAATCATTGACTAAACTAAATCTAAATTAAATCCATTGATAAAACTCATTGACAATTCAAAAAACCCAAAATCCCTTGATCCATAACTTATTTTAGGAGAAATTTCCATCACCCTGAAACCTGGCCGGATTATCTTGGATTCATAATCTATCACTTGAGTATTAATTAGGCATTTCTCTAAGGTCAACCAAATCAGTTTGGAGGCATTTCAAAATCCCTAACCTCTAAAACTCAAAGTATTATCATAGGTTATAAAACCTTCAAATTTTTATGGCCTATAAAACTGAACATAGTATATTATGATTTTGATCTTGGAAGCCTCTCTAAACTTATTAATCATGATCATCATCATTAAAAAAATGTATTAAACCAGTATTGAACCTTGGTTGACCACAAGACCTTAAAACCTAAAACTAGTAAAATTGAATTGTCCTTAAACCTCAATATGACTCAGTCAAACCAAGCCATATAATCTCTTCCATCATATTCAAAATATGATTTGGAGTGCATTGAACCAAATCTCAAGCCCTAGTTGACCATGGTTGACTAAGTCAACCTAAGTTGACTAAATTGCCCTTTTACCTCTTTAAACTACATTACATGCATAGATGCCCCACCAAGCCTTGGGACCACCTCCAATAAACCCTAAATATCATTTAGAATGCCTTGAACCAAGTTCCAACCCTTGTTCAACCTTGATTGACCAATACAACTTAGGCTGATCAAAAGGCCCTTTTAGCCTTTAAATATGCATTTTGGACTAAATGAACTTCACATTGGATGGGGCCACTTCTAACATGTCCAAAATAACATTTAAAATTAGTTGGACCCACAATTAACCCCTAGTCAACTTTGTTGGCCTAGTCAATTTTGGTTGACCAAAACATGCCCTATATAATTTAAAAAATTAAAACTCATGATTTTGACTTCACTATTGAACCAAACTCTGAGGGACAGCTCCTTGGATCCTCATGAGTCATCAAAAAAAGTTTAATCCCATGGGCCCATCAAGTTTAACCATTTAGGTTGAACTAAGTGGACCAAAAGGGGTTTTTATGAGCAAAATTCCAACCCTTGTAAAATTAAATTCCATAAATACCTATAGTAGGTATGTATTGACCCAATGACTATTACCCTTTAGGCCCAAACCATGGTTTGACCTGGGTCAACCATTTGGATTGAACCAAGCCACCCAAAATCTACTTTCTTGGACCCAAATTTGACCCAAACATTAGTTTGAATAGGCTCTAGAAGCTTTCCCCTATAGCTTATGTCAAGCTCATGCCATCTCAGTTGTTGATGTGGCATTATTACCTAAAATGACCTCTCTCTAATGATTGGTTCAACCATAACTCTCTCAATAACTAACCATGTGCTTTCAAACTCTCTAAAACCTTCCCTTAGATCCTATTATTAGCTCCTAACTAAAATGTAAGTCGGGCTTAGCTTAGGTGGCTAGAGCCAAACCTTCCTTCCCATCTTCTCTCTCCTATAAATATTGTCTCTTCTCTTAGGAAAAGGGTTGATCAACAATTTCCCCAGCTCCATAGCTGACTCCCCAGCTCTCTTATAGCTTTCTCTACCCTTCCATAGTTCAAGAAAACTATAAACCATCTAGAGAGAGAGAGAGAGAGAGAGAGAGAGAGAGAGAGAGAGAGAGAATGAGAGAGAAAGGATAATCTCAAGCTATCTTTAGATCTAGTGGAAATCAGTTACTGGAGACTTCTGGAAAGTTATAGCGGATCCTTCAAGAAATCTAAGAGTCTAAGAACTTGGAAATCCATCCACGGGTTAATGAGTTATCCCTTCTTGAAGTTTTAAATTCAAAATTAAATTTCCCAAAGGTCTCAATGCAAGGAGTCTCCAAACTCCAGAGATTAAATTATAGTGTACCATGATCCTCTTTTTCAAATTTATTAAATTTAGATGGTTGGATTAAAAGTTATGAGCATTTGATGTTGCAGTTCAAATTTGAACTATAGATCTGAACAAATTTGAGCAGTCTAATCAATCAATTAGATGGCCCAGATCAATAGAACTATGTGTGATGGCCTTGATGCTCAAATGCGTGCCAATTCTGAGACTACATGGGCTACATGGATACATGAAATTCATCCATTCTCTTCGTGGTTCGATTCGACGGCTAGATCCATTTGCCGACATGGTTAATTGAAGATCCATCTATTTTACATGTCTCCTGAATGCGGCACACCACTAATGCTTTAGCCAAACATTACCAATGATGAAGTAATGCTTCTTCGGTGTAATAAATTCATTTAAATGCATTTTAAAATGCATTTAAATTCTCATAACTTCAATAAATAAAAAAAATCCAAATCAACTCCAAATTAAGTTATATTAGGCTCACTGGAAAGGGAATGAGCCCTACTATTTTCTAAAAATATTTTCAAGAACTTTTGTTCACCGTATCTTGAGAAAATGAAAGATGAATTATTTCCTATTTTATTTACTTTATTAAAATCTAGTGGTCAAATTGAGCTTAATTTTGAAGGTTTGATTTTGAGAATGTTATTTACCTCCCATAAATTTTTTGAGTCATGGTTAAAAGTTCATGAAGGTTGTTAAACCATATGGAATTAGCTCGAGGCTCAACAAGAGGCATGGGGGGGGGGGGGGGGGGGGGGGGCAATTGGTGCTTTAAAAAGTTTTCTTAACTTCAAAATAGTAATAACAATATTTTGAAAAACTTTTCAGTAATTGAAAATACTAAAACTCAGCTGATTGCAGAAGCAAGAGATTTTAACAAAAAATATTAAATTTTACTATGATGAAATTTTGATCTATGTGACAGAGCAATAATCAATATTTTTCCCAAGCAGTTATGAATGGAAATGAAATACAAGAAATGTAAAGTGTAAAAAGAAAATAATACACCAGAGATTTTTATATTGGTTCGGTCAACCTTGACCTACGTCCACTCCCCGACCACTATGAGTATTGCATTAACACTAAGTGACTCTCATTTTTCTCCCTCATTAAGGCAGAGAAGCCCTTATAGATTCACTTTCACCAAACCTTTGATGTAGTGGAGCGCTAGATGCTATGTCACCCTCCTAATAATGGCAGTGGACCTTAACTCATTTTTCTCCCTCCTGAAGAAGGTAGAGAGCCTTAGTTCCTTTTTTTCCCTCCTGGAGAAAGCAGAGAATCTCAGCTCCTTTTTCTCCCTCATGGAGAAGGTAGAGAACCTCAAAGACTGGACTAAGAAGCCTCTCTCCCTATGTCCCTATAGAACTTCCAAAAAACTCACCAGTACCATAGAAGGAGCAAGGGTGTAGCTAGCCTAGAGCAACTGCGTGATCCCCTCACACTTCTTCTCCCTCATGCTCAAGATCACCTTCTTCTTCTTCTCACAAACCCTAATTTTCTTCTAAAAGCTCCTCTCTCATAGTTCATTCTTCAGTCACACGTTCCTCTCTTAATTTAAGTGAAAAACTAAAAAGATAGATTTTGTAATAGGCTTCAAAAAACACTAAAAATTTAAGTTAGCCGGCACTGTTCGTACAGTACGATTCATGTTCGTATAATACGATCAGTTTAAAACTAGTCCCGTCCAGCACGAGATGTGAACAATCATTCAAACGAAATGTTAGATTATTTTGAACATATCGTACAATACTTTTGATAGATCATCCTGTATGATATGTTCAATTTCCTCTATTCATACAGGATGATTCCTAGGACGACTGAAATTTGTCTTTGCTAATCATCCCATACTGCTCTCTTTGTATAGTAAGGTTAGTTTATTTGAAGTAGGTCATCCAGTATGATATAAATATCATAGAGTATGATTAGTTCAAAAATTATGATTTCATTTGGTATGATCCCTAGGATGACCAAATTTTATCTCTGCTAATTGTTTGGTATAATCAAGATCATACAGTATGATTAATTAAAACATGATTTGATTAACTAATTATGGAGGTTAATTTTAGCAAGATTTTAAATGTTTATATAATACGATTGAGATCATACAGCATGATTAGTACAAAAATCAAAATTTAAAATTTTACTTAAATTAATTTGATGGCTAGGATTTTTAGATCATAATGAATCATACAGTATGGTTAATATCATATAGTCTGATTAGTACATAAAAAACAAAATTTTCTAATTAGCTGTTAAGCCTATTTTCAGATAACAGAATGTACAGTACGATTAAAAATTGTATAGAAGATTATGTTAAAAAAATTTTTAACTTTAAAAATAGTTTTCTCTCCCCTGTGTTGGTGTGCATAATCACCCAAATTGCATACACTCTTATGTGACCAGACACAAGAAGTAAAAATAAAGAAAATAAGATTACAAACTCTTTTACATCATATTCTACCCAATCTTAAATCTTTAGTAGTCTTGAGTGGTGTATATCTTACTTTGAAATGTTAGTGCTCACAATTAAAAAAATATCTAAAATATTTAGTGAGAAAGGAACAATTTAATCAATAATATTTGTCATCATCAAAATCATGGCCTAGGGATCCTAGATTGTAACAGTCTCCCCCTTTTTGATGATGTCAAATAATGTTGGTTTATAGGCAAGATAAAATTTCTTTTCTCCTAAGCTCCCCCTCACTAGGTGATGGATTTTAAAAATTAGGGGTTACAATTTTCAAACATTTAATTTTTTTTGAAAAGATAATAATAAAGAAAAAAATTGAAAACAAAGGTAACTAAAACATTAGATTTTATTAAGCTAAAACATAACAAAACATATAATTTTGCCCCCTTTTGACATCACCAAAAAGAGGAGGAACAAACAACTAAAGAAAATAGTACAAAAAAAATAGTAAGACAAAATAAACGAATATTATAGGTAAGGTGGATCCTAATCAGGTGGTGGTGGTGGCTGAAAGAATTGATGGACATAAATTAATTGTCATTCAAGGAAAATATTTCTCCAAACCACCTCTTTTTTTCCTCATACTACTATTATTGTTGGTCAATATGGTATTCGAGCCTAGTTTTTAATTGCTTGAGTTGCTGGATGATGTCATCATGAGGGTAACTAAGGTAAGCAGGTGCATGTGGTGGTATTAGTGGGGGTTGAGGCACACCTGTAGGAGAAGCTTCCCCTTCATCAAATACTGGCATGGCGTACTCTTATTCTTGATGGAAAAGGATACAGAAGGAGGCATCCATATAGAGATTAGAAACATTATCAGGTGGACCAGGAAAGTTGAGTTGGTATTTTGTGGTGTAAGATATATCCTATGATGTCTCCTAAGGAAACTTTTTATTTTCTTGGGGTACATAGATATTGAATATGAGTCATATTATGGATATAGTCTAGGATTATTTAGGCTACATCAAATTGGGTGTTTGGCATGATCATGTAAGTGAGTATAGACCGATGTGGGGTTATGTTAACTCGATCCTAGCTTTGGGTATAATTGATGTTCTAAGGATGTGCTGGATGATACAGGCATTCTGAGTTAAATTTTGGACTAGGGGTTGGTGTTGGTTTGAAGGAACATTTCTAAATAGCAAATTGACAAAAGTCCAGTCAAAATCTTTTGAGATCAGGGATTGGGGATGAGGTCCGTGGGTAGAAAGTCTTATATGTTCTTCTAAATGAACTTTGGTGATTTTTATATTTTCATGGCAAATAAAAGAAGTCATGGTAGAGACTTCAAGATTTATCCTAAGATTGGCTAAGAATTCATACAGAAGTTCAGAGTTGAAGGGAAAAGCCAATGTAAGGAGAAATTGAAGAGAAGTGAGGTTCATCACCTCGAAGTTAAGGGTAGGTTGATTTAACATTCAAGAAGGAGTGATTTATGCCTATTTGTACTTGTGGTAGGCATCTTCATCTGTGGTGGAGAGGAAACGATCATCAAAATGATGAGAGGAGGAGCTCCCCTGAGTCATTCTACCACATTTGCTTCCACCGACCATTGAACAGGAAGGTTTAGAGAGTAGGAGTTTCAAAGAAGTGGAGTGCAGTGAACCATTCAAACCCTCTAATTTGTAGATTTTTTCCTGATTATACAGTACGATCGAGGTTCATACAATACGATCAGGGAGTTAATTCATTTGGACGACCTGTTAGAAAAAGTAATCAAATTTATAGTACGATAACGGTATCGTACTAGACGATCTCAAGGAATTATGTTTATCCCAAGGAGTCATTGGTACGAAATTTAATGAAAAGTATATATAATACGAATAAGTGTTCATATAGTATGAAATGCTATTATCATCACACCGACCCAATTAAATTCGTCCCAATCCAATTTGACATGTGTATCACATAGTACGAAGGGAGGTATCGTACATTACGAATGTAATAATTTCATACCAAACAAAATGAATTCCTTAATGGTTTGTGACATGTGGATTGTATAGTACGAGTAGAGGTGCGTACAATGTGATGTGTATATCAATGATCTAATATGGACCGTTGATTAAACAAAGGGCTGTGACTTGTGTATATCATACAGTACGACTATGGATCATATAGTACAATAAGAATAGAATTTTAAAGATTTTTGTGACTCAGTGAGGTGCGTGTGTGATGATCAGGAAATACCTTAAACAAATTTTTTTTTAAAAAATAAACAACCAGTAACACAAGCAAACACATATAATTTAAACATATATAAATGAATGCTTTCAAATGAATTTTTTTAAATTTGTCTTGAATTAAGCATGAATGTCTATAAAACCTAATTTTGTCCTCAAGGTGCAAAAGGTGCCATAGGCTAGGGGTTTTTGGAAGATGTCTGCCAATTAATCTCCTGTAGCTATATGTTACAATTCTATATCTCCCTTAGCTATATAATCTCTTATAAAGTGATGCCTGATGTTTATATGCTTTGTACCAGAGTCTTGAATTGGATTTTTGGATATACAAATTGCACTAATGTTGTCACACATAATTGAATAGTTCCTACAAGTAGTCCAAGATATAAGAGTTACTTTAGCCATAAGACTTGAGCAACACAGCTCCCTACTACTATATATTTTACCTCAGCTGTGGAAAGGACTACTGAATTTAATTTTCTATTAGATCAGGAAACTAAGGATTGTCCTATGAATTGACAAGGTCTAGAAGTGCTTTTTTATCTATCCTATACCCTGTAAAATCTGAATCCAAATATCCTATGATTTCAAAAGAAGTGCTTTATCTAGGATATTAGATTCCTAGGTTTGGACTGCCTAACATATATCTGAGGATTCTCTTAATAACAATCATGTGGGATTCTTTGGATCAGCTTGAAATCTAGCACAAAGGCACACATTGGATATGATATCTGGTCTGCTAGCAGTTAAGTAAAGAAGTGATCTAATTATTTCCCTATACTTTTTCTGATCTATTGATTTTTCATTTGGGTCCTTATCTAATTGAACAGTGGAGCTTATGGGAATGTTCATGGACTTAGCTTTGACCATTTCATATTTTTTAAGGATGTCCTTGATGTATTTATATTGGCTAAGAAAGGTTTCAACGTCCATCTACTTTACACTAAATCCAAGAAAGTATCTTAGCTCTCCCATCATACTCATCTCAAATTCTCTACTCATTATTTTTGAAAATTCATATCATAAGTTTTTATTTGAGGATCTAAACAAGATGTCATTGACATAAATTTGAATAATGAGTAAGTCTTCTCTTTCATTCTTTAGGAAGAGGATGGTGACTACAGTACCCTTAACAAATTCTCGATCTAAATGGAAGGTGCTCAGCCTTCATACAAGGCTCTAGGTTCTTACTTAAATCCATATAAGGCCTTCTTCAATTTGAATATGTGATTAGGGAATTATGAATTTTCAAATCTTGGGGGTTGCTCAACATACTCATCCTCTTGAATCACCCTATTTAAAAAGGTACTCTTAACATCCTTTTGATATAGCTTAAAACCCCTAAAGAAAAGGCTAACAACACTCTAATGGCGTCTAGTTTAGCTATAGGGGCAAAGGTTTTCTCAAAATTTATTCCTTCAATCTGGTTATATGCCTTAGCTACTTGTCTGGCCTTATTCCTCACTACTATTCTAGAGTCATTCATCTTATTTTTGTAAGCCCACTTTGTTCAACCACACTTTGATCCTTAGGTCTCTTGACTAATTCCATATATTATTTCTAACAAATTGATTTAGCTCTCTTGCATTGCTTGGATCTAGAATTCATCAGCTAGTGCTTGATCTATGCTGGTGGGTTCTATCATAGAGATAAAAGAATAATGACTAACCTCCTTCTAAGTCCATGCCTAGTTCTAAAACCTTCATATGGGTCTCCTAAAATAAATTCTTTAGGATGACTAGAAGAATATCTCTAATCTCTAGGCAATTGTTTTCTTGAGGTTCTACTCTGTCTCCTATAGCAATGGTTTCTACCCCTTGAATGACCTCCACTTCTTCTTTAGGTTTAGGTTTGAAGGTCTTATCTGAGTCATCAAATACCATAAGGGTAGACTCTTGTATTACTAGGGTCCTCTTATTGAAGATTATATAGGCCTGGCCTATAGATGAGTAATCTAATAAGACACCTAATATTAGGATCAAATTTTCTTAAAGGTGATTTTCTATTGATTAAGATGAAGCATCTATAGCCAAAGACATGCAAGTGAAAAAGGTTGGGTGTCCTACCCTTAAGGAGTTCATAGGGTGTCTTATTAAGTTTGGATATAATATTTACTTATTTAGAACATAATAAGCAGTATTCACCATTTCTACCCAAAAATACCTAGGGAGTGAATACTTGGATAGTATTATCCTAGCAGTTTCCATGAAGGTTCTATTTTTCCTTTCAGCTATTCCATTCTACTGGGGGTCATAGGGGTAGAGAAATTATATTCTATTCCTATCTCTTGACAGAAGGATTTAAATTTATCATTCTCAAACTCTCAACTATAATCACTATGAATTATTGAGATTTCACATCCTAATTTCCTTTGAATCCAAGTGAAAAATATTCTAAATTCCTCAAATAACTCACTCTTATGTGCTAAGAATGTAACCCAAGTAATTCTAAAGTAGTCATCTACTATTATAAATTCAAATGTCTTTCTTCCTATGCTGGCTATACTAACATGTACAAATAGGTCCATGTGAAAGATTTCTAGTGGCCTAGAGGTGTTAATATCTTTGATTGAATGAAATAAATATCTTATTTATTTTTCTAACTGGCAGGGATCACATAGGTGGTCCTTAGTGAAGTATAACTTTGGTATGCCTTTAACTAGGCTTTTCTGGGTGATATTCCTAAGAGTCTTCATGCTTGTATGGCATAGTATCCTATGCCACAACCAAGATTTATTAATTATAATTTTTAGGCATAAAGAATTTGAATATTCAATGTATTTTAAGTCTAACATATAAATATTATTCATCCATTTTCCTATCAACACATGTTTTTCATATAAAATAATCATACATTTATTAGAAAGAAATTTTACATCAAATCCATTGTCGCATAGTTTACTAATACTTAACAAGTTATATTTTAAACCGTTAACTAACAAAACATTTTCAATCATAAAATGTTTAGAGTTTCCAATTGTACCTGAGCCCACCACTTTTCTAGTGGTGTTGTCTCCTAACATCATCTTGCCTCCTGACCTGGCCTCCAGTGTGATGAACGGCTTCATATCACAAGTCATATGCCTCGAGCAACCACTATCCAAATACAACATGCTCTCACTAGGTCTTTTATAAGAGCACCCTTATAATGTCATTCAAATGTTAAATTTTGAAACCCAAGTGAGTTTGGGTTCTACCTTATGCTTGAATAAATGAAATAAATACATGTTATGCTTTGATGAATGCAGTTTAGGCCTGCACACAAGATGTGTCCTATGGTGGATTATGTACGTGCGGGCTATGTGTCCTAACATGTCACAAGAGTAACACTTAAAACTAGGGAATGAGTTCACTAACCAATGTGGTTGATGGTGCCTCCTCCTAGGTTTATGTGATGCATGCTATGTTGAGGGGTTATGCCACTGAGGTAGCGAAGGTGATATTTTGTTATTCTCAAATATAATAATTTTTTATCTAAAAAATTCATTTGCATTTTCAAAACATGCTACTGTTGCAAATCTGGTTTTGATGATGATAAACATATTTCTATTATGTTTTACTTGGCTAACCTATTTCAGGTACAAAAGATCAAGAGCAACTCAAGCATACTCAAGATTGGGTCCAAGTGTGTCTAAATGTACTATTTTCCTTTTCTTAAGTCAATTGTAATGTAACTGATCCCCTAGCTAAGTAACCTTGCACACACACACTCAGGGGGAGAGCTTGAGTGAATTAGAGTTTCTGTTCAATTTTTGTTCAGATCGTCCTGGACGATATTCACATTGTCTTGGACGATCAAGTAAAAAATAGAAACCCTAATTAGGGCAACCAAGTTAAGTCTGTCTGATTAAGCTGATTGTCCAGGACGATCATTACATCGGGATGGTAGGCTCAAATAAAAAATTCTCAGCAGCCAGATAGTGTTAGACAAGTTTTATTTTTTGATATTTGGACTGATCGTCCAGGACGATACATGTATCATCCTGAACGATCCAGTACAATCATGCGTAAATTAGTCTGGTAATTAAGGAAAGCAATTAATATTTGATTGATACGATCATATCATCCTCAACGATTGCAGGATCGTCCTAGACGATCATGATCGTTTAGTGTGTTTCAGCTGTACATCCAGAGCGGTGCTCAGGATGATTTTGCCACTATTTGAAGTAATCATACAGGACGATATCCGTTTCATCCAGGACGATCAAGTCATTTTTAGGTCATCTAGCACAAGTTTCTCTGGACGACCAGAGCGGTCTTCTGGATGAAATTCCTCAATTTACACTAATCGTCTCGGACGATCGCAGAATTGTACGGGACGATATGAACAACCTTTTCTACTGATCGTCTAGAAGTGCCAAATTATCCAGGCTGAAACAGCTGATTTTGAACTGATCGTACAGGACGATCTATCCTGGACAATCTTGGCTGACCAGTTGAGATTTAGGGCAAATTTTGAGCCCTCTTATAAAAGATCTTTTTCTTTCAATAAGAAAAATCTTTTGCCACTTTCCTTTACAGAGAAACCCTAGAGAGAGAGAGAGTTTAGGAGAGAGAGAGAGAGAGGATCTTGTGAGGGATTCACGAAGGTTTCTCTAAGCAAGGATCAGAGTCATCTTCTCCGTTCATCGTCTCTTGTCTAGTTGGTGTTCTTTGTGAGAGGATCATTCGTAAGAAGATCTGGGTTCTCTGCCCGCTTCAAGAGGAAGCGAAAGGAGTTCAGGTTCTCTGCGTGCTTCAGGAGGAGGCAAAAGGAGTCCGAGGTTCTCTGCCTGCTTCAGGAGGAAGCGAAAGGAGGTTAGGTTCTCTGCCTCACCGTGTCGGTGAAAAGGAGTTTTTGTACAGGCTTCTCCACCTTGCTGTAGGAGCAGAAGGAGAGTCACTTTGGTTTAATGCAATACCCGGAGGAGAGGCTCCGGGGAGTGGACGTAGGTCAAGTTGACCGAACCACTATAAAAATTTGGTGTGTTCTTTCTGATTAAATTCTGCACTTTAGTTTTCTGTGATTATCTACTTGGGTGAAATTTGTGTTTAATCTTTTCATTTGAGTATTTACTTATTTCTGCTGCATATCATAGAAAAGGCTTTTACTGTTGCTCTTAAATTTTTAAATAACCAATTCACCCCCCCTCTTGGTTAGCCTCGGGACTAGTTCATCAGGGCTTAACATCCCTATCAAACTTTCAAGTGGTATTAGAGTGGGATTTATAAAATATAGTTTTGAAAAATTTTTGAATTTGATCCATGGTTAACTTTGGTAATCATAACACTGTTGAAGGTTATTCAATTACACGAACGTCATTGTTTGATAACGTACCTTTTGATTTTTGGAAAACTCGCATGTCCACTTTTCTTCAATCAATTGATTATCATATGTGGATGCCTGTTAAGGATGGATACGAACCACCTTTTAGAATGATTAATAATGTGAAAACTGAACTGCCCTTTACTGACTGGACTTTTCATGATCATGATTTAGCACAATTGAATGCCAAATGCTTGAACTATTTTTTCTGTGCTTTAAAATCTGAGGATTACATGCGTGTTTCAATTTGTACAACTGGAAAAGAGATTTGGGATAGATTGTGCATCACTTATGAGGGTACAACTGAAGTCAAACAGTCTAGGTTAAACATATTGCTTCATGACTACGAACTATTTCACATGAAACCTACTGAATCAATTTCTAAAATGTATACAAGGTTCGCTCAAATTATCACCACTTTGCATGCCTTAGGTAGAGAACTTACAAACTATGAAAGAGTGAACAAAATTCTTAGAAGTTTACCTTCTTCATATGATGCTAAGATAACTGCAATTATCAAATCTAAAGATTTGAATACTTACTCTATTGATAGCTTACTGGATCCCTCATTGCTTACGAGCAAGGGGTGAACCAAAGACAGCTTGATGCAGGTGAAAAGAAGAAGGAGAAAATAGTGGCACTGAAGGCCAACGAGAGTGATACTAGTTCTTTCGGGTCTGATAGTGATGATGTTGCCTTAATCACTAGGAAATTCAAAAACTTTATAAGGAAGAAACATAAGAACTTTCAGAAGTGGAACAAGGGTAAATCCAGTAAAAATTTTAAAGGTTCATTTAAAACTGTCTGTTTTGAATGCAGGAAGCCTGGACACATTAAGGCTGATTGTCCTACACTTAAAGCTCACCCAAGCAAGGAAAAGGGTGAGGAGAAACACAAGTTTAGAAAGGATAAGAAGCGGATTCAGAAGGCGTTCTGGGCAGATTCTGCATCTGACTCCTCTGAGACTAAAGCTGAAGAGGAGGAAATAAATTTGTGTCTGATGGCTGATGATCATCCTGGTCAGTCTGACCAGGAAGAGGTATGTGAGCTTACTTACGATCAATTACTTGAAATATCTGAAAGAATTCATGCATCGTATAGGAAGCTTAAGAAAACTCATGCTAGCCTGAAACTAAAATTTCTGAATTTACAAAAAGAGCATGAAATTTTAATTAAAGATCATTCTACGGTTGATTGCAATCATATGTCTTTACTTGATGAGTTTGATGAATTGAACAAAAAATATTCTGATCTGACTACTGAGCATGATTTACTGAAAACCACGCATGTTGATTTAGAGAAAGCTTTCAAAGAATTAGACAATCTGACATATGAAGTGGAGAGTAGCAATGGTTCTTTGAAATTTGAAATTACAAGTTTAAAGAAAGAAAATGATTTTTTGAAAGTTAAGATTAGTGCTTTTGAGAAACATAAAACACCTCCTACGTTTGCACAGTTTTATGCACCTCCACCTTTTGTAGAATCTAGTTCAAAATCATTAAAGTATATTTCATATAAACCTAGGAAGAGGCACCATCACCCACGTAGATTAGTTAACCCTTTTCCTGGTATTAGATATTTTTTCTGCAGCATGTTAGGACACATTTCCCACACCTGTACTGTTCACCGTAGTACACATTGGGTGTGGAGGCCCAAAATGACTGTTTCACAGCACAGCACAGCACACATGCTTTGCATTCTTCTTTTCATAAGAAGGAACCCAAACCTGTTTGGGTTCCTAAATATGATGTTTTATGATTTTGTAGGTGTGCTCTCACATAAGACCTCGTGAGAGCATGTGATACCTAGACAATGGATGCTCAAGACACATGACTGGAGATGCAAATCAATTCATTTCACTGGAGGCCATGGCTGAAAACAAGGTCACACTTGGAGATAACACCACCAGGAAGGTGGTAGGTTCAGGTATAATTGGTGATTCAAAAAATTTTATGATTGACAATGTTTTGCTTGTAGATGGACTGAAACACAACCTGCTGAGCATCAGTCAACTCTGTGACAAAGGATACAGCATCAAATTCCTGCCAACTTACTGCATTTTAAGCTTAAATGACAAAGTTATTTTGCAGGGACAAATGTTTAACAATGTCTACAAGCTGGATGTAAGTTACATTAGAGCTGAAAATTCATTTTGCTTAAAAACTGTTACTGATGAGTCTTGGTTATGGCATAGGAGATTGTGTCATGCCAGTATGAAAACTCTTAGGAGAGTCACCCAAAAGGACTTAGTTAGAGGTGTGCCCAAGCTTAAGTTCACTAAGGACCACCTGTGTGATGCCTGTCAGTTAGGGAAGTAAGTCCAGTCCTCCTTTCACTCTGTTAAGGACATTAGCACCTCTAGACCTTTAGAAGTCCTTCACATGGAACTTTTTGGACCCATTAGCACTGCCAGCTTAGGGGGAAAAGTCTATGGTTTTGTAATTGTTGATGATTACTCAAGGTTCACTTGGATTAAATTTCTATCACATAAATCTGAGTTATTTGATGAATTTAAGTCCTTCTCCACTTGGATTAAGAGGAAGTTAGATTGTGAGATCTTGACTATTCATAGTGATCATGGTGGAGAGTTTAAAAATGTGAAATTTGGAAGTTTTTGTGAGGAGCAAGGGATTAGTCATAATTTTTCAGCTCCTAGGACCCCTCAGCAGAACGGGGTAGCTGAAAGGAAGAACAGGACCTTAGTGGAAGCCGCTAGAGCCATGCTTGCTGAGTATTCACTTCCAAAATACTTTGGGCTGAAGCGGTGAACACTTCCTGTTATGTGCTGAATAGGGTGAATGTAAGATCAAATTTGAATAAAATACCTTATGAGATCATCAAGGGTAGAACTCCAAACCTGTCCCACCTCCATGTCTTTGGCTGTAAGGTTTTCATTCTGAACAACGGGAAATCATCCTTAGAAAAGTTTGACCCGAAATCTAATGAAGGAGTGTTCTTAGGCTATTCTAGTGTGGGGAAATCCTTTAGGGTGTTTAATAAGAGGACTTTGGTGGTGGAAGAGTCAACTCATGTGGTGTTTGATGAATCTGATCCTAAGGTGACTAGAGTTGAGGAAGAAGAAGAGGTAGAGGAGATTACCCAAGGGGTTGAAAATGCAAATCTGGAGGAAAGGGTAGAACCTCAAATCACATTGGTTAGAGATTTGAGATATTCTTCGAGTCATCCTAAAGAACTGATCTTAGGAGACCCTTCTGAAGGTGTTAGGACTAGGCATGGACTTAGGAAGGAATAAGATGAATGATTCTGGTGTGGTGGTTAGGAATAAGGCAAGATTGATGGTTAAGGGGTATAATCAGATTGAAGGGATTGATTTGAGGAGACCTTTGCCCCTATAGCTAGATTGGAAGCCATTAGAGTGCTACTAGCCTTTGCGTGTTATAAGGAATTTAAGCTATTTCAAATGGATGTCAAGAGTGCCTTTTTAAATGAGGTAATAAAAGGGGATGTTTTTGTATAATAACCCCCAGATTTTGAGAGTTCCCAATATCCAAATCATGTTTATAAATTAAAAAAGTCCTTATATAGATTGAAACAGGCACCCAGAACTTGGAACAAGAGTCTTAGCACATTCCTATTAGAAAGAGAGTTTGTTAAGGGGAGTGTAGACACCACCCTTTTTCTGAGAAGAATAGGGGATGACTTACTCATTGTCCAGATCTATGTTGATGATATAATTTTTGGATCTTCTAATAAATATTTATGTGATGAGTTTTCTAAAATAATGAGTAAGGAGTTTAAGATGAGTATGATGGGAGAATTGTCCTACTTTTTGGGGTTTAACATAAGGCAAATGGATGATGGAACCTTTCTCAATCAATCTAAATACACTAAGGATATTTTAAAAAATATGAAATAGACAAAGCCAAGCCAATCAACACTCCCATGAGCTCCTTTATTCAGTTAGATAAGAATTCAAATAGAAAATCTATTGATCAGAAGAAGTATAGAGGAATAATTGGATCACTGCTTTACTTGACTGCTAGCCAACCTGATATCATGTTTAGTGTTTGTCTTTGTGCTAGGTTTTAGGCTAATCCTATAGAGTCCCACCTGACTGCTGTTAAGAGAATTCTTAGATATCTTTTAGGGACCCCAAACCTAAGAATTTGGTACCCTAGGCACAGCACCTCATTTGAGATTATTGGATATTCTGATTCTGACTTTGCAGGGGTGTAGGGTGGATAGAAAGAGCACTTCTAGAACTTGTCAATTCATAGGACAGTCTTTAGTCTCCTAGTCCAGTAGAAAATAGAACTCAGTTGCACTGTCCACTACTGAAGCTGAGTACATTGCCTTAGGAAGTTGTGTGGCCCAAATTCTTTGGTTTAAGCAACAAGTCTTGGATTTAGGATTACCTGTGGGTATAATTTCTATTATGTGTGATAATACTAGTGCTATCTGTATCTCTAAGAATCCAATCCAACATTCTAGAACCAAACACATTGATATAAGGCATCACTTCATTAGGGACCATGTTACGAAAGGGGACATCGAGCTACATCATGTAGCAACTAAAAATTAGCTGGCTGACATATTTACTAAACCACTGGTCTTTGACTCATTCAGCATTTTGAGGACCGGATTAGGAGTGATTGATATAAATGACTAATTTTGATGACTGCTGATTTCTAGATTTTTTGATTTTTATTCTATTAATGTTAATTAGCTGTTCGATTTGATTATTTGCTTTCAATTATTTTTATTTTTTCTTCTGCTAATTTTTTTGTTAGCCTTGGTGTTATGATGATTTTAGTATTTATGTTGATGTAATTTTCTACCTACTTTTATTTACTGGTTCATCTCTTTTATTTATTATTTTATGCTTTTCAAAATCTGATCACTGCTCGCTACTTCTGATAAATTGGATTTCTGACTGAGAGTTTTACCTTATTTTTATTTGGAAGCTGGTAAGCAGTGATTAATTCCATTGGATCTGTTAAAGGGAAGAAACATTGATGATTGTTTCTCTTCCTCTAACTCCTTTACTTGTGTATTGTTTCTTTTGGATAAATATTCTCTTCAAAATTAAAATATTATTTTTTGAAATAGAGATTTATTTTATCTTTCTACAGTAATCTACATAATAGGAATAGTATTTTCAAAGTCTTGAGTCATTATTATGATTTTCTAAACCAAGTGATTGCACTTATCATACGACGTATGGCTTTTGTTTTGTGAATTACTCTTCCTTATTGTGGAGAGTGTCTCCTATGTCTAGAAGGTAATTTTACAGCTGAGATCCTTTAACGAGTTTGAGAGGGAGAAAGCTTACAAAAGATAAGCAGTGCTCCAAACAAATTGAAAAAGAGGCACAAAATAAGCCCAAAGCTGAAAAGATGCGAAATGTCGCCAAATAAAAAGATACACAAAGTGTATCAAAAATTAAAAGATGCGCAAAGCGCCAAACAAATTGAAAAAGAGGTATAAAATGAGCCCAAACTAAGCTTTCTTCCCTTTTAAATTGTTAAATGTCTTAGAAAAATTCGTGCGCCACTTAATATTTTTAAAAGCTTGAGTTTAAAAATCCTAATTTCTGATTTATTACTTTGTAATACTATTATATCAGATATTTTTCTGGAACGAGGCTTGAAAGGATCTCTTTTTGAATCTAATTTCTTTTCTTCTAAATTGGATTTTTGTTTTGAAAGAGATTTGCATCTATAAGGTGCCCGAGGTGGGAGTTACGAAAGTCAATTTTTCTAATTTTTTCTGGATTTCAGCGCTGTCAATCGTCTTCTTATTGGTTTTTGGATTTAAAATCAAGGGAAAATTCTAATTTACTGGAGCAAATTGATTCAAAAAAAAAATTATTAGTTTTTTGTGTTCTCGTTTCAAGTTTTATTCAATTTGGTTTTGTTTTTTCATTTTACTGTTTGTGTTTTAGGGATCCCTGATCTTTCATCTCCATCCTTCATCTTTTTTCTATTTTCTTCACATCATCCTGGATGATCCAAGAATCATCCTAGATGATCTTCTTTATCCTGGATGATCCAACAATCATCCTAGACGATCAATTCAATTCATCCCCACTTTGATCATACTGCTGAGAAACACCAATTATTGGTGATCGTCCTAGACGATCCTTACATCATCCTGGACGATATGATCCATATCTTCCTGATCTGATCGAATGGCTGAGAATTCGCCAATTATTGGTCATCATCCTGGATGATCCACCACATCGTTACGGATGATCCACGTGCTGCTGACACACTTATTGCACATCGTCCGGGATGATATACCTAATCGTCCTGGATGATACTTTTCATCAACGGTCGTCCCGCTTGACTCCTCGGATGATCACCTGTGTCTAATCATCCTGGACGATCTCTGATCATCCTAGACGATCGACCGCCTTTTTGACCAATCATCCTTGCCGTCATAAATGCTCATATCGTCCTGGATGATCTCGCGATCGTACGGGACGATCTGACCGACTTCTATTTAAACAGCCAATTTCTTCAATTTTTTCCACACATCTCCTTCCACTCTCCCTCACTTATGCTTTCTAATGGCTGGAGGGAATCGTTCTAGGCAAAATGGTGCGAGGTCCTCACGGGGGAATGTTGATCCCCGCTTTCCCAATGCAGCCGATCAGGCTGCCTTCAAGTGCTATCTTGAGGTGGGGATCACACAGTCAAAAATAGTAAACCCTCGCACCCTTACCTATCCTGTTCTCAATCTTTTTGCGCACACCTCCCTCACTTTCATCCTTACCCTTACCTTTCCATTTAGCCTTGAACTTCTTCAAGTTTTCTTCGCCAATCTGCGCATTTCTACTGACTATTCCACCCTCCGCTCCTATGTGAATCAACGTCCAATAGAACTCACAGCCCAGGACTTTCATAACATCCTTCAGCTCTCTATGACTAGCGATAAAATCCACACTCTTATTACTGACCCTGACTATGATTGGAGTGTCGCCAATCACTTTCTTCGAAATACGAATGCACCCTACCACGATAATGCTTGCACTTCCCTCCTTAAGGATACACGGACCATTCAGCACGTCCTTCATTCCTCCGTCAGCCTAAAGGCTGGGGATCGAATTCACATCACCCCGTTACTATCTCTGACCACATATTACATCTTGGCGCACCGGGACTTCAATGCCACTGACCTTCTTATCATCACTATTAGGGATCCGGGTCATAGACGTCGTCCCAATCTAGCTTTAGGACTTATCATTACATATGCCTTGGAAACCAAATATGACCTACAATATCCAGTTCCTCCTAATATCACTCCTTCCTTCTTCACCAATAATTCATTCTATGTACTCTACAACACCCGACTATATCCGGAGCCCACCCCGGATGTTGAGGAGGAAGAGGAAGAAGCTCTTCCCATTCCAGCTGCACCAATTGCACCTGCTCCCCTTTGCATTGCTTCTCCTTTTGACCATCTGGTGCAGCGGTTTGACCAGTGGGAGGCCCGCTTCGATTCCTATGTTGCTGCTTAGGAGCAGCAGCATGCGGAGGATCTACAGCGCTTTACTGACTATGCTGCTCAGCAGCAATAGCAGCACGACCAGGATATTGCCTGGATTCGAGCCCACTTTGCCGCCATTCACAGTTACTTTACACCACCACGGCCACCTCCTCCTTCTGATCAGGATCTACCTCCATTTTAGTTTTATGTTTTGTAGTTATTTTTTTCTGTTTGTACTATTATTTCTATTTTTCTATTTGCCCTCCTCCTTTTATGAGATGTCAAAAGGAGGAGTCAGTTGTAGTAGTTTTTGTTCTTGATTTTATTTGTAATAGTTTTTATTCTTATCTTGTGTTGGTTACTTCATGTGTAGTTGTGTTTCCTGTACTATTTTGGTTGTTCAATAAAATTTGAAAAAAATTATTTTTCGATCTCCTGGTTCTTTTATTTTTTAAACTACTGCACATATGTTTGCCATCATCAAAAAGGAGAAGATTGTTGCAAATCTAGTTTTGATGATGAGAAACAAGTTTTTATTATGTTTTGCTTGGCTAACCCATTTCAGGTACAAAAGATCAAGAGCAACTCAAGCCAACTCAAGATCGGGTCTAAGTGTGTCTAAATATACTGTTTTCCTTTTCTTGAGTCAATTGTAATGTAACTGGTCCCCTAGCTAAGTAACCTTGCACTCACATACTCAGGGGGAGAGCTTGAGTGAATTAGAGTTTCTGTTCAATTTTTGTTCAGATCGTCCTGGAAGATATTCACATCATCCTGGATGATCAAGTATAAAATAAAAACCCTAATTAGGGTGACCAAGTTAAGTATGTCTGATTAAACCGATCATCTTGGACGATCATTACATCGTACGGGATGATAGGCTCAAATTAAAAATTCTCAGCCACTAGATCAAGTTAGGCAAGTTTTATTTTTAGATATTTGGACTGATCGTCCCGGATGATATGTGTATCATCCTGGATGATCCAGTACAATCATGCCTAAATTAGTCTGGGAATTAAGGAAAGAAATTAATATTTGATTCATATGATCATATCGTCCTGGACGATCGCAGGATCATCCTAGACGATTATGATTGTCTAGTGTGTTTTAGTTGTACGTCCAGAGCGGTACTCAGGATGATTTTGCCACTATTTAAACTAATCGTACATGATGATATCTGTATCGTCCTAGACAATTAAGTCATTTTTAGGTTATCCAGCACAAGTTTCTCTGGATGACCAGAGCGATTTTCTGGACGAAATTTCTCAATTTACACTAATCATCCCGGACGATCACAGAATCGTACAGGACAATATGAACAACTTTTTCTGCTGATCGTCCAGAAGAGCCAGATCGTCCAGGTTTAAATAACTAATTTTGAACTGATCGTACAGGACGATCTTGGCCGACCAGTTGAGATTTAGGATAAATTTTGAGCCCTCCTATAAAAGATCTTTTTCTTTCAATAAGAAAAATCTTTTGCCACTTTCCTTTATAGAGAAACCCTAGAGAGAGAGAGTTTGGGAGAGAGAGAGAGATGATCTTGTGAGGGGGAGTTTGTGAGAGATTCACAAAGGTCGCTCCAAGCAAGGATCAGAGTCGTCTTCTCCGTTCATCGTCTCTCGTCTAGTTGGTGTTCTTTATGAGAGGATCGTTCGCAAGAAGATCCAGGTTCTCTGCCCGCTTCAGGAGGAAGCGAAAGGAGGTCAGGTTCTTTGCCTGCTTTAGGAGGAGGCAAAAGGAGTCTTAGGTTCTCTACCTGCTTCAGGAGGAAGCGAAAGGAGGTTAGGTTCTCTGCCTCACCATGTCCGTGAAAAGGAGTTTTTATATAAGCTTCTCCGCCTTGCTGTGGGAGCAGAAGGAGAGTCACTTTGGTTTAGTGCAATACCCGGAGGAGAGGCTCCGGGGAGTGGACGTAGGTTAAGTTGACAGAACCACAATAAAAATCTGGTGTGTTCTTTCTGATTACTTTCTACGATTTAGTTTTCTGTGATTATCAGCTTGGGTGAAATTTGTGTTTAATCTTTTCGTTTGAGTATTTACTTGTTTCCGCTATATATCATAGAAAAGATTTTTACTATTGCTCTCAAATTTTTAAATAACCAATTCACCCCCCTCTTGGTTAGCCTCGGGACTAGTTCATCAGGGCTTAACATCCCTATCAAACTTTCAGCTACTTCTAATTTTAATGCATGCTCACTACTATCTAAATGACATGTAAGTTCTTCTAATTCCTTGAATGCTTTTCTAATTTAATATGTAATGTTTTCAAGGAATTGTGTGCATTACATAGTTCAATATGCTTCTTATTTAATGCATCAAACTCATCTAATAAAGTCATGTGATCACTATCTAAAGTAGAGTACTTAGTAATTAAACTAGCATGCTCTTTTTGCAGAGTAGAAAATTCAGTATTAAGACTAGCATGCATCTTTTTAAGCTTCCTATAAAAATCATGATTTTTTTTCAAAAAATGATAAATAATTCATCAAGAGAGTTGACATACCTCGTCTTGATCTAATTGATCAAGATTATCGTTAGCATAAGACACAAGTTTGTTACCTCCTCCTCTACTTCTTCTCTTGATGATTCTGAGGCAGAGTCGACCCAAAAAGCTTTTTATATTTTTTGCTTGCCCCTTTTATACTTTAGATTCTCTTCACCCTTCTCTTTATTCGAGTGAGTCTTCAGGTTGGTGCAGTTAGCTAGGAGGTGGCATGGTTTCCTGCACTCAAAGAAAATTGTATCAGACGAAACTTTAGTAGATTTCTGGATTTTACCTTTACTCCAGTTATTTTGATGACGCCTCTATTTTTTTTTAGAAAGTTCTTAAACTGGATCATCATCAAGGATATTTCATCATCCTCATCTGCTACAGAACTATCACTATCAGAATCATTTGCTTTTAGTGCTACACTTTTCTCCTTTTTCTTCTCTCTTGCATCACTTTGCCTTTGACTCACTCCTTGCACGTAGGTAATGAGTGACCCAAGCAAATTATCAATAGAATAAACATTTAAGTCTTTAGATTCATTGATTATAGTTATCTTGGCATTATAAAATCTAGGTTAATAATGTAGAATCTTATTATTTTTTTTAGAATTTGATAGTTCTCTACCTAGTGCATGCAAGGATATTACCATCTGGGTGAACCTAGTGTAGATTTCAGATACAGTCTCGCTAGGTTTCATGCAAAAAAGTTCATATTCATGCAAAAGAATGTTTAGCCTAAACTGTTTCACTTCACTAGTTCCCTCGTAGGTGATACACAACCTATACCAAATATCTTTCCCGGTAGTGCAAGTTAAAACTTGCATATAGTCTTCGAATTTTAAGCGCAAAAGAAATAATTCAAACACTTAGCATTTAATTGTGTGAGTTCCCTATCCTCATAACTCTGTTCAGTAAAAGAAATATTAATTTTAACACCATTAACTACATGCGATGGAAGTGAATAGCCTGTTTGAATCATATGCCAAATTCTCTAATCAATGGATTGCAAAAAGATAGGAATGCGTATTTTCCAGAAATTGGAAGGGATATTTTCAAATAGTGG
The DNA here is from genome assembly GCA_019925795.1 of Dendrobium chrysotoxum. Lineage (NCBI taxonomy): Eukaryota > Viridiplantae > Streptophyta > Magnoliopsida > Asparagales > Orchidaceae > Dendrobium > Dendrobium chrysotoxum. The sequence continues at coordinate 29,630,988 of CM034314.1, forward strand.
TGGATACGTTATAGAATAACCCTCTGTAGTGTTACGATTGCCAAAATAAGCCATTGATAAATTTTTCAAAAGTTTTCTAAAATCATGTCTTTGAAATCCCACTCTGATACAACTTGAAAGTTTGTAAAGGTTCTTAAACCTTATGGAACTAGCTCGAGGCTCACCATGAGGGGGGGAGGGTGAATAGGTGCTTTAAAAAGTTTTGTTAACTTCAAAATAACAATAACAATATTTTTGAAAAAATTTTCAGTAATTAAAAATACTAAAACTTAACTGATTGCATAAGAGAGAGATTTTATCAAAAATATTAAATTTTACTATGATAAAATTTTGATCAACGTGATTCAGAAATAATCAACATTTTTCCCAAGCAGCTATGCATGTAAATGATATGTAAGAAATGTTAAAGTGTGAAAAGGAAAAAAATATACCAGAGATTTTTATAGTGGTTCGGTCAACCTTGACCTACGTCCACTCCCCTGCCACTCTAAGTATTGCACTAACACTAAGTGACTCTCATTTTGCTCCCTCAGTAAGGCAGAGAAGCCCTTATAGACTCACTTTCACCAAACCTTTGATGCGGCGGAGTGCTGGATGCTATGTCACCCTCCCGGTGATGGCAGTGGGCCTTGACTCTTTTTTCTCCCTCTTGGAGAAGGCAGAGAACCTCAGCTCCTTTTTCTCTCTCATGGAGAAGGCAGAGAACCACAGCTCCTTTTTCTCCCTCCTAGAGGAGGCAGAGAACCTCGAGAACTGGACTAAGAATCTCTCCCTAGAGAGCTTCCAAAAGACTCACTAAGGCCACAAGAAAGCAAGGGTGCTGCTAGCCAGGAGCAACAGTGTGATCCCCTCACACTTCTTCTCCCTCACGCTCAAGCTCACCTTCTCCTTCCTCTCATAATCCTTGATTTTCTTCTGAAAAGTTCTTATCTCAGAGTTCCTTCTTCACTCACATGTTCCTCTCTTAATTTAGGAGAAAAACTAAAAATATAGCTTTTGTAATAGGCTTCAAGAAACCCTAAAAATTCAAGTTACCTGTCATTATTCATACAATACAATTCAAGTTTGTACAATACAATCTATTTAAAACTAGTCCCTTCCAGTATGATGTAAACAATCATTCAAATAAACTATTCAAATGTTATGAACATATCATACAGTATGATCGATAGATTGTCCAATATGATTTGTTTAATTTCCTCTATTCGTACGGGATGATTCTTGGGACGATTAAAATTTCTCTCTATTAATCCTCCCATACTACTCTCTTTGTACTGTACTATTAGTTCATTTCAAGCAGGTCGTCTAGTACGATATAAATATCGTATAATATGATTAGTTCAAAAATTATGGTTTTGTTTGGTACGATCTCTAGGGCGACCAAATTTTTTATCGACTAATCATTTGTTATAATCAATATCATACAATATGATCAATTATCATTAATTAAACCATGATTTGATTGACTAATTATGGGGGTTAATTTTAGCAAGATTTCAAATATTCGTGCAGTACAATTGAGATTGTATAGTACGATTGGTTCAAAAATCAAATTTTAAAATCTTACTTACACTAATTTGGTGGCTAGGGTTTTTAGATCATAACAAATCATACAATATGATCAAGATTATATAGTATGATTAGTACATAAAAAATTAATTTTTATAATTAGCTGTTAAGCCTATTTTTAGATATCAATCGTACAGTACAATTAAAAGTTGTACAGTACGATTTAGTTAAAAAAAGTTTAACTTTAAAAATATTTTTCTCTCCCCTGTGTGTGTGTGCATGGTCACCCAAATTGCATACACTCTTATGTGGCCAAACTCAAGAAGTAAAAAATAAAGAAATTAAGATTACATAAACTTTTACATCCTATTCTACCTAATCTTGAGTCTTTAGTAGTCTTGAGCGGTGTATATCTTACCTAAAATGTTAGTGCTAACAGACAAAAGAAATATCTAAAATATTTAGTGAGAAAAGCAATAATTCAATCAGTAATATTTTTCATCATCAAAATTATCGACTAGGAATCCTGGATTGCAACAATGGTGAGCTTTGGATTTTTGTGATTTGAATTTTCAAAGTCATGTGTCCATTTTGGACTCATAACTTTGAAACTTCATAACTCTTAGAATACTTAGAATTTTCTTACAAATTTTCTATGAGTGTTGTTATTTGTGTACGGATCAATTAACCATTAATTTTATCTAAATTCAGTTAGTGTAGCTCTAATATAATATTAAAGTTATAAATGCATTTAGCTTTGATAATTAATTTTGAAACCTAGGAAGGATTTGATGAGCCCATATTTAGTGGGTTTGAAGCATATTTATTAATGTACTTATGTTTCAAATTTCACTATATTTGGAGTTTATTTAGTTGTCATTTAGTGAACCAAAGATTCATGTACATAATTGACCTAGGATCTTTAAAAATTCATAATAAATCTATATTAAATACAAAAAATACATTTAAAATATAAAAATTCTTAGAATTAAAAGCTTAATAAAGAAAAAATAAAAGTCTATCCAAAATAAAAAAAAATTTAATAATCAAGAAAATGTAAGAATTGATTTAAATAAATAATTAAAAAATATTAAAATTCCAAATAAACTTCAAACACTAAAAATCTTCCTAGGAGTCATAACTAATATTTAAGAAAATTTTTAAAAGGTTTGGAGCTGATTTGATACAAAAATAAGAAAGGCATTCTAATTAAATAATTAAAGAAATGCATTTAATCACCAAAATTCAAAAATTCATAACTAATTATAAAAAACTCTAAATCCAGCAAACTCAATGGCATTGGACTTATCTCTGGGTCTAAGATTTATGAAAAATATAAAATCTCTAGAAGTCATTGTAAATAAAAAAGTCAACTATTTAGTCAAACTTAATATATAAAAGTATATTAAACTTGTAAAATCCTTAACTAATTATAGAAAAATCCAAATTAAGCAAACTCAAAGGTATTAAATTCATAATTAGATCTAGTATTTATAAAAAAATTCTTGAGAATACTAAAAATTAAAAAGCCAACAAATTAGGCAAACATTAAATGCATTAAAATATTCAATAAAATATGAAGACTCAATAAATCATTAAAATTTTAGTAAATCATCAGCCTATTGAATTAAATCAGATAACAATAGTAAAATAGATAGTCAACACACTACCAATAATATTTTATGGATGGACCACCTCAGGCTATGGGGATACGTGTCCTAAGTAGACTTTAATCCTCATGCCCTTTGTGGCAATAATTTCATGAATGGATATAACATAATGTAAGCATTAAGTTATAATCTTAATAAATCAGCAATCAATTAAATAATTTAATTAAAAATTATTATTAAAATACTTAGATATTATAGCTTTCATACCCTTATGCTTGATTCCTTTCAAAAGAGAAAATATATATTAGATTAGAAGCTTTAATGACCAAAATACTTAATTAAAATGAAGGACTATATGCTATCCATCTACCCCAATTTTGAAGGACTAGTAGCATTACAAATATGAATGTAGGACTTGCTAATCAATAGCTTCTGACTCTTAGAAGTGGTTAAGCACTATATTACATAAAATATAAAATTAATAATTATAACAAATAAAATTCTCTTTAAATTAAAATTTAAAATATATAAATCATTAAATACTTAAATTCAAACCACCCTTTAAAGACCTTAAATAAATCAAATTAATTATAGGTAATTTTAAATTGATAAAACCTAGGACCTATCCAAGCCACACAAACTTTATATATACACTTAGATGGTTTACTAGGATAACCAACTCTAGCTTAGGCTAGGCCGATGATTTGATTTAGTTTACTTGGAGTGCCTTGCCTGGAGGGTACTCATATTTGTTTATTTATTTTCTATACTCTCGATGTCATATTTATATTTTCTTGGTGCACTAGAGTTTAGGGTGAAAATTGTGAGCCATAAATTTTTATTTCCATTTTTTGTATATATATATATAATTGCACACACTTCACCATTTCATATATGCATTTTTATAACTGCTCTTTTATACTCTTGCAAAGTAGAATCTATATAGGAAATGATGTAAAGGCAAATGTAAAAGTAATCATATAATTATTTTAGATATTTTTTATAGCTAGATCAAGTTGTACAATATCAAGAGTTATAAAAGATTGAAAAAGATTCTTTTTCTTTTGATGATCATTATATTTTGGAATACTATAGAAGATTCAACAACCCAAATTATATACACCCCTCAATCTTTTCATATTCCTTTCCCATTCTGCTCTCCAAAGTTAAAATAAAAAATCTAAACCTAAATTTTAATTATAATTATAGAATTTGCAATCTAAAGCATATGCATTGAAATCTTAATAGCCCAAACTTTTTTTTTAAATCTATAGGAATCTAAAAACTTTAGTCTTCATTTTAATCAAGAGTATTCTCTTAGGAGATGTAATTAACTATAGGGGCTTGCCCTTACAGAAAGTTTAGAACCCAAAATTAAAATAAACCCTACTTTAGTTTCTTTTCTAAGACAGGGGAAAAATTTTTAAGCAAATCTCAAGTGGCAATAAGAAAACTTTGTCCACATGAGTGTATTCATTATGGGAGATGACATTCTAGTTAGTGTTACCTATTAGTAGGGCAATATTTTTTATGTGGATAACAAGGACACAAGGTAGAGGATTATTCTTAGAGAGAATTTAGAGGAAGAACTTATTTTGGAGCAGGATATCCTAGGCAGACTGAAGGATAGAGGACTGTAGGATTGAGAGCACAAAGTGAAAGATCTACGAATAGGGCTGATGATAGAGTTATCAATGGTACTAAGATGGAGTTTGTTATACCAAGAATGAAAATACCTACTCTAGTGATGCCACGAGTATATACCATGCATTATGAAGAAGGACAATAACAACCTGAGTGTTTGATTGGTAAGATTTTTTATTTTGAATGATTAAGTGACATGATATTTCATTTCATACTGAATTCTTTGGTAAAGGTTTAGTTTGATTTTATTCAGTTTAGTTTTTGAAATGAATTTGTTTTGTATTAGTTTTATGCCTGAATCCTTAAGGGATATATTAGGGATGATATTTTTCTAAGGTGGGTAGATTGTAATAATCTAAAAAGTATTAAAATAAATTTGAAATGAGAATTTGAGTTTTTATTTGAACTAGAACATTAGGTGCTGTACCTGTGTATGCTGCAGCATTATGCTTTAGAGCACAATGGAACGAAAAATTGCCACCACGGTATTAAAGGTTATGTTCTAATGTAATTTTGATTCAGCATGCAGTACAACAGTGTTGGCTTTCTTAGGCACTATGGTGGCACATTTTGATACATGTTTTAAATATATTAAAATGTCATTTTCTCTATTCCCTCACACCCTCACCTCACTCAATCATGACTTACCTTGTAAGGAAAGAAGAGAAGGGGAAGGAAGGAGGAGAGAGGAAGGAGAAAGTTGGGTTTTTGAATATTGGTTAACTTCGTCACTTTTATAATAATTCTATAGATTACTTTAGGTGACTTCTCTCCTATTTTATTTTTAAAGATTTTGATTTGGATGAGAAAAGTGGAGGGTTGCATTAGGTAGTCGACAACCAGCATAAAACTTATCAAATAACAATGGCGTGAATCCTTTAACACATTGTGTTAATACTAGGGCATTACTTTAAGTGACACCTTTTATGGCTTGAATTTAGCGAGAATTGTGCAAGGGCCACTACATCGGCACTCGAGTGCAATTTTCAATAAGCAAGATTTCCTACATCATGGATAGAAGTGGGCAAAGACGCTAATCCATAAAACTAGAATTAGGATAGGATCTTAGAATATAGGTTCTATTAAAGGAAAATTAATAGAATTAGTAGATATTAAGGTTCATATGCATATAAATATTATATGCATTCAGGAAACTAAATGGGTTTGAGAGAAAGCTAAGGAGGCTTATAGTTTAGGATTTAAACTTTGGTATTCTTGTAGGAGTCGTATTAGAAATGGTGTATGTGTAACTATAGATCAAGGTTTGAAAAATAATGTCATTAAAAATGATGAAATTGGAGATAAAATTATAGCTTTAAAGATTATTTTTGATGTTAATATTATTAATATTATGAGTGCTTATGGTCCTCAAATATGTTTGGATATGTGTTCAAAATTAAAATTTTGAATGACTTAAAAGAATTAATACAAAAGATACCTCTTGAAGAAAGGATTTTTATTGGAGGAAATTTAAATGGACATGTTGGTAGAGATGTAGATGATTTTAAGACCATACATGGTAGCTATGGGTTTGGAGTGACCAATGAAGGTGGTAAGACCATATTAGATTTTATTTTAGCTTATAATTTTATAATTGTTAATACATTTTTTAAGAAAAGAGATGAACATCTCATCACCTATAAGAATAGATATAATAAAACTTAGACTGATTATTTTTTTATTAAAAAAGATCATTTAGGTTACAAAGAATATAAAGTTATTATGAGTGAAAGTTTATGTACCCAATATCACTTATTAATTTTAGACTATAAGATGAACATGCTAAATATGAAATATAAAATAAAATATTATTCTATGATGAGATGGGGGCATTTAAAGAACAAAAATAAAAATATTTTTGAAAATAAGATTTGAAGTCTTAAGATTTTATCTGTGCATTAGGAAGCTAATGTTATATGGGAAAAAGTAGCTAGGGATATTAAGAATATTACAAAGGATATGCTTAGAGTATCAAAAGTAAAAGCTCCAAAATGTAAAAATAGTTGGTGGTGGAGTAAAAATGTTTAAGAAAGTAAGAAAAAGAAGAAGATTTGTTAAACATATTAGTTTAGATGTAAAAACTCTAATAATTGGTAAAACTATAAAGAGGCCCAGTATAAGAAAGCAATATGCGATGCAAAGTTTTAGCTTTAAATGTTTTATATAATAGATTAGATACTAAGGAAGGTGAAATATATATATATATATAAGTTAGCCAAACTAAGAGATATGAGTAGTAAATATTTAGTTCAAGCAAAATATATTAAGGATGAAGATCAAAAAGTTCTTTCGTTATTTGAGGATATTCAATAAAGGTGGATGTGATATTTTGCTAAGCTTTTCAATGAAAATTGTGAGAATTTGATTGACTTTAGTAACCTTAGATCTCACAAAAATATATATTTTTATTTTTATCAAAGTATTAATAAAATTGAAGTTAGATCGGCTTTAAAGAAAATGAAGTGTGAAAATGTTATTGGACCTGATGATATTCTAATGGAACTATGGAAATGCTTAGGAGATGAAGGAATTTCTTGGCTTAAAAAACTTTCTAATATTATTTTGAAGACTAAAAAAAAGCTAAATTAGTGGAGAATGAGTGAGTTGATTCCTATTTTTAAGAATAAAGGTGATGCACAAGTTTATAAGAATTATAGAGGAATTAAGTTAATGGGTCATACTTTAAAATTTTGGAGAGAGTTATGGAGCATAGACTACATTGTGATACTAATGTTTCTCAAAATCAAAATGGATTCCTGTCAGGTAGGTCTACTATAGAAGCTATACATTTATTGAGAGGTTTGATGGAGAAGTGTAGATAGAATAAGGAGGATATATATATGATATTTATTGATTTAGAGAAAACATATGTTAAAGCTCCAAGAGAAGTGCTATAGAGAGTTCTAACAAAGAAAGGGATTAATAATGCTTATATTTAAGTCATTAAGGATATGAATGCATGAGTTATTAGTTGTGTTCATGTACCAGATGGTTTGACCAAGTATTTTCCTATTTCAGATGGATTACATCAAGGATTATTATTAAGCCCGTAAGCCCATATCTTTTTGATTTAGTCATGGATGTCTTTACTAGACATTCACAAAAGGATGTATCCTGGTGTATGATTTTTGCTAATGATATTCTTTATATTGATAAGACTACAGAGGGAGATGAAGGTAAACTTGAATTATGGAGCTCAACCTTAGAGTCTAAAGGTTTTCATTTAAGTAGATCTAAAATCGAATACATGGAGTTTAATTTTAGTAGTAATAGATCTAGTGGGGGGATTGTGACTTTGGGCTATCAAGTCATTAATAAGAGTACACTTTTTAGATATATTGGGTTTATTTTCTAGAGTGATGGTGAAATAGATGGGGATAATATCAGTAGAATTCAAGTTGGATGGTTGAAGTGGAGGATTGCATTAGGATTATTGTGTGATAGAAAAGTACTCCTCAAACTTAAGGGAAAATTTTATAAGATGATGGTGAGACCTACAATGATTTATGGCATAGAATTTTGGCCATTAAAAAAGATACATAATATTAAGTTAAGTGTTGCAGAAATGAGGATGCTTAGGTGGATGAGTGGCCTTACTCTTAGAGATATGATATAAAATGAGTATAGACATGAAAAGGTTAGAGTAGGTCTAGTGGAATATAAGTTAAAGAGTGTCGCCTTAGATGGTTTGGTCACATAAAATGGTGACCTTCCGATGACCTAGTTAGAAGAGTAGATGTATTAGATTTGGCTTATGTTGTAAAAGGTAGAGGTAGACCTAGGTTGGCTTTGTCAAAAAAATATTAAAATTGACTTGTCTTTATTAGATTTAAATGAGAATTTGACTCTTAACAGGGCTTAATTAAGAAAATGGATTCATGTAGCTGACCCCACGGTGGGATAAAGGTTTGATGTTATTATTATTGTTGTTGTAAAGATTTTGATTTGGACCTTTGGAATTCTTCTAAAAATGATTTAATCATATTTTCTATAGATTTAATGAACTTCTTTTATGTAACATTTTATATGTTATAGTAGAGATTATTATAGATATTTTGACTAGTTGATTTTGTAATTTTAATAGATAAATTGGTAATTATTGCATTTTGTATAATTTGCATAGAATTGTAATTATGGTATTTTGATACAAGTGTACTATTAATATAATTATTATGGAAGAATTTGGGCATGAGATTGGGTAATAGCTAGTTACTAGTATTTTTGGTAATAATATATATGAAAGTAAATAATGACTGGTTATCTACTAAAGTTGGCTTGAGACAAACTGGCCTATACAGGATGGTGGGCTGATGGGCATTCCATTAAATATTATGCTTTGGTGCCATTGTCTACAGATTCATGTGATTGTTAACTATGAGTTATAAGGAGATGATTATTGTGCCAATAGGCAAAGAGTAACCACTCTGTTTAGTAAGCCAACGGTAATTGATTTACTTATTAGAAAAACACTGCTAAACCAAAACTCCTTACTTATTTAATATGATTACTAGGATGCATTTATTGTACTAATTCATTATCATTACACTATTTTGTTATTATCATACTATTTTTTTATTTCTACTATAGATTTTATAAATATTATTACGATACTAATACTAATATGATGTTACTATTACTGGCCTATTACTATTGATTCAATGTTAACAATTTATTATTACTAAGCATGAGATTCCTATTACAGAGTATGTGATATAAGATATTGATATGATACTCATATAGAATGATTGAACATCATTTGTATACTGATTTAATAATTTTACATTATTATGGATTCTGAAAGTCTTTATAGATGCTTCAATTTTATCAATTTATATGATTTTCCTATTGATTGGTTAATAGAGCTACTATGTATGAATTCCATTCATATTGGGTTTACTGATTTTTAAATTTTACTTATTTTGTACTGCACAATTTTACTATCCTGTATACTTTATTGGTTTATCAATTCACAGATTTTATTGTATATTATGTAATTTACTATTTTTGCATATATTCATGATCATATTGACTACTATTATTATGAATTAAATGGTCACATGCATGCTATTATCTTACTTAGCTTTGAGGTTAGTTGTAGGAATTTAGTTACCTGTTGAACTTTCTAACTCTTCTAACTCATTATATGTTCTTTGAAATTTAAATGATTTCAATTAGAGAAGAGGACCGGGAGTGCGAGACTGATTAATTATAGAATTCCTCAAATTTTACTATGATTATATTTCTTGTTATCTTTTAGTTTTTCTTTCATACTTAAGAGTGAGAAGACATATTGTTGTATTTATATGACTCCTAGGTATTGCACATAATTTTTGGATAGTGAATATAGATGTAAATTATTATTTTCATTAATAAATTTGTTTTTGTTGATATTTATATATTGAAATAAATTAGGTGGCTCTAGTTGTTACATAAAAGATAAAAAAGAAATAATTCTTTCAAATTAGATTATAGGTGTAAAATAATCAGAGCAGATAAAAAATAACTATCAAAGATGATTTATTATGGACTCTATATTAATTGGGGCCTCTAATGTTGTAGGAGTCAGCATAGAAGTCATTTTGAAATATTCAGCAAGAACAATACTTTCTTATGATATTAAATTAATTTTCAAATCATAATTAACTATGTTGAGCATGAAGCATTAATCATTGGCTTATGGTTTATTTTAGGGATGGGTGCAAAGTACTTAACAACATTCTCTATCTTTTCTTGTTAGTTATTTAATCACTGGGTAGTAGGAAGTAAGGGAGAAAGCTCTTTAGAAATAATTATTTAAAATCAAAATGAAATTAAAAATTGGAATATTTCAAAATTATCCTTAGAGACCACAACCATATGTTGAATTTTTGAACCCCATGAGCCAAAAAGTTTATATGAGATTTTGATGATCATAAATATTATTGGTTGTTTTGATATTTGGCTAATAAGTTTGTTTGTGTAGACATTCTACCTTAATTTTTACATATATATTAAAAAGAATGCTAATATGAGTCTAGAAAAATAAATATGATGTAAATCAAATGTTAAAGAAGTTTAACTCATCCCGAGCATAGCTCAACGGACAAGTATCAATATGGAATATAAATCTTCAAAGCTAAAAAACATTATTGAAAATGTAGAATTTATAATTTTATATTTGAGTCATATATTCCTGCATGTTTCAGGTATATGATTGATGTAAGATAATTTAGTGCACACATGAGAGTATAATTAAGAAAAAATAATTAAAAATTATATTTAAAATTTTTTAACTAAGATAATACTTGGCAATCATATTATATGATGTGGAGGTCATGTTGTATAATGGGCATACTATATTTGGTATTTATGTAAGATCAAGTCATATTGATGTTTGGAAAATTCTGAAGTAAAAATCTTAAACATTTCATACTTCAATGCCAATCATATTGTAAGATCATTTAAGTATATTTTATAAACATGATATGCTTCTTACGTTAATTCAATCAATCAAAATATTGAACTGACCATATTATAGATACCATCTTGATGTACAATGATGTAAGAAATTTGCCTAAGTAAGAAGTGTAACCATGAGGGATTAAAATTAAGTTCATGTAAATAAATCATGTTGTATGAATTGATTGGCAAGTCTGTTCAAATAGATAGGATTGTTTCTTGAAATTACTTGAATAAACTAATAATAATGATGTACTATCATGCAATTGTACTATACAATTGGGCTAAAATTTTTTATTGTAGCAATTTAGGGTTTCTTATTAATACTACTTAATATAAATATCCTTCTACTAACCATAAAATGTATTGAGGGTATTGTTACCTAATAACTTTGGGAAAAAAATAAATATATTTTGCTATATCTCTTGATTTTTTATTTTTCACCACTAAAAGAGATATCTCTGTATAAACTTATGCACCTTTAGTTATTTTCCCTTGATCATTTGAGTTGAGATTCCAATTTTTTTATTTATGAGCTCTTATAAGATAATTGAAAGAGATCTATTGATCTCTTAAATTTTCCTCTTATGTTATAGAGACTAGTTGGTGGGTTAGGGTAGCTATGTTTTCCTTTGAAAGAGAAGAGGCATATGTTTTCTCCATTACCCATGAAGGAGAGAGGCTTGTCTGCCTTCTATTGAGCAAAATGAGTGAGTTTATCAAAAATATCAAGTAAAAATGATTGATGAGTGGATATGGGTTGTAGGCTGAGCCACTATAAAATCTAGTTTGGCTCCTATTTATTTTTTTCTTTATTCTATTACATCACTAACAATATTAATGATGTGATTTAGGTGTGTTAAAGTTTTTAAAAAATTAACCTTGAAATTTTTCATCTAAAAATTTTAAAAAGACACTAATTCACCATTACTTCAATTGGTATTAGAGTGGTTACTTGCTCAATAAATTTAACCACCTCATGTTGATCCTTATAATAACTAAAATTTTATAAACAAATTAATATGGACAAAATCTGGCTAAGTTGTGCTGCGAGACTAGCCTGAGTGGCCTTATGACATTGTGCTCTTATGTTTTCAAGGAAATAAATGAGTATAGTGGTGTTATGTCCTTGGTGTTGTAGTGTTGGGTTAGAAAAATTAATTTTTTGTAAAGTACCAATTTTCATTACATTAAAACCTCACCAAACCATCTCCCTCCCCTATTTTTCATTGATTGGCTTAGAGAGAAGAGGGGAGAAGGAAGAGAAGGAAGAGAGGAGATAGGAGAGAAGAGAGAGAAAGTCCCTTCTTAAGTTAATATTATTCATGGCTCTTCTTTTGAAAAGTGCTTTCATCATGGTAAATAACCCTAATCCTACTTCTATTTTAATGATATCATTTTTGGCATATTTTCTTCCTTCTAGAGATAATTAAAATGTAATATCTCTCATTTTAATGATCTTGAATCATTTAATTTTTTATTTATGGTAGATATCATTATCGTAAGTATTTTGACTGTTTTAAATTTTACAAAGTGTTTTTATTTATATGCCATTTTAATTAAAATGAGTAGTATGATATTAAATATAAAATTATTAAGAGTCAGTGTACATTACTTTTGGACATGAAGTACATAATATATATTCATTTACTATCCATTTAGTCAAACATGTATTTTTAGCCTATGATAGGCATATTCATGAGTATTATGATACTTGAACTTGGTGTATATGATATTTGCTATTATGACCTATATGATGTGAAATGTGTGTAAAAGCAAGAAAGGTTAACAAAAAATGGTTTATTTATTCAGTTTAATTGGAGACATGTTACTAATATATGAGAGGGAGCTGACGGACTTTCATTTAAAATAGCTTTATGGTGTAAACATAAATGACATGAAAATTGAGTTATAAGGATATTATGAAAGTTCGATAAGGATTTTAAGCCTAAGTGAACTTGTCCCTAAGCACACAAATGCGAAGAAATATTATCTCTTAATGCGGAACCAATATTATCTCATAATGCAGAATCTAATAAACTTTTCAAGAGTTACAATAATGGTGATGATAATTTAATCAACACAACATAATACTAACCACATATTTCCACCAAGCAATTATCACAGAATTAAAATGCAAAAAATAAGAAATTAGAACAAACACACCAGAGATTTATAGTGGTTTGGTTAAACCATGACCTAAGTCCACTCCCCGGAGTCCTCCTCTTTAAGTATTGCACTATCACTATAGTGTCTCTACTTTAGCGCCCACAGCTAGGCAGAGAAGCCCTAACAAAATCTCTTCGACGAACCTTGTGCTGCAGAGGACCATAATCCTTTTCACCCTCCTAGTGAGGTAGAGAACTTGGAATCCTTTTCACCCACCTGGTGAGGCAGAGAACCTTAGAATCAGTTTCACCTTCCCTGGTGCGACGGAGTAGCCGAGTCCTTTGTCACCAAAGATATCTTCTTCCCCAAAATATCCCTCAAGACAAACCTTAACACATGGAGGAACTCAGGTGTAAGTTCACCAGGGCAACTTTGTGAACCCCTCTCACACTCTCTTAAAACCCATAAGGATCGTCTCCCCCTCTCAAACTTCACCCTTTTCTCACTAGCTCAAGGCTCTCTCTTCAAGCTTTCAGAAGGAACAACTCAATAAATGGCCAAAAGACTCTTATAAAGTCATATGCGAAAGCATCTATAGAGGGCTTCAAGAAACCCATAAAAATTAATTCTATCATCTCTAATCATCCAGTATGATCATATATCATACAGTATGATTAGTTTAATATATTCATGTTAGTATTATATGAAGAGTAATTAACTATATAATAAGTTCAATTATTTGAGTTGATCGTTTAGTGCAATATATGCAACATCTAGTACAATTAGAACAATCAAATTTGATTATCATCTTGTACGATTAGTGGTGATAAATTATCGTCCCCTATAGGATTCATGTCATATAGTACAATTTATATAATCATAAAGTACGATCTCACTGGACAAATTAATCCAAATTTAATCCTTAATTATAGGATTAATTTAGGCAAGATTTGAAAACATTGTACAGTATGATACCTATCATATAGTACGATTAATACATAATTTGTATTTAAAAAATTGGCTAAATAATGATTGGCAGCTATGTCCATGATTTTACTAATTGTCCTGTTTGATCAAGATCATCCAGTACGATTTGTTCAAAAGTACTAATTATCATAATTAGATGATTTAATAATTTTTCTGACTAAATGATCTGTAGTACAATATATATCATACAGTATGATTAGTTCAAAAAATTTCTCTTCAAATTTTCTCACTACCTCACTCCCTTGAGTGAGTGTGTGTGTATAGTCACCAGGCTAGCATTCAACCTTACAAGACTAGACTCAAAAAATTGAAAAATACATAGAATTTTATAGACTCTTTCAATATGCTCTATTCTATCCAATCTTGAACCTTGAATCTTAATTGACTGGTGCTTAATATACTTGAAATATTAGTACACACAATAACAAATATGTAGTGCAAACACTACGAGACATAAATATATAATAAGTAATGTTTGTTATCATCAAAACAATAAACTCAGAAGCCTGAGTTACAATAATCTCTCCCTTTTTAATAATAATAAATATTATTGGTTGAATTTGCAAAGTAACATTATTTTCTCTTAATCTATCCTTCACTAAGAGAATTATATTTAAAAAATAGGGTAAAATATTAATATTTTATTTTTTTTTAATTTTTTAATTTTAAGAAAAAATTTGAAACTAAATAACAAATGCAACCAATGCAACAAAATACCTTCTCCCCCTTTTGACATCACTAAAAAGGGGGGAAAATACAACACCTAAAATTGAACTATATGCAGAAGGAAATTAGAACATACAATCATACAAAAAAATAATTCATAAACCATAAATCAGATAAACAAACACATAAAATAAATAAACAAACACACAAATAAATACACAAATAGATAAATAAATACATAAACAGAGAAACAAATGCACAAACATATAAATAAAACTTTATACCTTATCAGAATTACCAATCGAATCCTTGACTATTTAGTATAAGTTTGTTACCTCATAATCTTGCTTTTATTCTGATGAGTTAGAAGCTAAGTCTGCCTAGGAGATCTTTTTCTTCTTTTCATTTCCCCCTTTCGTAGTTGGCTTATCCTCACCCTTTTTCTTTACAGGGTGTTTCTTAAGATTGGGACATTCATATTTAAGATGTCCATGTTTTGAACATCCAAAGCAAATAATTTTAGAAGCAAACTTGTCAAATTTACTATTTTACCTTTGCTCCACTTTTGTTCATGCTTGTGCTTAAGCTTCAGGAAACTTTTGAATTGACTTGTTATACGCTCACTCTCATCATCTTTTAAGCCATTCTTATCTATGCCTTTTGCTTTTAGAACTATAGCCTTTTCATCACCTGCATCCAAAAGTCTTTGACTCAAACTTTACTTATATGCAATGAGTGAGCCGATCAGATTATTAATAAAACAAGCATTCAAGTCATTCTATACACATATAGTAGTGACTTTGCCATCAAATTTATCAGGTAGACAATATAAAATTTTTTTGTCCTTTTCTAAGTTTGAAAGTTCTCTACCTAAATCATGTAATAAAGTCACTATATAAGTAAATCGAGTATACATATCTAAGACAGTCTCATAAGGTTTCATGCAAAAAAGTTCATAATCATGCAATAGTAGGTTCAACCTAGATTATTTGACTTCACTAGTGCCTTTGTATGTAATATATAGTCTATCCTAAATATCTTTGCCATTGGTACAGGTAGAAACAATCATATAATCTTCAAATTTTAAGGCAAAGAAAAAGCTATTCAAATATTTAGCATTTAATTAAGCAAGGACTTGTTCTGCTCTACTCCCTTTATTAAAAGGAATGTTAGTTTTCACACCATTAATAATACATGTCAGTATAGAATATCTATATTGAATTATATGCCACATCCTAAAATCAATGGATTATAGAAATGTAGACATACGAATTTTCCAAAAATTAAAGGGAATATTCTCAAATAATTATGGGCGAGCAATAGAGTAGGTGTTTCTTTTCCCTAAGTGTGCCATTTATCATCTTTCTCTAGGTTTTCTAAAACACTATTTTGAGTACCTCTATGATACCAATTGAAAGTTTGATAAGAATGTTAAGCCTAAGTGAACTTGTTCTTAGGCACACTAATACGGAAGCAATACTATCTCTTAATTAGAATCTAATAAAATTTTTAAGAGTTATAATAATGGTTATGAAAATTTAATCAACACAATGTATGACTAACCACAGATTTCCACCAAGCAATTATCATAAAATTAAATTTCAAAAAGTAAAATGTCGAAATAAGAAATCAGAGCAAACACACTTGAGATTTATAGAGGTTTGGTCAAACCATGACCTATGTCCACTCTCTGGAGTCCTCCTCTTTGAGTATTACACTATCACTATAGTGTCTCTCCTTTAGCACCCACAGCTAAGAGGAGATGCCCTTACAAAATCTCTTCCACCAACCCAATATGATAGAGGATAGTAATCCTTTTAACCCGCCTTATCCTTTTCACCCTACTAGTGAGGTAGAGAACCTTGGAATCACTTTCACCTTCCCTGATGCGGCAGAGTAGCCGGGTCCTTTGTCAATAAAGAGATCTTCTTCCCTAAAACTTCCCTCAAGAAAAATCTTGACACATGGAGGAATTGAGGTGCAAGTTCACAGGAGCAATCATGTGGACCCTCACACACTCCCTTGAAACCCACAAGGATCTTCTCCCTCTCTCAAACTCTACCCTTTCTCTCCCTAGCTCAAGGCTCTCTCTTCAAGCTTTCAGAAGGAACAACTCAATGAATGGCAAAAAAACTTACTAAGTCTTATGAGAAAGCTTAAATAGAGGGCTATAAGAAACCTTAAAAATTTAACTCTGTCATCTCTAGTCATCTAGTACGATCCCATATCATACAGTATAATTAGTTTAATATATTCCTGTTAGTATTGTACAAAGAGTAATGAGCTGTACAATCAGTTCAGGTATTTAAGCTGATTGTCCAGTATGAAGTATGCATCATCCAGTACGATTAGTATAATCAAATTGGATTATCATACTGTACGATTGGCGAAGATAAATATCCTCCCCTATAGGAATTGGGTCGTACAGTACGATTTATATAATCATACAGTATAATCTCACTGGACAAATTAATCCAAATTTAATCCCTAATTATAGGATTAATTTAGGCAAGATTTGATAACATCGTACAGTATAATACCTATCGTATAGTATGATTAGTACATAATTTGTATATCTAAATATTGCCTAAATAATAATAGGCAGTTAAATCCATGATTTTAACTGATCTTCATGTTTGATAAAGATCATCCAGTATGATTTATTCAAATAGCATTAATTATCATAATTAATCAATTTAATAATTTTCTGATTAACTGATTGTATAGTATGATTAATATTATATAGTATGATTAGTTTAAAAATTTTCTCTTCTGATTTTTCTCACACCTCACTCCCTTGAGTGTGTGTGTGCATAGTCACCATGCTAGCATACACCTTTATAAGACTTGACATAAGAAAATAAAAAAATACATAAATGAATTTTATAGTCTCTTTTAGCATGCCCTATTCTACCCAATTTTGAGCTTGAATTTTCATTGATTCGTGCATGATGTACCTATAATATTAGTACACACAATATTAAATATGCAATATAAACACAAGGAGGCATAAAGATACAATCAGTAATATTTGTTATCATCAAAACCATAAACACAGAAGCCTGAGTTGTAGTAGATTAACTAATATGATATAATATGATACACTTATGAGAAGAAAGTGATGACTTTTATATGAAAGCCACCTGACTTATGAAATTTGATACGAAATTAATTTCTAACTCCAGGATTTATATAATTTAGGCTAATTCCATTAGGATTTTCCTATATACTTGGATAAAGAAAAAATACCATAGGTACCCAGATGTCTTATCTTTTTTATATATACAACTGATACCAACATACATGATAAATTACACAAGTGGTACGATATGAACATAATGCAGGGTATGATTGATATAGGTATTTGATAAGAATGATAAGAATGATACAAGGGCATATGATATGTTTGATATCTTCAATTGATACATTATAGTTATATATGATACAATAGATAATATATGTGCCTTGATATTATTTGATATGCACAAAATATAAATAAAATATATGATAGGTATACTAATTCACATGAAATGGCATTTAAATATAGGTGAAAGGCATTTATTATAGGCATATATAGATTTTTTATAGGCTTATTACATTATACTTGACATGAGTATAGGAATGACATGTCACAAACCGACCCAATCTAACCCATAGATAGAATAGGTCCTATCGTATTGGTTTGTAATAGGCCAATCCCAGGATCTAAGTTTTTGAAACTATTCAAATTTTTTTCCTTCTTCCAATATAAACTTTAAAATAAATAACATATCCTAAAGCTGTTTATAACTTATGAAGTAAAAAAAAAATACTCATAAATAAAATGTCATTCATTTATCACCAAAATGTAAATAGAATAATCATACTAAAGTACTTGGCTACAGACATACTAAAGTACTTGGCTACAGACTAGGATATCAAACATAGTAGATTAAAAAATAGTGATGATTGTATAAAAAGTAGAAATAGAAATAACTACACTAAAGATGAAAAATAGAAATACCCATACAAAATAAGATCAAATCCTTATACTACTCAATAGGATCTTTCCCTTCTTTGGACTCTAAAAATAGAAGGTAGAATAACTGCAAGCTATCACAGCTTAGTATGCCATATTTACCAATCTAAATTTCCTAATAAATTCTTTTTTAAACATTTAACTTAATGGTAAAAGAAATAAAATAAATAATTATGCTGAGATGAATAGGAATTATGGTCATAATAAATGTAACTAGCATTACTGAGAAAGTAAATAAACAAATAGCTAAAAGTAATAGATCCTCCTCAGACACTTTGCTTTCCTTAAGATAAAATTTAAATTATTATGCCCTTATGCCTCCAAACATACATAATTCTGATAATTCTAACCCTTATGCCTCCAAACAAAGAATTCAAAGAATTCTAACCCTTACAGGCCCTAGTAGATAGAGTGAGTATAGAGCACTACAATATGCCCTTTGCACCAGAATGTGCATTTAGGACCATAATAAAACTTCCTCCATCCACACAGATCTCCACAAAGTCACCAAATTTAATCATATAAGTGCAAAATTCATTGCAATATAGTCAGTAAAACATAATTAAACTCTTTTTAGAATTTCATGAATAATTATAATATAAGTAAATCAAATATACTAAAGGGGCAAAATTTCATTGTTTTAGAATACAACTAAATAACTAGAGATTTTTCAAAATACTACTTTAAAGCTTTAAATATATTATAACAATACTTTCAGAGTTAATATTAATTTTTAATCAATTAGAATAGTGTAATTCCTAAATCTCTAGTGTAAAATTCCTAGAAAAATTCTTAAAAGTCAAGAAAAAGCAGTTTTATAATATACAGAAAGTTACGAAGGGAAAGTTTGCTAGGTATAAAGTTATTTTCATTTTTTTACTATAAAAATATAAGTTTAATTGGAAAATTTTAAAAATTTCTAAATCTTTGAAAATTGAGATAGATAAAATGTAATCTACCTCGATCCGAGAAACTCTTAGAACTAGGTTGTTAGCTGAAAATGGATAGAAGTCACCCAAATTTAGCTCTCTCTACATCACTAGTCGGCAACCCTCTTAAATTAAAATGAATTTAGTTTAGTGAAATTTGATATTAAAAAAAAAGAATTCATGGTGTGCACTATGACACAAAGTAGTGCCGGCCGCAATGCTCTCTTAGGGAGCCCACATCATTGCAATGCCGCTATGCTAATTTTTTTTTCCAAAATTCTAGGTAGCTCAACATCAGCGCCACCGACCCTAGCAGTGGTGCTCCAGGAGAAAATTTTCAATTTTTAAGAATATGGAAAGGCCAACAAAACTCGCTTCAAAATATACACAAACTTTTTCATGTAGAAAAAATATTCACGAACATATGTAAAAAGGTTTATATGCAAAAATTTAAAATATTACCTTGAATTTTTTCAGTTTAGAATGGGTTGAACTGTACACTGACTTTATAGTTGTTACAAACTCTCCCCTCATAAAAATATCATTCTAGACATTTTAAAACTTTGTTCTATAAAATAGATCAAGATATAATAATGTCATCTCTAATTCCTTTTTCCAAGAAGCTTTACTTTCATTTATATCTTCCATTACATTTTAATCATTATAATATATTTATTTTTCAATCTCCTAACATCATATGCTAGAATCCTTTCTGGTTCATTGCTATAGCTTGAATTTAAATGTACTTCTACATCCGTAGGAGATATTCTATTTCTAGAATAAGGTACCCATTTTCTCAGAAGTGATATGTTGAATACATTCAAGAATTTATACATATGATCTGCTAACTATAACTTATAAATGTACTTCCAATTCTTTCACTAACCTCAAATGATTTAACATACCTTGGACTAAAGTTTTCTTCTTTACCTAATCTATTGATGACTTTCATAAGTCAAATTTTCACATATACAAAACCTCATACCTAGAATTCAATAGCTCGGTGTTTAGCATCAAATTACTATTTTTTCCTATCTTTTTAGCTTTTAATCAATCTCTAATTAGATGGATCTTCTTAGTAGAACTATCAACTAAGGCTAGCCAAATCTGATTCCTTTCACCCACCTTTGTCTAGATAGAGGGGTCCTTTATCTCCTACCATATAAGGCTTCATTAGAGGCTATACTTATACTTGACTGAAAAATATTATTGTAAGGAAACTCGATAAAAGGAATGTGAACTTCCCAATTGTCGCTTCAATTAGAAACTTGAAAAATTAACTAGGACAACTTTCAATCTCTTTTAGTAGTAGACCTCATGGAATATTGCCCAGTTGTGTTGAAATTAATCTAAAGGATAAAGGGAAGTATCTTAGTATAGACCACTTAAGAAGTGGTAGTGATGCAACCCAGCCAAAATAAAAAAAATTAGGTAAGTCATGCTGAAGACTATAAACTTAGCACTACTTAGGAGACAACCCAAATATGTTGATATTATGTCTTAGTTTTGTTGTTAAATTTTGTGTTAGTGTACTTCTGATAATGTTACTATTTATTTCATAATTATGAACAATATGAAGTATTTGTTAAATGTGTATTACTAAGTATGGTTATGACTAAAATAATTAAATGTCAAATTTTTCTAAGAATTCACATAACTTTCAAGTTTCACTAGCACTATAGTGCCAGGGCCAAAAGCATTGTAGTCTTTGCTTGTTAAACACTATAACATTTAAATCATGCAGCACTGTGTTAAAGACAAGAAAAGTAGCATTTTACAATATTATAGCATTGTTTACTTAAGTGCCTCAGTGCTACTTCCACTCATACAATGCTTCAGTGCTAATTTCTATACCACCGTGATGCAAAATTGATATTCACTATAGTACTACCATATAATATTCAATGTTGTTGTATAAGGCATATGTTTTCATTATAATTCTTTGTGAAGTGCCTTAGTGCTTTTTGTAGCATCGCACCATTAGGTCAAAATCATAATTAGTTATTATACCACTATAATTGTGGTCTTTCTCAAGCATCACAGTGCTCACACATGTCAAACGCTATGGCAGTTCCTTGGTCAAAAAGTTGATAGTCCATTTTTTATTCCTACATTGTAGTTCCATGTGTTCTTCCCATGCGGTGCCATTTTAAGCACATATATTATTGTTTAGTGTGTTTTCTAGCACTGCAGTGGTTCCCATCATAGCACCATCGTGTTATGTACGTTTATAAAATTAATGTTCATGTTCAATTTTCATCACCTTATTTTAGCCTTCTCTTTACTAATCTTTTTGAGTTTGTTCTTTGCGCTTGGGAGTTAAAATTTTGCTATGACCCCCCAAGATATTGGGAAACAAAAAGAGGGCCACCTCCTCTTTTGATAAACGGAGATTCATTTTAGTGGAAGTTGAAAAGTGTTAAGCACATGTATTTGTGAACATGCAATTCATATATCTACAGGGTTTCTTAAACTTGGGAGGTGTTGTCATGAATATCATAGTAAATTGGGGTTTAGAGACTATGTATAAGGAGCCTCATGCCACTATAGTAAAAATTATATGCTTGTTTTTTACAAAAGCCAAAGAAGCTTAGAATAAAAACTACTTTGTTTGGGGTAAGTGGGCCTTTTAACCCTCTAATATTAACCAAAATTTTAAACTTAAGGATATAGAGAATGATGAATACTATGGTTCTATTATTGCACCCATTAACCATTAAGAGGTTTTGAGATTGCTTTGTGGACCCAAGAATGGGGTTGTTTTGAAGGAGAGGAATGGTAAGGTAATAATTTTTCTAGCCACCTATTTGACCCAACTTTCAAAGCTTGTTATTACTTTATCTTTGCTTGTCTTTTGCTTAGTTGAAATAATAGTGAAGTTACTCGGGATCGAGATATTTTAAATTACTCACTTTAGGTGGGGCACTAGATCAATATATGAAAGATGGTTCATTCTTTTATCATGTATATCATTAGGTTCTCTACTTCTATAGCTTTAGGACACCCCTCTCTTATTTGTTCCTTGTCTGTTGCTATTAGAGTTTTAGATGATTCTACTAAGAAGCAGCTGTTTCCCATTTATTCTCTAACAAAGTAGAAAATTGAGGGCTTTAAGAAGATTGATGTAGAGGAAAAAGCTTTTCCTAGTGAGCTCCGATTAACGAGTTGCCTAGTGTTAGCCTATCAAGTGTCTGGTCCCCTAGATCATTAGGTGACTAGGTGGTGGATTTAAGAGAGTTGATGTACAGTGTCATATATTTCTATTATGAGAGTATGAGTTGGCAATCTCTTTATTTAGACATGCTGAAGAAATATTACCACTATACTTAAGAGTTCAATGAGGCCTTAGCGAGAATGTATAGGAGGAGCTCATTTTTCAAAAATCTAGATTAGTTTAGTTTTTTTGCTACCCTGTTTATGATTCTTTTGTTTGGTGCCCATTTGCTGCTGATGATGATGATGATCTTGAAGAGGATAGAGATTCTGAGTAATGGTTATTTATTTTTCTAAAATTTGTTGATGGCTTGCTTGCTAGAGAGAGAGAGATAGAGAGATAGAGGGAGAGAGAGAGAGAGAGAGAGAGGAAAGTAGTTTGTGTTGGTTGATTGTTATTGCACTTTTGCTTTCCTTTATTTTTCATCTATTTGCTTTGGGAGTCCCTCGTTGAAATTTTGGATGGCTATGAAGACCATAAATGATGTTGTGATGTTTGTGAGGAGGTGACTAGTGCATCATGCACTAGAGTATTTTTTATGTTATCATTGCCTTGTGGACCTTGTATCACTTTAAATGAAAATGCATTTTTAGTTTTTATTCAGTTATGTTCATTCATCAGTTATTATATTCTTTGTTTGTACTAATGTTTTATAGTTCAGTTTATATTTAAGTAAAGTTCCCTGCATTTCTTAATTGTTAAAATGTCCTATATATAGCCCTTACACTTTGATTGCTCATTTAGCCAAAATAAGAATAACAACTAAAAATTATCTAAAATTAAGAATAATACTAAACTCTAGGTGATAATTTGGATGAATTAAAAACCACAATTTTTAATTTGAAAATCAAAGTAATTAACTAAAGAAAATCATCCAAATTATTGACTTGCTTTGAACTTAGATACTATACACATAAGCATAGACTAATTATTTAAAGATAGAATAATTGAGTTTAGAGAAAAGGAGTGTGTAGATTAAACATTGAAGATCATAATAAATTTAAATATGGAATTAGTAAGCTTACCAATATCCTAACATTAATTCAATTTAGGGTTACTTAAAGGAAGAAAGCAATCAAATATTCAAAATTGTTATTCTGCACTAAAATATGAGAAATATGAAAATATAAAAATCAAAAGAATGGAAACCTAAAGAAAGATGAACATAAGTAAAATAAAACATATGATGGTATACTAATGAACTTTTAATTTAACTACAAGTGAAAACAATTTCTAAATGATATATTTTTCATATCTAAAATCAATAGTTAACATTGTAGTTACACTTGTACTAGATTATTTCAATTTGAGATATAACAAGAATGATTATTGTGATATTACTTATGATTATTTAAATTAAAATTACAAAACTTTGATCATTCCATATTACATTGAATTGGTGAAGTATTTTCTTACATTTTTGTAATCTTAAATTATCAAATTTTATTTTGGTTAATAAGTTAATCAATAGGTGATTACACCATTGCTTGAGGATAAGTAAGGGTTTAAGCTGAGAAGAATTTGTTAAGTCTAAATTTTATAATATTTTACTATCTTAAATATCTGTAAAAATATTTTTTTTAGTTTTTATTATGCAAAAATATCTCAGGTAACGGAGAAAATTTCACAAGTGTTGAGCTAATATCACACTGCTCCAACTACTAGTGTCACAGCATCCACAACACCCCAACGCTAGATCAGGAAATTATAATACTGAGGTCTAGGGAAAATGTTAATTGATTTAGCGCCCCAGTATAGCTAAGGTCAGCATCGTAGTGCTTCACAACACTGTAGTGCTAGAAATCAGTATCACAACACCAGCATCTCAGGAATTTGTGGGAGCACTAAACTTTATAATGTCATAGGGTCGTATTACATATTCAAGCACCGTAGTGCTCAAAAGTTTTAGTGTCATAGTGGAGCAGTTGTCAAAGTGAGGAGTCACATCAACTCAGCTAATATACACACCGATTCAATAAATAGATGCATCATCTCAATCTAACATTGCATTGGAGCCGACTTAACAGTGCTGAGGTGCTAGTTCATTTTATTACACTACAACACCATCATGTTGAGCATCATAGTGCCTAAGACTACTTCTATATTTGTAAAAATAAATTTTCATTTTATTTGAGTAAAGAAATTTCATTAATTTCAGTGGGGTCAATCATTTTTAGTGAGTCTTAAGTGCTTAAGTGTAGTGCCCCCTTAGAGTTAAGTCTAAGGATGGACATAAGAGGAAATGATACTTCATTTGGAGATCATTAGCTTATTTATTTATTAGAAATTAGACATTTGGAGGAGAAAGGAGTGTGGAGGGTGTATTATGCTATCTAGGTGACATCTGACATCACTTTTAGTCTTATACTTTCCCTTATTTATAAGCAAAAAATTTTGGTTTATTTTCTTTTTTTACCATGGTTATCTTATTAAATAGTTTTGGGCTAATGTTATAAATCCTTTGTAAGTACTAATATATACTCTTGAGCTCTGAATGAATTATGAATTTTTTTTATATCTCTTATTCTTAATTTAATATATATAAGGGGTATGTGTGTAGTTTAAATTCAGTGTAATATATTGCCTTCATGGATAAATATTGGAATATTTTGGAGTGTTGGAATGGAACTTTACTATACCTAGATATAGAATGTATTTATTTTAGGTTCTATGGTGATACAATCATTATAGGAGGGTCATAAACCTCCGTTACATCGCTACAACTTTGATAAAGATCTAGGTACACATATACCCTTATAACCATTAAATATAGAGGAATTTACTTAGAAAACTTAGGTATTTTATAGTCATTAGTCTAATGGGGGCTGTGGAGTAACCTATAGAATTGTGAAATGATTTAGGGCTCTATCAATCCCTAAACATGCATAGGTTTTCTTTGAAATAAAAAAATTATAAAAACCCCCACCTAATATACACAAGTATACATACTGAATCAAATAATATAGTGATAAAGTAGAGTATTGATCCCACAAGGAAGATATGCTCAGTTGTAAACACTACTACTGTTAACTAAAATTATAATAATTATCTTACTCAATAAAAATAGATGTTGTGGAGATTCAATCACTTAGATAAAATTAGATAAAGGTAATGAATACACTATATGTATATAATGTTTAGGATTTATGAATGTAAATAACATATTTTCTTAATGAATCTCTTTACTTATGATGTTATTCAAAGCATATGCATTTCTAGATATTTGTCGAGATTGTAGGAATAAATGATGTCCATAGACTTCCTACAGTTATACCATGTCCTTAAGAATTTAGTCCATTTCATACCCTATGCCTAGGTATGACGCATACTAATTCAATATTCCTGGTTATGCCTACTTCCCTCTGTCAGGGCCCCATATTACTCCTAATTTTACTACACATATGGTCACTGTGTGCATTAAATGAAGATATGGTAATATTAAAAACATCTTTTTAATCATTTAAGGAATAAGATAATTCATTAGTATTACATATCGTATGTACATCATAAATCCAAAATAAGAGAATTTAGCTAGATATGAAGTAGAATTAAAGCAAACTCATTTTCATTAAAAGCATGATAGAAAGAAAATACAAGAGATAGATATCACAAGATTGGTTTAATAGATCTCCTTTACACTCTTTCTTTTTACTTACAGATTTGCTTCCACAAATACAAGCCAAATATTCTAATGATGGTATCAAGTACTTCTCTAAATTCTCTCAGTTATCACCCTAAGAGAGTTTTAGAGAAGAACTCTGAATTCTACTAAAATTATCTAAGCGATTGAACTCTCTTATAAATATAACATAGTGACTATTTATAAGAAAATACAAGTAGGCATCTGGTGCTATAGTGCTTGAAATATTAGTGTCATTATGCCCAACAAATGAACTAATGCCATTGCGATACTTTTCTAGTTCTGCCGTAGATCTGGCTGATGTGGATCGATTACTTAGTGAATAATCACATCATTTTGCTGACAGATCATGTCGTTTGAAGTTACAACTACTATGACATGATGTTACTGACTTTCAAACGCTGTAGCACTGGAAGATAAATATGGGCGCTATAGCGTATGATGCTACATCACTTGACGATAGAGGACATGACGCTGCAAAGATGAACTTTTGATGTTGCGGTGCTATATGAAAGAGAAGTTAGCCCGAAAATGTTAATATTCTGGTGTACTGTGGCGTTCTTTGTTCAAACTCCATGTCACAGTATAAAATTTATAATTTTTTTCTTTTTTTATATTTTTCTTACACAATATAACTAAAATAACATATTTTCATTAAAAATATAACATATAAAATAACAGATTATTTATACTTATCAAATTCACCCCAGCTTAAAATTTTGCTTGTCCTAAAGAAAATAAATATATTATAATTCTGATTAAATTATTAACCAAAGTAAAACTAATAATTTTAAATTACTAAATATGGGATGACACATCATAGTCTAGAAGTAGTAAAAATGACCATGATTATAATTCTTGTCTAGAAAAATATAAATAATTATATTAATAGGTTATTCTTTCTTTTTATAAGGGAAACCCATGGAGGGGCCTATGCGTTAATGCAGCAAAAAATTACTAGGTCCTTAATGGGACCTCAAGCTCACTAATGCTCAGAAGATCTATAAAAAGAAAGCAAAAAATCCTACGAGCTCGAGTTCCCTACAAGGCTGAAATACAATAAAACCTAAGTACATTCTATGGTGCACAAGAACGAGCACCCAAAAAGAAGGAAGAAACCAAAAAATCACAATCAGCTCTAGCTTCACATCCAAAATGGCACCAAGAACACCTGCACTAAGAATATCCTATAAAAAAAGATGACGCCCACAGAAGAAAAAGCACCCAATAAAAGCAAACACCAACAATGAATACTGGCCAAAAAAAGAGCAGCACAAGAAATTAATCTTTCCACCAAAATAGAAACTGAAAAGCAAAAGGAATCAAGGCCGCAGTGATAATCTCCAGGAAGCTAACTAAGAGGTAAACCCCAAACCAACCGATCAAGCACAACAAATACCCAAAAAAAGACTAAAATTGGACATCAAGAGGCAGCATAGAACCCACACTAAACAACCACAACAGGCCTGAAATAGAACAAGGAAACTACAATAGGAACCAACCGACCAAAAAATAGAGCAGCAGGACAAGGCTACCCGAGCACCCTGAAAACCAAACAAGACAAGGCTACAAGGATCAAGAAATTTGAACGACACAAAACCAGACCAAGAAGCATAGCTGCAACATAAAAAAAAAAACATAGCAGCAGGAAGAAATAATAGCACATGAACAAAACCCAAGAAAAAACCTCAGAGAGAGCCCCCAGGACCAAAGAAAACAAAACGAAATCCTCTAGCCAACAACAACTATTAAAATCTAATATAAGGCATACCAATTTTGTCTAATCTTAAAAGACCTATCAGCAGAGCAGGGAGGTTAGTGGTAGTAAAATCAGATAGACACTCCAAGCCATACGCCCAATTGGCAAGCCAATTAGCATACACATTTCCCTCCTTCTGAACAAGAGAAAAGGAATAGTTCATAAAGATCAACAAATTCTTAATATCCCTCACCAGAAAAAAAGATTAGAATTACACGCCGTATCTTCAACAGAATTTAAAAATTGAAAACAATAATTGGAATCAACTTCAATAATAATGTTAGTTAAATCAAGAGAAATGCATAATCTTAAACCGTGGAGCATAGCCAATATGACAGCCTTGTTAACATCACAATTCGATAAAGGACCAGAAAAAGCCATAATGAAACTACCATGATAGTTCCATATAACCCCACCACAACCCAAAGAGGCCCCAAGGATAGCACCATCCACATTCAGCTTATAAGAGTTAAAAGGAGGTTTAGTCCAATAAATAAACCTAGGTTCTTTAGGAAGATGATTAATCTCTAACTTAATCCCTAAATCAAATGCAACAGAATAATAGTTTTTAAAATTCTTGACAGAGAGTAACTTAAGAGAATCAAGAGCTACAAACTTGTTTTTCCCATTTTGGATAATCCTATGGTGGTTCATACCAACACCATTGAAAATAGAATTATTCCTATCCAACCATAAATACCACAAAATGAGCGAGGGAATAACATTTCTGATATGGCCTTTGGACTTAATAAACCAACAATTAAGCATAGCATTAATGGACATTTTAGCATTAAAGAAATTCAAATGTAAAATGTCATCAAAATAAGTCCAAGTTTTAACAGCTAAAGGACCACAAAGAAAAACATGATGCATATTCTCCACATGATAACTACATTGGCACTTGGACGGTAATATACAACCTCTTTTAATTAAGTTATCATCTGTAGGAATGAACTTATGTAAAATTCTTCAGATAAAAACAACCATTGTGGAAGGAATACTTTTATGCCAAAGCATATAAAAATATTAGTAACCTCATTCTTAGATCTTAAGGCATGCCAAACATCCTTTAATCTAAAACCACCATCTTTGGACAAACCACATAAAAGTAAATCATCAAAATCAGTGTTTAGGGGGAGGTTCTAAATTTGTTTAATAATAGAGTCAGGAATAACATTAGCAAGTTTTCATAATCTCAACAATTATCAATAAAGAACTAATTCACCTTAACAGCCACAGTGGAAGAGGTGTTAGTAATAGAGTCAATAGATTATCCCCCCAACCAACAATCTTTCCAAAAGAAGATGTCACCACCACCAAGCCCCCAATAGATAAAAGGCTCAACAACGCATTTAACTTTGCAAAGTCTCTGCCACACTTTAGAATCACCTTGGTTAAAACAACAAGTAGTCGGTTGTTTTCCCACACAATATTTAGCAAACATAAACTTAGCCCAATGGCTCACTTTAGCTGGAAAATTGTACCATAACTTGAAAGAAAAAGCATAGGCCAAATCATTCATACTCTTACACTGCAAGGCTCCTTCTTACAGGACACCACAACACTTGTCCCAAGAGGACCAGATAATTTTAGAATTGCTACTAGCTCCTTTACAAAAAAAAATTATTGAAAGCCTATCAATCCTGCTGCAAATCGCCTGAGTAGGAAGAAGAGTTTGAAAAATATAAATAGGGAGAGAACAAAGAACACTTCTGATAAGAATTAATCTACTCCCAAAACTAAAAAAAATTAGAATCCTAGGATAGAAGTTTGTTCTGCACAACAAAAATTAAATCATCAAAAAGAAAAGTTTTCTTTTTACCTTTAAAAGAGACACCCCAAGGTACTTAATAGGCAAATGGCCATGCACAAACCAGTTAAATCATTAATAGCCAAAATACAGCCATTAGACACTTTCTTGGAGGGTATAAAGCAGCACTTATGTTTGTTAAGAGCAAGACCACTAACCATTTCAAATTGATGAAAAAACCATAAGTTTGTTAATCCTATTAACAGAAGAATTCATAAAAATGATGCAGTCATCCACAAAACATAAATGAGAGATACGAAAACCACCCAAAGTTCTAAAATAGAGGCTAGGGGAATTCTCAAAGAGGTTAGCAAGGCCTCTAGACAAGTACTCAGCAGTAATAATAAAAAGAGCAGGACATATCAGATCACCCTGTTTAAGACCATGCGAGGATTTAAAGAAACCATTGCATTTACCATTAACCATGATAAAAAAATGAGAACGTTCAATGTAGTTTTTAATAAGATTGATAAAATTCAAATTAAAACCAAACAACTCCATAATATTATAAGGAATGTTCTAATCAATGTTATCATAAGCCTTGATAATATCAAGTTTCAAAATCATGTTACCACCTCTCACCCTAACTTCCAAGTCTTGACAAATTTCTTAGGCCAAAAGAATATTATCAGCAATACCTTGCCCTTTAACAAAAACCATTTGAAAAGGTGAGATAATTTTAGGCAAAAAAGAAGTTAAACAATACATAAGAATTTTAGAAAGCTATTTATTAAAACAGGTGCACAGACTAATAGGTTTAAAATAATTCCAGTTACTAACAAAGTTATTTTTGAGAATAAGTATAATAGAAGTAGAAGTAAAAAACTTAGAAATAGAATTACCTGCAAAAAAATTATTAATAGCAGAAAAAAGATCATTACTAATAATATGCCAGGATTTTTGGAAATACTTAGTGGTGAAGCCATTTGGCCCAGCCACAAAGTCACCATTCATACTATGAACAATTTCTTTAACTTCCTCTAAAGTAGCAGATTTAGAAAGAACCTCATTATCCTCTTGAGAAATAAGGTTGGGGATAATAACAGGGTTATCAATATGAGTAGGACTAAAATCCTTATTGAGATGCTTTTGAAAATGTTAAACTGCTAAATAAGCAATTTCCAAGCCATCCTCAATAATAGAGCCATCATCACAGTTACTTTTATTAATGCAATTTTTAGCACATTTCCTCTTAACCAAAGCCTTGAAAAATTTAGTATTATTATCACCTTCAATAAGGTGTTTCATAACCGCTTTTTGTTTCCAAAAAGCTTCCTCCTGTGCTTGTAATTTATAAAGACTATCTTTAGCATCCCTCAGTAAACTGAAGTTATTATCAGAAGGAAACAATTGACATTGAGTCTTAAAAGAATTCACTTTCTCTTCAGCACTAAAAATATTCAAGAAAATATTTTTAAACACATTATGATTCCACCAGCTTAAAACTTGCTTAAGCCTTTTCAGTTTAAACCAAAGTCTCCTCATGCCAAAGAGTTATCAAGATGTAAAGGGGCATGCCATTTTTCCTGAACAAAGTCCAGAAAAGAGTCATAAAGCAACCACAAGTTTTGAAATCTAAATTGAGAAGGAGAATTAATATGCCTTGTCTTAAGAGTAATTAACAAAGGAGAATGATCAGAAAGAGTCCTGCTACGATGCTCAACAGCAATAAAATTAAAAGAGTTTAGCCAGTAATCATTAAACAAAACCCGATCCAACCTTTGCCATAGATGACCACGGTTCCAAGTGAATTTATTAACAGAGAAGCCAATATCAATTAAATTACATTCCATAATCATATTATTAAAATCCTCCATAGATTGATAGATATGAAAAGAACCCCCTATATGTTCAGAAGGATTAGAGATAGTATAAAATCCCCTCCAACAAGCCAGGGCAAGTTATAAATACTATGAAAGTTGATGAGTTGCTCCCATAACAATTTCCTAGTATAACGAGAAGAAGTAGCATAAACAAAAGAGGCACAACAATGTAAATTTAAAACCTCAATCTTACAACACATAACTTGAGTGAAATCTCCAATAACATCTATACGAATAGGATCCTTCCAAAGCACCTAAATCTATTTGGTTACATTCGAAATATCATATTTAAAACCCAAAAATCTAGCAGTACTAGGTAATTTAGCAGAGGAAATAAGATGTTCAAGTGAAACAAGAATATAAACATTGCAAATGCGGCATAAGTTCTTAACTCTTAACTTAAAAGAGGGACACCCAATGCCCCTAACATTCCAAATAATAGAATTACACATAAAAAATAGGGGCTAATAACTAGTATGCGAACGGGTGGTTCTTGGAGATTGTAAAATGATGTTTTTATTTTTCCTACCTCTCCTACTTTGGAACTTGATGTAACTAGTGTCATTATCATCTTTAGCAAAACATTTAGCCATAATATCCATATCCTCCATATTATTAAAGGCATCACTATGATATTGAGAATTTAAGGGAAGCTTACCATCATTGATCATACCTGCCAGCCTCACCACCTGAGGTAGTTCACCCTCCTCAAAGATAGCTCCATCTTCCTCATAAATTTTACTACTCAATTAACTACCAACATTACCCCCCACCAAAATGATATAGCCATCCTCCTGGTTATTCACAACAGATTGAGATGGCATATTATTAGTACAACTATTATTTAACAACACAAAATTAATATCAAGTAAGTTTTTGTTAAGAGCACAAGGAGTAATAGCAGAAGATGGAACAATATTTAGATTAGTAGTGATAGCCAACATTTGTTCATCCATATTAGAGCCATGAGCTAAATAAGAGATAGAGTTGAGATTTTCTCCCTGACCAAGAAGAGGATCATCAACATTAGTAGAATGCGGTTTAATATGAGCTATGGCAAGTTGAATGGATTCCTCAACATTATCCAGCATTTTAGGAACATTGCCCTCAATAACATCCAAATTTCTTAATCTAAATTTTTAGGTTATAGATTTAATTATTAATTTTTAAATTTTAAAATGAAGAATATAGCTAAATGATTGGATATGTTTATAATTAAAATTAAAACTTCATTAGTTCACCATCATTTGTATTAATTTCTTATTTTATCCTTTTTGAATTTAAGTATAAGATTGAAATCAGACTCTAAGCTTTTAACTGATACCAATTTTTTAATGTACTCTTTTTTTCCTTTTTCCTTTATTTTTCTCTTTTTCTTTTTAGACTATTTTCATAGTTCTGTTTCTCTTTAATTTACGGAGTACATAGTTAATGATTTTGATTATCAATTTTTGCCTCAAACCCTTTTTATAATCTTAATAAGTTTTATGTAGGGATTTAATAAGATTATGAATTCCAAATTCATATTACTTATAATTTCTACTTTTAATCTACTCATATCAAATATTTAATTCTAATTACTCATCTTTATTCCAAAAATTAATAAATAAAGGTATAACTTATAATTTTAAATTAAGGAAATAATTTAAATGATATAAGTTAGATATTTATTAGTTTCTTTTCCACTCCATAAAGTATAAATAGTGTTCATTTAAACTATGATATAGAGTTTTATTATTATCCTAATTTTACATAATTTTAAATTAGCATTTTTACTAAGGTTAACTAAATAATCAAAATACATAAAAAATTATAACAAACATGAGGGGAATTTCAATGATATTTAAATAAAATAAACGCAAACAACAGTTAACACGACATATGCTTTCATATAAATAATAAAAGATGCATAAAAGATGTGTTAACATAACATAACGAAACATAACATCAATTATAGCATAACTAGTGCATTATGCACCATGCATAGTATATCAATTAGGTTGCTTCCCATAAGCGCTACATTTAAAGTCTTTAGCTAGACTATATGATCAGAAAAAAATAAAAATGCTACCAAATAATAGTAACCTCCAACTCTCTCTCTCTCTCTCTCTGTGTCTCTTCTCTCTCTGTCTCACTCTATCTCACTCTCAAATCAAAGAAAAAAAACATCTCTTACCTTTATGAGTCAGGGTCTTCTTCCTCCTCCTTATCCTCATCATCTTGATGACCTCTCTCTCTAGGCTGTTACATAAAAGGATGATAAGTAGGTGTAGGGGGAAACTCGAGCTGCTTAGATGCTTCACAAAAGGGCTACTCTTAAACATCCTAAGAAGTGCTTCATCAAAATAGGAAAAATATCTATAATAAGACTCCTATTGGTCTATGGCATGGGCAATCCTCATTTTCATCTCGAATTGTCAATCCCTAGATTCCTCACAAAAGTGAGTCACCTCTTCCATTTTTCCCCTTAACTCAGCCACCTGCTCTCTAAATATTTTAAGAGATATGGCACTCCTACTACAGCTATTGCTACCTAGTCTACTAGATATTCTAGGCTCAATAACCTTACCCTCCTCCTCCTCCTTTTCTGCTTTCTTAAAATGTAAAATTTTTCTTTTTATTAGGGCCTAAATAAGGAAAAGATGTTCTTCATTCTGATCCCCCCTAACACCATCTATTATACATAGAGCATAAACAAGAGAAGGGTGCCCTAACCCAACATATGTGGTACCCCTAATGATATACTTGAGAGATGAAAATATAAGTTTCCATATATCAATTGAGTAATTCAATAAGGCATGCTCATGAGTGACTTCACTTATATTTCAACTAGCTAATAGTCAAGCAGAAATGAAATAATGCCAAGATTTGGAGGTTTGGGTCATAAATGAGGTAGGGAAATTAATAATCTTATTGCCTTTCTTCTTCCATCTTTCTCAACTTTTAGGTCCACTTAAGAAATTCAAAATATTATCAGAGTTTATTGGAGTATTAATAAAGGCATCATGATCATCAAATTCAAAATCTTTAAGTTAGCAAACCTTATTAATGGCTATAGAATCAAAGGAAATCCACTTACCCATAATATAACACCTATTATAAACCACCTTTTTCCCATTTTCAAAAAATGCACGCACTACATTGATAATGGCAGCATAGGGTTCTTCGCAAAATCCCTCCCATCCTCTACTTGCTATAACTTGCATGAGGAGGAAGCTAAAAATCTTGCTCAAGATTAAGTTGTTTATTAACTACCAAATAAGCAAATCTTGACTTAGGATCCATAGAAATAAATTTACTCTTATCAAAAGTGGAAGAAGATCTCTTCTTACCAAACATCTTTGTAGCCATCCTTTCTAAGAGATTTTCAAAGAAAGGAGAAGATTGAAGGAAATGCAGAGTGATGAATAAAATGAAAATTGGATCCCCTTTTTATTACACAATGAAGCACTACAGTGCTATGAGATATAGCACTGCATGCTTAATGTAGACACTAAATGACAAGATGGTCAACCCGTAAACACTGTAGTAGTTTAGGCCATATGGCGCAATGACACTAATTTTGGGAAATCGAAGCATTGCTTTGGGACAGGCCACTACCGTGACATTTGACACTTGTCAATGCCTCAATGCCAATGTATGATAACCGCTGTGTCACTTTAATCAAATAGTTATGGCACTTAATAATGCTATGGTGCTGATTAATAGTGTTGCAGTGCTCACCTAACAATAATAATTAAAGTTGGAACCCTACAATGACTTCTTGATTTTTGGCAGACCACA
Source organism: Dendrobium chrysotoxum (assembly GCA_019925795.1). Lineage (NCBI taxonomy): Eukaryota > Viridiplantae > Streptophyta > Magnoliopsida > Asparagales > Orchidaceae > Dendrobium > Dendrobium chrysotoxum. The sequence continues at coordinate 29,666,927 of CM034314.1, forward strand.
CTTTTTGACTTAATTGACTAAGCACTACAGTGCTCAAATGGATAGCGCTATGGTGCTAGACATTAAATTTAAATTACTAATGTATTAAATTATGACTATAATTATTATTACAAAATAAAAAACAAATGATATAAGACAGCCACTAATGCAATATTGAATATGCAATCATGAACAACACATAAAATAACTAATATAAGTAAGTCTAATCATCCAATTAATTCATAATTATAATGAAAATTTTGCAAGAAATAAAATAATTCCCCGATAATGGTGCCAAAAACTTGATGGGTGCTATGGAGTAACCTATAAAATTATGAAATAATTTAGAGCTCTATCAATCTCTAACAATATTTAGGTTTTCTTTGATATAAAAAAATTATAAAAAACACACTTATATGCAAGTATATATGCCGAATCAAGTAATATTGTGATATAGTAGAGTATCAATCCCATAAGGAAGAAATGATCACTTACAAACACTAGTACCGTTGATTAAAATTATAATAATTATCCTACTCGATAAAAATAGATGTTGTGGAGATTCAATCACTTAAATAAAATTAGATAAATGAAATGAATACACTATATGGATATAAAATTTTGGATTGATGAGTTTAAATAACATATTTTTCTAATGAATCTCTTTTAATTATAATGCTGTTCATAGCATATACATTCTTAGATCTACATCAAGCTTGTAGAAACAAAGGATGTTTATAGACTTCTTACACTTATACCATCTCCTTAAGAATTTAGGTCATCTCATACCTTATGCCTATGTATGTTGTATACTAATTCAATATACCTGGTTATGCCTTATTCCCTTTAATGAGGCCTTATATTACACCTAATTTAAACTACACATATGGCTACTATTTGTATTAAATGAAGATCTAGTAATACTAAAATATCTTTTTAATCATTTAAGGAATAAGAGAATTTATTAGTACTATATATGATACTTACATCATCAATCCAAAATAAGAGAATTTAGGTAAACATGAAGTAGAATTTAAGCAAACTCATTTTCATTTAAATTATGATAGAAAGAAAATATAAAAGATAGATATCACTAGATTGATTCAATAGATCTCCTATACACTCCTCTTTACTTACAGATTTGCTTATATAAACACAAACTAAACACTGAAATAATGGTATCAAGTACTTACATCTCTAAATTTCCTTAGTTGTCATCCTAAGAGAGTTTCAAAGAAGCACTATGAATTGTATTGAAATTATCTATGTGTCCGAACTCTCTTACAAACATAATACAATGACTATTTATATGAAAACACAAAGTAGGCATTTGGGGCCATGGAACATGAAATATTGGTGCCACTGTGCCCAATAAATGATCTAATGCCATTGTGCTTCTTTTTTGTTTCCTCCACGGTGTTGGCTGATGTGGATTAGTTACTTAGAGAACTGTCAGGTCATTTTGTTGATAGATCATATCTTTAGAAGTTTAAGCTACTACATTGTGGTGCTGCTAACTCTTGAATGCTAGGGTGTCAGAAGAGCAATTTGGGCGCTATAGAGTATAGAACTGTGATGCTTGATGGTAGAGCACATGGCACTTTAATGCTAAACTTTTGAATTTGCGTTGCTGTTTGACCAAGAAGTTGGCACTGCAATGTTGATATTTTGGTGCTCTGGTAGTGACCTTGATGGCACTGCGACATTGTTTGTTAGGATGCCATGGCGTTATATGAAACTTAGAATTTTATGTATTTTTTGTATTTTTCTAGCATAATACAACTAAAATAATATATTTCACTAAAAATATAATACATAAAATAATATATTATCTACCCTTATCATTGTCCAAAATATTTAATCAACTAATGTCTTATCCTTCTATTTGTATTCCCCAATAGAGATAAAATCTCGACCTTTATTTTTGTTCAGTAGGATAAACATTATAACTGTAGTAGGAAGTATAGTTCATTTGCATGTTAGAAGAATACTTCTTCAATGGATCAACACTCTCTCAATCAGTTCATTACTTGATAAACATGTGCACTTGCTTATTTTGTGGGTATTGCATATCAAAAAAAATTTAAGAATATTTCAACCCAAGCATAAACATAATTTATGTGCACCTATAAGAAAATCCCATCTAGTAGTAAACTCTATCTCAAACTATAAGATAGTCCTACTCCCTTGAACCAACCTTAGAAAAGTCTCTCATATTTACTAACCTATTAAAGAGGGTACAAACCATGCTCAAGAGACATCAATGAATTCCTCCTATCTAATTAGGCAATTCAATCTCCCCTAAAATTTCTCCTCCCACTGGCCCATCCACCAACTCTCTACATCTCCTTCTAATAGAAAAACTACCAATCAAACCTTCCTCCCAGGAGAATATTATATACCATCAAATATCTTCTCCAACCTTCTCAACTAATCTTCTATTGCTCTAGGCTAAATAACGCCTTTAAATTTTAGAGACTTCAATATTAGAAACATCTATAGATGACGATTTACATTATTAGATCAAAAAGAAAGAACTCTGATATGTTCCTTACCCATCAGTTGGGCTACCCCAATGGCAAACTATGGAATAGTATCTAAGCTAACCATAGGAGCTATACTATATATTGGTGCTACCTAAATGACACTCTATCCATATATCATATCTGAATATGGTGGATGTATAATCACATAGAAGACATAACTAAACATATATGCATATGAAAATAAATAGGAATGAATGCCCAAAGCTATGCCACTTGACTTACAGAATAAATCATATAACTCTAATTTATAATCAACTTAAAAAACTATAATTTTTAAACCAAAAGGCTTGTCAAACCAAACCCGGTAAGACGCACATATGGAATAGGTCCTATTATATTGGTTAACTATAGGCCAATGCTGAGAAGTAAATATTATTGATAAATTATTTTTTAATAGTTTTAACTAAATGGTAAAAGAAATGAAATTAAATTATTATTGCTTAGTAGAATAGTAATTTTAGTCATCATAAATGTAACTAGTAATGTTGAGAAAGTAAATAAAAAAATAACAAAAAGTAACAAATCCTCCTCATACTCATATGCCTCCCTTCTGACAGAATTCAGATAATTCTAACCCTTATGCCACCCAACAGATAGAATTCAATGAATTATGACCCTTATGCCTCCCAACATATAGAATTTATAGAATTTTGATGCTTATGCATCGTAACAGACAATGTGTGTATATTACACTACAATGTGCATTTAGCATCAAAATAAGACTTTCTCCATCAACACCAGATATCCTTAGAGTCACCCAATTCAAAAAGATAAGCACATAATTCATTGTAGTGTAGTCATTAAAATATAATTAAACTCTTTTTAGAATTATAGAAATGCTATAATGGGAGGAAACAAAATATACTAAAGGGGCAGAAATTTGTTATTTTAGAATATAACTAAATTATCAAATATTGTTCACAATATTATTTCAAAGCTTTAATTATGTTATAGCATTATTTTTTAGCATCAAAATTATTTATAATAAATCAATATTGCATAAACTTAAAATTTCTGGTGCGAAATTCTTAGAAAAATACCTAAATATCCCAAATCAGTGATTTTATAACCTATAAAAAGTTACACATTGAAAGTTTTATAGGAATAAAGTCATCTTTATTTTTTTACTATGGACATATAAATTTAATAAAAAAAGTTCTATAAATTTCCTCATCTTTAAAAATTGAGATAGGCTAAATTATAACCTATGTCAATTCAAGCAACTATTAGAACTGAGCCATCACTTGAAAAATAGACTAAAGTCACCCAAATTTGGCTTTATCTATATAGAAAACTCCCTCTATCTTATAAGCCGACAATCCTCTTAAAATGAATTGGATTTGATTTAGTGTAATTTTGGGTAATTTTATATTTAAAAAAAGAATTTAGGCCGAGCGTCGTACACTAGAAGAAAAATGTCATTTTTTGGTAGCCATTTGGTCAAAATCGATAAAAAATTAGTATTTCTGGCAAATTTTTGACAAATATTTTTTTGCCTGTAAAGCACTCATCGAAAAAGTCCTTCCAGTTGAAAATAATGTGCCAGAAATATTTTTGACAGATTTTCGATGGAAATAATTCATAGCTAAAATTTTTGTCATAATTTTTTGTTGAAAAAATTAAAAATAAAATATTAAAATCTGTCCCAAGTAAGCAAGCCCGCCTGCCCAATCTTGGTAAGCCAGCCAACATGACTGCCCCAACCCACCTGCCCCTGCAAGCCAGTTGCACCCTAACACACCAATGTGCCCCAACCCTTCCCGCCCACAAGCCTGCCACAACCTGCCAACCCTCCTGCTACACCCAAGGCCGCTCGCAAGCCCCCAGCAAGCTCGCCTGCTAGCCTAACGGCTCAGCACCTATGGTAGGGTTCAAACCCTGCCCACCCCACCGACAAGCACCCAAACATCACACTACTAAGGCAAAACTACTTAAAGGGCTATTTTTTATTTAAATTATAACTTATAAAATATAAAATGTAATTATTATTTTAAAAGTAAAACTAAATTTTTTTGAAAGATAAAAATAATTGATTTAATTTTACAATGAATTATTAAATTAGTTAATTTAATTTAAACAATTTAATTTGACAATAATTTTTTTAAATTATTTAACTAAATTTAACAAAATAAATAATTATAAATATTTACTATAATCATTTTTTAGAAAAAATTAATTTTCATAAAAAATTCTATTGAAAATAAATTCGTCGGAAAGCCAATCCAAAAATTTGTCAAAAAATCCATCGGAAATACGCTAAAAATTTTTTGTCAAAAATCTTCTAGAATTTGTGACAAATTTATTTCCATCGAAAATTAGCTGTTTTCCTGTAGTAGTGACGCCCGTCATAGCTCCACCTCTAGCGCAGTCATGCTGAATTTTATTTCCAAAATTTTAGAGAGCTTAGTGGCGGGGCATCGTCAACCCCAATGCTATGGTGCTCCACTGGAAAAATTTTCAAATTTTTTGAATTTTTTGAACCTGCAAACAAACTACTAAAACCCACTTGAGAACATATACAAACTTTCACATACATACAAAATATTTTTAGACATACACAGAAGGATTTAAATACCAAAATTTTGATAGATTACCATGAATTTGGTCGAGTCAAAATAGGTTAAACTATACACTAAATTTATCGGTATTATATGATAGCACCTATTATCCTTTATATGGCCACTGATCACTGATTTTTAGATATGCAGCTTGTACTAATTTATATTGCTCATATGAAATAACACTATACATATTGACTATTTTAAATTTTCATAGTTATATGCTTATAATGCTTTGGATTGAATGATTACATGCATATTATATTCTACTATTGTGCATTGATTGTAATTGTAGGTTATGATAACCAACTGAGCCATTAGCTCATTTGGAATTTTTATATGTTTTCAAAAAAGAGTTAGGATCCAATGGAGTAAGTAAAATAAGAATTCAAGTTTTGTTTTTATTTTTATTTTTTTTGTTTTATTATTTTGTGTCAGAAGTATAGAAAGATAGATTTATTGACGTAATCATTGACCATTTGGCTATTATAAATTGAGTTTTGATGAATGAATATAGAAATAATTTGATGTATATAATTTATAGTTGCTTCGATTGGACTTATTTTTATTAATGAATTAGTAGAAGCTCTGGTAGATTAATTAAAAGATGAAATGAAAAATTCTTCCAAATTTATATTCTTAAGCGTTAAAATCTTATTGTGGTGCAAATAGACACAAAAAAAAAACATCTTGAAAGGGTATTCTATTATCGACCATCATTGCCTGATCATATTCCATTTGATTTTTATAATTTTAACAAGGCCACATTCATAAAATCTATTGACTTTAGAATATAAAATTCAGATAATATACGATACAATTAAGTAGAAAGACTACAACATTGATAGAATATTATAATCCTCTTTATTGAGTGGTTAGTTGATAAAAAATAACATGCGTAATTAAACTCTAAAAGCCTAAATTTCTTTATTTGTGCAGCAAAATTAGAAGACTACATGCATGTGTCAATTTGTAAAATTATTTAGACAATTTGTTATCGATTATGTGTTACATAGTAAGGTATTGATAAATTCAAATAATTCCACACAAATATAATGTTACATATCTATTTATTATTTTGTATGTTTTCCAATGAAATCATTCCCGACATCTACACATGCTTAATAAAAAATACTGCATCTTTGAATGCTTTAGGGAAAGAATTTTCAAATTTTGAGAAAGAAAATAAAATTTTAAGATGCTTGCCTTGATCTTGGGATACCCAGGTGATGGTAAGTTCAGAGTCTATAAATTTATCTTCTTATGTTATTGATTTTCTTCTTAGCTCTTTAATAACTTATGAATAAAAAATTAACTAGAGATAGACAAATGTAGGTGATCGATAAAAGGAGAAAGTTATTGCACTAGAAATAGAAAAGATAGAGAGCTCTGAGTTTGATTATACATAAAGTGAATATGTAGCCCTCATGAATATAAAATTTAAGACTTTCTTAAAAAATGGAAAAAAAGTATATGATAGAAGGATTAGTAACTAAAATGCTAAAAATAGTATTAAATATACTTCTGACAAGATTTATTTTTAATATAAGAAATTAGGATATATTAAGTGCGAATGTCCAAAACTTAAGAATCAAATTCAGATGGACAAAGCTAAGGAGAAAATAGATAACAAGAAACACAAAAGAAGGTCACATCATGCTTTTTTGGATTAGTTCTAATTTAAACTCTTAAAAATAAATGAGGAAGAGATTGTTATTCTATATCAAATGGTAAATGAAGGACTAGGTGAATCAAATGGTGAATAGGCATATGAACTTTCTTATGATGAGCTACTTTTATAATTTGAATTATTGCATGTTAGTTTTAAATTATTTTAAAAAGTACACTACTTTAAAGAAAGTTTTTTTTCCTACAAAGTATCTTGTTACATGAGTCAAAATTAATATGCTAAAAATAACTTCCATCGTACTGAGCTGGAGTATTCATACATTACTCTAGAAGGTGACATTTTATATTTTCATAAAGTTGAGTACGACCTATGTGTCAAGATTGGAACAATTGAATGTACAAATAAAAATTAAGGAAAAAAATTGTAGAACTGATAAAGATTACACCTACTTCTACACTAGTAAGTACACTACATAGAGTGTTTCACACGTATGAACTTCTTCTAGGAAGAAGTTTAGATATGATAGGCTACTTTTTTTATTTTCTAGCATTACCTATTACTCATGTTGCATGATAGAATACATTGCATGACAGTGTACACATAGGTCACACATGACCATTTATGATAAACAGAGACCAAAATTGGCTAGGACTCATCATAATATGCATACATTATATAGTATTGGGGAACATAAACCAATTTACATTTCTAAGATAAAATTTTAGCAATTTGTTTGAATGTAGGCCTCCATAATGAAGCAGATAAATGCTTGTAATACCTGAACAATAGATGCTCTCTTTCATAATTAGATATAAGAGAAAATTCATTGCACTCATGTTTAGAAGCGATGAAAAGGTGTCCCTTGGTGATAATAACAAAAGGAAAAATAATAAAATCAACTATTTCCACAAAGGTAGATTCTTTTATCATTAAAAAATTCATATTAGTTGATGGATTGAAGTAGAATAGATTGAGCATTAGCCAATTGTATGATATGGGATTAGATATGAAATTTCTTTCTAATAAATATTTGCTTGCTTTGAATGAGAGGAACAAAAATTCTTAGAATGTGTATGAATGAACACTATTTTTATACTCCATCCAAATAGTATGGGTGGGTCTAGGGATGTTTGTTCACTGAAAACCACATTATATGAGTTATGTTATGAAAATAGAAGAATGTGTCATGCTAGCATAAATACCATTAGGAATGTTGCAGTCCAGGATCCATAGTCTCTGATTTTGATGATGAAAAATAATATTAACTGGATTACTACATTCTTTCTTGAAAATTATAGATATTATTTTTGTCTGTGAGCACTAACATTTCGGGTAAGATACACACTGCTCAAGACTGCTGGAGACTCAAGACTGGGTAGAATAGGATGTAAAAGAATTTGTATTTTATATTTTCTTTATTTTTAATTTTTGAGTCTACCACAAAAGAGTGTATACAAATGGGATGACCATACACACACACAAGGGGAGAGTTTCTCTTTTTTTTTTTAAGATAAAAATTTTTTAAAAGAAAATTATACTGTACGATTTTTGATCATACTGTACGATATGACATTAAAACTCAGGCTTAACAACTAATTTTGAATGATCAGTTTGTGAACTAATCGTACTGTATGATCATGATCATACTATATAATTTGTTTCCATCTAAAAACCTTAGCTGCCAGCATAATTTAAGTAAGTTTTTGAATTTAAGTTTTTGAACTAATCGTACCTACGATTGTAATCATACTGTACGATCATTTGAAATCTTGCAAAAATTATCCCCCATAATCAGGTAATAAAATCATAGTTTCTTAATTTACTATCATTTATACTATATGAACAACAGAGATGAATTTTATCATCCCATAGATCATACCAGATGAAATCACAATTTTTTGAACTATTCATCCAAGATGATATTTATATCATACAGGATGATGATCTGAAATTGAAATTTTTGTAATGTAGAAAGTGTACAGTGTGGGATGATCTATAGAGATGATTTTTGTCATCCCATAAGTCATCCCATATAAATAGTGGAAAATAAAATGATCGTCTAGTATGATCTCTTGATCGTACTGTACGATGTGTTTAAAATTTATGAAGTATTTATCTGCCTTCGTATTGGATGGAATTGTTTTTGAACTGATCATACTTTATAATATTGGATCATACTATACAAACATTATCATCTGAATTAAATTATTAGGGTTTTCTGATGCCTAATTTAAAAAGACGTTTTTCTTATTCAGTGGGTTGTTGTAGTGTTAGAGAGGAATGTGATAACTGAAGGAACTCTTGAGAGGGAGCTTTTGAAGAAATCTAGGGTTTATGAGAGGAATGAGAAAGCGAGCTTGAGCATGAGGGAGAAGGATTGTGAGGGGATCACACAGTTGCTCCAAGCTAGCTACACGCTTGCTCCTCTTGTGGCCTTGGAGAGTCTTATGGAAGCTCTCTAGAGAGATAGGCTTGAAGGTCAATATCCTCGAGGTTCTTCGCCTTCTCTAGGAGGGAGAAAAAGGAGAAGGTCCGCTGTCACCACCAGGAGGGTGACATAACGTCTGGCACTCTGCCACACAAGGGAAGGTGAAAGTGAGTTTTGTAAAGGCTTCTCTACCTTACTGTGGGAGAAAAATGAGAGTCAACTTTTAGTAGTGTAACTCTCGGAGTGGAGGACTCCGGGGAGTGGATGAAGGTCAAGTGACCGAACCACTATAAAAATTTCTGGTGTGCTTTATCTATTTTCCTCATTTTACTTTTCTTGTATTTATTTTCTATGATAAGTGCTTGGTGAAAATATAATTTTAACTTTTCCATTATGAGATTTAAAATTTTATCACCACTATTGTAATTATGAATGAATCATTAGCTTCTGCATTTTACTAGTTAAGATTTTATTTTAAAAATATAAAAAATTCTTTAAAAAATTAGAACTCTTGTTTAGGATTTATTCAATAACCCGTCCACCCTTATTTGACAATATACTATTTAATTTTTGGAAAATTTGTATGTCTACATTTTTACAATCTATAAACTATCGCATGTGGATGTTGGTTCAAGAAGTTTCCTCTGCATCTTTTCATCTCACGAATGGTGTTAAAATTATTTTATCATTTAATGAATGGAGTAATGAGGATAGGGAACTTGCATAATTAAATACAAAATGCTTGAATTATTTCTTTTGTGCATTGAAATTAGAAGATTATATGCGAATGTCTACTTGTAGTACTGGTAAGGAGATCCGGGATAGATTGTGTATCACCAACGAAGGAACTAGTGAGGTAAATAGTCTAGGCTAAATATACTACTACATGATTACAAATTATTTCACATGAAACCTAGAGAGATTGTATTTGAAATGTACACCAGATTCACCCAGATAGTGACATCCTTACATGCTCTAGGAAGAGAGTTATCTAATTCTGAAAAAGTTAATAAAATTTTGAGATGCTTACCTAGTTCTTACGATGCAAAAATAACTGTAATAAATGGGTCCAAAGATTTAAATATTTATTCAATTGATAATTTTCTTGGGTCGCTCATTGCCTATGAGCAAGGAGTGAGTCAAAGGTAAAGTGATGCATGAGAAAAGAAGAAGGAGTGAACTGTGGCTCTAAAAGTGAATAATTCAGAAAGTGACAGCTCTGTAGCAGAGGAGGATGATGATATAGCCTTGATGACTTGTCAATTCAAGAATTTTCTTAAAAGAAAGCAACGACGTAATTAAATAACTGGAATAAAGGTAAAAGCTCAAAGAATACTAAAGTTAAAACTCACAAAATATGTTTTGAGTGCAAAAAACCAGATCATCTCCAAGATGATTGCCCTAACGTAAAGACTCACCCAACAAAGGAGAAGGGTATGGAGAAGTTAAAGTACAAGAAAGGCAAGCTAAAAATACAGAAAGCTTTTTGGGCCGACTCTATTTTAGAATCATCAAAAGAAGAAGCAGAGGAGGAGGTAACGAATTTGTGTCTTAAGACTAACGATAACCTTGATCAATTAGATCAAGATGAGGTATGTAAACTCTCTTATGATGATCTGTTAGTTATTTCTGAAAGAATTTATGACTCGTATAGAAAGTTAAAGAAAATGCATGCTAGTCTTAATATTGATTGTAATACTTTACAAAAAGAGCATGCTAGTTTAGTTAAAGAATATTTTGACTTGATGAATTTGATTCATTAAATAAGAAGCATGTTAAATTAACTGTTCCACATGATTCCTTGAAATCATCACATATTAAACTAGAAAATGTATTTAAGGAATTAGAAGAACTTATATTTCAACTAGATAATAATGAGCACACATTGAAATGAGAAGTATTAAGCTATAAAAGTGTAAATGAATGCTTAAGAGCTAAGTTGATAGCATTGGAAAATAATAAACCATTGCCCTCACATGTCCAATGGGATAACCCCTCTACATTACATGCATCACATAAACTTAGGAAGGGTCACCATCATCCACCTGGGTTAGTGAACCCATTTTCCTATGTTAAGTGTTACTCTTCTAGCATGCTAGGTCACATAGCCCGTACTTACACAATTCACCATAGAACACATCTAGTGTGGAGACCTAAGCTGCATTCATCACAGCATAACATGCATACATCTCATTCATTCAAAAAAAGGAGGAACCTAAACTCACTTGGGTTCCTAAAACTAATCTTTGATTGACATTATAGGGATACTCTCAAAAAAGACCTAGTGAGAGCATGTGGTACCTGGATAGTGGTTGCTCAAGACATATGATTGGAGACGTGAAGCAGTTCATGAAACTGGAGGCCAGGTCAGGAGGCAAGGTGACTTTAGGAGACAACACCACCAGGAAAGTGGTGGGCTCAGGTATCTTTAAAAATTCTAAAGATTTAGTAATTGAAAATATTCTTTTTAGTTGATGGTTTAAAGCATAATCTATTAAGTATTAGTCAACTATGTGACAAGAGTTTTGACTTAAAATTTCTTTCTAATAAATACATGATTAGCTTAAATAATAAACTTATGTTAGAAGGAAAATGGATAAACAATATCTATATGTTAAACTTCAATTGCATTAAAAATTTAAATCTTTTATGTTTGAAAATAATAGCTGATAACTCTTGGCTATGACATAAGAGACTATGCCATGCTAGCATGAAAACACTTAGGAATATCACTCAGAAAGACCTAGTTAGAGGCATACCATAGTTAGACTTCACTAAGGACTACCTATGTGATGCCTGTCAACTAAGAAAATAAGTGAAATCATCATTTCATTCAATTAAGGATATTCATACCACCAGGCCACTAGAAATTCTTCACTTGCACCTATTTGGACCTGTTAATACAGCTAGCCTAGGAGGGAAATCTTATGGATTTATAATAGTGGATAACTACTCTAGATTTACTCTGGTAAGATTTTTAGCACATAAGAATGAGTCATTTGAAGAGTTTAGAATCTTCTCCACTTGGATTCAAAGGAAATTAGGATGTTAAATCTCAACAATCCATAGTGATCAAGGTGGAGAATTTGAGAATGATAGGTTTGAATTATTCTATCAAGTGATAGGAATAGAACATAACTTCTCTACCCCTAGGACCCCTCAGTAAAGTGGAATAGCTGAGAGAAAGAATAGAACTGCGCTTGAAGTTGCTAGGGCAATATTAGCTGAATACACTCTTCCTATATATTTTTTATGCAGAAGCAGTGAATACTACTTGTTATATTTTAAATAGGGTGAATGTAGACCCAAACTTAATAAAATACCCTATGAACTCCTTAAGGGTAGGACACCTAATCTTTCTCACTTATATATTTTTGGATGCAAATGCTTTATCTTAATTATTGGTAAGTCACACTTAGGAAAATTTGATCCTAAATCTTATGAAGGCATCTTCTTAGGCTATTCATCTATAGGTAAAGCCTATAAAATCTTCAATAAGAGAACCCTTATAGTAGAAGAGTCTACCCATGTGGTATTTAATGAATCATATAATACCTCTGAACCTAATCCTGAATAAGAAGAAGTCGAGGTCATTCAGGGGGTAGAAACCATTGCCATAGAAGATAGAGTAGAACCTCAGGAGCGATTGCCTAGAGATTGGAGATATTCTTCTAGTCATCCTAGAGAATTGATCCTAGGAGACCCATCAGAAGATGTAAAAACTAGGCATGGACTTGGGAAGGACGTTAGTCATTCTGCATTTATCTTCATAATTAAACCCACTAATATAGATCAAGCCTTAGGAGATGAATTCTGGATCCCAGCAATGCAAGAAGAGCTAAACCAATTTGTTAGGAATAATGTGTGGGAATTAGTCAAGAGACCTAAGGAACAAAGTGTGGTTGGAGTAAAGTGGGTCCTTAAAAATAAGATGAATGAATCTGAAATAGTAGTGAGAAATAAGGCCTGATTAGTAGCTAAGAGATATAACCAAATTAAGGGAATAGATTTTGAGGAAACATTTTCCCTAGTAGCTAGACTAGAAGCCATAAGGGTACTCTTAACCTTTGCTTGCTTCAATGGTTTTAAATTATATCAAATGGACGTTAAGAGTGCTTTCCTAAATAGGGTAATCAAAGAAGATGTTTATGTTGAGGAACCCCCTGAATTTGAAAACTCATAATTTTCAAATCATGTATTTAAATTGAAAAAAGCACTGTATGGGTTAAAGCAAGTACTTAGACCCTGGTATGAAAGACTTAGCACATTCTTACTAGATAGAGGCTTTGTTTAGGGTAGTATGGATACCACCATCTTCTTAAAAAGGGTAGAAGATGAGATGCTCATTATTCAGATTTTTGTAAATGACATCTTATTTGGATCTTCAAAGAAAATCTTATGTGATGAATTCTCAAAAATAATGAGTGATGAGTTCGAAATGCACATTATGGAAGAACTTAATTACTTCCTTGGATTTAGTATAAAATAAATGGAAGATAAAATATTCCTTAGCCAATCTAAGTACATTAAACATATTCTAAAAAGGTATGAAATAGATAATGCTAAGGCCATGAATACTCCAATGAGTTCTACCATTCAATTAGATAAAGATCCAAATTGAAAGTCAATAGACCAAAAGAAGTATAGGGGAATAATTGGATCACTTCTCTATTTAACTGCTAGCAGACCGAACTTAATATTTAGTGTATCTCTCTGCGCCCGATTTCAAGCCAACGCAAAAGAATCCCACATGATTACTTTCAAGAGAATTCTTAGATATTTAGTAGGCACCACGAACTTAGAAATTTGGTATCCTAGACACAACACAATATTAGAAATCTTAGGGTATTCAATTCTAATTTTATAGGATGTATGGTAGATAAAAAAAGTACCTCTGGTACCTATTAATTCATAGGATAATCCTTAGTTTCATGATCCAATAGAAAATAAATTCGGTATCCCTTTCAATGACTAAAGTAGAATATATCGCAGCAAGAAGTTGTGTTGCTCAAGTTTTGTGATTAAAATAATAACTTTTAGATCTTGGACTATCTATAGGAACCATCCTAATTATGTGTGACAACACTAGTGCAATTTGTATATCTAAAAATTTAATTCAACACTCACGCACAAAGAATATAGATATTAGGCATCATTTCATAAGAGATCATGTAGCCAAGGGAGATATCGAACTACACCATATAGTTACCAGAGATCAACTGGCTGATATATTCACAAAACTATTAGCCTATGACACCTTTAGCACCTTAGGGATAAAATTAGGTGTCATAGACATTCATGCTTAATAAAAAAACAAAAAAAAATTAAAAACATTATTTTTAAAACTCATTTGTTTGTACTCATTTTTGTGTGTTGTTCTTTTGTTAGAGAATTAAAAAAAAAAGGGTTTCTTGATCATGTCACACACATCTTAGTGACACCAAAACCTTGAATTTTTGTTTATATCGTACTGTACAATCAACAATCATACTATACGATCTTCACAAATTCACCAATCACAATCCTTAATTCCATCAATGGTCCAAATTTGCTTGCTGATATATACATCTTATTATACGAACAATCACACATATTGTATGATACACATTATTGATCATCGTATTATACGAATCACCACTCTTACGGTACAATCCATGTGTCAAACTAGATTGGGATGAATTTAAACTCGGCCGGTACGATCATAATTTCTCTTTTTACTAGACGAATACCTATTCATATTGTACGATGCCTTTTGTCAAAGGTCGTACCGATGACTCCTCAAGACGGATGAAATCTCTTAAGATCATCCAGTACGATCCTAATCGTACTGTATGATTTGACGGCTTTTTCCAACAAGTCATCCAGATGAATTAATTCACTTGATCATACTGTATGAATTCCTATCGTATTGTATGATCATCCAGAAAATCTATAAATTGAAGGGTTTCATTGGCTCAACTCACTCTCAACTTCTCTAAATCTCTCATCCCTTCAATATTTCTATGCAATGGCCGATGGAAGCAAATGTGGTAGACTGATCGAGGGGAGATCCTCCTCCTCTCTATGATTTGATGACCATTTTCTCTCTACCGCTGATGAAAAATGCTATAACAAGTTCAAAGAGGCAAAGATCACTTCGTCACGTATGCTTAACCAAGCTACCTTAAAATTTGAGGTTATGAATCTTTTTTCCTTCACCCCTCTCCAGTTTCTTCTTACCCTAGCTTTTCCTTTTCACTTTGAACTCCTTTATGAATTTTTAGCAAATCTTAGGATAGATTTCGAATACATAACCTTGACCTCCTTTATATGCAAATGAAATATCATCATCAATAAAGATAATATAGCTGAGCACGTTGGACTCTCTACCGAAGGACCTCATCCCTAATCTCTACTCACTAAGGATTATGATTGGATCTCTATTAATATGTTGCTTAGGAATGTTCCCACAAACCAACACCTACCTCTTGTCCAAACTCTAACTCAGAATGCCCGCATCATCCAACACATTTTTCAAACATCCATTATACTAAAAGTTGGTGACTCTATACACATTGCCCTGCTTCTATCTGTAGTCACTTACTTAATCAAGTCCACCACCAAATTTGATGAAGCTCAAATGATCCTAGACTACTTTCATAATCTATCTGCTCTTAGATATCCAAGTGCCCGACACAAACAAAACCTTGCCTTAGGACATATCATAGGATACATCCTTGATGCCAAATATCAACTTACCTTTCCTATTCCACCTGATAATCTCCCTATCTTTTACATAGATGCCTCATTCTGTATTCTTTTCCTTCTGAGGCAAGAGCACACTGATCTTGATTTTGATGAAGAAGGGGAAGCTATTCCTGTATGAGGACCTCCACTACCACTGATACCACCACCTAGACCTGCCTACCCTGCCTACCCTTAAGATGATATTATTTAGCGGCTTGATCGACTGGAAACTCGGTCGAACTATTATATTGACCAACAACAACAACAGTACGAAGATGATATGCGATAGTTTGGTGAACAATTCACCTTGATAGATCATCAATTTGCATCATTCCATCAGTATTTTTAGCCACCACCACCACCTGATCAGGATCCCGACTACTAGTTGCTTTTGCTTGTGTGTTATGTATTTCTTTTTCTTGTACTATTTTTTACATCCCTATTTTTGTGTGTACTCCTCTTTTTATTGATGTCATAAGGGGGAGAAATTCTATGTTATGTTCTTAAAAAGTTCTATATTGCCGTTTGTTTATATGCTGTGATATTTTTCAAGTTGCATATACTTTTTATGTTGTGTTATTTTTTTAATCTTGTTATGTTTTATTTATGTTGTTCAAAAATTAAAAAAATTAAATTAAAAAAATTTTAAAAAAATAAGTTTGTAAATCCTCCCATCTTTTAAAATCCATCTAGTAAGGGGGAGCTGAGGAAGAAATAACATTTATCTTACATATCGGATAACATTATTTGACATCATTAAAAGGGGGGAGATTATTGCAGTCCAGGATCCCTAGTCTCTGATTTTGATGATAAAAAATCATATTAATTGGATTACTATGTTCTTTCTTAAAATTATAGATGTTATTTTTATCTATGAGCACTAACATTTCAGGTAAGATATACACCGCTCAAGACTGCTGGAGACTCAAGACTAGGTAGAATAGGATGTAAAAGAATTTATATTTTCTTTATTTTTTATTTTTTTGAGTCTGTCACAAAAGAGTGTATGTAAATGGGGTGACCATACAAACACACACAGGGGGAGAGTTTCTCTTTTTTTTAAGATAAAAAAAATTTTTAAAAGAAAATTGTACTTCACTATTTTTAATCGTACTGTATGATATGTCATTAAAACTCAGGCTTAACGACTAATTTTGAATGATTAGTTTGTGAACTAATCATACTGTATGATCGTGATCGTACTATATGATTTATTTCCATCTAAAAACCCTGGCTGCCAACATAATTTAAGTAAGATTTTAAATTTGATTTTTTGAACTAATCGTAACGTACGATTGTAATCGAACTATACGATCATTTGAAATTTTGCCAAAAATATCCCCCATAATCAGGCAATTAAATCATAGTTTTTTAATTACTATTATTTCTACTATACGAACAACATAGAAAAATTTTGTCATCCCATAGATCGTACCAAATGAAACCATGATTTTTTGAACTATTCATCCCAGACGATATTTATATCATATAGAACAATGATTTGAAATTGAACTATTTGTACTGTACAAAGTGTGCAGTGTGGGTTGATCTATAGAGATGATTTTTTTCATCCCGTACAAACAATGAAAAATAAAATGATCGTCCAGTATGATCTCTTGATTGTAATGTACGATGTGCTTAAAATTTGTGAACTGTTTGTCTGCCTTCGTACTGGATGGAACTATTTTTGAACTGATTATACTGTACAATATTAGATCGTACTATACGAACAGTATCATCTGAATTGAATTATTAGGATTTTCTAAAGCCTAATTTAAAAACAAATTTTTCTTATTCAGTGGGTTGTTGTAGTGTTGGAGAGGAACGTGATAACTGAAAGAACTCTTGAGAGGGAGCTTTTGAAGAAATCTAGGGTTTGTGAGAGGAAGGAGAAGGTGAGCATGAGCATAAGGGAGAAGGTCTATGAGGGGATCACAAGCTTGCTCCAAGCTAGCTGCACATTTGCTCCTCCTGTGGCCTTGGTGAGTCTCGTGGAAGCTCTTTAGGGAGAGAAGCCTCAAGGTCAACGTCTCGAGTTTCTCTGCCTTCTTCAGGAGGGAGAAAAAGAAGAAGATCCACTGCCGTCACCAGGAGGGTGACATAGCGTCTGGCACTCCGCCACACCGGGGAAGGTGAAAGTGAGTTTTGTAAAGGCTTCTCCACCTTGCTGTGGGAGTAGAAGGAGAGTCAACTTTTAGTATTACAACTCTCAGAGTGAAGGACTCCGAGAGTGGACGTAGGTTAAGTGACCAAACCACTACAAAAATTTCTAGTGTGCTTTTTCTATTTTTCGCATTTTACTTTTCTTGCATTTATTTTCTGTGATAACTACTTGGTGAAAAATCTGATTTTATCCTTTCCATTATGAGATTTAAAATTTTATCACCACTATTATAATTGTAAGTGAATAATTGGCTTCCGCATTTGACTAGTTAAGGTTTTATTTTAAAAAATTAGAACTCGTATTTAGGATTTATTTTTAAAACACCAATTCACCCCCCCTCTTAGCGCATCTCATACACATAAAGTTGAGCCAAACTCGAATTCAATAATGATCATTTGTGTGATGCTTAGCAAAATAGGACATGTCATAATTTTATTCCATTAAGGATGTAGTGACTTCTAGAACACTAGATATGTTACATATGGACTTATTTGGAGAAATTAACATCATTAAGTTGGGAGAGATTAATTTTCCTTTATAATAGTTTAAGACTACACTAAGTTTCTTGGGTTAGATTTTTGGCATAAAAGATTGAAAATATTTTAGTTTAGGTTTTTGTCTGTATGAATACAAAGGAAGATAGGTTGCACTATATCCATTATTAACATTAACCATGGCGAAGAGTTAAAAAAAATTTGAAATCCTGTATCAAAAGATAAGGATAGTGTACAATTTTAGCCCCCTAGGACATCACAACATATTAGAGTGGTAGAGAGGAGAAATAATTTGGAGAAGTTTAATGCCAAATATGTTGAAACTCATTAGATATTTAATAAAAGAGTGCATATATTCAATGAGTCAACACATATTACTTTTGATGAGTCTATTAGTAATGCCCTGCCAAGAGAATTAGAATGAGAGTAAGATAGTAAGCCTAACATTCACAACTTATGTTTTTAATATTAGCAAGTTCTTAAATGTCTACTTGAAGAGATCAGCTGCTGGCATGGAAGCATCCCTTATCACAACAACATGAGAAGAAGAATATTGTTTGGCTAAGGGCTTTGGTGAAGTAGCAAGTTCTTAAATGTCTACTTTGGCCTTCTCTCTTCTATTTTCACTCTCATTATCATCTTTTTTTTTTTAGAGAAAGTTCCTTCTTTCTTTCACTCAAGAAATAAATTAGCAATGATTTCTTCCTTAAATGGATAATCACTCGCTAAACTCTAAATTAAGTGAAGGAAGAAAGAAATGAAGAAGCATGCATTTGAATAAGCAAGCATTGATCCTTCTTTTTTAAGGTAGGTATTAGCTAACGCTGATAAAAAAAAGAAAATGACAGATGTTAACATCAAATAGATTAATATTAGAATAAATATTTATGAAGGTTTAATGATTAATTAATAAGAAATATATATTATCTTTTTTTTTTTGCATAATAAATCATTAAAGATATACGGGAATTATGGAATTAAATGTACATCCTAAATTTATTTTGGGACAATGAGCTAATTAAGACAAACTCACACACTCATTACATATGCAAATCTCGAACTTAAGATCTCTTGGTTGATAGCCAAAACTCCAAACTAACAGATCAATATGAGTTGCATCTCTAAAAAATCTCATTCCAATTTTTACAAGAGTCAACTACTATTACTTATGAGTCCTTTGACTTAGATATGTAAATTGACCTAAATTTCAGAGCATTCGAGCTCTGCCTCCATTTACTCGAATGAACTTTGTTGAGATTTCTTTTTTTAAATATAAAAATTTATTCAAACGTTTAAGTAATTAAATTAGGATATAAATTTAACTAAAAAATAAATCGGTATAAGATCAATTATTAATAAAAAAATAAAAGACTAATTATATATCGATTTAGCTCATAAAGTAAATTCATATTTATTTTTTCTTAAGAAAATCAACAATTGGACTAAAGGTTCTGACCTTTAAGATAAAAAATCAAGCATGCTGAGTAAAATTAAAGCAGTTTCACAAAAAAATAGTTAATACTCGGAACAGATGTTGGGTAATCGTCAACAAGGATTATTGAAGGTCAAGTGAAGTTTAGCGGACTGTTTGGTCACTCCTCAAATCAATGGAGATCGGAATATCAAGAAGGCTTTCATTAGATGTTGGCATATGGACGTTAGTTGTCACTCCTTCATTTATATTAGACTGATTGATAAGGTACATTGAAGGTCTGGTGATATCGAGTGGTCTAACTAAGTTGTTTTTGAAGAAGAGTTGAGGACTAACATATGCTTGACAACATTCCCTGCCCTGTGCCAGAGATAATCGATGAGGGACATCAGAGTTTAGTTAATATCAAGCAGCCATACTAAACCATTCTTCTTATTGTTGGAAAGGTCGGGTGATGTGAAGGATTCGGCCATACATCAATGGAAATTAGATGTCACTAACGTGGAATGTTGTGATAAGCAAACCTGGTATGTGAACTATCTTATGCATATGCCGGCTTACTATTCCACTTCGGCTTCATTTGGATGGCTTTTTTGTTGTTTTTTAAAACAGTTTTTTTAGTACAAAAAATAAATTTTTTATACTAAAAAGTTGTTTTAAGAGGCAACAAAAAAGTCGTCCCAAACGAAGCCTTCCTCTGCTCCGTTACACCTGCTCTGAAACTGTACCTTCCTCTCTCTACCATAGGATTACTGCTATTGTAATCAGCATCCTTAAACTCTAACAAAATATTCTACATATATAAAGAATGTATTGATCAATAGCAGGTGAATGAGATGAAGGAAAATGCAGACTGAGACTCCTAATTCTCTTTAGCTTATTCTCTCTGTTCTTGTTGAATACCGTAACTTGAAGGTGAGAATCTTCTTGTTGAAGGTCAGGCAATGTTCAGCATTCTGAGACATTCATTATGCTTCGAGGAAAGGAGACTATATAATCCTTTAAATCTTTAAATTAACTATATAATTTAAGGGTTTATTTGTTTTAGGCTTTTCTGGAGCTCGCTTGAGTGTTTTATCTTATAATGAAGAAGACATTTGATATCATAATATGTTATTTATTTTAATATTTATTTTTAAAAATATTATGTGAATAAAATAGTATTCACCAAAAAAGGAACCCCAATAATTACTTGAGTATTTTTGGACATATTTATTGTTGTTGGAATTGTAGCTAGATCTAAGACGAATAATCAATAGAATATATTCGAGGTAACTGGGAATTAATCCTTCCATAACATTTAATTACCCATGAAAAATTCATGGATACGTTTATAAAACTGAAACTATAAATGAGTACAACTGAGCTTTAGTTACTCCTAATTTGAGCTTAAACTTGATTAAACAATATTATTTAAGCTCAAATGCAAGTCTAGTTCTATGAGTTTGGGTTTATTCATGAGTCAATTCATTTATAATATTCTAGAGAAAATTACTATAGTTCAAGCAAGCATTATAATAAAATTATAAAAGAAAATGATAAATTGGAAGATAAAACTCTTGAATTTTAATGTATTTTAATTGCAACTCTAGGCGGTCTAGCCACTCCACTATTGAGTTGCAGTCCCGGGAGTGGTGAGTAGGAGGTGGTGTTGGGCCTAGTGCTGGAACTTATCCTTCCTCCTTTGGCTCGGGATCCACCACATAACAACCATGGCAGTGTTTATCACTATGGAGTACCTGAAAAGAACTGTTGGAGTAGAAGGTTGTGAGATGATCGGGTGGTGCAGGATTTTGTACGTTGTACTTTGATTCCAGGCAAAGGCTATGAGGTGTCCTGGTGCTAGATTTTGCTTGCATTTATTCTTGAGATCTCTAATACTTGTCAAGTTTTTAAATGTTGCAGATAATCAGATCTACTACATTGAAGTTAGTTTCGGACATAATGAAATATGTGACAAGGGATAGAAGGGGTGCGATTTTGACCTTGTCACGTGCTTTAGGAATGATTGTGTTTCGAAGGATATGTTGAATTATACGAGCATCTTGACCAAGGGTGCAGACTAAAGGAGCATGACTATTCAATGGAGTATCCCTGAGGGTAAAGTTTGCTTGGGTCCAGTCATAGTCAAGGAGAAAGGCTATGGAGTGAGCTTTGAGGCTAGTATTAGAAAGATGAAGGATTTGATCAAAATCTTCATATATAATGTCCGTAGGTCTTCTACAAACAAAAAATTGAAGTGATGTGCCCTCACCATTAACTCTAAGAATGGTGAAAAACTCAAAGAATAATTCAGAAATGAAGGGGAAGGCTAAGGTCAGAATAAACTGCAGTATGGTGCCAATAAAGAGATTCAATACATGGAAGTTAAGAACTTCCCGATTGATAACTTTGGACGGAGTTATCCATGTAGCCTTGTACATGTGTTAGGCTTCTTTGTTAGCATCTTTGTGAAATTGAGGATTTACAAGGCATCTAAAAGAGTTTCCTACAATAACCTAGAATGCTTTCCTCTGACCATTTGAAAAGAAGACGGACTGAGAGTGAAGAGTTGAAGATTTGGAGAAGGATGAAAGGTGTGATTGAAAAGCTTGAAACCCCTCTCCTCAAATATATTTCAGCTAGATCATATAGTACGATATGGATCCTACAGTAGGATCAGAAGAAGTTAATTCACCCGGTTTGGTCAGTCAAAAAGTTTGGTCCAATTATAAAGTACGATAAGAATCATACTGGACGATCTTTGTTAAATCGGTCATCCCGAGGAGTCAGCTTGTACGATCTTTAACTAATCAGTCGTACCATACGAACAGGTGTTTATATAGTATGATGGGTTATTAAATATTGTACCGACTAAATTGAATTCATCCAACGGTGTGTGCCACAAGTATCATACAGTATGAAGTAGGTGTTCGTATAGTACGATCACCAATAATTGATTCAATCAAACCTGTTAGATGTATTGTGCATTAGTGATGTAAAGATTTGTTAAGATCGTAAAGTATGATGTGAATTGTTTAATAAAATATGAGAAAATTTTTGTTTTTATGTGATGATTAGGGAAACTACCATGAGCGAATTTTACAAACAAACACACATACAATCAAGTCAGGAATGAAAATAGCCAAATACAAATAATCAGCTAAGAAAATAAATGACATAAGTAACTATACACATTAATTATTTCTATATTCTTACCTCATTATCCTTAAGCATTAATGTTAATAACACCTAGTCTAGTCCTAAGTGTACTAAAAGTCTCATAGCTAAGAGATTTTGTAAAATTTGCTTGTCAGTTGATTTTTAGTAGCTATATGATGCAGTTCTATATATATCCTGGTTAAATGATCACTAATAAAATGATGTCTAATATCTATATAATTTGTGTGGGAGTGTTGAATTATATTTTTAGAAATATGGATAGCACTAGTGTTGTCACACATGATTGGTTTAGTGCTTACAGAGAGCCTAAGGTCAAGGATCTATTGATTTAGCCATAAGACTAGAGCAACACAACTTTCTACTGCTATGTATTGCGCCTTAGTAGTGGATGGAGCTATTGCGTTTTGCTTTCTACTGGACTAAGAGACTAATGATTGCAGTACGAATTAACAAGTTCAAGAAGTACTTTTTTATCTATTCTATATCATGTAAAGTTTGAGTCTAAAAATCCTATAATTTTAAATGAAGAGCTATGCCTAGGATATCAAATACCTACATTTTGGCTGCCCATAAGGTATTTAAGAATTATCTTAACTGCAGTCATATGGGATTATTTGGGATAGGCTCGAAATCTATCACATTGACAAACACTAAACATTATATTTGGTCTACTAGTAGTTAAATATAAAAGTAATCCAATCATCCCCTTATACTTTTTTGATCTACTAATTTTTCACTTACATCCTTGTCAAATTAAATGGTTGAGCTTATTAGAGTATCTATTGCTTTAACACCTTCAATATCAAATTTCTTTATAATTTGCTTAATATACTTGGTCTGACTAAGAAATGTACCACCATTCCTTTGCTTCGCACTAAATTCAAGAAAATATGTCAGCTCATCCATCATTCTTATCTCAACCTCTCTACATATGATTTCTAAAAAATCATTACAGAGATATTTCTTTGTTAATCCAAATAATATATCATCAACATATATTTGAATAATGAGTAAAACATCTCCTTTTTTAAGGAATAGGGTGGTATCTATACTACCCTTATTCTAAGTGAAATGTGCTAAGCATTTAATACAATGCCCTAGGTGCCTGCTTCAACCCATATAAGTCCTTTTTCCATTTATACACATGGTTAGGAAAAGAGGAATTTTCAAATCTGGGGGGTTGATCTACATATATATCATCCTTAATAAGTTCATTTAAAAAGATATTTTTAACATCCATCTTATATAGTTTTAAGCCTCTAAAATATGAAAAGCTAATAAAACTCTAATGGCTTCTAGTCTATCTATAGGGGCAAATATTTCCTCAAAATTAATACCTTCAATTTTTTTGTACCCCTTAGCGACTAACCTAGCCTTATTTCTAACCACCACACTAGAATCATTCATCTTACTTTTGAATACCCACTTGGTACCTACTACACTCTAGTCCTTAGGTCTGCTAACCAACTCTCGTACATCATTCATAACAAATTAGTTTAACTATTCTTGTATATATAGGATCCAAAATTCATTAGATAAGACTTGGTCTATATTTATGGTTCTAAATAAAGATGAACGCAGAGTGATTAGCCTCCTTCCTAAGTCCATGCCTAGTTCTAACTCCTATAGAAAAATCTCCTAAGATGTTCTCCCTAGGATGACTAGATGAGTATCTACATTCTTTAGGCAAAGGCTCCTAAGATTCTTCTCTATCACCTAGGTCAATAGATTCTACTCCTTGAGTAACCTCTACTTCTTCATCTTCTTCAAACTTAGGTTTAATTACTTTATCAAATTTATCAAATATAACATGGTTGGACTCCTCTACAACTAAGGTCCTCTTATTAAAGATTCTATAGGCTTTACTTATAGAGGAATAGCCTAAGAAGACTCTTTCATTAGACTTAGGTTCAAACTTCCTTAGAGGAGATTTATCATTAATGAGAATTAAGAATTTACACCCAAAGATATGCAAATGAGAAAGATTAGGTGTCCTACCCTTAAGCAGCTCATAAGGTGTCTTATTTAATTTTGATCTAACATTCACCCATTCAAAATATAACATGCAGTATTTACTACTTCTGCCCAAAATTATCTAGAGAGAGAGTATTCAGCTAGCATAGCCCTAGCAGCTTATACTAAAGTTCTATTATTCCTTTCAGCTATCCCATTTTTCTGAGAGGTCCAAGGGGCAAAAAATTTATATTCAATTTCTAGCTCCTTATAGAAAGATTCAAATCTATCATTCCTAAATTCTCCACCATGATCACTATAGATAGTAGATATCTCACATCCTATTTTTTTTAATCCACATGGAGAATGTTCTAAATTCTTCAAATGATTTACCTTTATAAGATAAGAATCTAACCTAGGTGAATATAGGCTAATCATCAACAATCACATACCCAAAACTTTTTTTGCCTAAGTTAGTTGTACTAACAGGCTCAAACAAGTCCATATGTAAGATTTCTACTAGTCTAAAGGTGGTGATGTCCTTGATGGATTGAAATGATGATTTGAATTATTTTTCTTATTAGCGGACATCATATAGGTGATCCTTAGAGAACTCTAATGTTGGTATGCCTCTACTGAAGTCTTTCTAAGTTATCTTTCTAATGGTTTTCTTGCTTGCATGACATAGTAACCTATACCATGGCCATGACTCATCAATAACAATTTTGAGACATTAAGTATTTGAACTATCAATACAAATTAAATCAAATATGTCAATATTATTTTTTTCTTTTTCATTCTAAAATAATTTTTTCATTTAGACTAGTCATGCATTTGGTAGATAAAAAATATATATTAAAGTCCTTATCATAGAGCAGATTAATACTAAGAAGATTATGTATTATTATATCTACTAACAAAATATTTTCTATAACAAAATTTTTGGAGTTACCAGTGATACCTGAACCCGCTGCTTTCTTGGTGGTGTTATCTCCCAATGTTACCTTACCTCCTGCCCTGGCCTCCAACTTGATTAATTTCTTTAAATATCAAGTCATGTGATATGAACACCTGCCACCTACTTACCACATGATCTCACTAGGAATTTTATGAGAGTATTCCTATAAATCCATCAATGGATAGATTTGGGAACCCAAGTGAGTTTTGGTTCCACCTTATTTTTTAATGGATGAGATAGTTACATGTTATGCTGTGATGCAAATAAAAATTAGCCTCCATACTAGATATATATTATGATGTATAAAACTAGTATGGGGTTTGTGTCCTACCATGCCATAAGAATAGCAGCTAACATGATTCACTAACCTATATGAGTGGTAGTGTCTCCTTTTAGGGATATGAGATGCATGCTATATTTTGGGTTGTGTCTATTATGCTAGTGTAGGTGGTGGTTTATTATTTTGAAATGCATGAAGTTTCACTTTTAAAAACTCATTAGCATTTTTATAGCTTTCATCCTCAAGTTTTAATACATGCTCACTAAAGTCTAGTTCATTTGCAAGTGTTTCTAACTCCTCAAAAGCATCCTCTAGCTGAATATGCTTGATTTTCAAGGATTTATAAAATTTATTTAATTCAAGATGCTTCTTATTTAGTTCATCATATTCATTAGTAAAGAAGAATCCTCTTTATTGAATGCAATGTGTTCAGTTCTAAGACTATCATGCTCCTTTCTAATTTAGAAAATTTATAATTTAACATTTCATGTTGTTTTAACTTACTATATAATTCATGTAATTTTTTAGAAATAGCAAATAAACCATCATTGGAAAGATCATATACCTCTTCCTAGTCAGAGTTAATAATAAAGTTATTAGCCATTAAACATAGATTTGTTACATCCTCTTCAAGTTCTTATTCTGAAGAGTCTGAAATTGAATCTACCCAAAAAAGCCTTTTATGTCCTTTGCTTCCCCTTTTCAAAACTTGTATTTTCTTCACCCTTTTCTAAGATTGGGTTAGTTTTCAAGTTGGGGCAGTTCGATCTTAAGTGTCCTGGCTTCTTGCATTTAAAACATATACTGTTAGAGGAAACTTTTATAGTTCTTCCTAATTTACCATTATTCTAGTTTAGATGACATCTTTGCTTTCTCTTTAGAAAGCTCTTGAATGTTAGGTTATTAATGCTATACCATCATCATTATCAACTATATAGTTGTTGTTATAAGAATCATTGTCCTTCAATGTTACTGTCTTCTCCTTCCTCCTATTACCTACATCAAGTAGTCTTTGACTCATGCTTTACTTGTAAGCAATGAGTGAGCCAAGTAGATTATTAATAGAGTATATGTTTAAATCTTTTGATTCATAGATAACAGTAACTTTAGCATCATAATTATCAAGTAAATAATATGAAATCTTATTAACTTTTTTAGAATTAGATAACTCTTTACCTAGTACATGCAGTGATGTTATAATCTTAGTGAACATAGTGTACATGCTAGTTATTATCTCATTGGATTTCATGCAAAATAACTCATACTCATGCAACAATATATTCAGACAAGACTATTTAATTTCATTGATTACTTAATAAGTGAGATTTAACCTATCCCAAATTTTCTTCCCAGTTGTGCATGAAGAAACACACATATAGTCCTCAAACTTTAAAGCACAGAAAAAATAATTTAAACATTTTACATTGAGTTGTGCATTTTCTCTTTCCTCAAAACTCTATTCATTAAAAGAAATGTCTTCCTTGATATCATTAAAAAAATAAGATGGAGGTGTATATCCTAGTGGAATCATATGCCATTCGATAATTAATAGATTAACTAAATATAGACATGTACACTTTTCAGAAATCATAAGCAATGACATCAAACATAGGTGAATGTGCTATTGAATATCCTTTAGTTGTATAATGATTACCATTATAATTTGCCACTGGATCTACTCAAAATTTTTAAACCAACAGTTTATGATAACCTCTTCTAATACCAATTGAAAGTTCGAAGATTGCTCGTTAAACCACTTGAACTGCCCAAGGAAAACTAGGGGGGAGTTGGTGTTTTAAAATTTTCACTCAAAATATTCTTTTGAAATATCAAAACTAATTGCACAAATTTTAGTGGAAGAAATTTATAAAGCAAATATTTTTGCTCTTTTAGATTTTTGTAGAAAAATAAATGTGAAGATAGGTTTTCTTCTATTTTTTCTTTAACAAAACTCAAAACAAAATAAAGCTCAAAAATCTCAACAATACTTACAAGAATATAACATGCAGGAAAAATTAAAATGTAAAAAAAAGCGAAAAGAAAAGAAGTCAGTGCACACCAGATTTATAGTGATTCGATCAAACCTTGACTTATGTCCACTCCCCGGAGTGCTTCTCTCCAGATATTATACTAAACCTTTTAGTGAATCTCCTTTAGCTTCAACAACATGGAGGAGAAGCCTTATAAAATCTCTTCCAACAACCTAGTGCGACAGAATACCAAAATCTTTTCCACCCTCCTGGTGAGGAGGAGAACGTGGAATCTTTTTCACCCTCTTGGTGAGGAAGAGAACCTTGAACCCTTTTCACCCTCCTGGTGAGGCAGGGAACCTGAAATACATTTCATACTACTAGTGTGGCAAAGAACTTGACGATCTTCAGCCTTGAAGACTTTCTTCCCAGTGCAACCCAAAAGATCAATGAAGACACATAGAGGAACTAAGGTAGACACTTTCTTGGAGCAACCACATGAATTCCCCTCAAACTACTCCCTCACACACAATATGAATTTTAAAAAGTTATCTACTTTATAATTGGTAGTAGGATTTTTGAGTTTAACTGATCATCTTGTACAATTTAGATTGTACAGTATGATTAGTACAAATTTAGATTATCTTAATTAGATATTTAAATTAATCTCTGGTTTACTTAGATCGTGTAGTACAATCCAGATCGTACTGGAATATCTTCATAAAAATTAAAACACAAAATTTTCCTCTCTAGAGTGTGTGTGCATGGTTGCTAAGCTTGCATACACCTTTTACAGGACTATTAACTCAGAATATTGAAAATAAATAAATCAAAATATAGACTCTTATAAAAAAATTCAAACATATTCTATCTAATCTTGAGTCAATCTTTTTGCATGATTTATGACATACCTAAAATGCTAGTGTATACAAAATAAATATCTAATAATAATATTAGGAGAAACGAAGTAAAAATCCAATAATGTTTGTTGTCATCAAAATCATAAGCTTGGGATCCTTGATTGCAAAAATAATTTTATAGCTCCTTAATTGATTGGCCAAAAGAACTAAAATTCCTATGAAATTAAATTCATAGGTTTCTGAGGACTTAGGAGACTCTCATGAATTTTGATTCCATTTGTTTTATTCTAGAAGTTTTTAGAAATTTCCTAAGATGATTGGCCATAAACCTTAATAAACTTAAGACAATCTAGATAGGGAATTGGGTAAAAATTAGTAGCTATCCAACCCTTACACAATTACATGCATTCAATAAAAATTCACTTCTTAATTCTTATGGATAAGGATTTATGAGTTGTCAAAGTTCTAAGTCAATTTATGAATTAGTGAGGGGCTTATTTGTGGCATAATATGAATATGCATAGGTTTTTTTTTATATATAAAAATTATTAAAAGCCCATTAGATATGCATGCATATATGTCATTTAAGTAATAAAGTGATTGAGAAGAGTGTCGATCCCATGAAAAAATATTCTGCTTAATTACAATTAAACTACTGTTGTGTATTATAGATGCATAACATATCCTACTAAATAAAAATGATTATTGTTGGAGTTTTTGTCAATTAATGAAGACTTGCAAGATAAAAAGATACTAATGTAAATAAAGTATTTTGGACAAATGAATGCAAAACAGCATAGTTTTTTAAACGAGACTCAATTTTTAGAAGTGAATCAGAGCATATGCATTCTAAGGTCTTTGTCAAGCTTGTAGGGGGGAAAGGGAGGCCGATCACGACCTTCCTATAATTATAATGTCTCCATAGAATCTTGAAAGTTAAATATCATATGTCTAGGTATGCTAACATTCCATTTATATGCACCTATTTATTCTAATATTCTTTTATCGAGGTAATATATCACACTAAATATTTTTTACACACATGGTTATTATACACATTAAATTTTGTATGAGAGATATTGAAAATATATTTTAGCTATTTCAAGGAATAAGAGTCTACATTAGTACCTACTATGTGTTTAAATTATTCTGTTATGGCGTTGTACTGAACTGGCATAGTTAATTGTTGAATCGATGCATCCTTTAGCTGAGTCAGCGTAGCTACTCATTTTGGTAACTACACCATCATGGAATTATAAAAGTAAAGTGATGCAATGCTCAAAAGCTCAATTCAACACTACGACATTGCTAAGATTGACACTCTCACATTAAAATTCATAAGACTCATGTGATGTGCTATGGATTTTTGATGTTTTGGTGCTATGTAGCATTGCGACGCTAACCATGGATCCTCGGCGGTGCTAAATTTTTTATTAATTCCAAAGAGGCCAGTGCTGTAATATTTTAATAAGGTGTTAGGGTAATATAGATGACAACATTGAAATGCTAAATATGTGGGCGCTATGGTGCTCATTTAGTACTTGTGAATTTTCCCTTCTTTAGAACAATTACTGCACAAATATAACCAAAATAACATATTTTCATAGAATTTTAACATAATAAATAATATATAATTTGTACTTAACACTTAGTAGTTTGAAAATTCAGTGGAGATTTAATGACTCATCAAATGACCCTAAGAAATGTTAGGTATGTAAGAAACTTCCCTAACAACACTTAGAGTAAAATGGATGACAGTTAGAAGCTTTAAGCAAATGAATTAATTAAATAACATATTTCAATGAAAAATCAATTCAATAAGATAGGTTATTTAAACTTATTTTATTTTTTTTGTAAAATAATACATTATAATACTTTTCAATAAATCCTTCAGATGCTTTATTTAGTTCATTAGATCGTTAGACATAATTTTTTTTATGTTCTTCAAAATTGAATTAAAACCCAAAAATCAAGTCATATACACAGTCAACGGCTTGTTGTGCTGCACTTGTCTAAATCAATTTTAACTATGGTTCAAGGGTTGGCTAGTGCTTGGGTTAGGTTTAGGAAATTCTAGGTTTAGTTTACAATATATATGATCTAATGCGAAGGCCTAGGATGTCTAGAATATTCAAGGAATTTAATTGAGATGGCCTATGAATATAAAGAGTATTTTAGTATGTGATAGGTTTTAGTAATTCTTAGGTTAAACTTGGTCAACCAAGATTG
Source organism: Dendrobium chrysotoxum (assembly GCA_019925795.1). NCBI lineage: Eukaryota > Viridiplantae > Streptophyta > Magnoliopsida > Asparagales > Orchidaceae > Dendrobium > Dendrobium chrysotoxum. The sequence goes on from CM034314.1 coordinate 29,698,296, forward strand.
ACCAAGGGTCTTGGGGGAACCAAATTAATTCCTTAGTAGATCAATATTTCTTTGGTTCAATTCTAGGGAGATGGTTATAAGCTTAGGTTGAAATGAGATATTTAGTGGCATATCTGATAAATATAGGGAGCTTTAGGTTTTAACATTGGTTTGGCTCTAAGGATAGATTAGAAATAGGTTTAAAGATCATCTAATTCTATTAGGAGGTGCTTATAAGAAGCCTTGAGGTACCTAAGACTAGCTAAGACTAAATCATAGGGTTACCTCCTATAGTTCGTATAGGCTGGGTCTACACTAAGGTATAAGCACCTAAGCACTAAGGATGGAAAATGAAAGCGACCAGACCGTATTCACAAATGAGATCAATAATGAAGGTGCATACATTAGTAGAAATGGAATTGACGATAGGAGAAAAAAGGAGCCTATGATATCAAATAAAGACTTACCATTGATCCATGGGGGAAGAAAAGGTTGAGTTTTTGGTGATTTCAAATATGAATTTTGTCTTAATCTTGTGAGCTACATAGTCAGGTTCTTCCAAAAATAAGAAGGGGTAGGAGGAATAAGTTTCCAAATAGTATATTTTTATCTTTGCACCAATCCAATGGAAGCCCATTAGTTATGAGGATATGCTAAATGAGAGAACAACCAAAAGTGTTAGTTCATGCTTTGACATTGGGGATGCCAAGGCCATGAAGATTCTTTAGTAGACATTTTTTCTAAGAAATGAGATCAAGTTTATGATTGTTAGTGTTGCCATGGAATAAGAATTTATTATAAAGTTTATCTATCATTATGCAATAGGTTTTATGAATGATAAATCCTCTTATCCCTTAAGTAAGGCAATTTAATATTCTACGCCTATAAAATTTCAGCCTACAAACAAAAGACAACATCCTCGTCTTTCAACCATCTAACATAGAAATAATCTTTTGATAAGTGGTTAAAAGTTAGAGACATGAAGTCTCTAGGGTGAAATGGGCATGCTTAAATATTTGAGGGAGGAGCTAGCAATGGGGAGGTTTAGGATAGTGTATTTTTCAACATAGTTAAGATTATTAAGGGGAAAAAGGATAGTGCTTATGTTGTAATTAACTCGGAGGCCATAATGCAAATGAAATTCCTTAAAAATATTCTTGAGGGAGATAATATCCTTAGAAGTAGCTTGGTAAAATATAAGCAGATCATCTGCATATATTAGGTGGGTGTATTTATTGGTGCTAATATGAATGCCATGATAAGTGTTATTCATCCAATGATTTTTTAAAAGCGTAGATAACCCATCCATAACGATGTAAAAGAAATAGGTTGATATGAGGCGGCCTTTCCTTAAGCTAGAAGAGGAGCTAAAGTAAGCCCCAATAGATGCATTAAAATAAATTGAGTAATATAATACATCAATGCATGCTCTTATCCAAGTAATGAAGACAGAAGAAAAACCATTTTGTTCAGGCCTTTGCAATAGGAAATTCCTTGAAGCAGTTTCAAAAGCTTTAAATATATCTACTTGTCATAAAAAAAACTAAACTTGCTTTGATTTTTGAACCCTAAATATAAAGAAGTAATTAATTGCATTTCATATTTGGGGGCTAGTGAATAGCAACATGGCTTACATAGTTCAAAGGAGAATCCATCAAGACGTAGGGTAAAAGCATGAGGAACCAAGTAAATAGTATTTTTGATCTTTTCATCAGTGATAGGGGCTAATATTGAGGGAATCGAGTTATTTCGAATAGTTTTCCATAGCTGAATAATGTTTGTGGCGGAATAGTGAGAGGTGGAGAGTTGAAGAGCTTCTACAAGTGCGGAATAATGACCTTAGAAATATCAGATGGGTTGTTGTAATTGCCCATGGAGGTGGTGATCTCCTTTATGTTATTTTGGTTTTTCTTGGTGTTAATCTCATCTTTGGATAAGGCAAAGGTTTCCTTTTCCTAGAATGAACTTAAAAACTAGATGTTCCTATTTTAATGTTGAGATAGCCTATTAGAACCCTCGGAGGTGACCCAAAGATCTAGTCTTGGCTAGCCATAGCTAATATAATCCATTTAGACATTCCCTAATACCTTTTGGAGGTGTTTAGAGAACTCATCAACCGAGAAAAAAACCCAAAGCTAAGTTATAAACCCTAGGTAGGATCCAATCACCTAAGACTACCAAATTGCCACACTAGCACCTATCTTGGTTTGAACTTTCAGGAGCTCAAAATAATTATTTCAAACATTATTTATAGGTCTTCAAGAACTTGGTTTAGTTCTCCAACCCAACCCAATCTCATTGGCTAACCCAAGTTAGCCTAACGGATTGACCCGATTTTACCCAAAAACTTAAAATCCAATTTCAATTAAACATTGGCTCAAAATGAATCAATTTAATTAAATTTTATAAATGACTTTACATTTGACTTAGTTTCATGTAAAATTCATCAATTAAATATATTTTACTCAATTCGGTTTTAAATACATTAATTTAAGTCAAATCAAGCAAAATTATATCAAATTAAGCCAATTGAGTCAAGCCGAATGAACTCAAACTGTGTTCATTTTATTTAAAAGACATCAAATAAAATTAAATTTACTCAACTCAAAACTTAAATGATTAAAATTAAAATTAATTTTATCAGACTGAAATTAGTTGGATTCAACTAATTAAATCAACACTATTCTTTATTGAATTAAATCAAAAAAACCTAAATAAATTTAAACCAGGTTAAATCAGTCCAAATTAAACTTACATAGCCTATTTGATTCAGTCATATCTAACTCCTCCTCACTACATTTTCTCATGAGTTATTATCCCAAATCAAAGGACTCTAAAAGTGCTGTAATAAATAACCAAGGGTAGGGAAAGTTAAGCTACAGCCATTAGATTTAAATAATAGAAATTAAGTTGTGTTATCTATGAAATAACAAAGAGATGAGATAAAATTTTGCATTTTTTTTTTTTGAAATCCAACTACATTATAATCTATGAAAATGTCTGAATATTTCAAAAACATTTACAAAAAAACAAAATTGAAATTTTACCTTTGATATTTTAAGAAAATAGAATTAAAAATCTGAATTATACCTTTGATATTTTGAGAAAATAGAATACAAAAATATGAAACTATACTTTGATATTATGAAAAAAATTAGAATAATAAAATCTAAATTTATTTCAAAAATTCTGAAAATATTTTTGGGATATTTGTAATGTGTTTGCAAATAAATTTTAAATGTATATTCAAAAGAGATACATAAATTGTAATTAAATCCAATTAGAACATAAACTAAACTTTTAATTGGCTTAATCAATTTATAAATATGATAGATATGATATTGCAACCAAACTAAGTAGGTATAGTTAGTAAATGTAAAATCAGATTAAAAATCAAACTTGATATATAAGTTTTAATGAAACAAAAACAAGAATAATCAAATTTAAATTGAACAAAATAATCTATAAGTATGCAAAATATGAGTTTTAGCATTAAGCTAAATATATGAACCATCAAATCATAAAACTTAGATTAAATCAAAGATAATATAAAAATCAACAAGAAAGCATAAACATCATAAGAACGACAACAACAACAACAACATCAACCCTTTATCCCAGTACGTGGGGTCAGCTACATGAATACTTTCTCACTATTATGTTTTGTTAAGAGTCAACTTCTCATTTAATTCTAATAAAGAAAGGTCATTTCGAATATTTTCTAACCAAGTCTTTTTAGGTCTACCTCTACCTTTTTTAACATAGGCCAAATCTAATACATCTACTCTCCTAAACGGTCATTGGAAGGCCGACAGTTTATCTGACTGAACCATCTAAGGTGACTCTCTCTAATCTTATCTATCACTAGTACTACTCCAACCTTTTCCCAAATATGCTCATTTTGTCTCTTGTCTCTAAGAGTAAGTCCACTCATCCACTTGAGCATCCTCATCTCAGCAACACATAACTTAATATTATGCTTCTCTTTTAATGGCCAACATTCTGTGCCATAAAGCATTGTAGGTCTCACCACCATCTTCTAAAATTTTCCCTTAAGATTGAGTGGTACTTTTCTATCACACAAAAAATTCGATGCATTCCTCCACTTCAACCATCCAACTTGAATTATACTAATAATATTACCATCTATTTCACCATCACTCTGAACAATAGACCCAAGATATCTAAAAAGAGAACACTTATTAATGACTTGATCACTTAAAATCACAAACCCCCCACTTGATCTATTACTACTAAAATTACACTCCACATATTCGATTTTAGATCAACACAAATAAAAACATTTAGACTCTAAGGTTGACCTCCATAATTCAAGTTTACCTTCAACTCCCTCTCTAGTCTTATCAACAAGAAGAATATCATCAGCAAAAAGCATACACCAAGGTACATCTTCTTGCAAATGTCTAGTGAGAACATCCATGATTAAAGCAAAATAGATAAGGGCTTAAGGCTGATCCTTGATGTAATCCAATTGAAATAGGAAAATACTTGGTCAAACCAACTTTTATTTGAACACAAGTAACACCTCCTGCATACATATCCCTAATGACTTGAATATAACCTTTATTAACCCTTTTCTTTTCTAGAACTCTCCATAGCACTTCTCTTGAAACTTTATCATATGCTTTCTCTAAATCAATAAATATCATACGTAGATCCTCCTTAGTCTTTCTAAACTTCTCCATCAACCCTCTCAATAAATGAATAGTCTCCATAGTAGACCTACCTGACATAAATCCAAATTGATTTTGAGAAACATTAGTATCACGTCATAACCTATGCTCCATAACTCTCTCCCAAAATTTTAAAGTATGACACATCAACTTAATTCCTCTATAATTCACACAATTTTGTGCATCACCTTTATTCTTAAAAACAGGAATCAATACATTCATTCTCCACTCATCTGGCATCTTTTTAGTCTTCAAAATAATATCAAAAGGTTTAGTAAGCCATGAAATTCCGTCATCTCCTAAGCATTTCCACACCTCTATAATAAGGTCCACTAGTTTTTCCACACTTAATTTTCTTTAAAGCCTCTCTGACTTCAGTTTTACTAATACGCCAATAAAAATAAAAATCTCTATTTTCATTTAGATCACTAAGATCACTAAAGTCTATCATATTCTCACAATCTTCGTTGAAAAGCTTAGCAAAATATCTCATCCAACTTTATTGAATATCCTCTTCTAAAAAAGCACTTTTTTTATCTTCATCCTTAAATCCTTATTACTCCTACCTCTTTGTTTGGCTAGCATATACATATACCTTTCACCCTCTTCAATATCTAATATATTATATAAATCATTAAAATCTCAAATTAAGGCATCAAATTAAGCATCAGCCTAAAACAAAACAATAATAAATCTTAAAGTGCACATTAAATTTTCAGATTTAACTCAAATCAACTCCATTTTATCATATAATATGATTTCTAAAATCAAAACAAACTTAAGATTAAGTAAATTTAAATCAATTAAATATATTCAAATTAAATTAAATTTTAGGTCAAGGGATCAAATTATGTTAAATATATTATTAAAATTAAATGAAAAGAAAATAAACATAATAACATCAACAATAATAATAATTATAATTATAATAATAGTAATAATAATAATAATAATAGCAACAAAAATAAAAATAATAAAAATAATAATTGATATGTCACAAAAATCACTTTGATCAAGAACAAATCTTAAGGCATATTCAAGTTAGCATCTTCCAAAATAAAATTGAAGACCATGTGAACTTCAATTTCATTAAAGTTATAGTCAAATTAATCGACTTAATAAAACGAATCCAATGACACTAAAACCCCGAACCAAGCCCAAATGGGCTAAAATCAAGTTCTCAAAGCATATTGAGAAGCTTTAGAGCATTAATTGGATGACAAAATGATATTGCAATATGACATGCTTAAAGTTGAATCAAGCGGCTCAATGAGATGAATCCAACAAGCCCAAGATCACTTCATTTGGACATCATTAACAAAAATAAATATTGAATGAAAGCTCTATAATCGCCAGAATCAACATAGGTTGTCCGATGGAGCACTCTGAATTCATCTTAGATCTTCTCCATATTTATGGGGCACGCCACTCTAAAAATCTATAAATAGACTCCCCCTCTCTACATGAGGGGAAACCTTTTACTAGGGATTAGAGAGAGCTCCGAATTTTTAAGGATCTAGAGCTCCCCTTAGACAACATCACAGGTAAACATTCATTGACCTACCTGACCACTGATCACCATTGGACCTCCTCCCGGCCACCGAACATCCTGTGATCACCGCCCAACCACCGATAGTCATCGTATCTCTGCTCGGACACCGATCGTAGCCAAACCACCACCTGACTGCCAGACCATCACCTAGCTGCTAGACCACCACTTGGCCACCAACCATCATCAAACCACTGTTAGATTGCTGACCTTTGCTAGAACACTGCCTAGCTACTAATCATTGCTAGACCATCACCCAACCATGGACTAACATCATGCCTTCTCTTGACTGCGAACCTTTGTTGGACCACCTCCAAGCTTCTAACTAATATCAAACCTCCACCTGCCTGTCCACCAACTGCCAACCTACATAATTGCTCCGCCCCATCGCCAACCTATATCGAACCTCCATTTGACCTCTACTCAATAAATGACTACCATCGGATCTCCGCCCTACAACTGTTGGATCTCCACTCACCCTCCAATGCTTGTTAGATCTTCTTCTAGCCATTACTATCAGACTGAAGACTTTTGTCGTCTAACCATGACCATTACAAGATGCTGAGTGCCTATACAAAGTTTGACCGACTCACCAAACTATTTTAATTTTCACTATCACATTAAGGGATACATTAAGCTTTGTAACTCACTCAAGTATAGTGAATCTTCTCCCTTGGGTAAGTCCCCTTATTTCTTCCCTTATTGGGTTTTTCTCATAAAACAATCTGGTGTTTCTTTACTCTATCTCTATCTATTTGTGTGCCAGATATTCATGCATCGCTAAGATTAAAAATTATCTCACTCTTCCGTTATGAATATATAAGCTCATAGCAGCTAGCATCATCTATGGGAACCAATCCCTCTCATAAATCATAACTAAAGCCAATTTAATAGCCAACAAGCATAAAATTTGCAATAATGGGGCCTCCGTCTCTAACACACATCAATAAAAAAATAATCTATAAATCACGAACATTAAGAATCTACTACTCTATATCATGGTGGGTGAAACCCTAATGGGGAAGGGACATTGGGACCCTCCGAACAAGATTGCTTCAGGAAAAATGGAGGAATCACAAAATAAAATTCTTCAACTTTTGCACGAGGCACGGGGGGGGGGGGGGGGGTTGGGTTGGGGGAAGGCACCACTAGCACTGGCACAATAGGAGGAAACCTGCCTCCCTCAAGATCTAGTAGTAGTCGGGGACATTTAACTCACACACATTCATGTAGAACCCCCTCTCCCTCGGTCAGGGGTTCATCCCCTATAATAGTAAGACATCTACCTTATTGACATAACTAGCTTTATTATCTCTCTAGAACAGGTTAGCCAACCAGCATTCCCCCAGGTCATCATCGAGGACCTGGCCTAAATTTAATGTTGCTAAAATCCTATATAACACTCTACGTGATGGTCTACGATGGTTGGTCCGAGAAGAGTTCCCTTTAAGAGGTGGAAGGTGGCCCCTTCATCATTAGGACATTTAGGAGTCATTGCCCCTAACTAAAGTCATACTTCAAAACCCCAGTCCCATGATTTTTAGATTACCCATCATAAACTCTTACAATGGTTTATCTTACCCTTACAAGTATATTGATCACTATAGAACTATTATATATATTCATCGAGCCTCAAATGTTCTCCTCTATCAAGTATTTCTCACCACTCTCAACGGGTAAGCTTATATATGGTTCTACTCTTTTCTAATAATAAGATGAGATCCGCCTCCCTCAAGTTCTACTACTAGTTGGGGCCATTCAATCCACACATATTCATGTGGAACCCCCTCTCTCTCGATCAAGGGTTCATCCCCTGTCACAGCAAGGCATCAACTTTATTGACACAACTAGCTCTACCCATCCCTCTCAAACAGGTTGGCCAACCGGCATTCCCCTAAGTTATCTTCAAGGACATAGACAAAAATTTCAAGCTGCTAAAATCCCGCATAATACTATATGTGGTGAACTACGATGATTGGTTCGAGAAGAGTTCCGTTTAAGAGGTTGAAGGTAACCCTTCATCATCAAGACTTTTAGAATTAAATGCTCCTAATTATAGACATCATTTAACACCCCATACTTATGAGTTTCAAATTGCCCATCATAGACCCTTACGATAAGTTAATTGACACTTATGCGTATATTGATCACTATAAAACTATTATGTATATTCAACGAGCCTCAAATGTGCTCTTTTGCAAAGTATTTCTCTCCACACTCAAAGGGCAAGGTCACACATGGTTTTGGTCTCTTCCAATAGGGACTATTTACATGTTTATTAGGCTCATCATACTTTTTATCGAACAGTTTGTTGCTAAAAGAAGAATTGATAAGGATATTTCCCACCTCTCATGAATCCACTAGAATAAAGGAGAAATGCTTTTGGAGATTCTCCTTGAAGCTCGCTAAATCCCATGTGAGGAACCCAAACTACTAAGAAGAGCTTTCCTTGGAGGACTCCATCCTGATCATTTTTATTTGGCATTGATGTAACATGCCATTCATTTGTACTCCAACCTGATCCATCATGTGGTGGCTCATAACTCAATTGATAGAACCATCAATGTGCACCAAAAGCAATTAGACAAAACATAAGGAAGCATAAAAATATACTTGGAATTGATAATTCATCATCACAATGAAAGAAGCAAGGGAAAAGTAACCTGCCCCCTCGACCTTCACAATCGTGACATGAGTCTTGATCAGGGAAGGAATATACATCACTCAATACATATCGGACAAGTGTCTTGATGGTCATACGAGATTAGGAAACTATCAAATGGACAAACCCATTAAAATCAAACTAAAAAAATCAAGAGCAATATTTCTACTTCTACTGAACTTGCGGGCACACGACTTAAGTGTGCAAACAACTTGAGGAAATTTAGAGATTGATCTATTAAGGCTACCTTCATCGATTCATATAAAGTTTACCTGCTCATAAAGACACTGACCCTGCTGGGGGGCAATTGATGAAAAATTAATCGTAGAGCAGTCTCTAAATGGTTGAGGAGATCAAATAATCACCAAGGACCCATTATTGTCCAACCAAGTCTTTGTCTTTGTGAATGAAAAGCAGGCATAAAAAAAGTTCCATACTAATGACTCTACTGCTTTTGTTGACTCCAACTTGGAGGGAGTCTAAGCCCCTCAATAGGATCCACTTATGATTAATGTGGAGATTAGCGACCCATGTTATAATATCAAAATAATCTTAATTAATAATGGGAGATCAGTGGAAGTTATATTCTAGTCCATCTTTCTTAGCATTGGCTTGGTGAAAGAAATGTTCTAGCCCACCGCAAGACAACTTTATGGATTTCATAATAGACCTGTATGGGTAAAAGGGATTATTAGCATCCTTGTTACACTCATAGAGTTCCCTCGGTAGGCTACTCACCCAATCGAATTTGTTATAGTAAAGTTAAAATCATCTTATAACACTATCTTTGTGAGGCCGCTCCAATCAATTTTGGAGCTTCACTTCTATTCCACTTCTTAAGCTGAAGTTTTTAAACCCTAACTAGGATTGTCATGGTGTGTGGAAATCAACAAGTGACGCAATCATGTTACCATAATCAAGCTCAACCACGCCCATTTGTTACATTAAGCATTAAGAACTTTGACCTCAAAATTAAGGATGTCCCTCAAAGGGTTTTCTCCAAGAATGATCTAAGTGTCTCGATATTAAAATAGTGCCTTTTAAGAATGGTGCAAATTAGGTCTTTACTATCTAACTAGGAGATGAAAAAATCATCAATGAGGTAGATTAATGTAGAAAGATAAAATAGATCTCTATTTTAAAAACCAACTTTTTAATTTTGAAGAAGATTTTTATCCAAAAGAAATAATACACCACTAAAGGAGTTAGAGGAAGAGAAATAATCATCAATGTTTCTTCCCTTTAACAGATTCAGAGGAGTCAATCACTGCTTATAAGCTTTCAAACAAAAATAACAAGGCAAAACACTTAGTCAGAAATCAATTTATCAACAGTAGTGAGCAGTGATCTGATTCTGATGAGAGTAAATAGTAAAGAAAAGTAAACAAGAAGAATAAAAGACACACTAAAATCAGTAAATGAAAATCAATAATTGAAAATCAATAGGAAATAATCAAATTCGATAAGCAAATCAAATAATAAAAATTAGTAGGAAAAGAAAAAATTCTAAAGTGAAACAGTCAATCAAATCAAACAAAAGCTAAAAGCAAAATGAAAAATAGAAAAATCAGAAATGAGTAATCATCAGATTCATGCATTTATATTAATCACACCCAATCTGGTCCTTAGAATGCTAAATGAGTCAAAGGCCAGTGGTTTAGTAAAGATGTCCGCCAGTTGATTTTTAATTGCTGCATGATGTAGCTCAATATCCCATTTTATAACATGGTTCGTAATGAAGTGATGCCTTATGTCAATGTGTTTTGTTCTTGAAAGTTGGATAAGATTCTTAGAAATACAAATGGCACTAGTGTTATCACATAAAACTAAAATTGTGTCAACAAAAAGGACTTGGGCCACACAACTTGTATTTTGATTGATTCAGAAAGGTTTCATCATCCATTTTCCTTATGCTAAATCCCAAAAAGTAGGACAATTCTCCCATCATACTCATCTCAAACTCTTTGCTCATTGTCTTAGAAAAATCATCTCATATTTTTTTATTAGAAGATCCAAAAAGTATATCATCAATATAGATCTTGATAATGAGTAAATCATCACCTACTTTCCTAAGAAAAAGGGTGGTGTCTACCCTCCCCTTAATAAACTCTCTTTCTAGAAGGAATGTGCTAAGCCTCTTATACCAAGCTCTGGGTTCCTGGTTCAATCTATATAAGGCCTTTTTTTAATTTGTAAACATGATTAGGACATTAGAATTATCAAAACCTGAGGGTTGCTCTACAAAGACATCTTCCTTTATTACCCCATTCAAAAAGGCACTCTTAACATCTATTTGAAAAACCTTAAATCTCTTATAACAGGCAAAGGCTAGTAGCACTCTAATGGCTTCCAATCTAGCTACAGGGGAAAAGGTCTCCTCAAAATCAATCCCTTCTATTTGATTGTACGCCTTAGCCACCAATCTTGCCTTATTCCAAACCACCACACCATTATCATTCATCTTATTCTTAAAGACCCATTTGGTTCCCACAACACTTTGATCCTTAGGTCTTTCTACTAACTCCCAAACATCATTCTTTACAAATTGGTTCAATTCCTCATGCATTGCTAAAATCTAAAATTCATCAGAAAGGGATTGATTGATTTTGGTGGGTTCAGTCATTGAGATAAAGGCAGAATGGTTTACCTCCTTCCTAAGTCCATGCCTAGTTCTAACACCTTCATAAGGGTCTCCTAAGATCAGTTCTTTAGGATGACTCGAATAATATCTCCAATCTCTAGGCAACGTGTTTTCAGGTTCTACCCTTTCCTCTAGATTTGTATTTTTTACTCCTTGGATAATCTATCCTATCTCTTCTTCTTCCTTAACTCCAGACTCTTTAGGATCAGATTCATAAAACATCACATGAGTTATCTCTTCCACCACCAAAGTCCTCTTATTAAACACCCTAAAGGATTTCTCCACACTAGAATAGCATAAGAATACTCCTTCATCAGATTTGGGGTCAAATTTTTCTAAGGATGATTTCCCATTGTTTAGAATGAAAACCTTACAGCCAAAGACATAGAGGTGGGACAGGTTTGGAGTTCTACCCTTAATGATCTCATAGGGTGTCTTATTCAGATTGGATCTAATATTCACCATATTCAGCACATAATAGGCAGTGTTCACCACTTCAGTCCAAAAGTATTTTGGAAGTGAATACTCAACAAGCATGGCTCTAGCGGCTTCCATTAAGGTTCTATTCTTTCTTTCAGCTACCCCATTCTGTTGAGGGGTACTAGAAGCTAAAAAGTCATGGCTAATCCCTTGATCCTCATAGAAGGTTCAAAATCTTTCATTTTCAAACTCACCATCATGATCACTATGGATGGTAACAATCTCACATCGTAACTTCTTCTGAATCCAAGTGGAGAAAGATTTAAATTCATCAAATATCTCAGATTTATGTGATAGAAATCAATCCAAGTGAACCTCGACTAATCATCAAAAATCACAAATCCATAGACTCTCCCCCCTAAGCTGGCAGTGCTAATGGGTCCAAGCAAATCCATGTGAAGGGCTTCTAAAGGTTTAAAGGTATTGATGTCCTTAATTGAGTGGAAAGAGGAGTGGACTTGCTTCCCTAATTGACAGGCATCATACAAGTGGTCCTTAGTGAACTTAAGCTTGGATACATCTCTAACTAAGTCCTTTTGGGTGACTCTTCTAAGGGTTTTCATACTAGGATGACATAACCTCCTATGCCACAGCCAAGACTCATCAGCAGCAGTTTTTAAATAAATAGTAACATCAGCTTTAAAGTAATTTAAATCCAGCATGTAGACATAGTTGACCCTTTTTCCCTACAAAATAATTTTGTCATTTAAGCTTATAATATAGCAAGTAGGTAGGTACTTTATGCGGAAGCCTTTATTACATAGCTGGCTGATGCTGAGCAGATTGTGTTTCGGTCCATCTATAAGAAAAACATTATTAATAATAAAATTATGTGAATGAACAATTGTACCTGCTCCTACCACCCTCCTGGTAGTGTTGTCTCCAAGTGTAACCTTGCCTCCAGCTCTGGTCTCCAGCAAAATGAACTGATTTGCATCTCCCGTTATATGTCTTGAACATCCACTGTCTAGGTAACACATGCTCTCACGAGGCCTTTTATGAGAACACACCTACAAAATCATCAAACATCATATTTAGGAATCCAAACAGGTTTTGGTTCCTTCTTATGAAAGAAGAATGCAATGCATGTGTGTTGTGCTATGTACTATGATGAACAGTACAGGTGTGAGAGACATGTCCTAGCATGCCACAAGAGAAACATCTAATGCCATGAAAAGGGTTAACTAATCTACGTGGGTGATAGTGCCTCTTCCTAGGTTTGAATGAAACATGCTTTGATGATTTTGAATTAGATTCTTCAAATGATGGAGGTGCATAAAACTGTGCAAAAGTTGGAGGTATTTCATTTTTCTCAAAAGCACTAATTTTCAATTTTAGAAATGCATTTCCTTCTTGAGACCTACAATTTCAAATTTCAAATAATGCTCATCACTAGCTAAGTTACATGCCATGGTGTCTACTTCTTTCTAAGCTTTTTCTAAGTCAACATGCCATATTTTCAATGACTCATGCTCAACAATTAGTTCAGAATGCTTTTTGTTTAATTCATTAAATTCATCAAGTAAAGACATATGATTGATATCAAGTGTAGAATGATCTTTAACCATAACATTATGCTCTTTTTTGCAACTTCAAAAAATCCAATTTCAGGCTAGCATGTGTTTTCTTAAGTTTCCTATACGATGAATGAATTTTTTCAAAAAAATCTAGCAATTGATTATAGGTTTGCTCACATACCTCTTCTTGATCAGATTGACAAGGATGATCATCAGCCATCAGACACAAGTTCGTAGTTTCCTCTTCAGCTTTAGTCTCATAGGAGTTAGATGTAAAATCTACCCAGAATGCCTTTTGAATCTACTTCTTATTCTTCTTGAACTTGGGTTTCTCCTCACCCTTCTCCTTGCTTGGGTGAGCCTTAAGTGTAGGACAATCAGTCTTTATATGTCCAAGCTTCCTACATTCAAAATAAATAGTATCAGATGAACCTTTAAAACTTCTACTACTCTTACCTTTATTCCACTTCTGAAAGTTCTTGTGTTTCTTCCTTAGAAAGCTTTGGAATTGCCTAGTGATTAGGGAAACATCATCGCTATCATACCTGGAAGTATCAGTATCAGTCTTGTTGGCCTTCAGTGCCACAATTTTCTCTTTCTTTTTTTTCACCTGCATCAAGCTGTCTTTGGTTCACCCCTTGCTCGTAAGCAATGAGTGATCCAAGTAAGTTATCAATAGAATAGGCATTCAAATCTTTAAATTCAGTGATCGCAGTTATCTTGACATCATAGGAAGAATATAAACATCTTAAAATCATGTTAACTTTCTCATAATTTGTAAGCTCTCTTCATAAGGCATACAGGGGGGTAATAATTTAAGTGAACCTAGTATACATTTCAGAAATTGATTAACTAGATTTCATGCGAAAGAGTTCGTAGTCGTGAAGCAAGATGTTCAATAAGTAATGCATAACCTATCTCAAATTTCTTTACTAGTCGTACAAGTGGAAACACATATGTAATCTTCAGATTTTAAAGAACAGAAAAAATAGTTCAAACATTTTACAATTAGTTTTGCTAAATTATGATCATTAAATGTCCATTCAGTAAAAGGAAGTTTAGTTTTAATGTCATTTACAAGTCTATGAGGTGCTTCATAACCATCCTTAACAAGCATCCACATGCGATAATCAATAGATTGTAAAAATGTGGATATACGAATTTTCCAAAAATTGAACGGTATATTATCAAACAAAAGTGAACAAGTAATGGAATAACCTTCAGCAATTTTTTTTTATTTCCAAAGTTAACCATGGATCGAATTCAAAAGTTTTTTAAAACTTAATTTTATGAATACCGCTCTGATACCACTTGAAAGTTCATTAGGGATGTTAAGCCCTTATGAACAAGTCCCTAGGCTAACCAAGAGGGTGGGCCAATTGGTAGTTTTAAAAATTCGTATGCAAATGACGATTTAGAAAATCTTTTTGAATGTTTTAAAATATTTATAGTTACGCGATGATGTGCAGATGTTTAATGATAATAAAATAATAATCACAATCACACAATCATCAAGAGAAAAGTAAGTGCAGAAAATAATCAAAAAGAACACACCATATTTTGTAGTGGTTCGGTTAACTTGACCTACGTCCACTCCCCCGAGCCTCCCCTCCGGGTATTGCACTAACACTAAGTGACTCTCCTTCTACTCCCACAGCAAGACGGAGAAGCCTATATAAAAACTCCTTTCCACCAACCCAGTGAGGCAGAGAACCAGAACTCCTTTCGCTTCCTCCTGAAGCAGGCAGAGAACCTAGACTCCTTTAGCTTCCTCCTAAAGAAGGCAGAGAACCCAGATCTTCTTGCGGATGATCATACCACAAAACCACCAACAAGATAAGAGATGAAGACTGGAGAAGATGACTCTGATCCTTGCTTGGAGCAACCTTTGTGAACACCTCACAAACTCCCCCTCACAAGATCCTCTCTCTCTCTCTCCCAAGCTCTCTCTCTCTCTCTCTCTCAAGGTTTTCTCTGGTAAGGAAAGTGGCAAAAGATTTTTCTTGTTGGAAGAAAAAGATCTTAAATAGGAGGGCTCAAAAATTGCCCTAAATCTCAACTGGTCGTGATATATCATCCAGGATGATCAAAGGATCGTCCTGTACGATCAGTGTAAAATCTCATATATTAGCCTGGACGATCTGGTTTCTCTAGATGATTAGAAGATAAAATTTATTCAGATCGTCCCATACGATTCTGAGATCATCCGGGATGATTAGTGTAAATCAAGAATTTTGTCCAGATGACAGTATGGATCATCCAGGAAAACTTAGGCTGGACGATCTCAAAATGACTTGATCGTCCAGGATGATATTTCTATCGTCCTATACGATTAGTTGAAAACACCCAAAATTATCCTACACATAGTTCAGATCGACCTGCACAAAACCTGTTGTACGATTGAAAATGACTTCATCGTCCGAGATAATATCTCTATCGTCCTGTATGATTAGTTACAACTCGAGCATATCGTCTAGAATATAGTTCGGTTCGTCCAGGTGAAATGCTTTGGACGGTCAAGATTTTGCATGTATCGTCCTGGATGATATTACGATCGTCCATGATGATATGATCGTGTCAATCAAATATTAATTACTTTTCTTAATCACCAGAAAAATTTAGGCATGATTGTAAAGGATCATCCAGGATGATACAAGTATCTTCCAGGACGATCAGACTAAATCTCTAAAAATAAAGACTTGCCTAACTTAATATGGCTCTTAAGAATTTTTTATTTTAGCATATCATCCTATACAATGGGTATATCATCCATGACGATTGTCTTAATCAAACCGACTTAACATGGTCGCCCTAATTAGGGTTTCTATTTTTTTGGATCGTTAGGATGATATGAATATCGTTCAGGATAATATCAACAAAAATTAAAAATAGAAACTCTAACTCACTAAAACTCTCCCCATGAGTGTGTGTGCAAGGTTACTTAACTAGGGGATCAATTACATTACATTTGACTCAAGAAAGAAAAAAAATACATTTAAACACATGCAAACCCGATCATGAGTTGGCTTGAATTGCATTTGATCATTTATACCTAAAATGTTAGCCAATCAAAAATAGAACATAGAAATATTTGTTATCATTAGAACTATAAACCTTAAACCTAGATTTACAATAGGTCTAGCCCTCACTTTCATAGTATCTAATTTGTTTGAAATAGTAGCTACCTGAGTAGTAAGAATTAATAAAGCATCTGATTTATAGACTCTAACTATTCTCTTAGGATTCACCCTATCTGCAGGTCACTAAAAATTATTAGTAGTCACTTCCTTTATCAATTCATAAGAATCCTCAAATGGATTAAAAATTAAAGAACCACTTATTGCAAATATGAATTCAAGGAGTATAGTTTTGATAATAATAAACTTGTCTGTGTTCTATTTTGTTTGGCTAATATTTCAGGTACAAATGATCAAATGCAATCCAAGCCAACTCAAGATCTGGTCCGCATGTGTTTAATTGTATTTTTTCTCTTTCTTGAGTCAAATGTAATATAATTAATCCTCTAGCTAAGTAACCTTGCACACACATATTCAAGAGGAGAGTTTTAGTGAGTTAGAGTTTCTATTTTCAATTTTTGTTCATATCATCCTAGACGATATTCATATCGTCCTAGACAATCTAATAAAAATAGAAACCCTACTTAGGGCAACCATGTTAAGTTGATTTAATTAAGCAGATCATCCTGGATGATAGACCCGTCGTATAGGATGATATGCTCAAATCAGAAACTCTCTACCGCAAGAATGATTTAGGCAAGTTCTTATTTTTGGATCTTTGATCTGATCATCCTATATAATACGTGTACGTCCTAGATAATCTATTATAATTATTCCTAAATTAGTTAGGTGATTAATGAAAGTAAATAAGATTTGATAGATGTAGTCATATCATCCTGGACGATCGCAAGATCGTACGGGATGATATGTTAAAATTCCTGACCGTCTACTACCTTTCACCATACGTCCAGAATTATGTACCGAATGATTTTGGGCAATTTTGAACTAATCGTACGAGATGATATCCATATCATCCCAGATGATTAAGTCATTTTGAAATCATCCAACATGTTATGACCTATACATCTTGAACTATGTACTGGACGGTTTTTGGCAATTTTGAACTAATCATACAGGATGATACACTTATTGTCCTGGACGATCAAGTCATTTTAAGATCATCTAGCACAAGTTCCCCTGGACGACCAGAGCTGTCTTCTGGATGAAATTCCTGATTACACTAATCATCTCGGACGATCGCAGAATCGTACGGGACGATATGAACAAATTTTGTCTACTAATCGTCCAGAGGATCCAGATCGTCCAGGATGATACATATGATTTTTAATTGATCGTACAGGACGATCGACCGATCATCCTGGATGATCTTTGACGACCAGTTGAGATTTAGGATAATTTTTAGCCCTCCTATTTAAGATCTTTTTCTTCCAATAAGAAAAATATTTTGCCACTTTCCTTTCCAGAGAAAACCTTGAGAGATAGAGAGAGCTTGGGAGAGAGAAAGAGGATCTTGTGAGGGGGAGTTTGTGAGGGATTCACAAAGGTTGCTCCAAGCAAGGATCTGAGTCATCTTCTCTGTTCATCGTCTCTTATCTTGTCGGTGTCTCTGTGGGAGGATCATTCGTAAGAAGATTTGGGTTCTCTGCCTGCTTCAAGAGGAAGCGAAAGGAGTTCAAATTCTCTACCTGCTTTAAGAGAAAGAGAAAGGAGTCTAGGTTCTCTGCCTGCTTTAGGAGTAAGCGAAAGGAGTTCAGGTTCTCTGCCTCACCGGGTTGGTGAAAATAAGTTTTTGTACAGGCTTTTCCACCTTGCTGTGGGAGCAGAAGGAGAGTCACTTAGTGTTAGAGCAATACCTCCGGGGAGTGGATGTAGGTCAAGTTGACCGAACCACTATAAAATCTAGTGTATTCTTTCTGATTATTTTCTGCACTTACTTTTATATTGATGATTGTGTGATTATAATTATTATTCTGCTATCATTGAACATCTACAAATCATCGCATAACTGTAAACATTTTTAAAAAATTCAAAAAGATTTCCTAAATTATTGTTTGCTCACAAATTTCTAAAAACTACCAATTCACCCCCCCTCTCTTGGTTAGCCTCGGGACTAATTCGTAAGGGCTTAACATCCCTATCGAACTTTCAAGTAGTATCAGAGCGGGATTCAAAAATTAAGTTTAAAAACTTTTAAATTTTAATCCATGGCTAACTTTCGTAATCGTAATACTACTGAAGGTTATTCAATTACATGACCACCTTTATTTGATAACATACCTTTTAATTTTTGAAAAACTCGTATGTCCACCTTTTACAATCAATTGATTATCGCATGTTGATGCTTGTTAAAGATGGCTATGAAGCACCTGATAGACTTGTAAAGAGCATTAAAACTGAACTTCCTTTTACTGAATGGACATTTGATGATCGTGATTTAGCACAACTGAATGTAAAATATTTGAACTATTTTTTTTTTGTACTTTAAAATCTTAAGATTACATGTGTGTTTCCACTTGTACGACTGGTAAAAAAATTTTGGATAGATTATACATTACTTATGAAGGTACATCTGAGGTTAAGCAATCTAGATTGAACATCTAGATTGAACTCTTTCGTATGAAACCTAGTAAATTGATTTCTGAAATGTATACTATGTTCACTCAAATTGTCACTTCTTTACATGCTTTATGAAGAGAACTTACAAACTATGAAAAAGTGAACAAAATTCTGAGATGTTTGCCTTCTTCTTTTGATGCTAGGATTACTACAATTACTGAATCCAAAGATTTGAATACTTATTCTATTGATAACTTACTTGGGCCACTCATTGCTTACGGGCAAGGAGTGAACCAATGACAAATTGATGTAGGTGAGAAGAAGAGGGAGAAAACTATGGCGCTGAAGGCCAATGATACTGACACTGGCTCCTCCCGGTCTATTAGCAATGATGTTACCTTAATCACTAGGCAATTCAAAAGCTTTTTAAGGAAGAAATATAAAAACTTTCAGAAGTGGAACAAATGTAAGAGTAGCAAAAAATTTAAAGGTTTATCTAATACTGTTTGTTTTGAATACAGGAAGCCTGTACATTTAAAGGTTGATTGTCCTACACTTAAGGCTCACCCAAGCAAGGAGAAGGGTGAGGAGAAACCCAAGTTCAGGAAGGATAAGATGCGGATTCAAAAGGCGGAGACTACAAATTTGTGTCTGATGGTTGATCATCATCTTGGTTAGTCTGATCAAGAAAAGGTATGTGAGCTAACTTATGATCAATTGCTAGATGTTTCTCAGAAAATTCATTCATCGTAGGAAACTTAAGAAAACCCATTCTATCCTGAAATTAGATTTCTTGAATTTGCAAAAAGAGCATGATATTTTGATTAAGGATCATTCTATACTTGATAGCAATCACATGTCACTACTTGATGAATTTGATGAATTGAATAAAAAGCATTCTAATTTGATTACTGAGCATGATTCATTAAAAACCTCGCATGTTGATTTAAAAAGAGCTTTTAAAGAATTAGACACCATGGCATGTGACTTAGAGAGTAGTAAGGGTGCATTGAAATTTGAAATTATAAGTCTTAAAAAGGAGAATAAATTTCTAAGAGTAAAAATTTATGCTTTTGATAAAAATGAAATACCTCCTACTTTTGTATAGTTTTATGCACCTCCACCATTTGAAGAATCTAATTCAAAATCATCAAAGCTTGTTTCATTCAAACCTAGAAAGAGGCACAATCACTCACGTAGATTAGTTAACCCTTTTCCTGGTGTTAGATGCTTTTCTTGTGGCATGTTAGGACACATCTCCCACACCTGCACTATTCACCGTAGTACACATTGGGTGTGGAGACCCAAATTGCTTGTTCCACAGCATAGCACACATGCATTATATTATTCTTTTCATAAGAAGGAACACAAACTTATTTGGGTTCCTAAATCTGACGTTTGATGATTTTATAGGTGTGCTCTCACAAACGGCCTCATGAGAGCATGTGGTACCTGGATAGCGGATGTTCAAGGCATATAACTTGAGAATCAAATCAGTTCATTTCGTTGGAGACCAGAGTTGGAGGCAAGGTTACACTTGGAGACAACACCACCAGGAGGGTGGTAGGAGCAGGTATAATTAGTGATTCATAAAATTTCATTATTGACAATATTTTATTTGTAGATGGATTGAAAGAAAACTTATTGAGCATCAATCAACTCTATGACAAAGAATACAATATCAAGTTCCTGCCCACCTGCTGCATTATAAGCTTAAATGATAAAATTATTTGCAGGGACAAAAGATCAATAATGTCTACATATTGGATGTAAGCTGCTTTAAAACTGATATTTTAATTTGCTTAAAAACTATTGCTGATGAGTCTTGGTTGTGGCATAGGAGAGTATGTCATGCCAGTAAGAAAACCCTTAGGACAGTCACCTAAAAGGACTTTGTTAGAGGTGTCCTCAAGCTTAAGTTCTCTAAGAACCACCTGTGTGATGCCTGTCAATTAGGAATGTAAGTCCAGTCCTCCTTCCACTCCATTAAGGACATCAGCACCTCTAGACCTTTAGAAGTCCTTCATATGGATCTCTTTGGACCCATTAGCACTGCCAGCTTAGGAGAGAAAGCCTATGGATTTGTGATTGTTGATGATTACTTGAGGTTCACTTGGATTAGATTTCTATCACATAAATCTGAGTAATTCGATGAATTTAAATCTTTCTCCACTTGGATTCAGAAGAAATTAGGCTGTGAGATTGTGACCATCCATAGTGATCATGGTGGGGAGTTTAAAAATGAGAAATTTGGAACCTTCTATGAGGATCAAGGGATTAGCCACAATTTTTCAGCTTCTAGGACCCCTCAGCAGAATGGGGTAACTAAAAGAATGAATAAAACTTTAGTGGAAGCTACTAGAGCAATGCTTGCTGAGTATTCACTTCCAAAATACTTTTGGGCTGAAGCGGTGAACACTGCCTGTTATGTGCTGAATAGGGTGAATGTTAGATCAAATATGAATAAGAAACCTTATGAGATCATTAAGGGTAGAACTTCAAACCTGTCCCACCTCCAGGTCTTTGGCTGTAAGGTTTTCATTCTGAACAAAGGGAAATCATCCTTAGGAAAATTTAACCCCAAATCTGATGAA
Source organism: Dendrobium chrysotoxum (assembly GCA_019925795.1). Taxonomy (NCBI): domain Eukaryota; kingdom Viridiplantae; phylum Streptophyta; class Magnoliopsida; order Asparagales; family Orchidaceae; genus Dendrobium; species Dendrobium chrysotoxum. The sequence goes on from CM034314.1 coordinate 29,720,006, forward strand.
GGAGTATTCTTAGGCTATTGAAGTGTGGGGAAATTCTTTAGGGTGTTTAATAAGAGGACTTTGGTGGTGGAGGAGACAACCCATGTGGTGTTTGATGAATCTGATCCTAAGGAGACTAGAGTTGAGGAAGAAAATGTACGAAAGATTACCCAAGGAGTTGAAACTATAAATCCGGAGGAAAGGATAGAGCCTCAAAACACTTTTCCTAGAGATTGAAGATATTCTTTGAGTCATCCTAAAAAACTGATCTTAGGAGACACTTCTGAAGGTGTTAGAACTAGGCATGGACTTAGGAAGGAAGTAAACCATTCTGCCTTTATCTCAATGACTGAACCCAGCAACATCAATCAAGCCCTTTCTAATGAATTTTGGATCTTAGCTATGCAAGAGGAATTGAATCAATTTATAAGGAATGATGTTTGGGAGTTGGTGGAAAGACCTAGGAATTAAAGTGTAGTGGGAACCAAGTGGGTCTTTAAGAATAAGATGAATGATTCTAGTGTGGTGGTTAGGAATAAGGGAAAATTGGTGGCTAAGGGGTACAATCAAATTGAAGGGATTTATTTTGAGGAGACCTTTGCCCCTATAGCTAGATTGGAAGCCATTAGGGTGCTACTAGCCTTTGCCTGTTATAAGGGATTTAAGATGTTTCAAATGGATGTCAAGAGTGCCTTTTTAAATAGGATAATAAAAGAGGATGTCTTTGTAGAGCAACCCCCAGGTTTTGAGAGTTTCCAATATCCAAATCATGTCTATAAATTAAAAAAAGGCCATATATGGATTGAAACAAGCACCTAGAGCTTAGTATGAGAGGCTTAGCACATTCCTACTTGTAAGAGAGTTTGCTAAGGGGAGCGTAGACACCACCCTTTTTCTTAGGAAAGTAGGAGATGATCTACTCATTGTCCAGATCTATATTGATGATATACTTTTTGGATCTTCTGACAAAAATTTATGTGATGATTTTTCTAAGACAATGAGTAAGGAGTTTGAGATGAGTATGATGGGAGAATTGTCCTACTTTTTGGGGTTTAGCATAAGGCAAATGGATGAGGGAACCTTTCTAAATCAATCAAAATACACTAAGGACATCTTGAAGAAATATGAAATGGACAAAGCTAAGCCAATCAACACTCCCGTAAGTTCCACTTTTCAGCTAGATAAGGATTTAAATGGAAAATCTATTGATAAGAATAAGTTTAGGGTAATAATTGGATCACTGCTTTACCTGACTGCTAGCCGACCTGATATTTTATTTTATGTTTATCTTTGTGCTAGGTTTCAAGCTGATCCTAAAGAGTCCAACATGAATGCTATTAAGAAAATTCTTAGATATCTTTTAGGGACCCTAAACCTAGGAATCTGGTACCCTAGGCACAACACTTCTTTTAAGATTATTGGATATTCTGATTCTAATTTTGTTGGGTGCAGGGTGGATAGAAAGACCACTTCTAGAACTTGCCAATTTATTGGACAGTCTTTGGCCTCATAGTCCAGTAGAAAATAGAACTCAATTGCACTTTCCACTGCTGAAGCTAAATACATTGCCTTAGGAAGTTGTGTGGCCCAAGTCCTTTGGTTGAAGCAATAAGTTTTGGATTTAGGATTACCTGTTGGCACAATTTCAGTTCTATGTGATAACACCAGTCCCATCTGCATTTTTAAGAATCCAATCAAACATTCTAGAACCAAACACATTGATATAAGGCATCACATCATTAGGGACCATGTTACAAAAGGGGACATTGAACTACATCATGTAGCAACTGAAAATCAACTGGTTGACATCTTTACTAAACCACTGGCCTTTGACTCATTCAGTATTTTGAGGACCAAATTAGGTGTGATTGACATAAATTCATAAATCTGATGATTACTAATTTCTGATGTTTTCTATTTTCTTCATTTTGCTTTAGTTTTTGTTGTATTTGTTTGTCCGTTTTACTTTAGAATTTTTCCCTTCCTGTGGATTTTCATTGTTTGATTCGCTTATCAGATTTCATTATTTCCTGCTAATTTTTATTTGTTAATTTTCATGTGTCAATTTTTCTTCCCTCTTATTTTTTTATTTACTGCTTACTCACATCTAAATTAGATCACTACTCACTACTGCTGATAAATTGGATTCCTGACTGAGAGTTTTGCCTTATTTTTTGTTTAAAAGCTTGTAAGCAGAGATTGACTCCTCTGGATTTGTTAAAGGAAAAAAACATTAATGATTATTTCTCTTCCTCTAACTCCTTTAATGGTATATTATTTCTTTTGGATAAAAATCTTCTTCAAAATTAAAAAGTTAGTTTTTGAAATAGAGATCTATTTTATCTTCCTACAGTAATCTACCTCATATGAATAGTGTTTTCAAAGCTTTGAATCAGTGTTATGTTTTTCTTAATCAACTTATTGCACTTATCATATGATGTATGATTTTGGTTTTGTGAATTACTCTTCCTTGTTGTAGAGAGTGAGTTTTGTCGTCTCTTTTATCTGGAAGGTAATTTCACAGCTGAGATTTTTTAACGATTATGAAAGGAATCAAGCTTACAAAAGATGCGCAAAGAGCCCCAAAATGAAAAGAGACACAAAATAATCCCAAAGCTATAAAGATGCGCAATGTCGCTAAATTGAAAAGATACATAAAATGTATCAAAAATAAAAAAATGCATAGTGCGCTAAACAAATTGAAAAAGAGGCACAAAATGAGCCCACAAAAAAATAAGCTTTCTTCCCTTTCAGATCTTTAAATGTCTTATAAAAATCCATACACCACTCAATATGTTCAAAAGCTTGAGATGAAAAATCATGATTTCTGATTCCTTACTTTGTAATACTATTATATTAGATATTTTTCTGAAATGAGGCTTGAAAGGATCTCTTTTTGAATCTAATTTATTTTCTTCTGAATTAGACTTTTGTTTGAAAGGAATTTAAACATGTAAGGTGTCCGAGGTAGGAGTTACGAAAGTTGATTTTCTAACTTTTCTTGATTTCAGCATTGTCGATCTTTTTCTTATTAGCTTTTGAATTAAAAATCAGGACAAAATTTATTTTACTAGATCTCATAAAAATATTTGTTATTTTCACTATTATTTTTCTCATTTCTATTTTTTATATGATGTGATTTTGCATTTTTTTTTGTATTTTTTGGATCCCTGATCTTTTCTCTCCATCCTTCATCTTTTTCACTTTTCTTCACATCATCCTGGATGATCCCCACATCATCCTGAATGATCCTCTTCATCCTGGATGATCCATTCATCATCCTGGATAATCCATTCAAATCATCCCCACTTGATGCAACGGCTGATCTGCATGAATTATTTGTGATCATCCTAGATGATCTACCTTATCTTCCTAGATGATACACATGTCTGCTGCTGGACGATTCAATTTTGGCCCGTTTGATGCATTTATTGCATATCATCCTGGACGATCCACCTCATCATCTTGGAAGATACTTTTTATCAATGGTCGTCTGGATGGACTCCTCAGGATGATCGTTTGTGTCTAATCATCCTAGACGATCGTACCGCCTTTTTGACCATTCATCCAGGCCATCATTATTGCACCTATCATCCTGGATGATCCTGCGATCGTCCTGGATGATCAGTCCATTTTTTGTTATAATTAGCCCCTCTTCACCAAATTTTTCACTCCACTCTTCCCTCTCCTCACTTGCATTTTGTTCCTCATGGCTGGTGGAGAAAGATCAAGGCATTACGATGCAAGTTCATCCCAGGGTAATGTTGATCCCCGCTTTCCTAATGCAGCTGATCAGGCTTCCTTCCAGCATTACCTTGACGTTGGAATCACTCAATCAAAGATCATCAACCCCCGCACTCTTACCTACCCGGTACTGGATCTGTTTGCTCATACCTCACTTACCTTCATTCTCACCCTAGCCTTCCCTTTTAGCACTGAACTTCTTACGATCTTTTTTGCCAATCTTCGCATCATCTCTGATTACTTTGCACTGCACTCCTTTGTAAATCAGAGACCTGTAGAATTGACCACACAGGATTTTCACAATATCCTCCAACTTTCAATCACTGACGATAAGCTCCACACCATAGTTTTTGATCCTGATTTTGATTGGAGTGTCGCCAAACATTTCCTTAGAAATACCAACATCCACTACCACGACAATGCATGTTCTTTCCTACTTAAGGATGCCCGTATAATTCAATATGTCCATCGTTCCTTAATTATCCTTAAGGCTGGGGACCTCATCCACATCACACCCTTACTTTCCCTGACTACCTACTACATCATGGCCCACCGGGAGTTCCATGTTACCGATCTACTTTTCTGCTTTATCGAACATCTCACTAGAATTAGGGATCCGGGCCATAGGAGACGCCCAAATCTAGCCTTAGGCCACCTCATTGCCTATGCACTTGAGTCGAAATATAATCTGCAATATTCGGTTCCTACCAATGTCCCTCCTTCCTACTACACAAATAACTCATTCCATGTCCTCTACAGTACCTGACTTCATCCGGAGCCCACCACAAATGTTGAAGAGGAAGATGTAGAAGCTGTTCATGTACCTGCTGCACCTGATGCACTTGCTCCTCTTTGTATTACATCACCCTTAGATCATCTGGTGAAGTGATTCGACCAGTGGGAGGCCTATTTTAATTACTATGTGGCTACCCAGGAGCAGCAGCACGATGCAGATTTGAGATGCTTCAATGACTACACTGCCCAGTAGTAACAGCAACACGACCAGGACATGGCCTAATTTGGAGCATAGTTTGCATCCTTCCATAGCTACATTCAGCCACAACCTCCTCCTTTATCTGATCAAGACCCACCGTCATACTAGTCTATTTTGCTTATAATATTTTCCTTGTGTTTGTTTTATATTATTGTTTTTATGTATTTTCTGGTGTTCTTTTCCTTTTTGAGATGTCAAAAGGGGGAGTAGTTGTTGTTGTTGTGTCTTGTTATTGTTGTGTTCTAGTTGTTGTATTTTTGGATCATTGTAATTCCTTGGCTTATCAATGTTCAGATGTTTTCTTTGAAATATCATTGTCTATTTACTGAACTTGCATTTCCTAACAAATATTTGCCATCATAAAAAAGGGGGAGATTGTTGTAAATATGAATTCAAGGAGTATAGTTTGATGATAATAAACATATTTGTATTCTATTTTGCTTGGCTAACATTTCAGGTACAAAAGATCAAACGCAATCCAAGCCAACTCAAGATCAGGTCTGCATGTGTTTAATTGTATTTTTTTCCTTTTTTGAGTCAAATTTAATGTAATTGATCCCCTAACTAAGTAACCTTGCACACACACACTCAGGGGGAGAGTTTTAGTTAGTTAAAGTTTCTTTTTTTAATTTTTATTCATATTATCCTGGACGATATTTATATTATATTGGATGATCTAATAAAAATAGAAACCCTACCTAGGGCGACCATGTTAAGTCAATTTGATTAAGCAGATCATCCTGGACGATAGACCCATCGTATAGGATGATATGCTCAAATCAAAAACTCTCAACCGCTAGAATGATTTAGGCAAGTTCTTATTTTTGGATCTTTGATCGGATCTTCCCAGACAATACGTGTATCGTCCTGGACCATCCATTATAATCATGCCTAAATTAGTCAGCTGATTAAGAAAAGTAATTAAGGTTTGATTAATTTGATCATATCATCCTGGATGATTGCAAGATCGTACGGGACGATATGTTAAAAATCCTGACCATCCAGTGCCTTTCACAAGTACGTACAGAACTATGTACCAGATGATTTTGCGTAATTTTTAACTTATCATATGGGATGATACCCATATCACCCCGGACGATTAAGTTATTTTGAAATCGTCCAGCATGTTATGACCTGTATGTCCAGAACTATGTATCAAAAAATTTTGGGCAATTTTGAACTAATCGTACAGGATGATACACTTATGATCCTGGACGATCAAGTCATTTTGAGATCGTCTAGCATAAGTTCCCCTGGACGACTAGAGCTGTCTTCTGGATAAAATTCCTGATTTACACTAATCATCCCGGACGATCGCAGAATCGTACGGGATGATATGAACAAATTTTGTCTACTAATCGTCTATCGGAACCAGATCATCCAGGCTGATACATGTGATTTTGAACTGATCATACATGACGATCGACCAATCATCCTGGATGATCTTTGACGACCAGTTGAGATTTAGGGAAATTTTTGAGCCCTCCTATTTAAGATCTTTTTCTTCTAATAAGAAAAATCTTTTGCCACTTTTCTTTCCAGAGAAAATCTTGAGAGAGAGAGAGAGAGAGCTTGGGAGAGAGAGAGAGGATCTTGTGAGGGAACTTTATGAGGGATTCACAAAGGTTGCTCCAAGCAAGGATCTGAGTCATCTTCTCCATTCGTCATCTCTTGTCTTGTCGGTGTCTCTGTGGGAGGATCGTTCACAAGAAGATTCGGGTTCTCTGCCTGCTTCAGGAAGAAGCAAAGAAGTCCAGGTTCTCTACCTGCTTCAGGAGAAAGTGAAAGGAGTCTAGGTTCTCTGCCTACTTCAGGATGAAGTGAAAGGAGTTCAGGTTCTCTGCCTCACCAGGTTGGTAGAAAGGAGTTTTTATACAGGCTTCTCCACCTTGCTGTGGGAGCAGAATGAGAGTCACTTAGTATTAGTACAATACCTGGAGGGGAGGCTCCGGGGAGTGGATATAGGTCAAGTTGATCGAACCACTATAAAATCTGGTGTGTTCTTTATGATTATTTTCCGCACTTACTTTTCTGTTGATGATTGTGTGATTGTGATTACTATTCTGTTATCATTGAACATCTGCAAAATATTGCATAAGTGTAAATATTTTTAAAACATTCAAAAAGATTTCCTAAATTATTGTTTGCTCATGAATTTTTAAAAACTACCAATTCACCCCCCTTTTAGTTAGCCTCGGGACTAAACATCCCTATCGAACTTTCACCAACATCCCTATCGAACTTTCACCTCTAGCTGCAGTATCTATGATTGACCTATGAGATCCTATTAATCTATTATAAATGGTATGAATAACCAAACGATTAGGTAAAGCATGGTGAGGACATTTCCTAAGCATCTCCTTAAATATCACCAAACTTTCATAAATTGAATCTCCTTCAAATTGGACAAAAGAAATGATATCATTTCTAAGTTTAGTAGTTTTTGAAGGTGAAAATACTTTGCTAGTAATTTATGTGCCAACTCATTTGAAGTGGTTCTAGAGCTTAAGGGAAAATAATTTAACTATATTTTAGCATTGTCCCTTAGACAAAATAGGAATAGTCTAAGTCTAATAGCATCAACACTTACACCATTATACTTAAATATTACACATATTTTATAGAAACTGGCTAAATATAAGTTAAGATCTATAATAGGAGTTCACCCAAAATAGGAATTTTTAATCATTTGGATAATAGTCAGTTTTAATTCAAAATTATTAACCTGGATAGTAGGTCTATTGATACTTTGATGAATTATTTCAACTATAGGGCTAGCAGACTCCCTAAGTATTCTAACATGATCTTATCTTGAATTTGGTCAGACATGGTCAAAACTTTTTGGATTTTTTTAATTTTGGAAGGGTCCTTTTTATTTTTGGATCAAACAAAAAGGATTCCTTACTAAATTTATCAAGTATACAAATAGATAAATAAATTGAAAATATATTTAGATTTTTTGAAATTTTTTAACAAATAGAATAAAGATACTAAATACAAGTCTAAATATACACTTAATTTATCAATATAATAAATTGTAATACGTACGTTACATCCCCAACAATAGTGCCAAAAACTTCATTTTTTGAGTATGATGTGATAAGATAATGATGAGCTAATATAAAACTAGCTGAATTTAAAATATGCTTAGCTTTTCTTTGATATAAAATTTATTATGGCTCACTAATTTATGTAAGTATACGTGCTGAATAAAGCAATAAATTCATAGAGTAGAGAGTCAAACCATGAGAAAGTATTCTTATATACTGCAATAAGACTACTACTGGTTACTGCAATTTTATGGATTTATCCAATTGAAATAAAAATAATGTTTTCAAGTTCCAATCACTGAAAGAAAATAAGTAAAAATAGTTGATACAATTTTAATAAAAAATGTTTTGAACTAATACATGTAACTAACATATCTTTCTTAGTGAGGTAATTAATTATAGATGTGGATCAGAGCATGTGCATTCCTAAATCTCTGTCAAGCTTGTAAAGATGAAAAGAAAAATTATTAGTCTTCTTACAGTTTTACTATCTCCATAGAAGCTAGAATATTTAAACATCCTATGTCTAGACATGCCAATATTCTATTTCAATATTACTTATATTTTTGCATTCCTCTATTAAGGATATACATCACACTAGATTTTAATTACCGACATGACCATTATATACATTAAATGAAGAATAAAAGATATCCAAAACATCATTATTTTCATCAAAGAATAAGACTTTATTTTAGTACTCAATATACTCTTTACACCATCAGCATAAAATAGGAGATCTTGCCATGCATGGAAGAAATTACAAGCAAAATTATATTTATTTTCATCATAGAAGAACAAAAGTATAAGAGAAGTAGTAAGAAATTTATCACCCTTGGAATGACATTTCATTGTCGAGGCATTAAAATGGTTGGCGCTCTTGAGTGAACTTTCCTAAGACACCCAATACTACAGTGTAAATTTTAGGTGTAATGGCCTTATGATACCCAACTATGCTAACATCTATGATGCCATACAGCTTATAAATAGAGAAGGTTGGCACTTCACCATTTAAATTAGTGCTTTAGCTTTGATTGATATGGCACTACGGTGTAATACTTATTGGCTCTGCAGCATTATCTAACACTTGTAGTTTTTGCTTTTTTCCAAATAATTCATGTACAAACATAGCTAAAATAACATATTTTTTTTAAATTTAACATAACTAAAATAATACATAATTTGCACTTATCAAAGTCCCAAGTACTTGCAGACTTTATGATTGAATGCACCATCCCTATCTCTAATGAATCGCTTGACCTTTATCCTATATCCCCTTGTTGGACATTATATGTTTATAGTGCTTCTAAGAGTTCTTGCACAGGGGCTGAAATCTTATTGATCTCCCCTGAGCATGTTATATTTGAATAATTGCTCCAGCTGAAGTTTCTCTCAATAAATAATGTTATCGAGCATGATGCTCTCAATTTGATGTCGAGGATTACTATAGACTGTGAGATATAAAATTAAGTAATTCATAATGTTTCATAACTTATCATATCTCAGGTTGAGGGAGAATTAAATGCCCATAACTCGCATTTGGCATAATATTGCAACATTGTAAAATCACTTCTTGCCCACATAAAAAAGTATCAAATCATCCACATACTTTGGGAGAAGAATGTACATATAGATATCCTCTCAAAACATGTTTTATCAATAACCATATATCTTCTTAAGAGAAAGTGTATTGAGGAAATACACTTTTTGAGTATTAAAGGACCTTTGATTATACAGTCAATTGATGAGTCAAGAGAGTCCTCTTTGATTAATCTTATCTTATCCCTCATGCAAAATGGTGGGTTGCCCGAAGACTCGATAACTGCAATGCGACATCAAAGACAAGATGCAAACTTCACAATTAGTGGCAGAGAGTTATACAAACAAGCCTTTACCGGGCCAAACCCTAAGTGTCTCTCACTATCAGAAGCTGAATACACACTACAAGAGGTTCATTTGGGCATATGTGAAGAACACTTAGGTGAGAAAGCACACTCTCTTAAGATTATGAGACAAGGGCTTTAGTAGACTACAATGAAACAAAATGTGCTAGAATTCATAAAAAAATGCAATAATTTCCAGTAAACTCCAATCTCATCCATTTTCCTGCCATAAAGCTTTCGTGAAAGTTCATGGTCTTTTGTCCAATGGTACACTGATATAATAGGGCCATTTATTGTGGCCACTAGGTAGCAAAAAATTATCATCTTGGCCATGGACTACTTCACCAAATTGATAGAGGCTAAATCCTTCGCAAAAATTATAGAAGTAATTGTTAAACAATTTTTTTTTTTGGAAAAATATAATATGTTGTTTTTGCCTTCCTGCTAAGATCATCACGTGCAATGAAACTAAATTTACTAGGAAAACCTTACATTTTGCAAAGATCTTCATATCCAATTAGTGCACTTAGTCGTGGCCCATCCTCAAGCAAATGGGTAAACTGAGGTTTTGAATTGAACTATACTAAAGGGATTAAAGATGCATCTCGGGAAGGCTAGGGAAATGGGCTGATGAACTCTCCTAATCCTTTAGGCCTATCACACCACTTCTAGGAAATAAATAGAAGAAATACCATATAACCTATTCTTCAGTACGGAGGAAGTCATCCCAGTCGATAATGGAGTCCCAAGCCTAAGAGTACAAAATTTTAATTTTGACAATAATGGTTTGAAACTTTGAAATAATGTAGATCTTCTTTTAAAAATAAGAGATATGGCCTTACTTAAAATTAATTCTTACTACCAAAGAATATCTCACCAGTCTGAAAGGTGAAACCTTGATGCATTTACATTAAAGACTTAGTCTATATAGCCTTGAGGCATCAGATAAAGGACCCTAAACATAATAAACTCTTCCCTTTTATGGGAATACCCTTATATAGTGGCTGCTATGATTAATCCTGGAACATTCAAACTGAAGGATGCTAATGGGAAAACTCTGTCATAGACTTGGAATACTAAGAATCTTTGTAAATATTATCAATAATTATTCACAAAGCTACCTACTATATAGCTTATATACTTTTTGCATTATGTTTTTTGTAGCCTCATGTCTCTTAAGCTATGTCGTAGTATTATTGTATCATCTTTTCTAAGATATTTAAATTTATTTACGCATTTTTATCAATTCATTCTTTTAGCAGGATCATAATTATGATCCCAAACAAATGGTATTCTAAACCTTACCATTGCTTTAAAAAATACATAAAGTTCATTATATCTTAATAATTGGACGATCAATTTAGGGTGGTTTGATCCAACCTTTTTTACATAGGTTAAGACCATCATGCAATGCTTTAACAAACAACCTTGGATAGGTCAAACATTCTTAGTGGATTTCACAGGACCTCTTCAACTCTTTTTTGCATCATCAAATAGCGCTTTGGAAAATAACCTCAGATGGGTCAAATATCTTAGGGTGGAGGGGAGTCCTCAAAGGCTTGGTTGGGGGACAACCCTTCAATCGTAACACCAGCCTTGTATTACATTGGCCAAACTCCTTTTAGAAAGCCATGAATAAAACTTTCCTCAAGGCACAGACACTCTAGATCCCTCCCCTTTATATCAAATAGTTTTTTATAAGCCTCTTGGTTGTAATTTTGGATCTCTACATGATAGGTTGAAGAATTCTTGAACTCTTATATAACTTTTAGTATTATGGACTCTGTGCAAGCTTCAATATCTAATATGACTACCTCTCTCTCAAGGAGACAATATTGTAATTCTTTATTCTCTTTCTCATGAGTATCTTTGTCAACCTAAAGGGTACTCTTCTCTACTATAAGTATCTTTAAAGCCTCCTTTTTCTGTTGAATTTTTGCATGATACTTAGTCAACTCAACACAAGAGTGATCCACTTCCTAGTTTTGAAAGAAAAGAGAAGTAGACATTGTCGCTAGCTCAGCTTTGCACTCTGCCAATTAGCTATCCAAGGCTGATGTCTCTTTAATCTTTGAATTCAACTTTCACTCAAACTCTTCTTGTAGATACTTAACTTTTATAAACTCGATGTTCCACTCATCCAACACTATGTCAAACTAAAAGTATGAGATGTGCCAAGAGGGGGTGAATTGGTATTTTAAAATTGAATCCTAAACATGAGTTCTAATTTTTAAGGATTTTTTAGATTTTAAAATAATGATTTAACTAGTCAAATGTGGAAGCTAATGATTCATTTACAATTACAATAGTGGTGATAAAATTTTAAATCTCACAATGGAAAAACTAAAATAAAATTTTTCACCAAGCAGTTAACACAGAAAATAAATGCAAGAAAAGTAAAATGTGAAAAGTGAAAAAAGCACACCAGTAATTTTTATAGTGGTTCGGTCACTTGACCTACGTCCACTCCCCGGAGTCCTCCACTTTGAGAGTTGCACTATTAAAATTTGACTCTCCTTCTTCTCCCACAGCAAGGCGGAGAAGCTTTTATAAAACTCACTTTTACCTTCCCCGATGTGGCGGAGTGCCAGACACTATGTCACCCTCTGGGTAACGGCAGCGGACCTTCTCCTTTTTCTCCCTCCTGGAGAAGGCAGAGAACCTCGAGGATGTTGACCTAAAAGCCTCTCTCCCTAGAGAGCTTGCATAAAACACACCAAGGTCATAGAAGGAGCATGCGTGCAGCTAGTTCAGAGAAACCATGTGATCCCCTCACACTCCTTCTCCCTCACGCTTAAGCTCACCTTCTCCTTCCTCTCATAAACCCTGAATTTCTTCAAAGGCTCCCTCTTAAGAGTTTCTTCGGTTATCACATTCCTCTCCTTATCACTCTTACATAAGAATAAAAATACTTGTTTTTATATTAAGCTTTAGAAAACCCTAATCATTCAATTCATATAATCATTATTCTTACAGTACGATCCAAGATCATACAATATAATCAGTTCAAAATTAGTTTCGTCCAGTACCAAGGCAGATGAATAATTCATAAATTTTTAGCACATCATACAGTATCATCTAGAGATCATACTGGACGATCATTTTATTTTCAACTGTTCATACGGGATGACTTATGGGATGACCAAAAATCAACTCTGTAAATTGTCCAGTACTATACACTTCATACATTATGAATAGTTTAATTCAATCCATTATCCTGTACGATACAAATATAATTCAGGATGAATAGTTCAAAAAACTATGGTTTCATCTGGTACGATCTCTGGGATGAAGAAATTTCATCTCTATAGTTCATACAGTACGATGTACATCATACAGTATAAATGGTATTCATTAATAAACCATGATTTAATTGCCTAATTATGGAAGATAATTTTGGTAAGACTTTAAATAATCGTATAGTATGATTAACATTATAGAGTACAATCAATTCAAATATTAAATTCAAAATCTTACCTAAATTATGCTGGCGGCTAGGGTTTGCAGATGAAAATAAATCATATAGTACGATCATTATCATACAATACAATTAGTTCACAAACTTATTATCCAGAATTAGCCATTAAGCCTAAGTGTTGATGACAGATTGTACAGTATGATTAAAAATTATACAGTATGATTTTCCTTAAAAAAACTTTAATCTTCAAAAAAGAAGCTCTCCCCCTGTGTGTGTGTGCATGGTCACCCAATTTACATACACTCTTTTTTGGAAGACTCAAAAAATAAAAAAAATAAAGAAAACATAAAAAAACAAATTCTTTTACATCATATTCTACCCAGTCTTGAGTCTCCAACAATCTTGAGTGGTGTGTATCTTACCTGAAATATTAGTGCTCACAGACAAAAAATAACATCTATATTTTTCAAGGAAGAGCATCGTATTCTAGTCAATATTATTTATCATCATCAAAATCAGATACTAGGGATCCTTAATTGCAACACAAACTAGGACTCCTAGTCAATCTTCTAGATCATCTATAGCAGACATACAATTTTGGCAAATTATGTGAAGAAGAAGGAAAAAGGAGATAAATAAAAAAAGAGATCGAGATAGCTCATAATTTCATTTACACAATGCCATCAGATACAAATATACTTTAATACCTCTTTAGGGACAAGTAACTTCAAGGGTTTGATCCACTATCTGAGTCAAAAGTGCTAACATTAGTCATCAAAAGCATGTACAACCTCCCTGTATCCTTCATTATCCCTCGATAAGGTTGCTCTATCATTCACCTTTCTTGTCTATAAGGAGAAAGATACACCCTACCTTTGACCATCTAGAATATTTTTGGATGATGGCTTAATATCATTGGGACTTATTTCATGGACTTTACCAGATTTCTTCAACTAAACTATATGAAATTTTACTGCCTGAATGGAAAGACCAACCTTAAAATGCTTCTCCTCTATTGCATATTAGCTGATATAGCGTAGCTCCTACTGAAGGCTCTGTGCATCTAGAAAGTTAAGGATTTTTACTATCCCATTTTCTCTGGGGTAAGGTGAGTTTTATAGCCCTTTTAACTTCTCCCCATCTTTTTGGAAGACCCCACTCAGTCTTCACAAAAAAAAAAAAAAGAGCTGGACTAGTTCTTAGAAGGGTGACGTGTCAAAAACTCCAACCATTTCTTATTATTCTGGCATGAAACTCGACCTTGAGAACTACTTATGAATTTGCACATTTTGGATAATTGCTTGACTATGAGTATTTCCCCATATTCTCTAAAAAATTTTGTTAAATTCTTTATAATCGTTATAGCTCTGGATAAGAATTAGCGTAAGGTGACACCACACGCCTTAAAAATCTCAAGTAACATAGGAGCTAGAGAAAATCTCAATCTTGCATGCAACATCATCTCATATCTTGTAATGAACCCAAGTGGAGGGGTACGTGCCCAGTCATATTTTTACGCAAAATAATCACTAAGTCATTCGATAAATAGAACCTCTTACTAATAACTGCCAAGCCATCTGAAGTAATAAAGAATACATTTTTGTTAATCAATGCCGCTCAAGTTGGTCTTCTTCTATTATCATCCAATTAGATTGTAAGATGATTGTGCAATACAAAGAGAAATTTTTTGGAGAGGATAATGCTCCCTACCTCAATGTCCAAAGGAACTCTCTCATGCTTTAGTATTCCAGGAATAGATTGAGTGGCCGTTGATGTGTTCACTAGCTTGGTTTCTGAGGAAGTATGCAAGAAATAATATTGTAAGAATCTAGACACCCAAAAGATAAAATTTAGTGCATTATAAAGGCCATAAATCTTTAATAGAAAATACTGCATGTCAATTTTTTTTAAGAATATCTCCTTGCTAATAACTCTATGCTACTCCCCTCATTACAACTCCAACCTCTTTCCTCCATATGTTTTGACAAAAGTTTTGACGAATTTGTCACAGACTTTCATCTACCTGGTTTCTATTGACAGTCTTACAACTTCTACATAACAATCTTTGCCCCTATTTCAGAGGAAGATTAGAGCTTGTGTCAGAGGAATAGGCTTTTGTTATTGTTGATGATCGTATGAATCCTACAGGACATTCTTTGCCCCTTTTTTAGAGGAATATTGGAGACTACATTAGAGGATTGAGCCTTTGTCACAACTGATGGTCTTGCCACTCCTAAAAAATAGACTTTACCCCTTTTCATAGGAAGACTAGATCCTATGTCAGAGGGTTGAGCCTTCATTTTTATTGATGGTCTTGTGACTTCTATAGGAAAGTCTTTACAAATTTTTCATAGAAGATTGTATCCTACATCGAAGGATCAGGCCTTTTCTTGGTGATTGAAAACCTCCAAACTTTTGCCACTCCATTTTTCTCTAAGAAATTTGGTCCAACTTAGAAGAACCTTGCCTCTCCCCAACCCCTAACAGGGATATTTATAGATTCTTTAAGAAAAATAATTAGGCCAAATTATTCTATTTTTTAGAAATTATCCTAAATTTTTAGGCTAACCATAGTAAATTTTCCTATTTACATAATTTAAATTATTATATAAAAAAATTTATTTCACCACCTTTAAGAGACAGCACTATTGCTGCCTAAAAAGGTGGTTACCAAAAACAAAAAGAAGGATTTTGGTCTTATAGCATGCCCATGCATTCACAAACCACACGTGTCAGCACACAAGGAGAGTGCCGGTCGGCCAACTAACTCTGCGGCCTATGCTTGTATGAGCCCAATTTTCATTATAATTAGTCCATTTTGAATATCATTTGGGCCCTGAGAGTATATTTTGATGTTCCAGACTTAGTTTTGATACTTTAAAAGACAAAAAGAGACTCTACAGACAAATTAAAGCAACTTTACGTGTTTTACAGCTCAATTTTCTCATATTTTTTACTCTGAGTGATGCGATGATGTCAATAAATGATAAAATTATGATCAAGAATATTTTTGTTGGTTCATGGACCTAAGGGGAGGTTTTTTTATGTCCAAGAAGCAGTCGTGCCTCATGATTATCTAAAAATTATAATTTTACATTGCAACTTGATGAAAGACTCAGACATATATTTTGGACTCCATAAGTTTTAACATCCAAACATTGCAGGCAACTGATATGTCACCAAAATAAGCTTTGATCTAGAATGAATCTTGAGGTATATTCTAGTTAACATCTTCAAATTTTAAAATAAGATCATCTGAACTCCAATTTTATTGAACTTACAGTCAAATTACCATCTCAGTAAGACGAACCCAATGACACCAAAATAGGCTTGATTCGAGCCAAAATGGGCTCAAATAAAGAGCTCTAAGCATATTAGGAATCTTTAGAGCATTTATTGAATGACTAAATAATATCCAAATATGGCATGCTTATAGTAGAATTGAGCGGCTCAGTGGGTCAAATCTAATGAGCCCAAGATCACTTAATTTGGACATCAATAAGGAAAATAATGATGAATGAATGTTCTATGATTGAGGGAATCAATATAGGACATTCAATCGAGCACTCCGAAATTTCCTTGGATTTTCTCCATATTTACAGGGCACTCTACTCTCAAAATCTATAAATAGACCCCTACTATCTACAAGTGGGGGACCTTTACTTGGGATTAAAGAGAGCTCTTAGGCTTCAAGGAACTAATGCTCCACCCAAGCACCACCGACTGATCGGACCACTGCACAGTCGTCAAACCACCACTGGACCTCTACTTGGCCATCGACCATCATTAGTTCTTTACTTGGTAGTCGACCCCAGCTAGACCACCGCCCAACAGCTGATAGCCATCAGACAACCACCTAACTAGCGACCGCCATCGGAGCACCACCCTGCTGCTAATCACCGTCAGATAATCACTTGATCGTCAACTATCGCTAGACTACTGCACGGTCGCCCACCGCCATTGGACTAAGGCTCGGCCGCTGACTGACGTCATATCTTCACTTGATCGTCGACCACTATCGGACCATTGCGAGGCCAACGACCGACACCGAACCTCCGTCACTAAAACCTTAAGAAAAAAATTTTAAATATATTTCCATAAGTATATTAAATAATTACAAACAATAAATTAAGTAGGTAATTTAAATAAAACTTCATAATGATCCTCAAATTAAACAAATTCCATAATTGACCTAGAAATTAAGAAATTCATTAAAATTTTAAGAAAAATAAAAAATATGAAATATTTTTTTTATGAATCGATAAAATTATAATAAAAAATATTCTACATTGAATGAAGCACAACTAAATCTAAAAAAAAATTTTCCTTAAAAATTCTTAGGAGGCTAAATTAAGTAAAAGTTGTAAAGCATTAAAAATTGAATTGAAATCACCTCGGGGTAAAAATTAAATAAATTTAGATTAAAAATTAAATAAATTTAAATTTAAAAATCAATAAAATAAAAATTATCAACCCTAATTAAAGCCCAAATAAAATTTCCTAAATCTTCCCAACAATCTCTAAAGAAATTTCTTAATTATTAGAACTCATAAAAATTGATTTGTGTTCTTATTTCATCTTCTTAAGTGAAATAATTGCATCTCTTTTATCTGTTAGGACTTATTACTGAAAATAGTCATTTGTATAATAAACTCTATTTTCTAATTTATTCTTATGAACATTAAATTTAAAACTCAATTTGCATACCCTAAAATACAATTACATCTTAATAAATTAATACTTAAACAAAAATAATCCCTCTATATTAAATAAAACTTAGAAAATGAAACCCAAAGCCTAATAAGTTGACACTCACACAACCTAGGACACATTAACATTTATTTGTTTGGTCACCAATCCAAGAACTATAATAAGATTATTTTAAAGTCATGCAGTGAATTTCCTTATTGATTGATTAATAATTTGATTGATTGATTGAATTACTTGATGTGATGAAATATTTAGGTTCCTTATAAATTAGGAGTGCTTTGGAATATTTTATCACTTTTCCAATCTTTTTTTTTTGTTTGACAACTAGGCTTAATAAAACTTCACCAACAAATCACTTATCCAATCTTATGCAAGTGGTCATGCTTAACTAGGGCTATTATTAAAAGGGGCTAACTAAATTAAATTTAAAGCTAATCAAGTTTTATACAAGTGTTTTAGCTGCTTAATCCCCTAAACATTAAAAGCATGGCTAGGGAATAATAGATTTGTTAAATAATGAGAGAGTGCTTTTTACATTATGTGATGTAGTTTTGTTTGAAAATATAAATTTCTCTTTCTCTAATCATGTAGGGAGTATAAAGCCTTTTTCCTTTTCAAAATATAATTTGTAAATCAATGTGAAAGTCTTAAAATAATATTTCTTTTCCATTTAAGGAGTAAGGAATTGAAAAATAAAACCTTGTTCCATTGAAGGTTAACTTCTATTTAGAAGCCTTATTTGAGGAAAATTTTGAAGACCTAAGAAAAAAATCTCATGTTTGTATATGACTTGCATTATCCTAGGTATAGAATTAGAGGTATAAATTGAAAAGCATGACCTAGTTTCCTTGATTTATGAATGTTTGTAATAAGTGGCACTTGTCACATTCGGCTTTTCTTATTAATGTAACTTAAATTAATTGATTGGTGTGTTTACTTTATATGCACACTAGAAATAACTAATATTTTCTTTTCTTTTTTTATTGTATGTGTTTTTGTCTAAGTACTTTTTAGGCTTATAGGGTAAAATAAATTTATCTTTTTAAATTCTGATTTTTTTTTTGCAAGAATGCATGCATTTTACTTCTCTCCAATTATTCAAAAAAGAAATTTCATACGTGTTAAAGTAGCCGGTGGCAACCCAAGTGACAGGTTTGAGCCTACTTTCCTAATGGATTATTATCGTTATGCTCCCAATTTTCTTAGATAGCCCAACTTGAATCTCTATTTTGCGTACTAGATTTGCATTAGAACATTAAGAAGATATAAAAAAGCTTTCTCTATGTTAAATGCATGAATATCCTTCATAGTAAAGTCGATCTCATCTCTTAAGAAAATATCAACCTACTCATCTTACACTTTATGAAGATGAAAATCATTATTTGGAAGTTCTTCAAATTGATCCAAACTATATTCCCTCCTTCAAATTGATCTAAGGTGGTTGCTTTATTAGACAAATATGGTGAAGTTTCCTTTAACATTTATTAGAAAGATATTATGAAGAGATATTCATTAGAACCACGAGAGGCCTTTGATTGGCTTATTTATCCCAGCAATTGTTAAAAACATTGAGAAGGTGCTCCAAATTTGATTCCATCCCCCATACGAATGCATTTTTTTCCTTTTACATAAAAGCTTCTCCCTTTTCCAACTTTCTAGAGGGCTAAACTTCAATAATTTTCTTTTCATCATAACTAAAAGCACCTTAGCTTTTTCGTCCGATAGTGTTCTATAAATCCAATCAATTGGCAGAAAGCCAACAGCCTACATCTCACTAAGTAAAACCTTAGCATTCTTACACTTGCCCTCCTTACAAAGAAGTCTAATAGTTAGACCATAGCTTCAGATATTTGGGGCCATTCCATTCCCTATCATTTCCCTAATCAACTAAAGAGATCTGAAGGTGTTACTTTAATAATAATATTCAAAAATCAAAGTGTCATAGATCACATTACTTATATTCAATCTCTTGCTAATCATCATCCGAAATAGATTCATGGCAGTCTTCATACCCTCTTCAACTTAGAGACTATATATGAGAACACCCAAGATGTAATTATCACCTAGAAGACCAGAACACTCCATTGAGTGATAAATCCCAAAGGCCCTTTTTCATTTCTCCATTCTGAGCAAAGGTATCAATGAGAATGGAGTAAGTTTCTTGGGTATGATGTAAGCCCCTCTCATTTTTTTCCTTATAAGTAGAGGTTTCTCCAACTAAATCAATAGATTTTAATAGTCCTTCAATGAGGGCATTATAAGTGATGCAGTTGGAGATCTGCTCACTTTAATTTCATCTAAAAACTTCATCATAGTGGACATTCTCCTTGCTTTACAAAAACCATTCATTAGAATATTAAAGGTAATGCTACTCAGCCTTATTCCCACTTTCTTCATATTACTGAGCAAATCCTCAATATCTTTCAACCTCCTCAGCTTGCAAAGCCTGGCAATAAAAATATTGTAACTAACAACATTTTGTACAACCCACTATGATGCATTTCATCAAACAGGTTGATGGAAGGATCCAAATTATAATCTCTAAAGTGATCTTCCATTAAAGAATTATATGTGTATAGATTGGGAACAACTCTGACGTATTTCATGTCACCATAAAGTTGTATTCCTAATGGGGTTGCAGAGTGGACTTTTGAATTGCATAAAAATTTAGAGCTCTATCACCCCTAAAAATGATTTTCTTTAATAGTAATAATAACAAACCCCACTTAATATATACAAATATACATTCCAAATTAAGTAATAAAGTGATAGAGTATATTGTTAAACCCACGAGAAAGTATGCTTACTGGCAACAAACTACTACTGTCTACTCTAACTACAATAATTATCTTATAGAAATAAAAATAACTTTTTTAGAGATTCTATCACTAAATAAATTAGTATAAATATTTGATACAATATTAAATTAAAGTGTTTTTGGATTTATTAGTATAAATTGCATATTTTTCCTAATGATACTCTTCAAAGTAATATAATTCTAAGCATATGCATTCCTAGATCTCTATCAAGCTTGTGGGGGTGAAAAGATATTTATTGACCTCCTACAGTTATAATATCTTCTTAAGAACACAGAACATTTTACATCCTATGTCTAGGCATACAAACATCCTATCTCAATACTCCTGGTTGTTTTTGTATTCCTCCATCGAGGCTATACATACACTATATTTTAATTAGACATATGGCCACTATTTGCATTAAATAAAGAGCAGGATAATATTGAAAATGTATTTTAAGTGTTTATACAATAAGAGTTTTCATTAGTGCTCAACATACATTTTATATCATAAGAAAAGATAAAAAATAAGAAGATTTGTTATAAAAATTGGTTTAGATGTAAAAATTCTGATAATTGGGAAAGATATAAAGAGGCATGTAAGGATTCTAAGAAAGCAATATGTGATGCAAAGATCTTAGCTTTTAATGATATATATAATAGATTAGATACTAAGGAGGGAGAAAGATATATGTATAAGCTAGCCAAACAAAGAGATAGGAGTAGTAAGGATTTAATTCAAGTGAAGTGTATTAAGGATGAAGATCAAAAAGTACTTTTCTTAGAAGATGATATTCAACAAAGGTGGATGAGATATTTTGATAAACTTTTTAATGAAGATTGTAGGAATATAATTGACTTTAGTGACCTTAGCATCCTAAATGAAAATAAAGATTTCTGTTTTTATCGGTGTATTAGTAAAACCGAAGTTAGAGAGGCTTTAAAGAAAATGAAGTGTGGAAAAGCTGTTGGACCTGATGATATCCCAATAGAGATGTGGAAATGCTTAGGAGATGAAGGAATTTCTTGGCTAACTAAACTTTTTAATAATATTTTGAAGACTAAAAAGATGCCAGATGCGTGGAGAATGAGTGTATTGATTCCTATTTATAAGAATAAAGGTGATGCACAAGATTGTGCGAATTATAGAGGAATTAAGTTAATGTGTCACACTTTAAAACTATGGGAGCGAGTTATGGAGCGTAGGCTGCGGCGTGATACTAATGTTTCTCAAAATCAATTTGGATTCATGCCAGGTAGGTCTACTATGGAAGCCATACATTTATTGAGAGGTTTGATGGAGAAATATAGGGAGAATAAGGAGGATCTACATATGATATTTATTGATTTAGAGAAAGCATATGATAAAGTTCCAAGAGAAGTGCTATGGAGAGTTCTTGAAAAGAAAAGAGTTAATAATGCTTATATTCAAATCATTAAAGATATGTATGAAGGAGCTACTACTTGTGTTCAAACACAAGGTGGTTTGACCAAGTATTTCCCTATTTCGGTTGGATTACATCAAGGATCAGCTTTAAGCCCATATCTTTTCGTGTTAGTCATGGATGTTCTCACTAGACATTTACAAGAGGATGTACCCTGGTGTATGCTTTTTGCTGATGATATTCTTCTTGTTGACAAGACTAAAGAGGGAGTTGAAGGTAAACTTGAAGTCTGGAGATCAACCTTAGAGTCTAAAGGTTTTCGCTTGAGTAGATCTAAAACTGAATATATGGAGTGTAATTTTAGCAGTAATAGACCTAGTGAGGGGATTGTGACTTTGGGCGATCAAGTCATTAATAAGAGTACATGTTTTAGATATCTTGGATCTATTGTTCAGAGTGATCGTGAAATAGATGGGGATGTTATCAGTAGAATTCAAGTTGGATGGTTGAAGTGGAGGAATGCATCGGGCTTGTTGTGTGATAGAAAAGTCCCCCTTAAACTTAAGGGAAAATTCTATAAGATGGTGGTGAGACCTGCAATGCTTTATGGTGCAGAATGTTGGCCATTAAAAGAGAAGCACAATACTAAGTTATGTGTTGTGGAGATGAGGATGCTTAGGTGGATGAGTGGATTTACTCTTAGAGACAGGATACGAAATGAGCATATACGTGAAAAGGTTGGAGTAGCTCCAGTGGAGGATAAGATTAGAGAGAGTCGCCTTAGATGGTTTGGTCACATAAATGGCGGCCTTCCGATGACCCAGTTAGGAAAGTAGAGGTATTAGATTTGACTTATGTTAAGAAAGGTAGAGGTAGACCTAAAAAGACTTGGTTAGAAAATATTAGAAATGATCTTTCTCTATTAGATTTAAACGAGAATTTGACTTTGAACCGGACACAATGGAGAAAAAGGATTCATGTTGCCGACCCCACGTAGTGGGACAAAGGCTTGTTATTGTTGTTGTTGTAATCAAAAATAAGAGAATTAGCTAGATATGGAATGAATAACAAGCAAACACATTTTCATTAAACTCAAGGATGGATGAAAATATAAGTGATATTACTAGGAAGGATCAAAGTTTCTGCTCTGCACTTATTCTCCCTTTAACTTATAGAGTTACCTCAAAAAATACAAGTTAAACACTCCAAATGATTGTATTTTATACTTTCCTAGCCTCCCTTAGATTTTACACTAAGAGAGAACTAGAGAAGTACTCTAAAAGGTAATGAATTTACATAAATGACTAAACACTACTACAAACATAATAGCATAATTATTTATAAAAAAATATAAAAAAGGAAACTGGCACTGCTAAGCTTGAAAAAATGGTGCTATGGTGCTCTTGAAATGACTAGCACCTCGATGCTGAAGCTTTTGCACCGTCGTACTGCTTACTAATGTGGATCAGTTACTTAGTGAATAATCATGTATCTTCACTGATAGAACGTAGCCTTTGGAAGTTACAACTTCTACACCATGGTGCTATGGACATTGGAGCAGTGCTATGCCCATGCATAAATATGGAGCCAAGGCCTGAGAAATTATGGCGTCATGGCATTTAAAAATATAGAATTCGGCATTGCCAAACTAACCTATTGATATTATGGTGCTAATAATGTTCTGATGTTATCTTTTTCTCCACCACAGTACTAGCAAATAGAGAACTCAATGTCGTAATGTCAGAATTGAGGCGCCTCGGTGATATTGAAGGTAATGATGTGGCATTATCTCATCGGAAGACGTAATTCTGCCAATTTTTAAGTTTTTTTGCATAAAAAAACTAAAATAATATATTTTTATCAAAAACATAATACATTAAATAGAATATAATTTATACTTATCAAATTCTCCCCATCTGATTGAGTGAAATATGTAATGTCATTCTTAAGCTTTATTATTTTAGATGGATTGAAATATTTTACTAAGAACTTATGGACCAAATCATTCCATGCAGTAATAGAGCCTAGGGGTAAGAAATTCAACCACTTTTTTTAGTTGTCTCTTATGAAGAATGAAAATAATCTAAGTATAATAGCATCATCAAATTCTCTATTATACATAAATGTTTCACAAATATCTATTAAACTAATAGTATGCAAGTTTGGATCCTCTATAGGGTTCCTCCAAACAAAGAGTTTTGTAACATTTATATTATTGTAGGTTTAAGCTCAAAGTTATTGGCTTAAATTTTGGGTTTATTAATGCTCTAATGAATATTATCTACTAATGAGTTTGCATAATCTCTTAAGGGTCTTGGCTGGTCATTCTCATAAACAAAGTCAACGATTTCCAACACTTTTTTATTTGTTTGTGTTTTTCTAATTTTTCTAAGGTTTTTTTTCTTCTATTTCTAGATCAAATAACACTTCTCCTAATTGGTTTATACCATGCATGCAAAAACTGGCATCATTTAAAAGTGAAATCATAATACCAATATTAAATTAAATACATATCATGTATGTCACCTATTTATGTGAATCATATGCTCTTCCATTGATCTCATCAGTCATATCAATTTCACATATCACTCATATCAAATATTATATATATATATATATATATATATATATATATATATATATATATATATATATATATATATATATATATATATATATATCATATCATATCATATCATATCATGTCACCTAACCAAGGTATCAAGTATGCTAATGTTATATGTATGTATAAATAATATAAGTAATATAAGAAATATTGCACATCTAACTATATGTTATGTTTTTTCTATATCGTGTCATTGTTGACCTCATTTTTGTATGAGGTCAGTAGGACCAATCCAGACCTTAGGATCTTTCCAATCCTTAGGATCAATCTTGACCCTAGGATCAATCTAATCTTAGATCAATCCAGACCTTAATATCAATCCAGATTCAAATCAATCTTAATCCTATATTAATTTTAAACTCAATTCAATCAAACTCCAGGTTAATCTAAACTCTAGGATTTTCCCAGACTCTAGATCCTATGATCTACTCTAGACCCTAGGATTTTCCCAGACTCCAGATCCTATGATCTACTCTAGACTCTAGGATTTTCCTAAACTCCAGATCCTATGATCTACTATAGACCCTAGGATTTCTCTGACTAATCTAGATCTTAGTTCAATCCAGATTTAATCTCCAGACTTATTTAGGACTTTAGGACCTATCATAGACTTTAGGATTTCTAGATCCTAAGATTCCAAGATCCTAGACCTTAGGATTTCTAGATCCTAAGATTCCTCTAAACCCCAGGATTTCTAGATCTTAGGGTTATTCTAGACCCCAGACCCTAGGACTTCTAGACCCTAGGATCTTCCTAAACCCCAGACCCTAGGATCTACTCTAGACCCTAGGATTTTTCCAGACTCTAGATCAATCCATAATCAATTCAAATTCAAACTTTTAATCAATCTTGAACTCAAATCAATCCAGAGTTTAATTCAATTCAAACCCCTGACTAATCTTGATCTTTAAACAACTCAGATCCAGTTGCTCTAGCCTCTGACCTGACCTAAATTCTATATAATCATCTATAAACATTTAAATGATTGTAAATGACTTAGGTAGCTCAAATTCTAGCATTCAAATTAAAAATCCAGTTCAAATTTAGACTTTTAAATCAAACTTCTAAGGCTAAAGGTCAAGTCCTAAAAGCCTTTTCCAGCAAATCTTTGAACACTTCAAAACCCTATCAAATGACTTCTGATTCAGAGTCTATCATTTCCAAATTGATATGACATGTCTCTAGAAGAAACCCTCCAAATTTGAGCCAATTCTGAGGTCTCTAACCCCAGAAACTGAATTGAAATCCAAAGGCTATAAAATCTTCAAATATTTACGGCCTATGCCACTGGACCTGCCACCCAGTGGATCCTGACCTTAGAGCTTTCTCCAAAGCTTCCAACCACATCCAAACCTTTAATGTTGACCTCTTGAATATTAAACTATATTTTGTTGGACTCAATTGGACCCCCAGTTGATCAGGGTTCAAAATGACCAAAATACCCCTATGGGTGTAAATAGTCACTTTGAACCAAATGAGCTCCAAATCAAATGCAACCACTTTTAGCAAATTTCAAATGTCAAACCAAACCTATTGGACCCAAAACCAGACCCTAGGTCAACCTGATTGACCAAGTCAACCTAGGTTGATCAAGCAGGCCATTAAGGGCCCAAACAGGTCATTTTGACCAAATGATCTCCCCATACCTTGGGACCACCTCCATTGGTCTCCAAATATCATTTTAAATCTGTTGATCCCATTCCAAAACCCTGGACTCTCCTAGTCGACCAAGTCAATTAGGGTTGACCTAAAGGCCCATTAAGGGCCCAAATAGGTCATTTTGACCAAATGACTTCTCCAGACCTTGAGATCACCACCAGTAGACTCAGAATATCATTTTGAACTAGTTTGACCTAAACCCTAACCCTGGGTCAACTTGGTTGACCAAGTCAACCTAGTTGACCCATTAGGCCCATTAAGGGCCTAAATAGGTCATTTGATCTAGATGACCCATTTAAACCCTGAAACCACCTCCACTAGACCTCAAATATCACATCAAACCATTCCAGTCCAAATCCTGGCTTTGGGTCAACCAGGTTGACCATTTTATCCCTTAAGCTTTTATATTTTTTTATCAAACCTCAAACACATTTGAAACTTTGCCGAACACTTATGATCACTTCCCTTGATGATTTGGACCTGATTGAACCCCTTGACCAGTCAATAGTTGACTTGGTCAACCAAGCCTAAGTATAGTCAAATGTGGTCTATTTTGTTCAAATCAATTAATCTAGTCAAATCAATGCATTCAAGCCTTTAATCCTTCTTTATTACATGGTTTAAGCATGCCCAAATTCATTTAAAATCAAGCCATGGTTCATTTGAGCAAGTCAAATCATTTTGACTTGGTCAAACCCATTTAAAACCCTTATACTACTTCAAACTCCAATCCCATGGCCCAACTTTAACTCCATCCACTGTATGGTGCCACCTTGGCTGCCATCTCAGCCACCTTGACATGTTGACTGGTCAACAAAGTCAATAAACTATTCCAATGGGTCAAAGATGGTCAAAAATTCCATTTAAAACCAACTCATTCTAATCCAAATCACTCCAGCTGTCAAGCCTGCTCTAGAACATTCCTAGCCTCCCTCTCAACCTCCAGATTTAGATCAAATGGCCTGGATTACTCTCCCATGCCCAAGTGGGGACCAAGAGACCTTTCCACCTCATGTGTCCTCTAGTCCTTTTATTCCCCTGCTCTCTAACTGTCTAGGGACACCTGGCAGCCATCAGGGAGCCTACTCAATCAATCCTAGCCCTACATTCAATCAGAGGACATTTGAATAGAGTAGAACCTTCATTTGAGCATTCATTCTCAAGCAAGCTCTCTCTCTCTCTATCCTAGCCTCCTCCAGGCTATTTTTAATTTTGTTTGAGCTCAAAACTCTTCTCCCTTCGATTCCCCATCAAATCCAGCCACTAAAGTCCTGCCCGTGGAAAGATCTCCGGCGAATAGAAGCTTAATTCCGTCCAGCCCTCATAACTCCTGATCCAGAACTTATCAGACCGCAAGTTCAAGAGGGAAAAGATTCGTGGACAGACTACAAGCTCAGAGAGCCAAAGAACGTCCGAATCCATTGAATGGATTAGGTAAAAAACTAAACCCTAGTTTTAGACACATAGAGTTAAATAACTCTTTCAAAAGCATGTTTTAAAACATGAGATTAATTCCACACAGATGCTCTTCATTTAAGCACTCTCTGTTTAAAATTGCATGTTAATTGATTCAATATTTTCAAAATACGAACCAAATATGTGCTTCAAGGGTGTTTACGGAGCTCTGCATGTTCTTTGTGTCATTTGAACCGTTGATCTTTTTGATCAACGGCTCAGATCTCGCCGCTCCGTTCAAATCCACAAGTTGTGGTTAGATCTAGTGGTTGGTTTCCTGTCCGACGTGATCTTCCCCGTTCATTTAGAATAGTGAAGAATCAGACGGTGCTCGCATGTGCTGACTCGGTTAAGTAGAAATCGTGTGGGGCCCACCACCGGATAATCATTAGGCAATGATTGCGCCGCCATGCAATCATTGCCTATGATTGAATTACCGCGTCCGCGGTTTCGTTGGACGAATACTAGCATGCCACGTGGAGCCGCTGTCGCCTTTTATTCTAATTGGTTTTAATTAATTTTTTAAAACCCTTTTTAATCAGAAAATCTCTAAAAAATTATAAAAAATTAAATATAAATTAAAAAATAATATTTTATATCAAAATGCTCAGTTTTTAAAATTCTTTAATTTAAAATTAATTTCAATTTTTAATTTTTTAATTTATGTTAAATAAATTGAATTATTTCAATATTTTAATATTTAGTTAATATTTAATTAATATTATATTAAATTTTGTTTTTAATTAAAGAAGTGATTTTCAAATTATTCCAAATGACTAGAGGATCTCTCAATTTTTTTAAAAAATTATTTAATGATATTTTGAAATTATTTTAATAGTATTTTGAAATATTAACCTTAAATACTCTACTTTCAAACATATGTAAATATATATATTTTTTAAAAAAATTATTTTAAAATTATATATATATATATATATATATATATATATATATATATATATAAATTTTAAATATTTGAGAGATCCCATGAAATTCTAAACTTAGAGTAAGTCTGATTGAATAGGATTTGTGGGGAAGGTCATTAATGAATAATTATCTTTTAATTATTCATTAATGATATCATTAATCATTCTAATTAATGTTAATCTATGCATGTTTAGGACATACACACACCACTTAGCTTTAGGGCTCTCCTAGATCTAGGATTGATTGTTTGATATATGTATTTGCATATGTTAAGTCAAGGGTTAGAAACATTGATTAAGACCCATTAACCTAATGACATCATTAAGGACAATAATTAAGGACTTAATTAGATAACTTAGAATATTTCTAATAATTAGGATACACCTCATTTTGACTTGAAACCTTGAACACTTGACCTTAGTGACACTCTTATCCCTAGGAAAATTTTTCACTAAATTTTGAAATCATTAAATCCCTTAATTAACTTAATCAAATTTGAACCTTAATTAAGCCATTTAAGCTTCCAGAAATTGTAATAAATCAAGTTTAAACTCAAAATTTATGCATAATACCTTAAACTGACTAGAATTGATCCCTTAATCAATGAAAAATAAAAGCCCCTTTACTGGACTTAAAAATTAAGTTTAATTTAAGTTCAATTGAAATTTAATATTAAATTAAATTAATTAATTAAAAAAAATTAAAAATTCCAAAAATCTCTAAAACACTTGATAATCACTCCTTAGATTATTCCTGATCTTTGGAAGTGATTTCAAGAAGTTTGGAGGTCATTTGAATTCAAATCAATCAAGGCCTTTAATTAAACAATTTTTGAAAATTCAATAAATACTCAAAACTTTGAAAATTCATAACTAATTCAAATGAACTCCAAATTGAGCAAACTCAAAGGCATATGACTCATCTTAGGGTTTAATATTTATAAAAAATATCAAGTTTCCAAAAATCAATCAAATTTTAAAAGTCAACTTTTGGTTAAACTTAGTTCAAAATCTTATCAAAACTTCAAACCTTCATAATAAAATCTAGAAAAATCCAATTTTAGTGTACTTACTGTCTAACTGATCGTATTAAGGTCTTGTATTTTAATAAAATACTAACATTCTAGAAAATATTTTAAGTCAAAAAGTTAACTTTTGACCCCTTAATTAAATGATTAAAATAATCCAGAAAATTCTAAAATTTAACAAATCATTCAAAATTCCAGAAAATCTTAAATTAACATTAAAACTAGTAACCAATCAAAGTTAATTAAAAATTAATTAACTTTCAAATCTTTAATCAATTAAACCACTTAACTATACGATTATCACTGGTAACCCAAGCCTATGAGGCTATTAAATTAGCCCCAAGGAAGATGAAATAAACTTCACGGCCTTGGTGAATAAAGGTGGTAATCAATAATCTTTTAAATATACTTTAAAATCAATTTTAAGCCATTAATACTTAAACTCAAATTTAAATCCCTTAAGCCTTTAAACCAACTAGAACATCAAACAACTTTAACTAATTGCCCTATTTAGGATATATCAAAGCCACACAGCCTACCTCACACACTTTAGATGGTTTGCTAGGATAACCAACTCTAGTCTTAGGTTAGGCCAGTGTTTACATTTTCGCTACTTACGTGTGTCAGGTTTTTCTGTGATTTTCACTGCATGTTAGTTGTTAGATTTATGTAATTGATGTGATTGTTTATTTACTTACTGCATTTTGTGTTGATTTGATTGTATGTTAGATCTACCCCTAGGCTAGGGATGATTTATACTAATTCAATCTTATACATGTGGTCATGCTCATACAGGGCATTAATTAAAGAGGGCAATCAAATAATTAAGCTTTAAATTAACGTTGTTTTCTGCAGGCGCTCCAGACTGCTTAAGTCCCCTTTAATATTTAAAGAGCATGGCCAAGTATGGCTGTGATTGAGCTCTCTTTATAATTTAAATATTAACTGCTTGAGATTGATTATAACTTCCTGGGATCTCAAATATAAACTGCTGATTATTAGGATAACCTTGCAGGATCAAGTCTAGATTTTTAAATTTTGATTGATGTAATTTAAATGTAATTGAGTTGTAATGTTTAAAGTGCTTTGAGATGGGATATTTATATAGTTATAACATAAAGAAAGCCCAAGTCATCTTCACCACTAGATAACCATTATGCTTTGATTTGTGGGAAATCCAGGAAGCCCATGATTGAGTTGTATATTCACATTCTTCAAGGAGTCACTAAGATGCTGATCAAGAGGATTAATTTGAATTTGTTGTAATAACAAACTCTAGTTATATAGGAGGTTAGTAATAGAAGAGGAGATTGAATTGTAGGATGCCCAAGTTTTAGACTTATAATGCATTTAAGCCTATGCAATTTGAATACAAATCAGTAATCGGGCTCCCAATTGGATGAGCAACTGCAAAAGAAATAAGAATTTCCCAAAACTTAAGTTTTTTACACAAAAAGTCTTTATAAAGAAATCTATGCTTATTATTGGCTTGAGGATTGCAACAAAGGATAAGAAGATAATGGTCAGAACATCTCAGATTTTTCATTCTGTAGAAAGAAGAAGGGAAGAGCTCCAACCATTGAATGTTCACCAAGGCTCTGTCCAGACTGATATGAATGGGAGCTTCATTTCTTTGGTTAAACCAAGTATAAAAATAATCAATAGAAAACATATCCTGAACACCAATGTTATAAATAAGGTTGGCAAAATCCCATAATTTACTATTGGGAAGGACATTGCCCAAGATTTTTCATCAAAAAAATTGTAGCAATTAAAATCACCTAGCAGCACCCAAGGAGAAGAAATGTTAGTTGCCAAAGAGAGGATATCCTTCAATAAAATTATTCTTTCAGCTTGGGGTTTGAAGCATAAACCATAATGATTAAAAAGGAGATAGAAGGGACAACCAAAAGAGAGACATGAATCATTTGTCTAGAGGAAAAAAATTAGAGTGAAAGAAACACAAGAAGCTTTCCATTTTATCCAAATCCTCTATGGTTCTAAAATCTAAAATTTATTACAACTTACTTCAATCTAAAAAATTCTTAATTTGGTAGAGAACCAAGAGTCAGGAATCATATAAGAATGAACCTTTGCTTCAAGAATGCACATCATATCGAAATTCATAGTATGAAAAAGTTCTTTATAGCTAAGAGTTATTTCTGGGCTATTGAAACCTCTAAAATTCCATCAACAAATGTTAGGTAAGTTCATTTAGACTTGGTGGGAGGGTTGGGTGCCTTCTTAAAATTTTTTGATCTTGTAGGTTTACCTGATTGAGTGGTCTGCTGAGTGACTACTTGATCAAGGACCTTAAGAGGAGGCTTTGGTGGGTTAATGATATCTAAATTCATATAGACTGTAAAGCTTGGAACTTATTTTGGGTAGATATTAAGTTTTATTTTTTTGGGAGGCGACAAAATAAGCAGTTCTGGAGAAGGAGACGTTTTAGTGGGGGAACTCAGGTTAAGGATGTTGGCCTTGACAGTGGAGGAGGAGGATACCATTTGTTGGATAGTAGCAGATGAAATAGGAAGGATCTCAATGCCATTTTATGTAGCAGGGTCTGAAGAAGAGGTGGTAGCCGTGGATTGGGAGGTTCTAGGAGGGGAGTCAAGGGAAAACTGTCTTAGGTTTTCAACTCCTACTCCTACCTTTATGTGGTTCTTTTCTAGATGTGTGGGACTGAGAGTGGATGGGACATAGATTGGAGGGATGAATAAGAAAATTGTAGCCAAAGCATGGAATAGGCTTCCAATCATAGATGGCTTCAAGGTTTATATTATTGCTAGCAATACAAACATATATTTCATCTAGGAGGAGGGATGATTTATCTATCTAACACATACTCGAAGAAAGTTTAATCTCATTTTTTCTTCCGTTAAAGCATCAACAACAATGGGAGAATTAACAACACTCATAATTTTAGAAATGCCCTCTAGGTTTCAACAGATAAGAGGTTATTCCATAATCTTAATTTAGAGAAGGATAGAGGAGAACTCCTCATGCTTTGGACAAAACAAAGGGGACCACTTTTGGAGAATGAAATATTTCCTTAAAAAAAACCACCCCCATTCCGTAGCATGTCAAAGTTTTCTGGAGAGGACAACCTAAGCAAAAAGAAACCCTAACTCAAAGAGAGAAGAGTGAGTGTACCTTTGACCTTCCAAGATTTGAAGATTGCAGAATGTAATGCCTCATAATACTTCCTTTGACCTAAAGAGTAGTCGATAGAGTCAAATCCTAATCTTTGGAACTGAATGAAACCTCCTCATCAATGAAGAACACATGATTTTTCCTGTTGGGGAGGGGGGCAAAAGATAGAGGGAAGTCTTTGGATGAAGAGTTAAGAGTAGTCAAAAGAACGTTCCAATTAAGGGGAATAGGTTTGGAGGATGTCAGGGAAGAAGGCTTTCCAAGGGGTTTAAGAATGGAGAGTGGAGGGAAATCAGTGGATGAAGCCATTTTCGAAGGCGTGGGGAGGGAAAAAGTAGGAGGGGCGAGCTTCATGGTGGGAGGATGAGGCAAGCATCAAGGCAGATAGGGTTCGCAAAAAAATTCCTAGCAGGGAAAAACCTTCTCAAAGGAAAAACAATATTCCTCCCACTTTATTCATCCATAATTCATAGCACAGACATACACAATGATGAGCATACCATATTGCTTCTGTCAAGAAAATAACAATAATTGATTGCATGGAGATTTGAAGTCAAAAATAATTTCAATAATCATTTCCAAACTAATTAATAAAATCTCAAATGATAAATAAAATTCATGAGGTTGCGTTTAAATATAATGAGAAAAGAAAATTAAGCTTGTGTAATAACAATTCTCATGTTTGCTTGCAAAACATTATAATTATAATTTACGAGGATGACTTGGAGAACTTGAAAAGTTCTAAAACTAAATGAAAATGGATGATATAGCTCCTCCTAAAAATGAATTTGATTATATGATCAAAAAATTATATCCCTACAAATTGCTCCATGATAAAACAAAATAATGTAGCAAGAATGCAATACCATCAATGAATTAACTCATTTGAATAGAAGCAATATTTCACTTTAATAGAAAAACTTCATTCTTGAAATAATTCATTTCTTACCTTATGCCGATGGCAACTTCACTATAAGCAATATGAAAAGGAAAAGAAAGAACAACAAACTTCTCTATAAAGTCACCCAAGCGAATTCGTTTTGCTAGACCTGAAAAGTTTGAGTTCAATAATACTTTTTGAAGCCTTTGACTTGTTAGGATCCTTCTAATACACAATTACACAAGCAAAAATCCAACTTTTTTATAGATTCATAAATTCTTTTACAAAACAATCTATCTTTCTCCAATAATAAAAAATATAAGATTTTTGTCACCTCTCCAACTATCTCTCCATTGGATAGAATTTTTTTCCCAAGCCTCGATTTCTTGAGGGGAAACTAGTCAAATTCAAAGTTGTTATACTTGTTAATCACAAAAAAATTCTGATTCATTGAAGTTGATCGTCCGTCTTATTCATTTAGAAGTTCTTTTAAATATGAGGAATTGATTCATTTTTAGGGATAAAAGATCGCAGTTCTTGAACGAGTAATCAAAAATATTTTGGAGCACCCTCTCGATTAGGTACTATTATTTTAATAATCGTAACATCTAATATGATTAGAATTATAAGTAAACATATCTTATAAATTATGAACAACATGAAATCCCTCTAACGCCTAGACTTACATTTCTCCTGCTCTTTGTTCCCTTTGTTTGGCCCTGTCGCTAAGAGGCTATTGTGTAAAAGTGCATAATTCCCATAAGAAGTCCATGGAATTTTTCAATAACATGATAAATTAATTTTAGAATATAGGACTTTCCTATTAGAATTGGTTATCCAAAAAGATCTAATGTTTTCCGTGAAATATTCTGCCTTTTCTGGTAATTCGGGTTCAAATTTTTATGAATTTTTAACTTAGATATTGGTTTCATTTCATTAAGAAAATACTAATTTTCTTGAGGCCTCTTGCTTATATCTCTCATTAAAGGTTCCTATTATATAATATTTCTTTATTATATATCCCGCTAATCTAAGAGAACATTGAAATATCTATCCCACATTCATTCATGAGGGGAGTCCTAATGAGTTAAATATCATATCAATAGGTGCAGGTATAATTTTCTTCAAGCATTTAATATCGTTCATTGATAAAACAAAAAATCTTCATACATGGCAACATTAAAAGTTGATATCATGATCCACAAGATTAACTTCCTGCTACTTCCTCTTAAGCTTGTGGTGACATCAATATACTCTTTACCTACCACAGCTAGTTGATTTATGAAATCAACAACTTGCTTAGCCTCAAAATTACAACATCACTAAGAATTTTCTCTTTCGTTTATGTCAAAGATGAACTCAATAAAGAAGACTTAGGGTAAGAACTTTTCCAAGGAGTGCAATTTGAATAAGATAATTTATAATTGGCAACTCAATAGTGACTTCTTTCTTCTTGATAATGTCAAATCCTTAATAGTTTCCTCTTTGATCTTCTTCAAAGGAGGCGAACAAGAAGATTCATACAGAGTCTTAAGTCTCTCTCATTCATTTTACTTTTTTAATAGCATTATAATAGCATTCCTTTTTGAGAATTTCACGCCTTAATCTATTTATTCATAAGCTGAAATAAGTTCAAACAAGGCCTTCAGAAAGAAAGGTAATAAGCATCCATAGGCCTCTCTTGATATTTACATATACAAATAAACTATCAAATCCATATAAATAGTCACTATGAAAGTGTTGGCTAAGCATTAGGGAACATTCTATTCTCTTATTTCTTTGTGATATCTCTAAAGAGACAATAGAATTATGAAACTAAATGTGTACCCAATATCAACTCGACTGGCTTTAATTCAAGTAGACGCTGCTTAGTAATTCATGATCAAGGCTAGTCGGCTAAGATAAAAATATTTTTCATATGAAGTTGCTAGAAATATATTGAACTCACAATTAAGTTCAAGTCATCAAAAGCTACAAATGCATGTATACTCAGCCTTAATGTTGATTAAGGGAATGTCACCCATACTTATCAAGCCTACTCACCTAAGCAAATGGTAAACTCACCTATAATCAACCTCAGGCCTAACTACATGAAGTTGTCCAAAATATTACTCATAATTACTATCCAAAACTCTGCTAACCCTGGTAAAGTTGGAATCCAATTTTACTTTAACTTGTTCCTTATTTTGAAATCATATATATATTCAGTGTAATCAAATAGCCATATAATATAGCTCGGTTCATTCTATGAAAAATATTTCCTAAGCATTGCATTGTAATTTTATTTGTATAGTCCTTCATGTAGCATTGTGCTATGACATGAGCCTAAAAATAAGTGAGTATAAGGTAAGCCTATGATACATCAAATAAGTTGCTCAAGTCTCGTACACTTAATATTCTAGTGAAATTCTTTTAAGTTTTCTCCACTAGATTCTCTCTCTCTCTCTCTCTCTCTCTCTCTCTCTCTCTCTCTCTCTCTCTCTTCTCTTTTGCTATCCGGCTTGATCTATTATTCTTATTAGTAAAGCTATTGTGTCATCAAAGAATAATTTTGAATATTTTTTATGTTCTGAAAATCAGCTCTCAAGCTTTTGAGCTTCAAAGCCAAACTCGTTTCAAAAGATTTTAAAAGAATTTTAAGATCATCATTGTTTTATTTGTTAAAATTTGCTAAACCTTTAAAGGGGCTTAATTAGCTTTTTATGGTAAATAAATTGTGGTTGCAATATATAAGAATATTTCGGTTTTTAGATTTCTCTATCAACAAAGAAAGAGTTCATGGTTGTATTGTCTCTAAAAATTTTGCTTTCTTGCTTATTTCTTTACTAATTCCTCGATCATATCTCTTGAAATCGTTATTTTATTTCCACACTTAATTTTTAAAACTCAAGTCACCCCTAATGAAGTGCCATACCTCCTTTCACATTCAACTAACATGAGTTGACTTTTTTTATTTATCTTTTCCAAACATTATTAAATCAAATGAAAATGGGCAATATTTTATCTTTTGATTAGTCCTCCGAGGAAAACTCCTCTTAGTAACTTAGGATTCATGCGGAGAACCTTTGCAAGTATTTCTTAAGTAACTCTTTTTTATTTTGGTCAATCGCTGAGAGATGAGAATAATCCTTAACAATATTTCGATTAGTAATAAATTGTTCGACAAACAGTTTGACCAACTTGATGAACATGGGAATAGTTATGATTACTGCTTTTCTTTTTGGACTACAACTGCAATTTCAATTTGGTCACAGTTTCTTTACTATTTTCAAAAAAAAAAATGTACTAGAAGATGGTTTCTACAATAGCCTTAAAACTTATTTTATCTAAAACATGTTTACAAAGCATTAAGAAAACCGTCTCAAAGTTGCTAAATTTATTATTCCTAAATAATTGTAAACAACTTCTACTAATATTTTATTTGGTTTACCCAATTTCCTTCCTACTAATTTAACACTAGTTTTAAAAACCCAAATACTGCACATATTTTCTATCATTCGTTTTATATATTTAAATCGACTATAAATTTTCAATCACATTATCATAAATAGTTATCACTTTAATGATTTATCTAATATAATAATTCCTTAATTTTTTCTTTAATATATCAGATGCATTTAGCCAATGCACCCATTGGTGGGAT
This sequence comes from Dendrobium chrysotoxum, assembly GCA_019925795.1. Taxonomy (NCBI): domain Eukaryota; kingdom Viridiplantae; phylum Streptophyta; class Magnoliopsida; order Asparagales; family Orchidaceae; genus Dendrobium; species Dendrobium chrysotoxum. The sequence goes on from CM034314.1 coordinate 29,757,339, forward strand.
GGAGTTGGCATAGGGCGGTTTAACGCTTGAAGCCTAAGCAGAGACATCTTTAGCCGATTTCAATCAGGTGCAACTTGCATTCAAAGACTGGACAACTTGAGTATTCCACAACACTGTATTGCATTTTGCTTCCCTTTTAAAAAAGTACTTTTCTCAAGTTGGCATCCAAATTACTCAGTACTTCTCTATGCCTTCAAGAACGAACAATAGCAAAAATATATACAAATCTTCTAACAATACATTCCTTTCATTTGCTCACCCAAGAATTTTAACACCTTGAACAAACTCTCCCACTCTGGATGATGCGTTCTGTCCTTTGCAACAAAAGAATGTACTCTCTTGTTCACTTCTATCCAGCTACACCCACTTCCTTTCCTCACTCCCTTCTGTTTCATTCTCCTCCTCATCTCCTCTACATCTCCCCACCTCCCAAAATTCGCCAATACATTCGAAAATAGCACATAATATCCAGAATTCGCACTCCCTGATTCAATTATCTGCTCCCCAGTATAGACTCCAATCTCGAAATTAGAGTGCACCTTGCAAGCCCCAAGCAAAACTCCCCAGATTTCAACACTGGCTTGTGTCGGCATTGTCCTTACTAAGGCGAGAGCTTGTTCTATCCTACCTGAGCGCGCTAACAAATCAACCATACACGAATAGTGGCTTTCTCTTGGAGTCAATTTGAATTCCTTCATTCTGCTAAAAATTGCAATCCCTTCCTCAACCAGACCTCCATGGCTACATGCTGACAGCGCTGCAATGAAGCTTACATCATCTGGTTTTGTGACCATTTCGAAGATTTCAAGAGCATTGTGAGCTAGCCCATGGATTGCATAACCTCCTATCATTGAGTTCCAACTAACTAAGTTCCTGTCATCCATCAAGTCAAACACTGTTCTAGAGTTTTTAATTCTCCCACATTTAGCATACATATCAATCAAAGCACTCCCCACAAAAGCTTGACCTTCAAATGAATTCTTAATTGCCCATAAATGAAGCTCCTTTCCTAGCCTCAATCCGGAAGCCCCGGCACAAGCAGACAATGCACTAGTGATTGTAACTGGATTTGGTTCCATTTCAACTAACATCATCTCCCTAAATGTTTCAAGTGATTCAACAAAATAGAGGTTTTGTGAGTATCCCACAACCATTGAGCTCCATGATATCACATCTCTGTCTTTGATTGCTTCAAATACTTGTTTTGCATATTGAATTGAACCGCATTTGCTGTAGACTGAAACAAGAGCATTTCTAACCCTTCTATCTGGCTCAAGGCCATGCCTGAATGAGTATCCATGGGTTTCTTTACAGTAATTTAAGCCAGAAATCGAAGGAAGAACACTTGCGATGGCGACAACATCAGGCTTTAAGCCAGCATTCAACAACTCATCAAACACCATTGTTGCTTCATTGGATAGACTGGTTTGGGTTAAGGAAGAGATTATCCCACTATAAGTAACAACATCCAAATCCAATCTGGAGACTTTCATGTGCCTCAGAAGCTGCAAGCTTTCTTCAAACAATCCATTCTGAGCAAAAGAAGCAATCAATGCATTCCAAGTGACTTTATCCTTCCAAACCAAACCATTGAAAATCCTCTGAGCACCCTCAGTCATACCGCACTTCCCATAAGAAGAAATCAGAGCATTCTGAATCATGGGAGCAGTCTCGACTCCATTTCTAAGTACAAAGCCATGAACTTCTCGAACAGCTATATCAATAGTAGAACAAAAGGTGAGGATGCTGATAATTGTCACTAGATCTGGCTTCAATCCATTTCCAATCATCTCGCTTAACTTTTCTACAGCATCTAAATCAAAACCATTCAAAGCGTAGGCTGAAATAATTGAGTTCCATGAAACAACATCTCTTTGGGGCATTCTGTCGAACACACGCACGGCTTCTTCCAAACTGCTACACTTCGCATACATAAAAATCAAAGAGTTCGAAACAAACGTATCAGCATCATAACCACTTTCAACAGCAAGCTGATGCAGGTTCTCACCTTGGCGAAGGTCCAACAACAAAGCGCATGCCTTCAAAACGCAAGAAAATGTATAAGAATCAGGCAAGAGACCTTCTATCCGCTTTCTATGAAACAGGCTAATAGCTTCCGGGTATAAGCCATTCGACGAGTAACCCCTGATCATGGAATTAAGGAGAAAAACATTACAGGTTGGGAAGAGATCAAAGATTGTCAATGCAGTCGAGAGATCACCGCAAAGAGAGTAGAGAGTGATGAGTTTGGTGGAGAGGTACGAATCGTATGCGAATCCGGAGACCATGATCTTGGAGTGGATTTGGGAACCCAAAGGAAGGTTTTTGAAGAGAATGCAATCTTCAAGTATTTGCATGCACGTGGAGGAGGGCATGGTGCTGATAAGCGATTTGGCTGAAAAAGGATGAGCTTTTCTGAAAATTTGAAGAGAAGCCAAAGATAACATGTTCAAATTATTCGTTTGAATGGATCGAGCCTTCCATTTCAATTACTCAGCTGCATTCTCAACAGTAGAAAGAGAGATTAGAAGCTTTTCTGTATAGCAATATTTAGCAAGCACTAAGAGCAAGATTCCTTTTTCATCCTTCTTTCATCTTGTGAAGCACCAATCCGACCTATATGTCTGTTTACTTCCGCTGCTCTAAGGCAGGATCATCCCGGTGCCATTGATCTGCCCTCCATTTGGCATTGCCGGAGTAGCATCCGATCACATGCATCCATGGTTTTAAAAATCGTATGGGAAACAGGTTGAATTAAATCGGCCAGTTAGTTTTAGAAGATTTGGGGATACTTTGAGCAGTTATTCTACCATTTCTATTACTATTAAGAAAGTTGTTTTCTGCTAGATATGCAAGCAGAAAGATTCTGAAAGACTAATGGCACTTCTTTAAGGCTATTTATATTCTGGCTGACTCCTATTATTCACTATGATTATTTTGTGCTGCTATTTTTGCATGTTGGGAAGTTTTCAGCTATAGATAATGATGTGTATCCTCACAGAGGCAACCCCTTGGATGGCCACCTGACAACCAGGGGTTACGACCATCTCCATAATATGATTTCGTCTGGCTTGCATCTCACTGAGTCCTAGCTTCACGGCTATGCGGGTTTCTTTTTGGCTGCTGATAGTTCAGCTTTTGGTTAATGTACATGTTGTTGCAGTTTTTGGGCTTCCACTCTTATGTAATATGCTTCAAAAGTTTTGTTAGGCCTAGTTTTTTTAATTATAGGTTTTGCTTTTAGTGCTTGTTCCTCTTTTTGTGGAGCTTCGCATATAGTTTTTTCTTCATCTTGTATCTTTTGCAAATTATTAATACACGAGCTACGCCAAATTGGACCGTCAAACTAGAAAATAGACGTCGGTTTTTAAGAACCTCGCGGTTTAAAAAAATCCCAATTTCATTTTCATGTGCGAGTACCATCTCGTTCGTTGCCCTCTTGCCGTAGGTTCTTCACTTCTTTGTTCGTGATTCATGAACTCTACGGGCAAATGTCGTATGGACTTCGCCCAGGGATGGAAATTCTAAAGTCTAAATGGCGAATTGAATACCCACTCGAACGATTTCAATCGACTTCAACAACTGCAACTTCCTGCTATCGATCCAGCCAAATTGGACCTCCATATTATGAAAGGGGTGATGCATGTGAATGTATCAGGTGAACTGCATGGACATGGAGGTAGGTGTTGTTGATGCCAATAACTCCCATGTAGGATTTCTCTTGTTTAGGTCGTGAATCAGCCCCGATGGATGTCCAGGTTCGTGAATCGGCTATTATAGTTAATTCCATGGATGTGGTTATGGAAAGCTATGTGGGTGGAAGTTAAATGATGTAGTTAATGTTGTATTGAATAAATTTGTAAAGACAAAGCTCTCTCTAGGTGTATAGTAAAGTAAAGAAGATGAATAAAGGCAAACAAAATGTAAAAGAAACCTTTTTTGTTTCTATGTTTAACTTTGCCTGCTAGAATGTCCTCTTTTTTATTGTAGTTTTCTACATGTATTTATAACTGATTGTCATGTGCTTTGCACATGTATGCATCATGTTACTTCTGTTTGTTGTAATCATATGGAGTGAGTTGATTAGGTTAGAGGAGTGTCTTCTCCTCTCTGTTGCCATGTGACAGGCAGAGCTCAGATTGTATCATTACCAGAAGGTGTTTTTATGCCCTTGTAAATGGACGGTGAGGTTCAAACCATTATTTTGGAATGAAGAAGCTAGTATCTTGGTGTAGAGAGTGGTTTGGTGAGGATATCATAGATCTGATCCATAGTGCTGATGGGTACCATGCAAACTTCCTAGGCCTTGATGTGGTCGTGAATGAAGTGAATGTCCACTTCGACGTAATTGGCTCGTGCATAGAAAATGGGGTAATTGGCTATGGAAATGGCTAATGTGTTGCCACAATGAATGTCCGTAGGTTGGGTTTGTGGTATGTCGAAATCCGGCAATAAGTGGTGAAGCCAAATGTTGTCAGTCATTACTGTAGGTAGTGAGCGGTATTCAGCCACGATGGAGGATTAGGCAATTGTTGGATGACTCTTCACTGTCCAGAAGATTAAGTTATCACCAATGAAGGAGCAATATCTTGAAGTTAATCGGCGGGTGGCGGGATCAATGGCCAATCGGCATCTAAGAATGCAGTGAGCTGTAGCGATGAACTGATAATGGGCAAAATGAAGTGGATGGTGCCCTTTATGTATCATAGGAGCCTTTTGAGAAGATGTTAGTGAGGGGCAATAGTGTTATGTATATATGTTGGCATAGAGTATTGATGGTGAAGGAAATGTCAGAATGAGTTATGGTGAGATATTGTTGAAATCTGGTTAGTTGGTGATATGTGTAGGGATTGGATATAAGGACGTCTGTTGTGGTGATGGTGGGTGCTTTGGTGTAGGATGGGTTCGATATTGGGTTACAGTTTTCAAGTTCAGCCTATTGAAGAATGGATTGAGCATAAGAGGATTAAGATAGATGGAGTTGGTTTGGGTGATGGGAGATCTGAATGTCAAGGAAATTTGAGGGTGAGCCTATATGTTTAACATTGTGACTGAGTGAGTCCATGATGTGATTAATGGTAGGGGGATGCTTATCAGTGACGAGAATGTCATTGACATATATAATAATGTAGGCTTGAATGTGATTTTGTTTGAGCACAAATAGAGAGGGATCAGTTCAGCTAAGGTGGAAGCTAGCAGAAGCAAGATAACTTGAAAAGGTGGTGAACCACTGGAGAGGGGCTTGATTAAGGCCATAGAGTGATTTGCGGAGTAGGAAGATGAGATTGGGGAATTAGTGGTCTATAAAACCTTGTGGTTGTTTCATATGAATGGTTTTATGAGTTGAGCAATGTAGGACGGCGTTGGCTACATCGAGCTAATGTATAAGCCATTATTTGGTGAGGACAATGGTTAGAAGAACCTGAATAGATGGGAATTTGGCTACTGGGCTAAATGTCTTTATGTAGTTATGGCCATACTCTTGATGATTACCTTTAGCAATAAGGCGAGCTTTGTACCGAGCAACGGATCCATCGGGAAGGCGTTTGGTTTTGTAGGTCAAACAGTAACCTAGAATTAGTATGTTGGATGGTGGGGGGAACAAGATCCAGGTGCCTTGCTATTAGAGAGTAATGAATTCTTCAGACATGGATGTGTGCCAATGAGGATGCTTGGAGGCCTCGATATAGCTGGTTGGATCGACAGACGGTGGGGTATGTTGAGTGTGAAGGTCAAAAATTTGATGTGGTTTGAGAGCTTCAGTTTGGAAATGGTTAACCATGGAATGATGAGGTTGTATGGGAGAGGATACTATGATATGTATAGAGGGTGGCTGTGGTGAATTTGTGTTAGTAGGAGGTTGGGCAGGTGGTAGACGGGTTGTGGTGATTGCGATAGTTGGAGACAATTATTCTGTGGGGTGTACTGGAGAGGGTTTGAGAGAGGTTGGGAGGAGAAGGTGAGAATTTGGAAGATCAGTATGGACTTTTGGATAGGGTGTAGTGGGTTGGAGTGAATAGGGGAATGTGGTTTCATCAAATGTGACATGATGGGAAATATAGAAGTGCCGGAGGTAGGATCTAGGCATTTATATCCTTTGTAGGGTGATGAATATCAGATAAATATGTATAAGGGGACTTTGATAGATAGTTTGTGATAGGCAGGAGGAGGTAGGAACGGATAATAGGCACATTCGTAGATGCGTAGATGATCATATTTGGGCAGACATTTATATAAGAGATTATTTGGGGATTTATGGGAGGTTGTGGAGGAAGGCATAAGGTTAATGAGATAGATGGTTATGAGTAGTGTGTCAAGCTAGTGGTTGTATGGTGGTTGAGATATATAAAGGAGAGTTCTTATAGTTTCTAGGATGTGGCAGTGTTTAAACTGTGCTAAACCATTTTGCACAGGGGGTATAAGGACAACTTATTTGGTGAGAGACGTCATGAGTCCATAAGTAGGTTTATAGAGTGTGGTTTAGGAATTCGGTTTCGACATCAATGCATAGTTATTTGATGGACCTGGCGAATTGTTTCTCAATTGTAGTGTGAAATTTAATGAATGTTAAAGTAACATCAGATTTATATATAAGCAGAAATACCCAAGTAAAACGATATGAGTCATCAATCAAAAGGAGATGAATATTTGAAACCTTGAGTAGATGAAATTGGGAAGGGACCCCATAAGTCAAAATGTATTAGTTCTAAGGGTTGATAGTAATGATTCGTGGATTGAGAGAAGGGTAACTTGTGACCTTTGGAGGTCATACAGGAAGAACAAATAAAAACTGAAGCAGGTATTGCTAGATAGAGGTTTTTCTTGGAGATGGTAGCCATGACTTGGTGTTGAGGATGACCCAGTTGGTGATGCCAGCGAAGTGAAGGGCGTATGGTTTTTGAGAGTGGTCAACATCGGATGTTGGAAGGATATGAAGCTGAGATTGGGTAGATATTATCATGACATTGTCCCAAAAGAAGAATTGAGTTTTATTCATCTCCTTTATGAAAATGCCAGAGGGGTCAAATATAACAGAGAGATTGTTATCATTAGTGAGATTGGAAAAGAAAGAAGATTGTGTGAGAGGTTGGGGAGGTGAAGTATGTTCTGTAGTAAGGGCTTACGATTCAGTGTAGGTAGGAGACTTTATTTGGTGTGAGCTATGGGAAGAGTGCGACCATAACCAATGGTAACATTATCGGCCCCATGATATTTAGCTAGTTGAAAGAGGTTGTCGATGTTGTTGGTTAGGTGAGATGATACGCTTGAATCGAGTATCCATTCAGTAGTTAATTTGGGGTTGGAGACGATTAGAGAAATTGGGGATGTAGTGGGAGTGGGATACGGTAGGTTGAATCTATTCTAGCAAAGATTCACCGTGTGTCCCCTCTTTCCACAAATCTAGCAGGAGACATTGAGGGAGGGAGCGGGTGAGTTATAGGTAGCCTTGGGTAGCTGATTTGGATTGAAGCAATCTCTATTTGAAGACAAGAAGGAGTGTCCGTGACCTCATTCTCAACCTTGGTTAGAGTAGAGCACAGTTTGAATGAGGGGAGTGTTGGATTCTTTTGCTGCTTCGGTGGAGAGGTTGATTTCTTTACTTAGAAGAAGAGAGTAGAGGTCCTCTAAGCTGATTGGGGTGAGAATTGTGTAAATAGAGGTCTTAAAGGTCTAGTATTGGGGTGATAGGATATTGAGTGTATATAGAGGTATATCCTCTGTACTAATTGTGGAGACTGCTGCAACAATTTTGTTGATGAGAGTTTGATGGTGGTAAGGTACTGAAGCATGGTGGAGTTCCCCATAGAGATATAATGCAGCTCATTATTGAGTTAAATTATACATGAGCGAATGGTGGCTTGGAGACATTGCTTCAAGGTAATCCAGATTTTGTAGTAGGTGTCTAGATTGAGGACATAGGGAAAGATGCCGGGAGATAAGGTGAAGCATATTACTGTGGGAAGATTCTTATCGACTAATGTCCAATGGTTGAAGTGGGGATAATTGGGTCTTGATGTGCCATCAGGTTGAAGAGTGAGGCATGGGGAATGGCAGTGTTCTTCTCAAGGAAGGAGATGAAGTTATTGAGGCAGAACAATTTTAGGATCTAGGAATGCAAAGTTGGGTAGTTATTATTAGACAAGGGGATCGACCTATGGTCTTGATGTTAGAGATGAGGAACTTGAGTAAGGAGGGGATGGGAATATTGTTTGATATTACATCTATAGACATCTTCTCTTTGTGAGAAGAGGGAGATGATGCCATTAGGGAACTAGGACAGGAATTTCGATAGTGAGTCAAAGGGTTTTGATACCATAAAGACAAAGCTCTCCCTAGGTGTATAGCAGGTAAGCTAAAGGAATGCAGAGAAGAAATACGGAAGTAAAGAAGATGAATAAATGCAAAGAAAAGGTAAAATAAACCTTTCTGTTTCTGTGTTAAACTTTGCCTACTAGAATGTCTTCTTTTTTGCGGTAGTTTTCTACATGTATTTATTAGTGAGTGTAATATGCTTTACATATATATGCATCAGGTTATTTCTGTTTGTTTTAATCCTACGGTGTGAATTGATTTAGTTAGAGGAGTGTTTACTCCTCTCTGCTACCATGTGACTGGCGGTGGAGCCCAGCCTGTATCATTAGTAGGAGTTGTTTTTAATTTGGAAGTCACTTACACGGGTGTGGGCATCCTTTGCAGGCACAAATTAATGACATTGAGAATTTTGTACACAACACACAGGGTTTTTTGTGATATTCCCCCAATAGTATAACAAGGCATTTTTGGATAGAATTTTGTAGATTCTCAGTAGGTTGTTAAACCTAAGGCAATTGTCCCAATGCTAACTAAGAGGAGGTGAATTGGTAATTTTTAAAAACTTCTTGGTTATTTTGAAAATTGATTTAAATATTTTGAGCACAATTATGAATTCTCTAAAAATTAATTTTTCAATCATAGAAAATAAAAGGAAATGCAGAAAATAAAAATGTGATAAAAAGTAAAGAATAGAAGACACCAGATTTTATAGTGGTTTGGTCCAACAAGACCTACATCCACTCCCTGAAGACTCATTCTCTAGGTATTGCATTAAACACTAATGACTCTCCTTTAGCCCCAACAGCAAGGTAGAGAAGCACTTACAAAAACCTCTCTTCCACCAACTTGGTGCGATAGAGAACCATCATCCTTTTTCACCCACCTGGTGAAGGCAAAGAACCCACCATCCTTTCTAACCCTCCTGGTGATGGCAGAGTACCAACATCCTTTTTCACCCTCCTGGTGAAGGCAGAGTACCGACATCCTTTCAGACCCTCCCAGTGTCGGCGGAGTATCATTTTCCTTTCTCACCCTCCTGGTGACAGCAGAGTACTGGATCTCCTTTAAAAATATTCTCTTAAGAGCCTTCAAGGAAGTAGGGAAGAACTATGAAGAATAAGCAAGAGATCCTTACTATTGGGCACCTTTGTCAATCAACTCAGAAATCCATCTCACAAGATTGTTGCAATCCAGGATCCCTAGCACTTGATTTTGATGATAACAAATAATATTGATTGAATTAGTATGTTCATCCCTGAAAAATATAAATGTTTGTTTTTGTCTGTGAGCACTAACATTTCAGATAAGATACACATCGCTCAAGACTGCTGGAGACTCAAGACTGGGTAGACTAGGATGTAGAAGAATTTATATTTTTATTTTCTTTTATCTTTATTTATTGTGTCTGCCACAAAAGTATGTATGCAAAAGGGGTAACCATACACACACACAGGTGGAGAGTTTTTTTAAGGCTAAATTTTTTTTAACGACTAATTTTGAACGATTAGTTTTGTAAACTAATCATACTGTACGATCTTAATCGTACTGTGCGATTTGTTTCTACCTGAAAATCCTACCACTAGCATATGTTTGGTAAGAATTTAAAATTTAATTTTTGAACTAATCGTATTATACGATCATTTAAAATTTGCCAAAATTATCCCCCGTAATCAGACAATTAAATCTTAGTTTCTTAATTAATATCATTCATACTGTACAATATACAGAGATAATTTTTGTCGTCCCATCGATCATACCAGATGAAACCATAATTTTTTGAACTATTCATCCCGGACGATATTTATATCATACAGGATGATAATCTGATATCAACTAGTCGTACTGTATGAAGTATACAGTGCGGGATGATGTACAGAGATGAATTCGATCATGCCATAGGTCATCCCGTATGAACAGTTGAAAATAAAATGATTATCCAATATGATCTCCGAATTGTTCTGTACGATGTTCATAAAATTTGTGAACTGTTCGTCTACCTTTGTACTGGATGAAACTGATTTTGAACTGATTATACTGTACAATATTGGATCGTATTGTTCAAACAACATCATCCAAATTAAATCATTAGGGTTTTTTTAAGCCTATATTTAAAAAAGGTGTTTTTTTATTCAGTGAGGTTGTTGTTGATAGAGGAAGGAACTCTTGAGAGGGGGCTTTTAAAGAGATCCAGGGTTTGTGGGAGGAAGGAGAAGGTGAGCTTGAGCGTGAGGGAGAAGGAGTATAATGGGATCACACGGTTGCTCCGAGCTAGTTGCACGCTTGCTCCTCCTGTGGCCTTAGTGAGTCTTGTCAGAGCTCTCTAGGGAGAGAGGCTTCAAAGGAAACATCCTCGAGGTACTCTACCTTCTCCAGGAGGGAGAAAAAGGAGAATATCCACTGCCGTCACCAGGAGGGTAACATAGCATCTGGCACTCCGCTACACTAGGGAAGGTAAAAGTGATACTTGTAAAGGCTTCTCCGCCTTGTTGTGGGAGTAGAAGGAGAGTCAACTTTTAGTAGTGCAATACTCAGAGTAGAGGACTCTTGGGAGGGGATGTAGGTCAAGTGACCGAACCACTATAAAAATTTTTGGTGTGCTTTTTTCATATTTTTTGCATTTTAATTTTTCGTGCATTTATCAATTGTGCTAACTGCTTGGTGCAAAATCTAATTTTAATTATTTATTGCGAGATTTGAAATTGTATCATCACTATCGTAATTGTGAATGAATCTTTAGCTTCCGCATTTGATTAGTTAAATCTTCGAAATTGAAAAATTAAAAAAAAATAAAAAGAAAAATCCACAAAAAAAACTAGAACTTTTGTTAGGATTTATTTTTAAAATACCAATTCACCCCCCTCTTGGCTCACATCAAACTTTCAAGTGGTATCAGAGTGAGGTTTCAAAATAGTGTTTTAGAGAACCTAAAAATATACGATCCATGGCACAGTTTGGTAACCGTAACACTACGAAGGGTTATTCAATAACTCGTCCACCTTTATTTGACAATATACCATTTGATTTTTAGAAAATTCACATATTTACATTTTTACAATCTATAGACTATGGCATGTGGATGTTGGTTCAAGAAGGTTAATCTTCACCGTTTCGTCTCTTGAATGGCATTAAAATTGATTTATCATTTAATGAATCAAGTAATGAGGATAAGGAACTTACATAATTAAATGCAAAATGTCTGAATTATTTCTTTTACTCTTTAAAATCAGAAGATTATATGCGAGTGTCTACTTGTAGTAATGGTAAGAAGAGTTGGGATAGATTGTGTATCACGTATAAAGGAACCAGTGAAGTTAAACAGTCTAGGCTAAACATACTACTGCATGATTACAAACTCTTTCACATGAAATCTAAAGAGACTATATCTGAAATGTACACTAAATTAACCCAGATAGTGACATCCTCGCATGCTTTAGGAAGAGAGTTGTCTAATTCTAAAAAAGTGAATAAAATATTATGATGTTTACCTAGCACTTATGATGCAAAAATAACTATAATAACTGAGTACAAAGATTTAAATATTTATTCAATTGACAACTTGTTTGGGTCACTCATTGCCTACGAGCAAGGAGTGAGTCAAAGGCAAAGTGATGAAGGCGAAAAGAAGGAGCGAACTGCAGCTCTTAAAGTGAATAATTCTGAAAGTGACGGTTCTGTATTGGAGGAAGATAATGACATAGCCTTGATGACTCATCAGTTCAAGAATTTTCTGAAAAGAAAGAAACGTCGTCATTAAATTAACTGGAACAAAGATAAAAGCTTAAAGAATACTAAAGTTGTATCTAACATAATTACTTTGAGTGCAAGAAATCAGGTCATCTCCGAGCTGATTGCCCCAACGTAAAGACTAATCAAACTAAGGAGAAGGGTGAGAAAAAGTCAAAATACAAGAAGGGCAAACTAAAGACACAAAAGGTATTTTGGGCCAACTCTGCTTCAGAATCGTCAGAAGAAAAAGCAGAGGAGGAGGTAATGAATTTATGTCTTATGACTAACGATAGCCTTGATCAATCAGATTAAGATGAGGTATGCCAACTCTCTTATGATGAACTGTTAGTTATTTCTGAAAAGATTCATGACTCGTATAGGAAGTTAAAGAAAATTCATGCTAGTCTTAATACTGATTTTAATACATTACAAAAAGAGCATACTAGTTTAGTGAAAGAACAGTCTGACTTGGATAGAGATCACATATCCCTGCTTGTTGAATTTGATACATTAAATAAGAAGCATGTTGAACTAACTGTTATATACGATTCCTTGAAATCATCACATGTTGAACTAGAAAATGCATTTAAGGAATTAAAAGAACTTGTATGTCAACTAGATAGCAATGAGCATGCATTGAAACTAGAAGTATCAAGCTAAAAAAGTGCAAATGAATACTTAAAAGCAAAGGTAATAGCATTAGAAAATAATAAACCAATACCCACACTTGTCCAATGGTATAACCCCTCATCATTGCATACATCACACAAACCTTGGATGAGGAACCATCACTCACACAGGTTAGTGAACCCATTACCCGATGTTAGGTGTTACTCTTGTGGCATGCTATGTCACATAGCCTACACTTGCATGATTCACCATAGGACATATTTAGTGTGGAGATCTAAGCTGCATTCATCACATCACAACATATATACATTTCATTCATTCAAGCATAAAGAGGAACCCAAACTCACTTGGATTTCTAAAACTAATTTTTGATTGACATTATAGGGATGCTCTCAAAAAAGACCTAATGAGAGCATGTGGTACCTGGACAGTGGCTGCTTGAGACATATGACTAGAGACGTGAAGCAGTTCATAACACTGGAGACCAGGTCAGGAGGCAAGGTGACTTTAGGAGACAACACCACCAGGAAAGTGGTGGGCTCAGGTATCATTGGAAATTCTAAAAATTTTATAATTGAAAATGTTCTTTTAGCTGATAGTTTAAAGCACAATTTATTAAGTATTAGTCAACTATGTGACAAGGGCTTTGACATAAAGTTTCTTTCTAATAAATGCATGATTAGCTTAGATGATAAACTTGTATTATACGGAAATAGAGAAACAATATCTATATGTTGGACCTAAATTGGATTGAAAAAACAAATCCTTTATGTTTGAAAATATTAGTTGATGACTCTTAGCAATGGTATAGGAGACTATGCCATGGTATCATGAAAACACTTGAGAACATCACTTAGAAAAACCTAGTTAGAGGCATACCTAAGTTAGACTTCACCAAGGACCACCTATGTGATGCTTGCCAACTAGAAAAATAAGTAAAATTATCATTTAATTCAATCAAGGATATCAACACCGCTAGACCACTAGAAATTCTTCACATTGACCTATTTAGACCTGTTAGTATGGCTAGCCTAGGAGGGAAATCTTATGGATTTGTAATAGTGGATGACTACTCTAGGTTTACTTGGGTAAAATTTTTAGCACACAAGAATGAGTCATTTGAAGAGTTTAGAAACTTCTCCACTTGGATTCAAAGGAAATTAGGATGTGAAATCTCAACAATCCATAATGACCATGATGGAGAATTTGAGAATGATAAGTTTGAATTGTTCTGTCAAGAGTTAGGAATAGAACATAACTTCTCTGCCACTAGGACCCCTCAGCAAAATGGAATAGCCGAGAGAAAGAATAGAACCTTAGTTAAAGCTGGTAGGGCAATGTTAGTTGAATACACTCTTCCTAGATATTTTTGGGTAGAAGTAGTGAATACTGCTTGTTATGTTTTAAATAAGGTGAATGTTAGACCAAAAGTTAATAAGACACCCAATGAACTGTGTAAAGGCTGGACACCTAATCTTTCTCACCTACATGTTTTTGGATGTAAATGCTTTATCTTAGTCAATGGTAAGCCACCCTTAGGAAAATTTGATCCTAAATCTGATGAAGGCGTCTTCCTAGGCAATTCATCCATAGGTAAAGCCTATAGAATCTTCAATAAGAGGACCCTTATAGCAGAAGAATCTACCCATGTTGTATTTGATGAGTCAGATAAGACTTTTAAACCTAATCCTGAAGAAGAAGAAGTTGAGGTCACTCAGGGGGTAGAAGTCATTGTCATAGAAAATAGAGTAGAACCTTAGGAGCGATTGCCTAGAGATTAGAAATATTCTTCTAGTCATCCTAGAGAATTGATCCTAGGAGACCCATCAGAACTTATAAAAACTAGGTGTGGACTTAGGAAGGAAGTTAGTTATTTTGTATTTATTTCTATGATTGAACCCACAAACATAGATCAAGCCTTGGGAGATGAATTCTGGAACCTAGCAATGCAAGAAGAGTTAAACCAATTTATTAGGAATAATGTGTCGGAATTAGTTAAGAGACCTAAGGAACAAAGTGTGGGTGGAACGAAGTGGGTCTTTAAGAATAAGATGAACGACTCTGGATTAGTAGTGAGAAATAAGGCTAGATTAGTAGCAAAGGGGTATAACCAAATTGAGGGAATAGATTTTGAGAAAACCTTTGCCCCAATAGCAAACTAGAAGCCATCAGGGTACTCTTAGCTTTTGCTTGTTTCAAGGGTTCCAAATTATATCAAATGGATGTTAAGAGTGCTTTCCTAAATAGGATAATCAAAGAAGATGTTTATGTTGAGCAACCCCCCGGATTTGAAAACTCACAATTTCCAAATCATGTGTTTAAATTGAAAAAGGCATTATATGAATTAAACCAAGCACCCAGAGTCTGGTATGAAAGACTTAGTGCATTCCTACTAGATAGAGGCTTTGTTAAGGGTAGTGTGGACACCACCCTCTTCTTAAAAAAGGTAGGAGATGAGATACTCATTGTTCAGATTTATATAGATGACATCTTGTTTGGATCTTCAGAGAAAACCTTATGTAATGAATTTTTAAAAATAATGAGTGACGAGTTCAAAATGAGTATGATGGAAGAACTTAATTACTTCCTTAGTTTTAGTGTAAAGTAGATGGAAGATGGAATATTCCTTAGCCAATCTAAGTACATCAAGGATATTCTAAAAAAGTATGAAATAAATAATATTAAGGCCATGAATACTCCTATGAGTTCTAACATTCAATTAGATAAAGATTCAAATAGAAAGTCAGTAGACTAGAAAAGTACGTGGTAATAATTGGATCACTCCTCTATTTAACTGCTAGCAGACCGGATATAATGTTTAGTGTATATCTCAGCGCTCGCTTTCAAGCTGACCCAAAAGAGTCCCACATGACTGATGTCAAGAGAATCCTTAGATATCTAATAGGGACCCCAAACATAGGAATTTGGTATCCTAGACACAGCGCTACGGTTGAAATCTTAGGGTATTCAGATTTTGACTTTGCTGGATATATGGTAGATAGAAAAAGCACCTCTAGTACCTGTCAATTTATAGGACAATCTTTAGTTTCATGGTCCAGTAGAAAACAAAATTCGATGGCTCTTTCAACGGCTCAAGCGGAATATATAGCAGTAGAAAGCTGTGTTGCTCAAGTTTTATGGTTAAAACAATACCTTTTAGATCTTAGACTACCTGTAGGAATCATCCCAATAATGTGCAATAACACTAGTGTAATTTACATATCAAAAAATCCAATTCAACACTCACGAACAAAATATATAGACATTACGCATCACTTCATTAGAGATCATGTAGCCAAGGGCGATATTAAACTGCACCATATTGTTATTGGAGATCAAATGGCTGACATATTCACAAAACTATTAGCTTATGACACCTTTAACATTTTGAGAACAAAATTGAGTGTCATAGACATTCATGCTTAATTAAAAAAAAAATCATATGTTTGTACTTCTTTTGTATTGTTTTTATATTAATAAAAAAGGGGGATTCCTGATCGTCTCACACTCATCTTGGTGACTCTAAATCCTTGAACTTCTATGAATATCATACTGTATGAATCACTATCGTACTGTATGATCCATACTAATACACATATCATAGCCTTTAATTCAATCAATGGTTCAGATATACTTACTGGTGCATACATCATACTATATGAATCACAATCGTACTATCCGATACACATTATTACATATCGTACTGTATGAACCACCACTTATACTGTACGATCCATGTGTCCAACTGGATTGGGACAAATTTAAACTCGGTCGGTACGATCATTATTGCTATTCGTACTATACGAACACTTGTTCGTATTGTACGACTATTTTTGTCAAAAGTCATTCAGACAACTCCTCAGGATGAATGGCCTCACTCTCTGAATCATCTAGTACGATCCTGATTGTACTGTATGATTTGACTACTTTTTCTGACAAGTCATCCAGAAGAATTAATTTACCTGTTCGTACTGTACGAACCACTGTCATATTGTACGATCACCAGCAAATCTTTAAATTGGAGGATTTCTTTGGGTTAACTCATTCTAAACTTATCCATATCTTTCATTCCTTCCACTTTCTATCCAATGGCTGGTGGAAGCAAATGTGGTAGACTGATCGAGGGGTGTTCTTCCTCCTCTCGGGGGTTCGACGACCGTTTTCTCTCCGCTACTGATGAAAAATCCTACACCAAGTTGAAAGTGGCAAAGATTACTCCATCACGCATGCTTAACCAAGCCGCTTTATAATTCGAGGTTATGAATCTCTTTGCATCCACCACTCTTCAGTTTCTTCTTACCCTAGCTTTCCCTTTTCACTATGAACTCCTCTACAAATTCTTAGCTAATCTTAGGATAAATTTTGAATACACAACCTTAACTTCCTATATTTGCAAACAAAATGTGGAAATCACTAAAGCTGATCTGGTTGAACACATTGGACTCTCTACCGACAGATCTCGTCCCACATCTCTACTCACCAATGACTTTGATTGGACTTCAGTTAATATGTTGCTTAGGAATGCCCCATAAATCAACACCTACCACTTTTCCAATCACTAACTCAAAATACCCACATTATCTAACATGTTCTTCAAACATCCATTATACCAAAAGCTGGAGATCGCATCTACATTACCCCACTTCTATCTGTAGTCACTTGCTTAATCATGTCAGCCACCAAATTTGATGAAACCCAAATGATCCTGGACTACATTCATAAATTGTCTACTATTTGGTATCCTAGTGCCCGATGAAAACAAAATATTGCCTTAGGATATACCATAGGATACATGCTCAATGCCAAATAACAACTTAATTATCCTATTCCACCGGATAATCTTCCTATCTTTTACACGGATGCCTCCTTCCGTATTCTTTTCCATCGGCAGTATGTGCAAGCAGGTCCCGATTTTGATGAAGAAGAGGAAGGTGCTTTTATGAAAGGACCTCCACAACCACCCATACCACCTCCTGGACCTACCTACCCTGCCTACCCTCTATATGATATTATTCCTCGACTTGATCGGCTGGAAACTCGACTGAATTACCACATTGACCAACAACACCGACAACATGAAGATGATATGCGATGGTTTGGTGAATAATTCGCCTCGATAGATCAACAGTTCGTGTCCATCCATCAGCACTTTCAACCACCTCCATCATAACCACCATCAGATAAGGATCCCGACTATTAATTGCTTTAGTTTATTTGTCTCCTGTAGTTCTTTCTGGTGTACTATTTGTCCTTGTATTGGTTGTTTTACTTTTGCTTATTTTGAGTGTTCTTCCCTTTTTGCTGCTGTTAAAAGTGGGAGAAGTTCTATGCTGTTATGTTCTTAAGTCCTATGTTATATGTTCTATGTTAAGTTTTTAAGCTCAATGTTAATTGTTATTTTTATTATGTTTTGTTAATCTCGTTATGTTCAGAAATTTTTTTTTTTTGAAAATCCTCTCGTCTTTTAAAATCTATCATCTAGTGAGGGGGAGCTAACGAAGAAATAATATTTATCTTGCCTATTAGATAACATTATTTGACATCATCAAAAAGGGAGAGATTATTATAATCTGGGATCCCTAGCACTTGATTTTGATTATCACAAATAATATTGATTGAATAAATATGTTCATCCCTGAAAAATATAAATGTTTATTTTTGTATGTGGGCACTAATATTTCAGGTAAGGTACACATCGCTCAAGACTGCTGGGGACTCAAAATTGGGTAAACTAGGATATAGAAGAATTTATATTTTTATTTTCTTTAATTTTTATTTATTGAGTCTACCACAAAAGTATGTATGAAAAATTGATGACCATATACACACACAGGGGGAGAGTTTATTTTAAGGCTAATTTTTTTAATAAGCAAATCATACTGTATAATTTTAAATCGTACTGTACGATATGCCATTTAAACTCAGGCTTAACGACTAATTTTGAATGATTAGTTTTGTAAACTAATTATACTGTATGATTTATTTCTACCTAAAAACCCTAGCCAGCAGCATAAATTTTGGTAAGAATTTAAAATTTGATTTTTGAACTAATCATATTGTACGACTATAATCGTACTGTATGATTATTTGAAATCTTGCCAAAATTATCCCCCATAATTAGGCAATTAAATCTTGATTTCTTAATTACTATCATTCGTACTATATGATATAAATCATACTGTATGATGTATAGAGGTAATTTTTGTCATCCCATCGATCGTACCAGATGAAACCATGATTTTTTAAACTATTCATCTTGGATGATATTTATATCATACAGGACGACGATCTAAAATGAACTAGTCATACTGTACTATGTATACAGTGCGGGATGATGTACAGAGATGAATTCAATCATCCTATAGGTCATCCTATACGAACAGTTAAAAATAAAATGATCGTCCATTATGATCTCTGGATCATACTGTATGATGATCATAAAATTTGTGAATTGTTCATCTGCCTTCATACTGAACGGATCTGATTTTGAACTGATCGTATTGTATGATATTAGATCGCACTGTACGAACAACATCATCCAAATTGAATCATTAGGGTTTTCTTAAGTTTAATTTAAAAAAAGGAGTTTTTCTTATTCAGTAAGAAGTTATTGAAGTTGTTATTGACAGGGGAAGGAACTCTTGAAAGGGGGCTTTTGAAGAGATCTAGGGTTTATGAGAGGAAGGAGAAGGTGAGCTTGAGCGTGCAGGAGAAGGAGTGTAAGGGGATCACACGGTTGCTCTGAGCTAGCTGCACACTTGCTCCTCCTAAGGCTTTGGTGAGTCTTGTGGGAGCTCTCTAGGGAGAGAGGCTTCAAAGTCAACGTCCTTGAGATACTCTACCTTCTCCAGGAGGGAGAAAAAGAAGAAGGTCCGCTGCCATCACTAAGAGGGTGATATAGCGTCTGGCACTTCACCACACCAAGGAAGGTGAAAGTGAGTCTTGTAAGGGCTTCTCCACCTTACTGTGGGAGAAGAAGGAGAGTCAACTTTTAGTAGTGCAATACTCAGAGTGGAGGACTCCAGGGAGTGGTCGTAAGTCAAGTGATCGAACCACTATAAAAATTTCTTATATGCTTTTTTCATATTTTTTGTATTTTAATTTTTCGTGTATTTATCTACTATGCTAACTGCTATATGAAAAATCTAATTCTAATTATTTATTACGAGATTTAAAATTGTATCACTACTGTCTAATTGTGAACGAATCTTTAGATTCCGTATTTGATTAGTTAAATCTTCTAAATTAAAAATAAAAAAAGAGAGAAAAAGAAAAATCCATGAAAAAAACTAGAACTCTTGTTATGATTTATTTTTAAAATACGAATTCACCACCCCCCCTCTTGGCGCACATTGAACTTTCAAGGATCTCTCACTTTTCACTCTCAAATACTCTCCCAAACACACTCCTAAGGCACACTCAAGAGAAATTCGAAGCATGGTCAGGGAGATTACTGATAGTCAGTTTTTATGGCCCTTATATACAAAGGACAAGAAAAACCATCCAAAAACTAAAAATTAAGGTTGTCGGACTTGGATCGTACAGTATAATTATACTTTGTATGTACAAACAGTTAAAAAAGTTTTGTACGATACTGTACGAACCTAATTTCATACTCTGATCTGCATCTATACAAACCCATATCGTATGGTACGATCAGTTTAAAAATGAACCCTTCGTCTGTACAATCATGTACAAACCCCATTTCATACTTTGATCGATGTATGTATGAACCTACTTCGGACAATATGATTAGTTCAAATTCTGGTGAATTCATACAGGACGAACTAGATGAACTTGATTTTATACTCTAATTAGCGTACAGGATGAATCCAATTCGTATAGTATGATCTGTCCAAAAATTGACGAGATCATACAGGCTGAACTAGACGAACCTGATTTTGTACTCTGATTAGCATACGAGACAAACCCATTTCATACAGTATGAACTATACTTAGAAAATTTTCTAGTCGTGATTCAATCAACTCTATTCTGGAGGAACACTATGGACAAATTGTCCCGTATGATCTAAGAATCGTACAGTACGATTAGTTTTAAAAATTCAAATTTTGTCTCACTCCCCCAGTGTGTGCGTGCACGATTACCCAATTACAATCACACTCTCTCAGACTCAAGAAAAATAAAAAGTACAGACTTCATTATAATAAACCCTAATCTAATATGTTTTGAAGTCTTTAACAATCTAGAGCATGATTTCCTTGAAATATTAGTACAAACAAACAACACAAAAAATATTTCCAATATATGATAGGAGAGACATTGATCAACACAATAATATTTTGGAATCATAAAAATACTCATGTTATAAAAACATAGTTATGAAAACTAAGTTGCAACAATCTCACTCTTTTTGAGCATGAGAAAATACTTATTATTTGAGTTAACAATTAAAGCAAATTTTCTCCTTAGCTCCCACTAAATGAATGACCAATTTAAAACAAGGGGTTCCTATTAAGAGAAAAAATCACAAACCTAAAAGTTAAAAAGGAACAACAACTACTAAAATAAAAAACAACCCTAAACAAAAACAAAACACCAAAAACCACTCGAAGAAAAACAAAACACGAACACGAACAAAACCAAAAACATATACATATACATTTCAAAACATACATATATTCACACATTCACAATACATACACACCTCAAACAATATATTATTACTCCCTCTTTTGATAACAACAAAAAGAGAAGTACATCTTGAAATGAAAAAAATTTCTAGAGAGAAATTAAAGTAGTTTATGAAGAAGAAAATTATACACTATTCCAATTGTTAAATAGAAAAATTCAAATTCAATATGATAAGAAAAGTCAATCAGATTCACCGTTCATGCTAGACAAGTTTAAGTAAAAATGATTATTGTAAAAATGATAAAATAAATATTAATTAATTTTGAATTCAATAGTGAAAATGATTGTCTATTATATGGATTTGAATTAGAGATAGAATGATAATGAAATGAAAGATATGTACATTTTCAATTGGCGACATTGTGCATCTTTTTATGTTTTTGTGGCATACTTTGTGCATCTTTTTTTTTGGGCTAATTTTGTGCCTCTTTTCACTTCGCAAACTATTGCACATTTTGTTTTCATTTTTACATGCTTTGTGCGATTTTTTTCTTTTACTTTTTTGATCTTTCTAATATTGATAATCTCAATTCAAATGCCAATAATAATAAAAATAAACACATTGAAAAAAAAATAAAATACCTAAGACATTCAATTTGCAACAAATGTATCTTAATAATACTTGTCTATATGAAAATAAAATTGATCTCCTAATCTACATCCAGTCATAATTTAATTAAAATTTTTGAAAGATTAAATTTTTGCAAGTATTCAAAGATCAACTATAATTAATTTTTCTAAAGAAAAATAAACACTTTAAGTAGTGAAATTTAATGCATGCTAGCAAAACATCTATTATATCATTTCATCCATAAATCCATACAACTAGTTTGTCATACCATATCACATACATGATCAACATCTAAAATACACCAACATAATAGATTCACTAAAATCACAAGACAAAACATCACAATAACAAACCCATAAAACTATCATCAATAATAGCAGAAGGATAGGAGTACAACTAATAATCTGAAGGGCCATGATCTGGAGGAGGTGGTGGATTGAACATCGTGAAGTAGCTATTAATCGTAGCTATATTAGCATTAATAGAATCGATTTGCCCTGGAATCCACCCTATGTCTTCATTGTATCGAGCATCCTGAACATTTAGGTGATTCTCAATTTGATTAAAGCGTTGATCAAAGTGAATTTCCATTCTTTCAAAATGCTGGACCATTTCTTGGTAGAAATTTTGATCAGGTCCAGGTGAAGGTGCAAGCGCAAAGGCTCCCCCTTCTTCCTCTGAATCATCTCCCTCAGAGCTTTGTTCCCGCCCAAAGAGTGCCCGAAATGAGGCATTAGTAAAGTAAATAGGATGTTCAGTGGGAGGTTCAGGATGGAAAAGATTGTAATTCTTTTCTAAGATGTAGGCCACTAGATATCCTAAAGCCATATTTTTTTCTCTTATTATGAGGAAGTTCAATATCAGAAAGATTGTAGAGGTAATCCATAATTACTTGGGCTTCATCAATAGAAGTTTTGATCATAATCAGGTATGTGACGGTGGACAAGAGAGGAGTCATATTATATGATCACTAGCTTTTGGAATTATGGAGGTTCTCAAAATATACTGAATGATCCTAGCATTCTGGCTTAAGGTATAGACTCGAGGAAGATGACTAATTTGTTCAACACCTCTAAGAGTTAAGTTTACATCTGCCCAATTATAGTCTACCCTCGAGATTATTATATGAGCTCTAACTCCTAGAGTCCTAAGATGCAGAAAGTTCCCTAGATCCTCCTTAGTAATTTCTACTCATTGCTTGAATACATAAGAAGTGATCCTAGGGTGGTCTTAATTTACTTTTATATTAGCCAGAAAAATTTGAAATGTTTCTTTATGGTAGGAATAAATGAGAGTCAGGATAAATGAAAATTGAGTAGAGGTGAATAGGGGCATGACAGAGAAGTGGATATCATATTTAATTAGGAGATGGGAAGGGGTGATTTTCACAGTATTATACGTATAGAAGGCATCCTCATTCTCTTTGGAAAGAAAATCATCATCCCTACCGGATCGGGAAGATGAGCCCCTTGAAGTTCAAGGTCGTTTGTTACTGTTTGCCATTCTTAGGATGTGGGCTCTAGAAGGTTTGGAACAATAAGAAAGTGATAGAAATCTTATCCAAAGACCCTTCTATTTAAAGAAAAATGACCTATCATACAGTACAAAATTTTGATTGTATGTATGATCTATAGTTCGTATGGGACAAAAGATATTTCATACAGACGAATAAAAATGGCCAAAAATGAAATGGCTTTTCATAACTGCCATTCTCGAGGAGTCATTTCGTATAGGATTTTCGACCACATGATCATACAGGCAAACATGTGTTTATCCGGGATGATAAGAATATTAAAGATCATTCTACGATGGTTAGATTCATCCACATGAGAAACTAACAACTGGATCATACAGATGAAATAGGATTTCGTACATACGATCAATTATAGATAACTAACTTTTCAAAAATTAGTCCCGGATCATACAGAAAAAATTGAACATATCGTACAGTATAATGATGTCATCATATAGTATGAAACCCTATAAAAAACTAAGTTTCATTACCTCAACTCAGACAATTATCATGTATAAGCTACAGAATTCATATAGTATGAAATATTTTTGTATAATATGAAAAAAATACTTAAAACAAAACATGATAAACTGAAAAACTTTTCAAAACCAATCATTTTAAAACCAATGATATGCAAACTTCTTAAAAATAATACCAAAAACAAATCACTAAAAAGAAAGCAAACAAAAAACAAACAAAACAAAACAAAACTATACAAACTATACTAAACATACACTAAAAATAAACAAACACATGGTCACACAATAAGTCAAGTTTGAAGAATTTCAAATCAAGCATTAAGATCAATCACACCTAGCCTTGTTCTTAAAATGTTCAATGTGTCAAAAGATAGTGGTTTTGTGAAAATATCTGCAAGTTGGTTTTCAGTAGTAATGTGATGCAATTCAATTTCTCCCTTAGCTACATGATCTCTACTGAAGTGATGCCTTATGTCTATATATTTGGTTCTAGAATGTTAAATAGGATTCTTTGAAATGCAAATGGCACTAGTATTATCACAGAAAATAGGAATTATGCCAATAAAAAATCCTAAGTCAATCAATTATTATTTTAACCAAAGAACTTGTGCCATATAACTACCTAAGGCAATGCATTCTGCTTCAGCAGTAGAAAGGGCTACTGAATTCTATTTCCTATTGGACCAAGTAACTAGAGAATTTCTAATGAATTGATAAGTTCTAGAAGTACTTTTTCGATCGACCCTGCATCCTGCAAAATCTAAATCAGAATATCCAATAATTTTAAAAGAAGAGCTATGCTTAGGATACCAAATCCCTAAGTTTTGAGTTCCCAAAAGATATCTCAGCATTCTTTTAAATGCTATCAAATGTGATTCCTTTGGATCATATTGAAATATAGCACACAAATAAACACTGAACATTATAACTGGTCTGTTAGCCGTTAAGTAAAGCAATGATCTAATTATTCCTCTAAATTTCTTTTGATCAACAGATTTTCCCTTAGGGTCCTTATCTAACTATATTGATGAACTCATTAGTGTAGTTACTAGTTTAGCATTATCTATTTTATACTTTTTGAGGATGTCCTTAACATACTTTGACTTGCTAAGAAATATTCCTTCCTCACTTTGCTTTATGCTAAAACCAAGAAAATAACTCAAGTCTCCCATCAAATTAATTTCAAATTCACTACTCATTATTTTTGAAAATTTATCACAAAGATTTTTATCAGTTAATTGAAATAAGATATCATCAACATATATTTGAATAATGAGTATGTCATCTCCTACCCTTTTTAAGAAAAGAGTGGTGTCCACACTTCCTTTAACAAATGATCTTTTTAATAAAAAAATGCTTAACCTCTCATACCAATCCCTAGGTGCCCATTTCAGTCCATATAATGCCTTTTTTAATTTAAAAATATGATTAAGAAATTTAGAATTTTCAAAACCTGTATGTTTCTCAACATAAACATCCTCTTGTATTACCCCATTCAGAAAGGCACTCTTAATATCCATTTGATATAATTTAAAACCTTTAAAACTGGCAAAGGCTAGCAAAACCCTAATTACTTCAAGTCTAGCTACCGGGGCAAAAGTTTCTTCAAAATCAATTCCTTCTATTTAATTATACCCCTTGGCCACCAATCTAGCCTTCTTTCTAATTACAACTCCTAAATCATTCATTTTATTTTTGAACACCCACTTAGTTCCAATAATACTTTTATCCTTAGGCCTTTCAATCAACTCCCAAACATCATTTCTTACAAATTGATTCAATTCTTCTTGCATGACCAAAATTTAAAATTCATCCGAAAGTGCTTGACTTATATTAGTGGGTTTAACAATCGATATAAAAAGAAGAATGATTCACTTCTTTACTAATTCCATGCCTAGGCCTAACACCCGCACTAGGTTCACCTAAAATCAATTTCTTAGGGTAACTCTTAAAAAATTTCCATTCTCTAGGCAAAAGATTTTCCATTTCAACATTTTCTTCTAATTTTGTCTTTTCAATTTCTTATGAGATATTTTCAATATGATCTTCTTCCAACCTTGGATCTTCCAAAATGCTAGATTCATTAAAAACTACATGTGTGGTCACCTCAACTACCAAAGCTCTCTTGTTAAAAACTCTATAAGATTTTCCAACACTAGAATATCCAAGAAAATTTTTTCATCAGATTTTGGATCAAATTTTTTTAAAGAAGTTTTACCATTATTATGAATGCACCTTGCACCCAAAAACATGCAAATAAGAAAGATTTGGTGTTCTACCCTTAAGAAGTTCATAGGGTGTTTTGTTCAACTTAGATCTAATGTTCACCCTATTCAAAACATAATAAGCTGTACTAAGTGCTTCAGCCGAAAAATATTTTAGAAGTGAGTATTCTGCCGACATGGCTCTAGCGGCTTCTATTAATATTCTATTCTTTCATTCAACAACCCCATTCTGTTAAGGGGTTCTAGGTGCTGAAAAATTATGATCAACTCTATATAGAAATCTTAAATTTTTTTATTTTTAAACTCCCTTCATGATCACTTTGAATTGAAATAATTTTACACCCTAACTTTCTCTGAATCTAAGTATAAAAATTTCTAAATTTATCAAATAATTCACTCTTATGAGATAAGAATTTGACCAAAGTGAATCTTAAAAAGTCATCAACTATTATAAATCCAAATATTTTTCCTCTTAGACTTACAGTGCTAACCAGTCCAAAAAGATCCATATGAATGATTTCCAATGATTTGCTGGTTCTAAGATCCTTAATGGAATGGAAGGAGGACTTCACCTATTTTCATAATTGACATGCATCACATAGGTGATCCTTAGTAAAGTCTAGTTTAGGTATTCCTCTAACTAATTCTTTTTGGGCAATTTTCCTTAAATTTTTCATACTTGATTGGCAAAGTCTCCTATGCCATAACCATGATTCATCAGTTATTATTTTGAGACAAAAACCATTAGAAGATTTAATAAAATTTAAATCAAGCATATACACATTATTTATCCTTATTCCATGTAAAACATCAATTCCATTTTGACTTATTATGTAGCTAGTAAAAGAAAATTTTATATTATACACCTTATCACATAGCTGACTAATACTCAACAAGTTGTGCTTTAAGCCTTCTACCAATAAGACATTTTCAATGAAAAAAGTATTCAAATTTCTAATCATACATGTACCTACCACTCTCTTAGTGGTATTATCTCCAAGTGTTATCTTGGCTCCATTCTTGGCTTTCAGTATTATAAATTGATTTGAATCTCCAGTCATGTGCTTTAAACATCCACTATCCAGGTACCAAATACTCTCATGAGGTCTTGTATGAGAGCGTTTCTATAAAAAAAATCAAACGTTAGACTTGAGAACCCAAACAAGTTTGGGTTCACCTCTTGGCAATGATAAATCGTGCGTGATATGATGTGATTTATGCATCTTTAGTCTCCACACTAGATGTGTTCTACTATGAATTATGTAAGTGTGGGATATATGTCTTATCATTCCTCATGAAAAATATTTCACTCCAGGAAAAAAATTTCTTAATCTATATGAGCTATCATGTCTCTTCATAGGTTTTACTCTTATCTGCTTTTATTTAGACTAATAAAATTGTTCAAGTGCGAGAGTAGGTATATTCTCCATGATAGCTTTCATATTTATTTCTAGATAAGTGTTTCTATTTTTTAATATCAATATTTCCATTCTCAAATTAATTTCTCTATGTTCTGCTTCTTCCAAAAAACTTTACAATCATTTTTAAGTTTAGTGTGTGATAATATCAAAGTTCAAACTTTTTGTTCAAATCATCAAATTCATCCAATAAGCTCATGTGGTTGCTATCAATTGATGTGTGATCATTTCTAGGATTTCATGCTCTTTTTATAAATCTAAAAATTCGATGTTCAACTTATTAGCATACTATTTTCTGAGTTTCCTATATACAATATGAACTTTCTCAAAAACTTCAAATAACTCATCGTAGGTTAAGTCACATATGTTGCAAATCTAGTTTTGATGATGACAAATATGTTTCCAGTGTGTTTTGCTTGGCTAATCTGTTTCAGGCACAAAAGACAGTGAGCCACTCAAGCCAACTCAAGATCGGATCCAAGTGTGTCAAATGTATGATTTTTCTTTTTATTGAGTCAATTATAATGTGACTGATTCCCTAGCTAAGTAACCTTGCACACACACTCAGGGAGAGAGATTGAGTGAATTAGAGTTTCTGTTCAAATTTTGTTCAGATCGTCCTGGACGATTTCCACATCGTCCTGGACGATCCAGCCAAAACAGAAACCCTAATTAGGGTGACTAAGTTAAGAGGGTCTGATTAAGCAGATCGTCCTGGACGATCTCTGGATCGTACGGGACGTTATGCCCAAATCAGAAATTCTCAGCCGCCAGATCAAGTTAGGCAAGTTCTTATTTTTAGATACTTGGTCTGATCGTCCCAGACGATTTAGTAAAATCATGCCTAATTTAATCTGGTAATTAAGGAAAGTAATTTATTTTTGGTGATACGATCATATCGTCCTGGACGATCGCAGGATCATCCCGGACGATCATGATCGTTTAGTGCATTTCAGCTATACGACCCGAACTGTGTTCAGGACAATTTGAGGCCTTTTTGAACTAATCGTACAGGATGATATACCTATCGTCCTGGACGATCAAGTCATTTTTTGGTCGTCCAGCACAGATTTGTCTGGACGACCCGAACTGTCTTCTGGACGATTTTCCTCAATTTGCACTAATCGTCCCGGACGATCGCAGGATCGTACGGGACGATATGAACAAGTTTTTCTACTGATCGTCCAGAAGAGCCTAATCGTCCATGCTGAAACAGCTGAATTTGAATTGATCGTACAGGACGATCTATCGATCGTCCTGGACGATCTTGGCCGACCAGTTGAGATTTAGGGCAAATTTTAAGCCCTCCTTTAAAAGAAATTTTTCCAAAATTAAGAAACATCGTTTGCTGCTTTCCTTCCCTGAAAAACCTTAGAGAGAGAGAGTTGGGAGAGAGAGAGAGAAGATCTTGTGAGGGGGAGTTAGTGAGGGATTCACTAAGGTTGCTCCAAGCACGGATCAGAGTCGTCTTCTCCGCTCGTCGTCTTTCGTCTAGTCGGTGTTCGTCGTGGGAGGATCATTCGCAAGAAGATCCGGGGTTCTCTGCCCGCTTCAGGTGGAAGCAAAAGGAGTTCGAAGGTTCTCTGCCTGCTTCAGGAGGAAGCGAAAGGAGGTCGGGTTCTCTGCCTCACCGTGTGGTGAAAAGGAGGTGTTTGTATAGGCTTCTCTGCCTTACTGTGGGAGCAAAAGGAGAGACACTTTTTGTTTAGTGCAATACCCGGAGGGGAGGCTCCGGGGAGTGGACGTAGGTCAAGTTGACCGAACCACTATATAATCTAGTTTGCTTTTCTGATTCAGTTTTGCACTTTACTTTTCTGATATTAACTGCTTGGGTGAATATCTGTGGTTGATCTTTTTGTTCTTGTTTATGTGTTTCCGTTGCTACGTATCGAAAAGATTTTCATTGTTATCGTGAAATTTTTAAATAACCAATTCACCCCCCTCTTGGTTAGCCTCGGGACTAGTTCACTAGGGCTTAACATCCCTATCGAACTTTCAAGTGGTATCAGAGAGGGATTCAAAATTTAGGTTTAAAAACTTTTGAATTTGATCCATGGCTAACTGTAATAATCATAATACTGCTGAAGGTTATTCTATTACAAGACCACCGTTGTTTGATAATATTCCTTTTGATTTTTGGAAAACACGCATGTCTACTTTTCTGCAATCTATTGATTATCGCATGTGGATGTTAGTTAAGGACGGATACGAACCACCTTTTAGACTGATTAACTATGTGAAAACTGAATTACCTTTTACTGATTGGACATTTGATGATCGTGATTTAGCACAGTTAAATGTAAAATGCTTGAACTGTTTCTTTTGTGCTTTAAAATCTGAAGACTATATGCGTGTTTCTACTTGTACAACGGGAAAGGAAATCTGGGATAGATTATGTATAACATACGAAGGTACAACTGAAGTCAAACAGTCTAGGTTAAACATCTTGTTACATAATTATGAACTTTTTCGCATGAAACCTAGTGAGACTATTTCAGAAATGTACACAAGGTTCACTCAGATTGTTACCTCTTTGCATGTTCTAGGTAGAGAACTTACTAACTACGAAAGAGTGAACAAAATTCTTAGATGTTTGCCTGCCTCTTATGATGCTAAGATTACTGCTATTACTGAATCTAAAGATTTAAATACTTACTCTATTGACAGCTTACTTGGATCACTTATTGCTTACTAGCAAGGGGTGAACCAAAGGCAACTTGATGCAGGTGAACGCAAGAAAGAGAAGACAGTGGCACTAAAGGCCAAAGATTCAGATGCTAGCACTTCCGGGTCTGATAGCGATGATGTTGCCTTAATCACAAGGCAATTCAAAAGTTTTCTAAGGAAGAAACATAAGAACTATCAGAAGTGGAACAAGGGTAAGTCCAATAAAAATTTTAAGGGTTCATCTGAATCTGTTTGTTTTGAATGCAGGAAGCCTGGACACATTAAGGCTGATTGTCCTACACTTAAAGCTCACCCAAGCAAGGAGAAGGGTGAGGAGAAACCAAAGTTCAGAAAGGACAAGAAGCAGATTCAGAAGGCATTCTGGGCAGACTCTACATCCGACTCTTCTGAGACTGAAGCTGAAGAGGATGAAACAAACTTATGTCTGATGGCTGATGATCACCCTAGTCAGTCGGACCATGAAGAGGTATGTGAGCTGACTTACGATCAATTATTTGAAGTTTCTGAAAGAATTCATACATCGTATAGGAAGCTTAAGAAAACTCATGCTAGTTTGAAATTAGATTACTTAACTTTGCAAAAAGAGCATGACTCTGTAGTTAAAGATCATTCCACACTTGATTCAAATCACATGTCTTTGCTTGATGAATTCGAAGAGTTGAATAGAAAATATTCTGATTTAGTTTCTGAGCATGATTCATTGAAAACTACGCATGTGGACTTAGAAAGAGCTTTTAAAGAGTTAGATACAATGGCATGTGAAGTAGAAAGTAGCAATGGAACCTTGAAATTTGAAATTGCAAGTTTAAAGAAAGAAAATGAGTTTTTGAAGGTAAAGATCAGTGCTTTTGAAAAGAATAAAACACCGCTTACTTTTGAACAGTTTTATGCACCGCCACCTTTTGAAAAATCTGTTGCAAGTTCTTCAAAGCACGTTTCATATACATCTAGGAAGAGGCATTATCATCCACGTAGATTAGTTAACCCTTTTCCTGGTGTTACATGTTTTTCATGTGGCATGTTAGGACATATTTCTCACACCTGCACTGTTCACCGTAGTACACATTGGGTGTGGAAACCCAAACTACCTATTTCACAGCACAGCACGTATGCATTGCATTCTTCTTTTCATAAGAAAGAAGCCAAACCTGTTTGGGTTCCTAAGACAGACGTTTGATACTTTTGTAGGTGTGCTCTCACACAAGACCTCGTGAGAGCATGTGGTACCTGGACAACGGATGTTTTAGACATATGACTGGAGATACAAATCAGTTCATTTCGCTGGAGGCCAGAGCTAGAGGCAAGGTTACACTTGGAGATAACACCACCAGGAAGGTGGTAGGCACATGTATAATTGGTGATTCAAAGAATTTTATGATTGATAATATTTTGCTTATAGATGGAATGAAACACAACTTGCTGAGCATCAGTCAACTCTGTGACAAGGGATACAGCATCAAATTCCTGCCCACTGGCTGCATTTTAAGCTTAAATGATGAAGTTGTTTTGCAGGGGCAAAGGATCAACAACGTCTACAAGCTGGATGTAAGTAGCAATAAATCTAATAATTCAATTTGCTTAAAAACTGCTGCTGATGAGTCTTGGCTATGGCATAGGATATTGTGTCATGCCAGTATGAAAACCCTTAGGAGAGTCACCCAAAAGGACTTTGTTAGAGGTGTGCCCAAGCTTAAGTTCACTAAGGATCACCTGTGTGATGCCTGTCAGTTGGGGAAGCAAGTCCAGTCCTCTTTTCACTCTGTTAAGGACATTAGCACCTCTAGACCTTTAGAAGTTCTTCACATGGACCTCTTTGGACCCATTAGCATTGCCAGCTTAGGGGGGAGAGTCTATGGTTTTGTGATTGTAGATGATTATTCGAGGTTCACTTGGGTTAAGTTTTTATCACATAAATCTGAGTCATTTGATGAGTTTAGATCCTTCTCTACTTGGATTCAGAAGAAGTTAGAATGTGAGATTATTACCATCCATAGTGATCACGGAGGGGAGTTTGAAAATGAAAGATTTGAAAGTTTTTGTGAGAATCATGGGATTAGTCACAATTTTTAGCTCCTAGGACCCCTCAGTAGAACGGGGTAGCTGAAAGAAAGAACAGGACCTTAGTGGAAGCCGCTAGAGCCATGCTTGTCGAGTATTCACTTCCAAAATACTTTTGGGCTGAAGCGGTGAACACTGCCTATTATGTGCTGAATAGGGTGAATGTGAGAGTCAAACTGAACAAGACACCTTATGAGATCATTAAGGGTAGAACTCCAAATCTGTCCCACCTCCATGTCTTTGGCTGTAAGGTTTTCATTCTGAACAACGGGAAGTTATCCTTAGGAAAATTTGACCCCAAATCTGATGAAGGAGTGTTCTTAGGATATTCAAGTGTGGGGAAATCCTTTAGGGTGTTCAATAGGAGGACTTTGGTGGTGGAAGAAATAACCCATATAGTGTTTGATGAATCTGATCCTAAGGAGTCTAGATCTGAAGTAGAAGATGAAGAGATTATTGAGGTTACCCAAGGAGTTGGAAATACAAATTTGGAGGAAAGGGTAGAACCTCAAACCAAGTTGCCTAGAGATTGGAGATATTCTTCAAGTCATCCTAAAGAACTGATCTTAGGAGACCCTTCTCAAGGTGTTAGGACTAGGCATGGACTTAGGAAGGAAGTAAATCATTCTTCCTTTATCTCAATGACTGAACCCACCAACATCAATCAAGCCTTGTCGGATGAATTTTGGATTTTAGCTATGCAGGAAGAATTGAATCAATTTGTAAGGAATGATGTTTGGGAGTTAGTAGAAAGACCTAAAAATCATAGTATTGTGGGAACCAAGTGGGTCTTTAAGAATAAGATGAATGATTTTGGTGTGGTGGTGAGAAATAAGGCAAGATTGGTGGCTAAGGGGTATAATCAGATAGAAGGGATTGATTTTGAGGAGACTTTTGCCCCTGTAGCTAGATTGGAAGCCATTAGAGTGCTACTAGCCTTTGCCTGTTATAAGGGATTTAAGCTGTTTCAAATGGATGTTAAGAGTGCCTTTTTAAATGGGGTAATTAAAGAAGATGTTTTTGTAGAACAACCCCCAGGTTTTGAGAATTCCCAATATCTAAGTCATGTCTATAAATTAAAAAAGGCCTTATATGGATTGAAACAGGCACCCAGAGCTTGGTATGAGAGGCTTAGCACATTCCTGTTAGAAAGAGAGTTTGTTAAGGGGAGCGTAGACACCACCCTTTTTCTGAGGAGATTAGGAGATGACTTACTCATTATCCAGATCTATGTTGATGATATAATTTTTGGATCTTCTGATAAATATTTATGTGAAGAGTTTTCTAAAATAATGAGTAAGGAGTTTGAGATGAGTATGATGAGAGAATTATCCTACTTTTTGGGGTTTAGCATAAGGCAAACGGATGATGGAACCTTTCTCAATCAATCAAAATACACTAAGGACATTTTGAAGAAATATGAAATGGACAAAGCCAAGCCAATCAATACTCCCATGCCCTCCTCAGTTCAGTTAGATAAGGATTCAAATGGAAAATCTGTTGATCAGAAGAAGTATAGAGGGATAATAGGTTCACTGCTTTACCTGACTGCTAGCCGACCTGATATCATGTTTAGTGTTTATCTTTGTGCTAGGTTTCAGGCTGATCCTAAAGAGTCCCACCTGACTGCTGTTAAGAGAATTCTTAGATATTTTTTAGGAACCCCAAACCTAGGAATTTGGTACCCTAGGCACAGCACCTCTTTTGAGATCATTGGATATTCTGATTCTGATTTTGCAGGGTGTAGGGTGGAAAGGAAGAGTACTTCTGGGACTTGTCAATTCATAGGACAGTCGTTAGTCTCCTGGTCCAGTAGAAAACAGAACTCAGTTGCACTTTTCACTGTTGAAGCTGAGTACATTGCCTTAGGGAGTTGTGTGGCCCAAGTTCTTTGGTTGAAGCAATAAGTCTTGGATTTAGGAGTACCTGTTGGCACAATTTCTGTTCTGTGTGATAATACTAGTGTCATCTGTATCTCTAAGAATCCAATCCAACATTCTAGGACCAAACACATTGATATTAGGCATCACTTTATTACAGACCATGTTACAAAAGGGGACAATGAGCTACATCACATAGCAACTGAAAATCATCTGGCTGACATATTCACTAAACCACTGGCCTTTGACTCATTCAATATTTTGAGAACCAGATTAGGAGTGATTGATATAAATGCTTGATTCTGATGACTGCTGATTTATGATTGTTCTGATTGGTATTCTGATTTCTGTTAGTTAGTTTTGGTATTATGATTTCTGATTTCTGTTAGTTAGGTTTGGCATTCTGATTTCTGATTTCTGTTAGTTAGTTTTGGTTTGATTATTTGCTTTCAGTTAATTTTATTGCTTATGCTGATTTCTGTGTTAGGCTTACTGTTAGTTTGATTTGAGTATTTACTTTGCTGTGATTTTCTACCTGTTTTTATTTATTTACTGGTTCATATCTTGCACTTACTGTTTTATGCTTTTCAAGATCTGATCACCGCTCACTACTTCTGGTGATCTGAATTTTTGACTGGGAGTTTTTACCTTGTTTTGGTTTGGAAGCTGGTAAGCAGTGATTGACTTCACTGAATCTGTTAAAGGGAAGAAACATTGATAATTGTTTCTCTTCCTCTAACTCCTTTACTGGTGTGTAGTTTCTTTTGAATAAAAATCCTCTTCAAAATTAAAATGTTAGTTTTTGAAATAGAGATTATTTTATCTTCCTACAGTAATCTGCCTCATATCAATAGTGTTTTTCAAAGTCTTGAGTCATTAGTTTGATTTTCTAAACCAAGTAATTACATTTATCATATGTTGTATGGCTTTTGTTTTGTGAATCGTTCTTCCTTACTATGGAGAGTCATCTCCTATGTCTGGAAGATAATCTCACAGCTGAGACTCTTTAATGATTATGAAAAGGAGAAAGCTTATAAAAGATGCGCAGTGCGCCAGATAATTTGAAAAAGAGGCATAAAATGAGCCCAAAACTGAAAAGATGCGAAATTGTCAAATTGGATACACAAAGTGTATCAAAAATCAAAAGATGTGCAAAGCGCCAACCAATTTGAAAAAGAGGCACAAAATGAGCCCAAACCAAGCTTTCTTCCCTTTCAGATTGTTAAATGTCTTAGAGAAATCTGTGCGCCACTTAATATTTTCAAAAGCTTGAGTTTTGAAAATCCCGATTTCTGATTTTTTACTTTGTAACACTATTATATCAGATATTTTTCTGGAATGAGGCTTGAAAGGATCTCTTTTCAAATCTAATGTCTTTTCTTCTGAATCAGATTTTAGTTTTGAAAGAGGCTTGCGTCGATAAGGTGCCTGGGGTCGGAGTTACGAAAGTTGATTATTTCCAACCTTTTCTGGATTTCAGCATTGTCAATCATCCTGTCATTAGTTTTTGAATCTAAAATCAAGAAAAAAATTCTAATTTTCTCGAGCATCTTAATAAAAAAAAAGCTTTTTATATGTTTTTGTGGTCAATTTTATTGGTTTTTATGTTATTCTGATTTCATGGTTGTGTTTATGGGATCCTGATCGATCATTTTCATCCTTCATCTTTTTCTGTTTTCTGCACATCTTCTACCCTCCACCGCCACCTCCTTCTTCCGATCAGAATCCGCCTCAGTTTTAGTTTCCTGTTTTGTAGTTGTTCTATTTATGTTTTATTTCCGTGTTCTATTTTTTCTCCTCCTTTTTGTGATGTCAAAAGGGCGAGTTAGTTGCGTCGTCATGTCTGTGTCTATTTTTTGAGTCATGTTTCCTGTATTATTTTAGCTGTTAAATGAAAATTTAAAAAATGTTTGTTTTGTTTGATCTCCTAGTTTACTTTTATTTTCAGACTACTTTACAAATGTTTGCCATCATCAAAAAGGGGGAGATTTTTGCAAATCTGGTTTTGATGATGACAAACATGTTTCCAGTGTATTTTGCTTGGCTAATCTGTTTCAGGCACAAAAGACTGCGAGCCACTCAAGCCAACTCAAGATCGGGTCCAAGTGTGTCAAATGTATGATTTTTCTTTTTATTGAGTCAATTGTAATGTAACTGATTCCCTAGCTAAGTAACCTTGCACACACACACTCAGGGAGAGAGATTGAGTGAATTAGAGTTTCTGTTCAAATTTTGTTCAGATCATCCTGGACGATTTCCACATCGTCCTGGACGATCCAGCCAAAACAGAAACCCTAATTAGGGCGACTAAGTTAAGAGGGTCTGATTAAGCAGATCATCCTGGATGATCTCTGGATCGTACGGGACGATATGCCCAAATCAGAAATTCTCAGCCGCCAGATCAAGTTAGGCAAGTTCTTATTTTTAGATACTTGGTCTAATCGTCCCGGATGATACGTGTATCGTCCGGGATGATTCAGTACAATCATGCCTAATTTAATCTGGTAATTAAGGAAAGCAATTTATTTTTGGTGATACGATCATATCGTCCTGGATGATCGCAGGATCGTCCCGGACGATCATGATCGTTTAGTGCATTTCAGTTGTATGACCCGAACTGTGTTCAGGACGATTTGGGGCCTTTTTGAACTAATCGTACATGACGATATACCTATCGTCCTGGACGATCAAGTCATTTTTTGGTCGTCCAGCACAGATTTGTCTGGACGACCCGAACTGTCTTCTGGACGATTTTCCTCGATTTGCACTAATCATCCCGGACAATCACAGGATTGTACGGGATGATATGAACAATTTTTTCTACTGATCGTCCAGAAGAGCCTAATCATCCAGGCTGAAACAGCTAAATTTGAACTGATCGTACAGGATGATCTTGGCCTACCAGTTAAGATTTAGGGCAAATTTTAAGCCCTCCTTTAAAAGAACTTTTTCCAAAATTAAGAAACATCTTTTGCTGCCTTCCTTCCCTGAAAAACCCTAGAGAGAGAGAGAGTTGGGAGAGAGAGAGAGTTGGGAGAGAGAGAGAGAAGATCTTGTGAGGGGGAGTTAGTGAGGGATTCACTAAGGTTGCTCCAAGCATGGATCAGAGTCATCTTCTCTGCTCGTCGTCTTTCGTCTAGTCGGTGTTCGTCGTGGGAGGATCGTTCGCAAGAAGATCCGGGGTTCTCTGCGCGCTTCAGGTGGAAGCAAAAGGAGTTCTAAGGTTCTCTGCCTGCTTCAGGAGGAAGCGAAAGGAGGTCGGGTTCTCTGCCTCACCGTATGGTGAAAAGGAGGTGTTTGTACAGGCTTCTCCGCCTTGCTGTGGGAGCAAAAGGAGAGACACTTTTTGTTTAGTGCAATACTCGGAGGGGAGGCTCCGGGGAGTGGACATAGGTCAAGTTGACCGAACCACTATAAAATCTGGTTTGCTTTTCTGATTCAGTTTTGCACTTTACTTTTCTGATATTAACTGCTTAGGTGAATATCTGTGGTTGATCTTTTCATTCTTGTTTATGTGTTTTCGCTGCTACGTATCGAAAAGATTTTCATTGTTATCATGAAATTTTTAAATAACCAATTCACCCCCCCCCTCTTGGTTAGCCTCGGGACTAGTTCACTAGGGCTTAACATCCCTATCGAACTTTCAACATATCCCTTCTTGATCTGACTAATTAAGTTTATCAGCCATTAAACACAAGTTTGTGACTTCCTCCTCTGCTTCTGTTTCTGAGGAATCTGAAGTTGAATCTCTCCAAAATGCTTTATGTAATCTCATCTTGCCCTTCTTCACATTTATTTTCTCCTCAACCTTTTCTTTGCTAGGATTAGCTTTGAGATTCAAACAATCATATTTGATGTGTCCTAGCTTCCTGCATTCATAACAAATTACATCATTAGAAGCCTTAGCATTTTTGTGGAACTTACCCTTATTCGATTGCTGACGTCTCCTTTGCTTCTTTCTTTTGAAACTTTTGAATTGCCTCATCATGAGTGCAATATCATCTTCATCCTTAGGCTATGATTGATTACTTTCTGAGTCAACCACTTTTAATGCTATATTCTTTTGAATCTTTTGGTCACCTGTATCAATCTATCTTTGAGTCACCCCTTGCTCGTAAGCAATTAGTGATCCAAGAAGATTGTCAATTGAACAAACATTTAAGTCTTTTGACTTCGTTATAGCAGTTATCTTTGCATCATAAGTAGTAGGTAAATAATAAATAATTTTATTTACTTTTTTAGCATTCATTAATTTCCTACCTAAAGCATGCAATGAGGTGACTATTTGTGTGAAACGAGTATACATGTCAATGATTGATTCATTCAGTTTCATGCAAAATAGTTCATAATCATATAGTAGAATGTTCACTGTAGATTATTTCACCTCATTAGTTCCTTCATAAGTAATGCAAATTCTATCCCAAATTTCTTTTCCGGTTCTATAGGTTGAGACACACATATAGTCCTCTGATTTAAGTGCACAGAAAAAATTATTTAAACACTAAGCATTTAACTGAGCTATGTCTCTTTCTTCTACTGTCCAGTCAGTGAATGGTGTTTCAATTATAATGCTATCTACAAGTCTAGTGGATCTAGTATAACCTTCCTGTACTAAAATCTACATGCAATAGTCAAGCGATTGAAGAAAAGTTGACATACATATTTTCAAAAAATTAAAAGGGATGTTATCAAACAATGCGGGTTTAGTGATTAAATATCCTTAAGATGTGTTATAGCTTCCAAAAGTAGCCATGATCATTTCAAAAAGTTTTCTAAACATTAATTTTTGGAAGTAGGCTCTGATACCACTTATAAATTCTCAGTAGGTTGTTAAACCTAAGGCAATTATCTCAATGTTAATCAAGAGGGGGGTGAATTTGTAATTTTTAAAAACTTCTTGATTATTTTAAAAATTGATTTAAATATTTTGAGCATAGTTATGAATTTTTTAAAAATTAATTTTTCAACCACAGAAAATAAAAGGAAATGCAAAAAATAAAAAAGCGATAAAAAGTAAAGAACATAAGACACTAAATTTTATAGTGGTTTGGTCCAACAAGACCTACGTCCACTCCCTAGAGACTCTTTCTCCAGGTATTGCACTAAATGCTAGTGACTCTCTTTAGCCCCCATAACAAGGAAAAGAAGCTCTTATAAAAATCTCTCTTCCATCAATCCGGTGTGGCAGAAAATTGTCATCCTTTTTCACCCACCTGGTGAAGGCAGAGAACCCGCCATCCTTTCTCACCCTCCTAGTGATAGAAAAGTACCAGCATCCTCTTTCACCCTCCTAGCGATATTAGAGTACTGACGTCCTTTCATACCGACATGGTGTCGGTAGAGTACCATCTTCCTTTCTCACCCTCCTGGTGTTGGTAGATTACCGGATCTCTTTTGAAAATCTTCTCTTAAGAGCCTTCAAGGAAGTAGGGAAGAACTATGAAGAACAAGCAAGAGATCCTCACTATTGGGCACCTTTATAAATCCCCTCATAAATCCCTCTCAAAAGATCTCTCACT
This sequence comes from Dendrobium chrysotoxum, assembly GCA_019925795.1. Classification (NCBI taxonomy): domain Eukaryota; kingdom Viridiplantae; phylum Streptophyta; class Magnoliopsida; order Asparagales; family Orchidaceae; genus Dendrobium; species Dendrobium chrysotoxum. The sequence goes on from CM034314.1 coordinate 29,797,012, forward strand.
TTGCACTCTTAAAACACTCTCCCAAATACACCCCTAAGGCACACTTAAGAGAAATTCGAAGCAAGGTTAGGGAGACTACTGATAGTCAATTTTTAGGACCCTTATATACAAAGGATAAGAAAAACCATCCAAAAATAAAAACATTCAAGTTTGACATACTTGAATCATATAGTATGATCATACTTCATACGTACGAACAATTTAAAAAGTATTGTACGAACCTAATTTTATACTCTGATCTGCATCTGTACGAACCCATATCATACTGTACGATCAGTTCAAAAAATGAACCCTTTATCTGTACGATCATGTACGAACCCCATTTTATTCTCTTATCGGCGTATGTACGAACCCACATTGTATAGTATGATCAGTTCAAATTCTGGTGAATTTGTATGAGACAAACCTGATTTTATATTCTGATTGGGGTCCAGAATGAATCCATTTTGTATAGTATGATCTATCGAAAAGTTGACGAGATCTTACGGGACGAACCTGATTTTATACTCTGATTAACGTATGGGATGAACCCATTTTATAAAGTATGAATTATACTTAGAAAATTTTCTAGTCGTGACTCAATCAACTCTGTTCTGGAGGAACACTCAGTATAAATTATCCCGTATGATCCAAGAATCATACAGCATGACTAGTTTTAAAAATTCAAGTTTTGTCTCACTCCCCAGTGTGTGTGTGCACGGTTATCCAATTACAATCACACTCTCTCAGGCTCAAGAAAAATAAAAAATATAGACCTTAATTATAATAAATTATAATCTAAACTGTCTTGAAGTCTTTAGCAGTCTGGAGTATGATTTTCCTAAAACATTTATACATACAAAAAACATAAATAATATTTCTAATATATGTTAGGAGAAACAGTGACCAACATAATAAAATTTTGGAATCATAAAAAATACTCGTGATACAAAAATATAGTTATGAAAACAAAGTTACAACAAATTTTAGCAATCCAATAGCTCCAGAAATTAATAATTTATAATTAAAATTACAATGGCCCAGCCTATATGTGTTTCTGAAGCTTTATATAACCACATGCATGAATTTCCTATGAACAAAATAGTAAATAGATTTGAGTGCTCCAATGATCCAGGAGCCTTAAACTTAAGCCTAGAATATGTGTATTGTTGATTATCTAGCTGTGATGTAGCATCGATAATAAACTCTTGTATATATATATATATATATATATATATATATAATCAAATGCCCTTGAAAAAAATTAGTTTTTAGGCTCTTAATTAAGAATTGCATTTCTTTGAGTGAGCCTTCTATTTTTTATATATTTAGTTTAACTCTGGTGGTAAGAAGAGGTGCTCGTGAGAGGGACCTATGGTTACTGACAGTAGGGACACACATTCTAGGGAGATGGGTTGTGCCTTCACCTCCATCATAGGCTCCATTCGTGTCTCCAATTATGAGGAAGTTTGTTCTAGGCAACAAGACCATCCTATTTGTGATAGTTCGGCCTCATCTAGTATTAGAGCTGGCAAGATGCCACCGCATAAGAATCATCAGCGATCAGAGCATGAAGTGGTAATTAAAAAATTGTAGCAAGAGATTCAGCATATCCAATAAGAATTGGCAAGAAGAGAGCAAAGGGAAATAACAAATCATCGAGAAGAGGAAGAAGATGTTAATCCATTTCATCAAGATCTTTTAAGTGATGATGATGGAAGAAAGCAAAGACCAATTTGGGGCTGACCAATGTCAAGAGATGATAACAAAATCATGATTGATCTTCCAGAATTTGATGGAAGGTTAGATCTTGATGAATTTGTGAATTGGATGCATACCGTGGAATGAGCATTAGACTTTAAAGAAGTACCTTTAGATTGGATTGTCAAATTGGTGGTGCTTCATTATGGTGGGAAATTTTGAAGCGTACCTGAATGCGAAAAGTCCAAAGCAAGATTAAGAGTTGGGAAAAGATGAAGAAAGAGTTCGAATAAAAAATATTTAACCGACCTATACCATCAAGATATGTTCTTAAAGTTACATCGATTACAACAACATCAACTCACCATGGAAAAATATGTGGATGAATTTGAACAACTTTCGCTCAAGTGTGATTTAGTTGAACCAGGTAAAAATACCATGGCAAGGTTTATGGAAGGTCTTCAGTTAGCAATTGCTCAAGTAGTGTAGTTACAATCCTATTAGATCCTGTAAGATGTAATCAATCTAGCTTCAAAGGTTGAAAAGCAATAGAAAATTCATAAGCACACCCAAGCCTGATCGCATGATGGAGGCATGGAGAGGGGATTTTAGCTAAGCAATAATATAATGGGCGGAGCCTCTACTTCCACTTAGGAGGTTCCTACAACCATATGGCTAACTTAGGCCACTCATCTAACTGAAGTCGTCGCTAGAAAATGTTTCAAATGCCATGGGTTCAGGCATTTTGCTTTGAATTGCCCAACTCAAAGAGTTATTATACTACTTGAAGAGGAGGAAAAAGAAACTGTCGACTCCATTGATGCTGAAGCCAACATTATTGAGATCAATCCCTTGTCCGATCCAACTATCATAGGTGTGGATGATGGACCACTATTGGTCCAAAGAAGATTGCTAAATGCACAGCAGGAAGAACTAGTGCAATGACATAATCTCTTTAGGAGAAGGTGCACGATACAAAACCAAGTTTTCCAAGTTATTCTAGATAGTGGAAGTTATGAGAATATTGCCTCGAGTGCCCTGGTAGAGAAGTTAAAGCTGCCTATGGAATCACATCACAAATCTTATAATTTATCTTGGATCCAAAAAGATAATGAGGTAGAAGTATCCAAGAATTGCCTTGTTAATTTCTCTATCGATAAATTTAGATACCAAGTTTAGTGTGATGTGGTGCCCATAGATGCCTTCCATTTATTACTAGGAAGGACATGGTAGTATGATGGGAAGATTGTTCATGATGAGGTGAATAATACTTATACCTTAGTTCAATCGGGTGAACTAATTGTGCTACGGTTGTTGGTCACAAGGCATGAAGGACTATCCTCATATTGGCTCATGTTAAGTAGAACTAAATGACAACTAGCTATGCAAGAAGCTAACAGCTACTACCTTGTGTTATTAAAGTAAGTTGGTGCTGATGTTGTTCCACATTACCCAAAAATTTAGCAATTCCATCGAGAATTTTAGGATGTATGGGCTGAAGAACTTCTGACAGAACTACCACCTTTCTTAAATGCACAGCATGCCATGGAGTTAGTTCCAGGAGTCACTTTACCCAACAGTCCCTCATACAGGCTCCGACCTGATGAACATGAAGAGTTGAGGCGATAGGTGGAAAGTTTGTTAGCCAAAGGGTTCATCAGACCCAATGTTAGTCCTTGTGCTGTTCCCATCCTATTAGTACCAAAAAAAAGATAGAATGTATAGAATGTGTATCGATAGCAAAACTATTAACAAAATTACTATACATTATCAATTCTCAATTCCTTACATCGATGACCTCTTCGATCAGTTGCAAGGGGATGCACTATTTTCCAAAAAATTAATGAAGCGATTATCACCATATTCGAGTGCAAGAAAAGGATGAATGGAAAAAAGCCTTTAAAGTAAGAGATGGGCTATTTGAATGGACAGTGATGCCTTTTAGTTTATCCAATGTCCCAAGCGCATTCATGTGTCTCACGAATCAAATCTTCTAACCATTCCTATGCAAATTCGTGAACGTATACTTTAATGACATACTCGTGTACAGCCGTGACTTCAACACACTCCTACAACACTTGCTCCAGGTGTTGGTAGTTCTGAAGGAGCATAAACTATTTTTTCATCCCCAAAAATATCAATTTCTCGACATCAAAATTAGATTTTTAGGCTGTAATCTTTGCTGATGGAATTGAAGTTAATCAACAAAAGATTGGTACCATTGTGAGCTAGCCGATACCTGAGTCATTGACTAATGTGAGGAGATTCCATGAGTTGGCATCTTTCTATTACCGATTCATTCAGATATTTAGCACTATAGCGCACCTCTAATTGAACTATTGAAAATAGAAAAATTCTGTTAGATGGAGGAGGCCCAGTTTAGCTTTGAACGCCTAAAGGAGAGGATGACTACTTTAATTGTCCTAAGATTACCTAATTTCAGCAAGGTGTTTCAAGTTGACTGTGATGCCTCCATTGTTGGGATCAAAGTAGTTTTAACTCAAAAGGGATAGCTTGTTGCCTACTTTAGCGGGAAACTGAATGAGTCTTGTTAGAAATACTCCACTTAGAATAAAGTGTTCTATGCCATTGTCCATTCTTTACATTATTGGAGTTTGTATTTGATATACAATGAGTTCATCCTCTTCATCAATCATGCAACACTGAAATTCCTCGATAGCTAAAAGAAGCTGTGGAGTGGACATGCCACTTGGTCAGAATCCTTAATAGCTTTCCAATTTTTGTTGAAACATAAGGCCGGGGCTGATGCATTAAGTAGGTAGTATGTGCTTGTACCGGTAATGCAATCCAAATAGGTAGGATTTGAAACTATAAAGGAATTATATGCTAATGATGTTGACTTCAAGAATATTTGGAAAAAATTCCAAAGGAGCTCCCATCATCTATTTCACATAAAATAAGGGTATTTATTCTTACACAATTATATTTTTGCACCCCAATGTTCTGCTAGGATAGCTCTAATTTTAGAATCCCATGATGGAGGAATGGCCGGTCATCAGTTAGGCTGTGATAAAACATTGGCCTTGGTTAATAAAAATTTTCACTGGCTAGCTATGCATATGTATGTGAACCGTTGTGTAAATGGATGTAGAATTTGTAGGATTGTTAAGACTCCGAGAACAAATGCAGGATTGTATTTACCATTAGCCATACCAACCGGACCTTGGAAAGATGTTAGTATGGACTTTGTGTTGGGTCTACCACAGACACAAAGAAATAACAATTCTATCATGGTCTTCGTTAATCGACTCTCAAAGATGGCACATTTTGTGGCCTACAATAAGACGCACGACACCACTTATATTAAAGATCTCTATTATAGAGGTATTCCCAATACCATTATATCAGGTTGTGATGTTAAATTTCAATGTCATTTTTGAAAAATCTTGTGTGAAAAATTGGGGACTCATTTACAATTCAGCTTGGCAGCATATCCACAAACGGACGATCTAACTGAGATTGTCAATCGAAGCTTGAGAAGTTTATTACTCTATTTTAAGGAAAAGAATGTTCGACAACGGGACTTCGTCTTAGCCCAAGACAAATTTGCATTTAGTCAGTCTACCAACCACACCACAGGGCACAGTCCCTTTGAGATTATTTATAGTAGCAATCCCTTAACACCTCTTATCTTAATTCCTATAGTAAACACCATTACTTACAGCACTGAAGGAGAACAAAGAAGTTCAAAAATAAAAAACCTATACAAGTGCAAGAAGAAATTTTCAAGCAAAATACTACGTATCAAACATAGGTGAATCGACACCGAAATTCTATCCAATTAAAGAAAGGAGATCTCGTCTGAATTAGGTTGAGGAAGGACTGGTTTCCTATAGGACCTTTTGGGAAACTTAAACTGAAAGCAGAGGGACCCTTTCATGTTGTTAGGAAAATAATTGATAACGCTTACCAAATAAATCTTTCTGGAGATTACAATATTTACTTTGTGTTTAACGTTGCTGGAGGAGCTCATGAGAGGGTCATGTGGTCACTGACAACAGGGATGCACATTCAGAGGAGCTTGGCGGGCCTTCACCTCCATCGTGGTCTCTGTTTGGAACTTTTATTGGATGCGGACTCCGGACGTAGCTCTACATCCTGAGTCTAGTAAATTTGCGCCACCTGGATTACCCTGACCCCACCATTTATTAACCACATTTTCCATCATTACAGCACGGCCCGGACGGCCCGACCAGCCCCATTCGCCAAAAACAAATGCGGCAATAATTTAGTATTTGTTTTATAATGGCGCAGACTTATTTCCTCACTTGAGACAGGTTATGATAGCTGAAGAGCTGAGAAAGAGAAGAAAGAGAAGAGAGGAGGCTATAAAGATGGAATCCAGTTTCGAGGATAGCAAATATTGCGAGGACATGGGAGGCGTTATGCAAGAGACGCAGCGATCTAAGGAAGAAGTACCTAAGCAAACTACCGAAGAGAAGTTGGAGATACTATTCGTAAATATAATATTATTATTATTTCTTCAAGAAATCAAGAAGCTATAGTGATTTTTACAAAGTCATTTTAAGTGTCTGAAGCTCGTGTACCGCAGCATTACTATTAGGTACAACTAGGTACCACTAGGTACCTATTGGTTCAGATGGTATGTACCGGTGTTCAAGGGTTGTAGGTACCGCTAAATGGCTTTAACCTCGCTACCGCTCGATACCTCTCGGTACCGCTCGGTAAGTGAGGATTATTATCGATGTTAAACTGTAAGCATTATTTTTTATAAATTTTCTGCTTCATAGGTTGTTTGTAACTGTGAGAAGAAAGCGTATGAGATGTATTGTCATTACGCTCATAATATTGGTTTTAGCGTTCGCAAAGAACATCACAGTTACTGGCCTAATTCGAGAAGAATAAAATTCAAAAACTTTGTCTGTTCGAAAGCTGGATTTAAGAACGGTGTTGATTTAATCTCCAATTCAAAATATAGAAAATCCAATACAAGGACCGGGTGTCCCGCAATGATTAGATTTTTCAGTGGACCTAGCTGGAGTATGGACAGTGAAAAAATATATAGAGAGCTATAATCACAAATTAGCTAGGCATGAAGATCAACATTTGCTTTGATCATCTAGGAATATTAGTGATGAGAAAGCATCTATTCTTAAATCAATGACAGAAGCCGGGATAAGAACCGTTGATGCATTTACATAACTTGCTCATGAAGTAGGAGGTGTGCAAAATTTAACTTTCTCTAAAAGGGATGCATATAACTACATTCAAAAAGAGAGAAGATCGAAGATTGAAAATGGGGACATGAATTCTCTAATTGAATTATTTAAAGAATGACTTGTTCGTGACAACATGTTTGCATGGGACGTCTAAACTGATGCGGATGATATATTATTTAATTTTTTTTAGGTTGATGGGTTGGGAAGAATAGATTATGACTGCTTTGGAGATGTGATAATATTTGATACTAGCTATAGGCTTAACAAATATAATCAAGCTGCGCACCCTTTGTTGGAGTGAATAATCATTGGCAGAATGTTCTTTTAGGGGTGGCATTTATATCAGAGGAAATAATTGAATCATTTACATGGTTATTTAGAACATTTTTATGAATTATGGGTGATAAACATCCCATTACAATATTTACTAATCAGGACCAAGCTATGGCTAGGGCAATAGAGATTGCATTACCTCAAACACGCCATAGACTTTGCCAATGGCACATCATGAAGAAGGCGCCATCCAAGGTGTTCTGCTTCAATACCAACAACAAAGTTAGAGGCTTTTTTAACAGATGTTTTAGCAAGTGTGATTCTGAGGAGGAGTTTGAGAGAAGTTGGGTTGAAATGATCAAAGAAGGGGACCTCCACAACCATGAATAGTTGAAAGAGCTTTACAGAATATGGAAGAAATTGTCCACAACATTTAACAAGAGTTGTTTTAACCTTGGCATTCTTTCAACACAGCGTAGTGAATCTATTAACATGGTGTGTCATGGCATTTCTAAGGCGACAAGTAGTATAACTGATTATTTTTTCGGGCTAGAGAAGGTGATGAACACATGGCATCGGAATGAACTGGATGAATATTTCAAATGCAGCCAGTCTGAAGTTGTACCAATAATCAAAAGTAATCTAATACTCAAGCAAGCTGCTCGATTTTATTCATGAAAATTGTATTCATTCCTTGAGGAGTTCCTACAAGGTGTTGGAGGAATGTGCATAGATCATGCCTCAAGTGACTCTTCAACATTTTATGTCAGAAGTGTCGAGAAGACTGCTGAGTCGCACCATTGGACAGTTAATTTTGATGCAAATAAATGTACTATAGAATACAGCTATGGCAAGTTCAATATGATGGGTTTACTATGTTCTCATTTCATGAGAGTAATAAGGTAGTTAGATATAGTGAATATTTCGATAAAGTACCTAATACTGAGATGGTCGACAAGAGCTAAAAAAGACATTTATGCTAGGTGAATATTTGTATGTAGGGAGAACAATGTATGATATTTATAAGTCATTTTAGCAGATTCGCATATCAAATAAGCACACGAGGAGGAGGGAATGAAGAAGCCGAATAGTACATGTTAATTGCAATGACTGACATAGCTGAGAATGTCGACATGATATTGGAAGGCAAGAAACCTAGGTTTATTCCGAACAAAGGTGGTGTAAAAAAATTTAAAGACCCACTAAAGTGCAGGCCTAAAGGTATCTCTAATGTAAGGTTGAAAAGTCCATGGGAGAAGAGGAAATGTAAGAAAAAGAAAACTGAAGATGCAGCTACTCCTTCAACTGAAGAATGCAGCAGACCTCTGGAACCAATTAGGGAGTTTATGTTTCCAAGCATACCAGAATGCTTCATAGATGAGTATACTCTCCGTCGACCACCCAGTGAGCCGTCAGCTAAATATCTAAGCAAGATGATTCCGAGAAACATGATTGATTTATGGTTCTTTATGTAAAACTGTTATTGTTTGTTGTACCAATTATTACTATACTCTATGATTGATTTATGATTTATGGTTCCATTTACCCATTGATATTTCAATATAATTCACCGCTAGATAGTGCAAGGTATGCTCGGTACAACTCGGTATCTCTAGGTACCTCTCTGTATCTCTAGGTACCGCTTGGTATCTCTAAATACCGCTCTGTATCTCTTGGTACCACTCGGTATCTCTAGGTACAGCTCTATATCTCTACGTACCAATCGATACCTTTAGGTACCGCTCGATATCTCTAGGTACCGCTCGGTATCTCTAAATACCGCTCGGTATCTCTACGTACCAATCAGTATCTCTACGTACCAATCGGTAGCTACGTAAGTTGGTGAAGAGATTTATAATTATTACTTGGTAGGTACAAGTATTAAAGCTGAGTTGTTGTGATATTTAATATGGTTCCCTGCTTGCATCTATATAAGTTGTTATAGCTTAGGCATTTTACATCGAATATGGTATATCAACTGCGTTGGCCGGATGCTAAACTGCATCTAGGTATGCCTATGAAGCTTTATGTCAATATTGGCACTATTAGGATTCATGAAAGCATGTCTAGCTGTTACGATGGTCTTCTTGAGCGAAGAGCCAAAGAAAATGAAATTTTCAGATTTTGTGCACATACATGACAAGATCGTTCTGATGATGTTCTTGAAGAGTCATGGAGGGAGGCGATTGCAATTGAGGCCAACAGAACAAGAGGATTCCTTAATTCGAAAGGGTGACATTCAGTGGAAGGTAAATTTTTTGAGAAATATCATCACCTCGTAAGTGGTCATTTTCTTTAGCGTCGTTTTCATGAGATTAAGCGGCCCAAATGCGAAGCATCCTCTTCAGACTTCGTCAAAAGGTCACCTTGCGATCTAAAAAAAGAAATTCTTTATCACCCTTGGTATGCAGTAGAATATGAATTTACTTTAGAACTTTATAAGCAGTTACTGAAGAAGCGTTTGCATGGAGGCAAGCGAAAGAAGTTCCTAAATTTGAATGATTGGCAAGATTTACAATTTGAGTTCATGACAACATTCGGATGTTGTCCCATAGAAACACAACTCCAGTAACGTGTTAGATATTTGCTTAAGATGCACTAATGTGATATTATGTACAACTTGTATTATGTATGTAATATGCAAGAGCACTACAAACTACATATGAACACGTATAACATGTAGAATATTTGATAAATGAGTCCATAATATTTATTTTATAGTTCCACATAGAATTGAGTATGCAAATTCAGCTCTGTATTTAGGCATCTCTGATTGCCAATGTAATTGTTCTTTCCAGTTAACTGCACAAGGAAGGATTGTAGCTTCCATATATTTGTAAACGAACATCCCGCAGTTGAAGCCGTTTGTTTGAGTTAGAATTTTGGTAGCAATATGGAGAGGCCAATTCCTTACATCTCCTTCAAAATAATTCTCATCTGTTTCCACATACAAATGATTAATATGCATAGTTTTTTACATATTAATGGTTAATATTTACCAAATGTAAGGTACTATGGTATCGTAAGATTCTTATGTTGTGTAATGTAAGGTACTTATGTTGTATTCCGGTCGGTACATCGCTGGGTATCGGTACATATGATCTGTACGGCTCGGTACTCGGGGCTGGATATCGTTAGGTAACACTCGGTACATATGATCTATACCGCTCAGTATATCGGTGGGTATCGATGTGTGCTGCTCGGTACTCGGTACTCAGTACTGGGTATCAATAGGTACTGGTCGGTACCGCTCAGTACTACGTCCGGTAAGTTATGCATGGGACTTTTCACTTATTATTTCTGGAAATTCACTTACTACATCTGGTAGGATGGCTCTATGAGTCGGTTTAGGCAAAGAATCAAAGAAAATCCATAAGTGAAAAGTCCCCTGTTGTGAATAAGTTTAATACTTCGTAGCTTACCCAATATAAGCTAGAAACAAAAATGAATGGATGGTAATGGCCTAGATGAAGTGTGTTCTTCTCACCTAGCAAAATGGCGAAGGCCTCAATGTGGTTGTTATCGAGGTATTGATCCGTTAAAAGTTCGTCAATTTGACTTCTAAATATCTGGATGTTCCCTGCTGAGTAAATAAGGTCACCCTTGCAGAAGGATAGCAAAAACAATTAGCAACAGATATTTTGATACCCAGCAGTACTAACCTGTAACGTGCGGTACCGAGCGGTACCTAGTGGTACCGAGCGGTACCCAATGGTACCGAGCTACACCGATGGTAACCCAGCGGTACCTAGAGATACGCAGTGGTACACAGCAATAAAATTGAAACTTACATTTCATTATACTTCTGAAGATAGTTGTCGATGAAGTTCCTTATCTCTTCACTTATGAATGCCCTGGCACGATATTCTAATTTGGATGGTGTAGGACTAGGTTCTGTTGATTTTATGTTATCAACTAGAATGATAGCAATATTAGGAGTACGAGGAGGAGTAGGCCTTGCAACTGCTTCCCTAATTAGCATGGTCTTTCTCTTCTTATTCTAACCAGTTGTAAATGGGGTCTTCACCTCTTTGGCCTTCCGGTCAGCCCTTCGTCGTACCCTTTTGCCTATGCCAATGCTTCCTGTTGAAGCAGGAATAGTAGAAGCAAGGCCATCATCATCAGGTTGCCCCTCAAAATTTGGCAGATCAGGTTTGACTGGGGTATCGATGAGAATAACATTTGGAGTAGGAGTATGAGGAGGACTCTTCTTCTCTTCTGTCACATACCTTGAAGAAGCTTCTGGTTGCTGGCCTGGTTTAAATTCAGGGAAGTTCTCAGACAAGAACTTCTCCATGGCCTCAAATCTCCTATCCTTATCCCGCTGCTCAAAAACATGATGTTATACTACAACAACACGTCTCTCAAGTAAAGCAACTGTTGCTTCAAGATGAACTAACCGTGTCTGTAAAATTTTATTCTGAGCTATAAACTTGCTGATGGTTTCCTCAACGCTCCAATGGTGATGTTGATCTGTTGGGGGAGGGGGAAAAGGTTGTTGCACTCCAGGTGAACTGGGGTGGCGTGGGAACTTTGCGGGGTAGGAGGTCTTAATGGGCTTGTGGGTTTCGAGGGGGTAGGTGAGGTGGAAGGTGAAGAAACAACATAGCGAGGTTTGTGCAAGGTAATTTGTAAAGTGGGTGTTTGATCTTTATTCAATGAGGGAGAACGATCTAATAATGTTCCTCAGTACTTATACCGTCAAAAGAATTTAATATATGTACATCTTGAAGATTTTCAAATAAACTAGAAGTATCTGCTTCACTATACATTATATCAGTACCCCACCGAAGAAAATGTGGTCTTGAATTAGGATGTACTAGTGCATGAACTGTTGTATGCTCTAGAAACCATAACTGTAACCAAAGCGATGTCAGGCTTAATACATAACTCAAAGATTCTCATCCAAATATAAAATGTTTTATAAACTCACAATTAAAATATGTACAAATTCATTCAAGTATCCGAGTGGTTGTTCTTTTGCAAACTTCTTTTCAATTGCATCAAACTCACCCACAAGGAAATCCCTAATTAATTCTGCCCAGTTGTAAGTTAAAAAATTATCTGCATTACGAGCTACACTAAGGATAGAAGCTGGTGTTCGATAGTTACGCAGAGGAAAGAAAAGGTTTGACAACAAGTAAATGATGAATTTTTTCATGACATTAGGAAGTGGAGTTGAATCATCTAGACTAAGAACCTCCTTCTTAAAATCATTTGCGGATTTCACAGTAATTCGGGCACTTCCCAAGTCAAAATGATTTCCTCTGTTCGGCAGTCCTATGATCATAGAAACTTCATCGGCAGTGAATGCTAACTTTCGGTCCTTGATGATAAAGCATTGCTTCTTCATATCCTAATATGAAAGTAACTTGTAAACCAATGGAACATTTTGGACGTACCGAGGCATCAAAAGAAACTGATGTAGATTCATTTCTGTCAGTCAATCCACAAAGTCTTGTCCAAATGTTCCAACCGATTGATCGCAAACTTCTCTAAATGTTGATGCTCGGCAATGGAAACTAATCTTCGGCACATATCCCTACAATATTAGATATAGTTGATCAGTAAAAATTACAGAGCAGAACCGACTATACCCAGTACCTAGTCGGGGTACCTAGCAGTACTAAGAACTGGGTAGCCATCAGTACCTAGTCGGGGTACCCAGTAGTACCTAAACTGGGTACACATACTTGGTACCTCCCAGTGATACCCAGCAGTATCGACTATAACCAGTCGGGGTACCCAGCAGTACCTAAACTGGGTACCTCTAGGTACCTAGTGATACACAGCAGTACCGACTATACCTAGTCAGTGTACCCAGTAGTACTCAGAACTGGGTAGCCACCAGTACCCAGTCGGGGTACCCAGCAATACCTAAACTGGGTACACATACTCGGTACCTCTAGGTACCTAGTGATACACAGCAGTACCGACTATACCTAGTCAGTGTACCCAGTAGTACTCAGAACTGGGTAGCCACCAGTACCCAGTCGGGGTACCCAGCAATACCTAAACTGGGTACACATACTCGGTACCTCTAGGTACCCAGTGATACACAACAGTACCGACTATACCCAAGTAGGTGTACCTAGCAGAACTCAAAACTGGGTAGCCACCAGTACCCAGTCGGGGTACCAGCAGTACCTAAACTGGGTACTCATGCTCGGTACCTCTAGGTACCAAGTGATACCCAGCAGTACCGACTATAACCAGTCGGGGTACCCAGTAGTACCTAAACTGGGTACCTCTAGGTATCCAGTGATACACAGTAGTACCGACTATACCCAAGTCGGTGTACCTAGTAATACTCAGAACTAGGTAGCCACCAGTACCATGACGGGGTACCCAGCAGTACCCACATGATACACCCAGCATTAGCCAGACGGTGTACCAAGCGGTACCCAGTGATACCCAGCATGAAAATACCAAAAACAACCCTAACCCTTGATATTGTCCTCTAAGAAAATATAAGAAACCCAAACCCTAAATGTTCCATATAACAAAAACCCTAATAGAAGGGGATACCGCTGGGTACCCAGACGAGATACCGTTGGGTACCCAGACGGGGTACTCAGCGGTACCCCCTAGTACCCAGCAGTATGGAGAAACTCAGTGGTACCAAGTGGGGGTACCCAGTAATACATACAAACAAAAAACTACTATAGAATTTACAACTGAATAAAGTTATCCTATTATGAAAAAACATACCTTAGCCATTCCTCCTGTTCCTGCAACGAAAGAAATGGAGTAAACTGGCAGGCTCGTCGAAGATGAAGATCGCCGGCAGCAACTCTTCTTTCTTTTTTATAAATGTGGAGTAAACGGACAGGCTTGTTTGATTGTGCATTGTGAACCGAAACGCTTTGGGTGATTTCAAAAAGCAGAACTGAAACGCTTCGAATGGGGTGGGTCGGGCCGTCCGGGATGCGTTGTAATGGTGGAAAATGTGGTTAATAAATGGTGGGGTCAGGGTAATCTAGGTGGCACGAATTTACTGGACTACGGATGTAGAGCTATGTATGGAGTCCGCACAAAATAAAAGTTCTTCTGTTTATATGTCCAATTGTAAGGAAGTTTGTTCCAGGTGATAGGATCATCCTGTCCATGTTAGTAAGGCCTCATCGAAATAGGATATTCTGCACTTTTCTTTGAGTGTCATGAATTTTAATATTAGAAGTTAATTTAGGCTAATATAATGATGTTAGGTTTTGTAGAGGCTTCCATCAAGTCCAAGTTTTAACTTTAGAATGTAAAAAATGCAATGCAGTGGTAAGAGGTGCCCACCCTCAAAATTAAAGTTTTATTACTAAATTAAGCCGGTTAGGTAATTTTGTCCCACCCCATCGAGTTTGCCCATATTACAAAAAGAGAAAAAGAAAAAGAAAATAGGTCACAGTCCTAGGTTCTCAGAACCTTAGCCGGCCCCACGTCCTGTCTCCTCTCTCCCTCGTATCACCAGCCGACAATGCCATTCTTAGACTTTGTATACGTAAGTGAGGATGACTTAATATTTTTCTTTGATTGCTTCTAACATTTACTATATTCTCTTCACATTTGTAGACTTAATTGTACTATATTCATGCTTTCATTACAAAATGATTTATTGATGTTGTTAATGGTGATCATTTATCACCATATGAAAAAAGTATGCAATTGATCAATTTCATCAGTAATTTTTATTATTTTTTTGTTTGTTTTCATATTCTACACATTCTGAGTATCTTTTCACATAAGAGGGTTTTGCTTAGTTTTTGCAAATTTGAAAGAGTAAAATGAGTGCAAGCTGTGACTTTAAGAATATCATATATTCAAAAAATTAATCGTCAATTTGTAATTCTTAAGATAGAGATTATATATTTAAATTTAATTTATGATCTTCATTAATGTCCATATTTATTTATTTTGATATAGAATTTAATTTTTCATTAGAATTGCATGCTATTGAATTTGAATTTGTCTGTGAACTAGGGTTGAATAAAAAAGAGTTCAAGGTGAGCAATTGCCCGCTAAGAAATGTTTTTCTTAGAAAATAAACATTTTAATTATTTTGCCCACATTCAAAAAATGCAGTTGCTCAAATACTAAAAAAAGAAAAAAAAAATTTCATACATAAGATTATACATTCCACAATCTTATTTTATCCACACTCAAAAAAGATGTTAGCTCCATCAAATTGTGAACCCCTCCTTCTAGTTCGTTATACAGTCTAATTTTCACAACATTGCAAACATCCGAGAAAATCACATGATTCTTATGTGTGTGTGTGTGTGTGTATATATATATTCCAATCAAATTAAAATATTATTTTAAAATATAAATTTTATTTGAAATTAATATTATTGATATTTTAATTGTTATTTAATATTTTTATATATCGAGTAAATAAATCACAAAATTTTGTGTTTGAAATTTAAATGAATAAGAATTATGCGATATATAAGGATATCCCTTAGCATTCATTACAAATATCTTGGTCATATTTGGAACAAGTACACAATTAAGGTATATAATGTGCTAAACATAATTCTGAAGTATCTCTCCAAAAATTCACACAACTTTTAATTTGTTACAAAGAAAAAAAATTATATTGGCTTAGAATATCTTGGAGTAATTTGATCAAAATTTTATTTTTTTTCTTAAGTTATAAAATTCTTTTATGAACTTGCAATTTGCATAAAATATATATTTTTAACTAATTTAATTTATCGAACATTAATACTAGCAAATATTAAACCAATTACTACAACAAAAGATAAATAATGCATTATAGATTAATTTACAAACTATTTTTAATATGAGAAATTTGATAAATCAATTAGTTTCAACAAAATAATCAACGTAACAACTTTTATGTAGTTAAGAAAATTTGCTAAAATTAGAGAGAGAAATATGATAATTTAACAAGAGATCAAAGATTTATGAAGAAGGGGATCATGAGAGAAGTGCAATGACAACTTGAAACATGAAATCAATTGACAAGTTCTCTATAAATAATCAAAGGAAAAGATGATGACTAAGATAGTAACAAATCTCAAAGAGAATTTTGTCGAAGGGCATAACCTTAGTGCCCCCATTATAGCTTTTCCTTCATAATTGCATTTCTCTTGAAGTAATTTTATGAAGAAAATGATTTTAAAAAAAAAAGA
Source organism: Dendrobium chrysotoxum (assembly GCA_019925795.1). Classification (NCBI taxonomy): domain Eukaryota; kingdom Viridiplantae; phylum Streptophyta; class Magnoliopsida; order Asparagales; family Orchidaceae; genus Dendrobium; species Dendrobium chrysotoxum. Next base: position 29,813,315 of record CM034314.1, read on the forward strand.
AGCAAAATTTATAGATACATACAAAAACCCTACTTCTTTTTAATAGAACTACCACTTAAAACTATTTTTTGTTGAAATCATCAAATTGATAAAAATAAATATTCATTTAGTTCCTAAATTAACTATTATTTAATGGTTGTACACATAAGATGAATATATTAGTAATTCCTCATGTCATTATCCTAACCACCATGATAATTTCTAACTTTCTTATTCACCCATTTTCTTCTTAATCCATTCCTTATCAAAGATTATAAATTTTTTCTGAATAAAAAAAGCAGTTGCTTGATTTTTAAAATTTTCACAGCGGCGTACACACACACATGAAATGATGATATAATGGCAAATGTTATTACAGCTATCATTTAGCTGATGCAAATGCAAAATTTTGTTCTTAAGCTTCCACACATTACTCGGTTATCTAATAAAGTTTAATTTGTCTATGACGTAAATCCTATTTAAAATGAAAGTGTATTTTATCGAATTCAGTAATAAAGTGATGAATAGAGTATTGATCCCACGTGAAACAAACTAGAACTAACATACATTCAATTTAATATTAGCTTACTAGAATACAAGGTTTATCTTGTGAACTAATAAAAAAAGGTGTTGCCAATTTAAAAGTAAAAGCTTCAAATTGCAAGAATAAAAGTTTCCTAATTTTTATAAAGTTTTGAACCTATGAATCCTTAGAAGGAACATGATTGAATTAGAGAGGTTTAATTCTTATAATTGCTGTGGATTATAGTAATTGTGTTCCTCGACTTTGTCAAGCTCACCCAAATATAAGCTATGATCCTCACTAATTCAAGTTAAACTATCTCCTTAAGACCTCATAATCCTAACCACCGCATGTCTATGCATGGCAGTATTACATTCTAAGTTCACTAATGGTTCTACTAGTCCATCTTACGAGGCTCAAGATCATACTATATTTTGAATATGTAAGGCCTATATATAAATCAACGTAAGTTTAAAGAAAATAAAAATAATGTGGATATAATAAACATTAAACCCTACTCTAAGAAATGCAAGCCTTTTAATTCATCACAGATTCAGAATTGTTGATTAGCTACACACGGAGGCCTTGTATCAAATAACAAACAAAATAATCACAACAAACATTGTATTATCACAACTGGTTCACAAGTACAAATACAAGATACATATTAAAACACTAGTTCATAAGAACAACACAAGATACAGCTTTAAACACGAAAAAGAAAAGTTTAGAAATGACCTAAAAGCAATTTAATGATCCTCACTCACTCTTTCGCCTTGCTCCTCTCCAATTCAGGACTGATATAATAAACACAAGCTATACACACTCAAATACACTCACACACACCCAACATGACACTAGAAAATGACTCCAAGTGGCCTACCTCTTTTCATAAGGAATAAGAGAAGATTTATAGATTTTCATTTTTTCTGAACCAGCACTACAACATTGGATTAGTGACATTATGGTGCTACTAAACTGGCACATCAGCTCATTAATAGTCACTTCAATTCATCAGCCCAACCATCCTCGTTTACAGTGCTGACAAGGTAGCTCCTCAATGCTAATCTATTTAGCAGGTTTTTGGTAAGCTGTCCATAATGACACTGAGGGTGTGGTGTTGCAATACTGAAGTAAGTTTTGGTGCTGCAACACTAATTTGCAGGCGTTGTAGCACTGCTTTACTAAGAATACAATACTTCTTTGCTGGTGCTGCAACACTGTTTCAGTTTTATAATTTTTAGAAATTCTTGTATAATATACAAGGATTATAAGCACAAAATAATATAATCATAAGAAAATAGCATAATAATTTTTATCTTATTAAATTCCCCCAAACTTTAAAGTCTTACTTATCATCAAGTATATTACACTTGCATAAAAAGTAAATTTTATCTTTTGCCTTGAGTATGATTTTAGAAAAAAATATAATTAATAATCGAAGTATTTACACACTACATAAGTTGGAAGATTTTTCAATAAATAATTTGTAGTATTCTAATATCTCATTTTAAATTAATATTCCTTCTAAAATAAACTCTTGTGTGAATAATTTTGACCAACTTACTTACTTAAGTTAATTAAATTTTTAGTAATTAATGAAATTATTCAATTAGTTAATCCTGAAAAGATCCTATTGGCTTTCATTAAGTATTAGGATTCCAATAATTCTATTTAGAAGTATAAAAGTAGGATTGGACATTGCAGCTAACAATCTCTAGTATTTAGATATTTAGCTATTTTAATTTTTCTTTTTTCTCTTTTTAGTGAATTGGCAACATACCTTATAAAGAATTTGAATGCCTATATATTTCCTCCACCAACTATTTTTAAGCATGGCAAGACATTACAGGCACCAATTTTGATATTCAGTACTTTATCCTTTATATATATGTGTATATATATATATATATATAATTATTATTATTATTTTTTGCTAAAATACCTTATTTTTTTGTTGAATACCTTTCTTTTCCCACTACATATTGTATAAATCTAAATTTTGTTAAAGGTCTCATAATTTTCTAATTACTTGCCTTTAGGTGATTTAGGATTAATCTAATTTAGGAATAATTTAATGACTTAATTGAAATTAATCCCAAAAATAAAAATTCCTTTTATAAGTAGTCAAGTGCTTAAGTGGATTAGGAATTAATTGTCTAGAATTACTAACTTTTTTTAAATGAAAAAATTAGTTTTTATTTTGTAACTATTTTATTACGAAATTTTGCAAGTTATGGATTGTCAAATACTTAATGATCTTAATGTTTCATTTTAAAAAATTTATAACTCATACAAAATGTGTAACAGTGAGACAAATATAACTGAAAATTTGGAGAAATTTCATTTCATTAATTTTTCTTAAAATACACAAACTTAAATAAAACGTGCATAAAGTTTTTACACTAATAAAAGAAAGCTAAAATAAATAAAAAATAAGTTTAACGAAAACAAAACATATACATCAATAACTACTACAAATAAAAAGAATAAAAACTAAAAAAAACTAACATAATTTTCTTTTTAAACTAAAAATAAACAAGTGCAAAAATAAAAATAACATAATAGTAGGGCTCTCCCTACTTATTAGCATCATCATACTCATCTCCTTCTTCTTCTTCTTCCTCTTCTGGTGCTGCTGTCGAGGGTACTACTCCTAGATATATTGCAAAGGGGGTTTGGCTAGGAAAGAAGTTCCACTGGCCATGGAAGTCATCTCTTAGCTCTTAAACATATTGATTAGAGCTACATTGTAATCAGCCTAATATTGATATTATTTTTTGTGTTGAAGCATCATGTGGTCATAGTGGCTATACATCCCCTGCTCTAACCCGAGGGTTGATCAACTAATCTCCTAACATTCTGGGATCTCAACCCCATTATTGTGTGGATTGGTTTGAATGGTTGAATCCCTCACCATACTATGACATAGTGATTTTGAAGGATAGGATCTTGGATTGGGTTAAGGAAAAAGAAGGCATGACTTTCCCTTCCCCTAGGTTCCCTACTACCGTAGTTGACTTACAAAGGTCATTAATTAAATGGAGATGCCCTGCTCCCACATGAGTTGACCCCTTAAGCATGCTATGGATAGATTGAAAAATAATTTTCTCAATGTCCATAGTAAAATCCTTTTCAATATAGTAATTTAAAATTGTCCTCTCTTTAGTTATTTTACTAATATTTTTCTTAGACATAGGTCTAACAGAGATAAAGTAATGCCACGCTTTGGACTTCTAGGTTAGGGCAAAAGCAAGAATGTTAATTATTTTGTCTTCTCTCCTTTTTCACTATAGATTTAAATCCCTCTAGATTAGGTATCTAATAATCTCCCTAGGTTAATGGTAGTGGTGTAGAAATTCAAGTTTATGTTGGAAACGGGATTGAAAGGAACCCAAAAAAAACACATTTAGTTGCAAAGAATTCTTGAAGGATCAAGTTGTTGGTAGTGTGAGGCTACAATACTAGGTAGTCTGAATTGTGGTTAGTGATTTGGCCCTGAAAAATACCCCTAGGGTGATCAAAACCTCTCTTTGGAGTAATAAATTTCCCTACTAAGTTGTTATACTGCTCATCAGGGGTAACATTCACGAACCTATAGAGTCATGGGAAGATGAGCTTTCCCTCTTCCTACAAAGGTCAATTTAATTGGCCATTTCTAACTTAAGGAAAATAGACAGGGAACCTAAGACTCAAAAGCTCTAAGACTAGAAAACATAAAAATATGGGAATATAGATATGAAATAATTATTAAGCCCAAGCTATATTTATAAACTGAGCAACACTTTGATGTTGTCTTGAGTAGCTATCACTATTGTGTTAAGTCAACTCTTATTATATGAGTATTAACATTGTGGCACTGTGATTGGTAGCACTATGGTGATACCCTTAGAAATTGGAATCATAAGATTTTTGACTATGAGATTGCCACGATGCTCGACATGTGGAAATATTATGGCACTCGAAGCAACCGTCATTATGGTGCTTCAACTACCCTATTAAAATTTTGACTAAGCATTATGAAATTACATGAGTTGTATTGCGATGCTCAGTCAAGTAAAATGACTGCAGAGCTCAATGTCGTGGCGTTGAAGATGTACCACTATGGTGCTCTAAAGGGAAAATTGGTGATGTGGTGCTAGATTACAGTGCTTCAATGTGATCAACCAAATTAAAATTTTAATAATTGCTATAACATTAAGAGTCTTCAAGGAGTAGTGCTATGATGCTTCAAGGAATAGCACTGTGTCACTAGGCTAAATTTTCCAAAATTAATGCCTATACTCTAGATGATCTACATCATGCACTTAATGTGTCTTAAGTTATGAGTTTGGTCTTATTGAAGACTATAAAGTCAGAACTAATTTAGAGGAAACCTAATTATCCCTATGATTTATTTATAATTGTGTGTTTATTGATCTTTATTAAGTTTAAAAGATTCAGTATGGTGTTTCACTACCCTATTAAAATTTTGACTAAGCATTATCGAATTGCATGAGTTGTACTACGATGCTCGGTCAAGTAAAATAACTGGAAAGCTCAATGTCGTGGCACTAAAGATGTAGCACTGTGGTGCTCTAAAGGGAAAATTGCTGATGCGGTGCTGGATTACGGTGCTTCCATGTTATCAGCCAAATTAAAATTTTGATAATTGCTATAACATTAAGAGTCTTCAAGGAGTAATGATACAATGCTTCAAGGAATAGCACTGTGTCGCTAGGCTAAATTTTCCAAAATTAATACCTATACTCTAGATGATCTACATCATGCACATAAGGATAAATATAATCCCATAATAAGCCACTGAATCTTTTAAACTTAATAAAGACCAAGAAACAAACAATTATAAAATAAATCATAGGGGTAATTGGGTTGCCTCAAAATTAGTTCTAACTTTATAGTCTTCAATAAGACCAAACTCATAACTTAAGACACATGGATAAATTGGGTTGCCTCCCAAACAAAGCTAAGTATATTGCCTTCAGCCAAACTATTCTAACATCCTATTCAAGATAAGCCAGCTTAATAGAGCTCCTAAAGTAATTAACATCTTCTTTAAGAAATAGTGTTGATCTTCGTATGTTGACCTTAAAAATTAGAGTAGTTTTAGGATCATGAATAACAACATCTCCTTAAGGATAAACGTTACCTACATTGAATGGTTTGGACCTTCTAGACTTCAATTTTCCTAAAAGCAATTTCAATCTTGAGTTATAGAGAAGAACTTCTTATCCATATTCAAATTCCTTCCTAATAAGCTTACGATCATGCTGCTTAATATGTTCCTTATACATTTTTGTATTTTCATAAGCCCCATGTCTAAATTAAGCCAACTTATTCAACTATATCATTCTTTTCTCTTTAGCATCCTTCAGATTATAATTCAATTCTTTTACTACCTAGAATACTTTATGCTCAAGTTCTAGTGGTATTATAATAGGAGTTTACAAAGATTAAGTTATAGTGTAACATTTCAATAGGTGTCTTAAATGCAAGTCCTATAAGCCCAAATTGCATTATCTAACATTAAAGCCCAATCTTTTCTATTAGGGCTTACAAATTTTTTCAAAATTCTTGTAATCTCCATATTATTTATTTTAGCTTGACCATTTATTTGGGGATCATAACTAGTTACTACTCTATGTTTAATATTATATTTATAATCAAAGCCTCCACTCTTTTATTAAAAAAATTGGCTTCACCAATCAATAGTAAACACTCTAGGTACTCCAAATCTAGAAAAAAAAATATTTTTTAAAATTTAATAACCACCTGAGCATATGTTTTAGGGGTTTCTACTCCTTCGATCCATTTAGAGACACAATCAACTACTAGCAAAATATATTGATTTATAAATGATTGCATAAAAGGTCCTACAAAATTGAGTCCCCAATCATAAAAAATCTTAACTTCTAACATAATGCTATGAGGAATTTTATTTCATTTAGTAATCTTACCTACCCTCTGACACTAATCACATTGTCTTACAAAATCATTTTTATCCTTAAGTAGGGTATGCCAATAAAATCTAGATTATATGATCTTAGAAGCAGTTCTAAAACCTCTAAAATGACCTCTTTACATAGGATCATGACACTACATAATTATTAATTAAATTTATTTCTCAGGGACACATCACCTACTAATGTGGTCTTTACACTTCCTAAATAAGAGTGACTCATCCAAAAAATAGAACTTAGCATCATGCAGAAATTTAAGCCTTTATAAGATATGTCAACAGGGATAACAACACTAATAATGTAATTCACCAAATAAGTAAACCAAGGCATACTAGACAAATACAAAGCAAATAAATGCTCTCTAGAAAAATCCCTTTAATTTCACACTCATCACATACAGGTTTTTCTAACACTATTATAGATAAGTGAGCAACCACTTGGTTCTCCATTCCCTTCTTATCCACTACTTCAAATTCTTTTAACAAAAGAATTCACCTTACCAATTTAGGCTTGGTATCTTTCTTTGTCATAAGAAATTTAATAGTAAAATGATCAATATAAGCTAGAACACATGTGCAAACAAAATAAGATCTGAATTTATCAAAGGTAAAATCTATGGCTAATAATTCTTTTCAGTGGCTGTGTAGTTTAATTGAATTGAGTTCAAGGTTCTACTCATATAGTAAATAACATGAAATTTTCTATCTTTTATTTTCCCTAACATAGCTCCTACAATATAATTACTATCATCACACATATTTTTTAAATGTAATGTCCAATTAGGTTTAACAATGATAGGTGTAGTGATTGAGTGTTATTTTAAAATATTAAAAACTTTTGGCATTCTTAATCAAAATCAAAGGGACATCTTTTTTATGTAAATGATATAAAGTTTTTGAAATTTCAAAAAAAAATCCAAATGAATTATCTATAAATCCAACATGGCTTACAAAAATTTTTATTCCTCTTAAAAAGTTGGTTGTAGAAGGTTTTCAATAACATGCACTTTCACCCTATCAACTTCTAAACCTTTTTCAAAAATTTTATGGCCCAAGATAAAGCCTTATGATAACATAAATTAATATTTCTCCCATTTTAACACCAAAATTGTTTCAACACATATTTTTAAAAACAAATTTAATTGTTTTAAAATGAATATAAAGTGATACCAAAAATAGAGAAATTATTCATGAATAGCTCAATACCCTGCTCAATTAAATTAAAAATATTGACATCATACATCTCTAAAAAGTAGCAAAGGACTTACACAAACCAAAAGGCATCCTCCTAAAGGAAAAAGTCCCATAATGACTGGTAAATGTTTTCTTATCTTTATCTTCTCGAGCTATATGAATCTGGTGATATCCTTAGTAATTATCTAGGAAGTAATAAAAGGAAGTCCTACTAACCTATGTAATATCTTGTCAACAAAAGGCATGGAAAATGATCCTTTCTAGTTACTTTATTCAACTTCCTATAGTCCATAAAAATTCACTAACTAGTAACTATTCTAGTAGGTATTAATTTAATTTTTATTGACTATCACAACTAATCCTCCCTTCTTAGGAATACAATGAATCATACTAACCCATGCACTATCGAATCTAGGATAAATAATACTTGTATCTAACCACTTTAGTATCTCCTTTTTCATAACCTTTTTCATAATAAGATTCAATTAACTTTGGGGATCAATTTTTGGGTAGGAATTTTCCTCGATCAAAATCTTGTGCATACATAAGCATAGATGTATTTTTTTAATATTAGCTAGGGTATAGCCAAAAGCTTTCTTATACTCACTATGAACCCTAATCAGCTTACTAATGGATAGCATGGGCTTTCGGGCACATGAATAGCTGACTACATGTATGAAATAAAATATGTTTATAGGTTAGTTAATGCTTAATTTTTCTTTGATATTAAAATTGACCACTATATACGTAAGTATACGTGTTGATCAAGTAATAGAGTGAATGAGTGAGTGTCGATCCCACGAGGAAGTGTTATGCTAAATTATAATCAACTAGTACTTTTTCTTACAGATGCATAATTTATCCTAATAAATAAGAATAAAGTGTTTTAAGCTTCTGCCATTTACAAACAATGCAAATAGATGATGTGATACCAATATATTAAATATTTTTTTGACTAATACATATAAAGAACAATTTTTCCTATTGAACCTCTTAACTATTGATGTGAATCAGAGCATATCAATACTTTGATCTCCGTCAAGCTCATATGGGTGAAAAGAAAGATTCAAGACCTTCCTATAATTGTAAGTTCTCCATATAACCTAAAAGGTCAAACATCCTATATCTAGGTATGCCAATATTTCATTCCAATATTTGTATTTGTTTCAATATTCCTCCATTGTGGTAATATATCACACTAAATATTAACTACATAAAAATATCATTAGTTCAAAACTCATAAATTAGCCAGACATAGGTAAATTTGAAAGCAAACTCATTTTCATTTCACTCATAGAAGAAAAGATAAAGGAGAATTAATACAAAAAAAACTTCACAAGGATAATACAATTGGCTTCTCCATACTCCTTCAGCCTCTAATGGTAGGATTGTTAAAATAAGACAGGCTAAGATCTCTAATGAAAGTATATCTTATACTTTCTTTGTCCCCCTTAGACTTTACTCTAAGGGGCACTAAAGAACTACATTGAATTCTACAGGACTATACTAAAAATGATAGAACTCTTAAACAAAATAACTAAAAAAATGATTTATGATAAGTCTATGAATGGACACATGCACTGTGGCACACAAAATAGTGGTGCTATGATGCATCAAATGAACTGCATTACTAACCCAATGAATCTATTGGCTGAACTACAAATTTTGTTAGTTGATTCAGTATGGCTCAATATTTCATCTGCTGCTTCATTGTGGTGCTGAAAAAGTTGAGTGCTACGATCCTTGAATGTTTAATATGGTGTTTTGGCATTGTGATGATCAGTGCATTAGCTTTCAAATTCCCAAGACTCAGAAGTTGCAGCACTGAATTCTAATACTATGGTTCTATATAGCATTGCAACATTATCCTTGACTATATCAAGGTGTTGAATTATTTGACATTTTTCTTGGGGCTCTGATGTTGTGATTCCTTAATTTGGCACTGAGCATTGCATACATTATGGCATTGGTAGTTAGAGTTCTACGGCCCTGGTTTAGCACTTGTGAATTTTTCTCCTTTTTCTAAGCATTTTCTACATATTGTTAACTAAAACACTACATTTTCACTAAATTTAAAGGTAAGAAACATCATAAAATTTACACTTAATAAATTTCCCTCAATTTAAGCTATTGCTTGTCTTTAAGCAATAGTGTGATCACCTATTTATTAGGTTAATAACCAAAATAAAAATTGGCAATTAAAAAATATTAAAATGTAAGATAATACATCATAGTTTAGAAGCAATTTAGAATGATCAAAGTTATAGTACTAATTTAAAAAATCATAAATAGTTACCCTAAGTAATTATCCTTATTATTGCTTTAATTGAGCCTATTCACTATGAGTGTATGTGCAGGTTTTAACTTTGGATTATAGAAATAAATAATATATCATTTAGAGATTAATTGTACTTATAATTAAATTAGAGTTTAGTAGTGCACCATACTATTTATTAATTCTCTTATCTTCTCTTATTTAATTTAGGTCTTAGGATGTTTTTTTAGATTTTAGTTTCAACTGATACAAATTTTGATTGTGCTCATCTTTTTATTTTTCAAATTTCTCTTTTGATTTTTCATGTTTTTTACCCTTTTTTCCTTGGAGAACATATTAATCATTTTGAATATCAGTTAGCTTGTCATCCCTCCAGCAATCCTAAATAAATGTTATGTAAGGAGTTAAAAAGATTGCTAATTCCATAATTAGGGTTAAAGTAATTTAATCTACACACTTCTTTTCTCTAAACTCTACTTATTGATTATTTAATTCAGTAGTCAATGCAAGAGTGTATTGCTTATAATTTCGAACAAAGTCAATGACTTAGATAATCTTCTTTAGTTAATTATTATTCTTTTCAAATTATGAATTACTGTGCTTTGTTCTTTCAAATTATCATCTATGGTTTTATTATTATCTTAATTTTTCATAATTTTTAATTATAATTTTTATTTTGGCTAAATAAACAATCAAAGTGCAAGCGCTATATAAAGGATAATTTTCAATAGTTAAGCATAAATAAGAAATAATTCTAAATGTAAATAATAAAGTAAAATAATGTAAATATAAGTAAACAAACATAACTAAACATAAAAAAGATAACTTGCCTTTTCATTGAATGATAAAAAGCTAAAGGGCAACATAATTAAAGCTAAAAGATAAATTAAGACAACTAGTTCATGCAACATTATTCTCCTAATCCTTCTCCACACAAGACCTATAGTCTCTATTCTTATCAGAATAATAAATGGATCTCAAAGCCACAACACCAAATCTCAATCACAACATCATGATCACAACATCACGATCAAAACATCATAAGGATCCCTGCAAGTAAAAAAATTGAAAAAGAAATAAAAGAAAAAATAAGATACACATAAAAGTAAAAACCATCCACTCTCTTTCTATTGTCTCCCTCAAGCCTGCCAAGAATAACCATACCAAGTAAATAAAAGAAAAATTACTCCCATCACTTTGAATCATGATTTGCTTCCTCATCGTCATTATTAATACTAGGCTGAGTAGACATGCACTAAACAAAAGGCTCATACTTAAGAGCTGCAGGGGACTAAAGTTGGTCTAGATTTTCAACAATGGGACTCCTTCTGAACATCCCCACTAATACCTCATTCAAATCAGAGGTATAGTTGTAATATCTCTCTTATTGTGACTTGAGCTCACGAGTTTATTTTTTTGATGATAACAAATATTATGACTCACATCTTTATGTCTCCTAGTACTTTCATTCTATACTTGTTTGTGTTTATACTAACATTTTAGGAACACCATGCACCATCTAATAAAAATTCAAGACTCAAGATTGGGTAGAATAAGTCATGCTATAAAGAGTCTGTAATATTCATTGATGTATTCTTTATTTCTTGAGTCAATTCATATAAGGGTATATGCTAGCTTGGTAACCATGCACACACATACTCAGGGGGAGTAAGATTGAGTCAAAACTAGAAGTTTAAATTTTGAAATAACATTCAAATTTAAAAATCTACTGAAGTGCAAATATCAACATCAGCAAAAGTAGAACAAAGGTAAAATTGGTAAGAATGTTAAGATTTCCTCTGACATTATTTTTTTTAAGTATAGAAAATTTGGATATATGAAAAAATAGTGCCCTAATATAAAAACCTTTCATGCAAAGGAAAATGGTAAAAATAAGCAAATTGTAACAAGGGCAAATGATAAAAAGTAAAAAATCTCCTAGGCAGACCTAGCTTCTGAGTCATCAAACCAGGAGCAAGAAAATGATGTATAAAGTTTTGTTTGTGTTTATTTGATTTTATTGTTAATATGTGCATGCATGCTTTTATTCGTTGTGAATGTGTTTATGTTTTGTTCTTTTCTTTTGTGTTTTCATTTAAAAAAAAGAGATATTTATGTTTTTGATCTATTATTTTATTTTTCATAAATTTTTTGTGTAGTTTCTCTGATCAACACACACATATCACATTTTATTTTGTATACGCTTTAGAAAATCAAATTACCTTTCAATGATCATTTTTTCTAAAATAAAAAATTTACCTCCTATTTTCTTAAAATTTTATGCAAGTAGTGGTTGACTTCTTTAAACTCATGATTTTGTCTCTCTTTCTCTTTTCTTTAATAAGGCTATTTCACTTTTGATTCAAAATCTGCATCAAATTATAAATTAAATTTTGAAATTAAACTTTTTTCATCTCCATAAATTTTTTTCTATCTCATAGAGATCTTTTGCAACTTGCTAAATTCACTTCATAATTTTCTTAATCAAGCTGTTCGATTCTGTTAGTGGATCGGGTTTGCTTTAGTCTTTAAAAATATAGAAATGAAGCATATTTATAAAAATAAAAGAGGCATAAAATAAGCCCAAAGCTGAAAAGATACGTAATGACACCAAAATAAAAAGATGCACAAAGTGTATCAAAAATCAAAAGATGCATAAAGTACACCAAAAACTAATAAAGGGGCACAAAATGAGCCCACAATAAGTTAGCTTACCTTTCTTGTATTTCTTAAATCTTAGAAAAACCCTTATGTCTATTGATACTTTCGATACTTGAGTTTGAAAATTATGATTCTTGATTCACCATTTTGCATTAATCTTCTATTAGATATATTTCATGTATGGAGTTTTGAAAAGATTATTGTTTCCTTCTCTAATTTGTTCTTCGATTTAGATGTTTACTCAAAAAAGAGTTAAGCCTTTAAGGAACCTGAGCTTGGATCAACAAATTTTGAATCTCTAACCTTTCCTGTTTATGCATTTTCAATACATGCCTTACTTAGTTTTTGAATAAAATCAAGAGATAACTTTTTCATTCTAAGAAAATTTCCTAAAATTTTAAACTGATTGATCTTTAGTCAATTTTTTCTATTTTATTTTTTCTATGCTACTCTTCTTTTTGATAATATCAAAGGGGGAGAACATACTATTATATTTGTTTACGTACTATTATATTTATTTACTTTATCTTTCTATTTTCCTTTTTATTAAAAAATAAATAAAAATTAAAAAAAAATTATTTTAGTTTCCTCTGTTTTTATATAAATACTTTAGGAAGGGGGAGATTAGGAGAAAATACTTTTAGTTTATAAATTCACTAGTAATATTTGCCATCATCAAAAAGAGAGAGATTGTTGCAACTCGAGCTCATGAGTTTATATTTTTAGTGATAACAAACATTATGGCTCACTTCTTTATGTCTCCTAGTATTTTCAGTCTATACTTATTTGTGTGTATACTAATATTTCAGGAACACCATGCACCATCTAACAAAGATTCAGGACTCAAGATTGGTAAAATAAGTCTTACTGTAAAGAGTCTATAATATTCATTGATGTATTCTTTATTTCTTGAGTCAATTTCTATAAGGGTGTATGCTATCTTGGTAAACATGCATACACACACTTAGGGGGAGTGAGATTGAGTCAAAATTAAAAGTTTAAATTTTGAACAAATCATACTGGACGATTTATATCGTCCATGATGATTAGTCATGATCATGAAAAAATAACTTCCAATTATAATTTAGGCAAGATTTTAAGATTAAAATTTTGGTCTAATCATTCAAGATGATATACATTGTACTGGACAATCTATGACAATCATGCCTAAATTGATCCTGTGATTAGAGGACTAATTATGGTTAATTTGTTTACTCTGATCATCCAGTATGATTAGTGATGATCGTACTAGACGATCGAGAGGATGCATGGGATGACCCCCAATTGTACAAGATAAAATACTATAATTATTCATCTAATCATCCAGAAAAATCCCCAATATCGTACTGTCGATCAGTACAAATTTGAACTGATCGTTCTAGATTATCTAGAGATCATCCAGGACTATCAGATCAAATTCTGCACATAGTCCTGGATGATCTTGCAATTGTACTGGACAATCGTTGCCGCTAGAATTATGTTTCTAAGGTTTTCCAAATTCTACATATCATCCTGGATGATCCTGCGATCGTCCTGGATGATCTTCACAGCTAAAATTAAATATGTAGGGTTTTTCAAATCCCTATATTTAAGCTTTCTTCAAAGATATTGTAAGTATCTTTGGCATGCATTGAGTCATTTTTCTACTAGAGAAAACTTGAAGAGAGAGCCTTGAAAGGGAGAGAGAAAAGGGCAGAGTTTGAGAGGGAGAAGATCCTTGGAGGGGGTTTCAAGGGAGTGTGGCCTTTCACATGGTTGCTCCGGCAAGCTTCCACATTAGTACCATCGGATTCAAGGTTCATCTTAAGGGAAGTTTTAGGAAGAAGAAGATCTCTTCGGTGTCAAAGGACACGGCTCCTCCGCCGCACCAGGGAAGGTGAAAGTGATTCCAAGTTCTTTGCCTCACCAGGAGGGTGAAAAGAATTTCAGGTCCTCTACCTCACCGGGTTGGTGGAAAGATTTTGTAAGGGCTTCTCCACCTTGCTGTGGGGGAAAAAGGAGCGACACTATAGCTTTAGTGCAATACTTAGAGGGTGCCTCTGGGAGTGGATGTAGGTCAGGTTGATCGAACCACTATAAAATTTGATGTGTTCTTTCTGATTATTTTCCACACTTTATTTTACTGCAATTCATTACATGATTGAAATCTCTGATTAATCTTTTTATTATTGATTTAATTCATTTTTGCTATAAGATATAAAAAGATTTTTCTTTTTGTTAAAGAATTTTTTAAATATTTAATTCACCCCCCTCTTAGTTTGCCTCGGGACTAGTTCTTAAGGGTTTAACCACCCCCATGAACTTTCATCTCTCACATGTTTTCCATATGTGTTTATAAACTCCTACTCTCATCAAAAAATTTAGTCACACCCTCTATCTACTCTCTTAACTTGGCCACCTACTTAACAAAAGATATAGGAGTCCTAAAACTCCTATTACTATTGTTGTTGGGCCTACAGGTCAGCCTTGGCTCACTGGGCCCTTCCTCCTCTATAACTAGTCTTTTAAAGCTATCAATTTTTCTTTTTGTGATGGCTGAAATGGGAAAAATTTATTCTTCACTAGGATCTCCCCTCACACTGGCATTGTTGTAACTTTATTTTCATAATTATACTCTCTTATTATATCTATTTTTGATGATTCCAAAATATTATTATATTAATTGATATTTCTCCTAACATGTATTGGATATATTGCTTTTGTTTTTTTATGTGTATTAATATTTCAGGGAAATCACACTCCAAGCCAATTGAAGACTTCAAGTTAGATTGGATTAGAGTTTAGGGTTTTTAGAGTTTATACTTCTTACACTTTTCTTGAGTCTGAGAGAGTGTGATTATAAATTGGGTAACCATGCAGACACACACTGGGGGAGTAAAATAAAAAATTATTTTTTAGAACAGATCGTACTATATGATTACTAATTGCACTGGACGATTAGGTTGAATGTTCCTCTAGAACAGAGTGCCTAGAAACACGACTCAAAAAAATTTTTTAGTACACTTCGTACTGTACGAAATGATTTCATCCCGGACGCCAATTAGAGTACAAAATTAGGTTCGTCCAATTCTTCCCATATGAATGTACAAAAAATTTGAATTGATCGTACTGTACGATATAGGTTCATACTGATATCGATCAGAGTATGAAATATGGTTCGTACACAATTATACAGATAAAAGTGGTATTTTTTGAACTGATTGTACTGTACGATAATGGTTCGTACAGACCTCGATCAGAGTATGAAAATGGGTTCATCCACGTTCATACAGATGAAAGCCTTATTTTTTGAATTCATCATACTATACGATCAGTATTTATACAGATGCTCATCAGAGTACAAAATGAGGTTCGTACAGCATCGTACAAGAATTTTTGAACTGCTCGAACATACGAAGGTCAATCGTACTATACGATCCAAGTCCGTCAAACTTGAAATTTTTAATTTTTTGATGGTTTTTCTTGTCCTTTGTATATAAGGGTCCTAAAAATTGACTGTCATATGAGTTTTCTACTCTCCTTAAGTGTGGTGAGATCTTTAAGGAAAAAATTGTGAGGAATTCACAAGGTTGCCCAAAGGAGAGGATCTCATTGTTCGTACTTCAAGTCTCTACCATATCTCTTATAAGACTCTTAAGAGAAGATCTTTGAAGGAGAGTCCAGTTCTCTGCCATCACCAACAGGGTAAGAAAGGATGCTTGGTACTTTACTATCACCAAGAAGGTGAGAAAGGACACTGGGTTCTCTGCTTTCACCAGGAGGGTGAAAAAGGACGATGGTTCTCTGCCGCATCGAGGTTTGGTGGAAGAGAGAAAATTTGTAAAGGCTTCTCTGCCTTGCTGTTGGTGTTAAAGGAGAGTCACTTGAGTATAGTGTAATACCGGGAGAAGGAGTCTTTAGGGAGTGGACATAGGTCTTATTGGACCGAACCACTATAAAATCCAGTGTTCTCTATTCTTTTCTTTTTACTGCATTTTTATTTTTTGCATTGCAATTTAGTTTTATGTGGTTGAAAAATATTTTTTTTAGAAAATTCATATCTGTGCTTCAATTATTTAAATCGATTTTCAAAACAACCAAGAAATTTTAAAATAACCAATTCACCCCTCTCTTGGTTAGCATAGTGACAAGTGTTATAGGTCTAATAACTTAATCAGTCTATACAAGTGGTATCAGAGCCATCATTCAAAAATTAAGGTTTAGATAAATTTTTGAAAATGATCATGGCTACATTTAGAAACTGTAACACACCAAAAGGGTATTCGATCACTAGACCCCCATTATTTGATAACATCCCTTTCAATTTTTGGAAAACACGAATGTCTACTTTTCTTTAATCGCTTGATTATCATATGTGGATTTTAGTACATGAACGTTATACTGGTCCCACTAGAATTATTGAAGGAATTAGGGTTGACACACCATTTAATGAATGGACATTAGAAGATAAAGAACTTGCATAGTTAAATGCTAAATATTTAAATAGTTTTTTTTTGCACTTAAATATGAAAACTATATGTGTGTCTCAACTTATAAAAGTGGTAAAGAAATATGGGATAGACTTTGCATCACTTATGAAGGAATGAATGAGGTGAAATAATCTAGATTGAATTTTTTATTACCTGATTATAAACTTTTTTGTATAAAACCTAACGAGTCAATCAGTGACATGTATACTCGCTTTACATAGATAGTCACCTCATTGCAAGCTTTAGGTAGGGAATTAATGATCGCTGAAAAAGTAAATAAAATACTTCATTATTTGCCTACTGCTTATGATGCAAGGATAACTACTATAATCAAATCGAAAGACTTAAATTTCTATTTTATTGACAATCTTCTTGGATCACTAATTGCTTATGATCAATCTGTGACTCAAAGACAGATTGATGCAGGTGACAAGTGAAAGGAGAAAAATATTACTTTGAATGTGGATGACTATGAGAGTAATCAGTCTCAGCTTGAGGATGAAGAGGACATTGCCTTAATGACAAGGCAATTCAGAAGTTTCCTAAGGAGAAAGTAAAGAAGACGTCAGCAACGGAATAAGGGTAAGTTACATTAAAATGCTAAGGCTTCTAGTGAAGTTATTTGCTATGAATGCAGGAAGCCTGGTCACATAAACTCTAATTGCCTGAATCTCAAAGCTACTCCTAGCAAGGAGAAAGTTAAGGAGAAGAATAATGCTAGAAAGGGCAAGAAGAAGCTATAGAAAGCATTCTGGGTTGACTCTGCTTCAGACTCATCAGAAATAGTAGCTGAGGAGGAAGTCACCAACCTATATTTAATGGCAGACAAGTTGGATCAGTCAGATCAAGATTAGGTATTTGACTTAACCTGTGATGAATTGTTTAAAGTTTTTGAGAAAATTCATTCTGCATATAGGAAACTCAAGAAACTATATACTTAGTTGAATCTAGAATTTTTAAATTTACAAAAGGAGTATGAAAACCTTAGGAAAGATCACGCATTGGTTGATAGCAACCATATGACTTTATTAGATGAGTTCAATTATTTGAATAAAAAGCATAAACTTATAAAATCATCACATACTCAACTTGAAAATGATTGTGAAGTGTTTTTGGAAGAAGTGAAATATAGAGAGATTGATTTGAGAATGGAAATATCTATGTTGACAAATAGGAACTCATATCTTGAATTGGAAGTTAAAACTATTAAGGAAAATAGACCTACACCCACACTTGAGCCATTCTATAGGTCTAAGCAAACTAATATGAGTTCAACACCTAGGAAGAGATCTTATAAGTCATTTAGATTAAAAAATTCTTTTCCTAGAGTGAGATGTTTTACATGTGGAATGTTAGGACACATCTCCCACACTTACACAATTTGTAGTAGAACACATTTAGTGTGGAGACCAAAGATGCATAAAACACAACATATCACACATGTATCTGGTTTATTATTACCAAAGGTGAATCCAAACTTGTTTGGGTTCCCAAGTTTAATGTTTGATCATTTTGTAGGAACGCTCTCACACAAGACCTCGTGAGAGCATTTAGTACCTGGATAGCGGATATTGAAAGCATATGACTGGAGATACAAAATAATTCATATCATTGGAAGCCAGGAATGGAGGCAAGGTTACACTGGGAGATAATACCATCAAGAGAGTGGTAGGTACATGTATGATTGGAAACTTGAACTTTTTTTTTTGAAAATGCCTTGTTGGTGGATGGCTTAAAGCATAACCTGTTGAGTATTAGTTAGCTATGTGATAAGGGGTATAGTGTAAAATTTTTTCCCACTAACTATATAGTAAGCCAAAACGGAAATGATATTCTACATGGAGTTAGGGTAAATAATGTGTACATGCTTGATTTGAATTATATTAAGTCTTTAATGCTTTTTATCTCAAAATAATAACTAATGAATCATGGTTATGGCATAGGAGGCTTTGTCATGCAAGTATGAAAAATCTTAGGAAAATTATCTAAAAAGAATTGGTTAGAGGGATACCCAAACTAAACTTTACTAAGGATCACATGTGTGATGCAGGTCAATTAGGAAAATAGGTGAAGTCCTCCTTTCATTACATTATGGATCTTAGAACTAGTAAACCATTGGAAATCATTCATATAGATCTTTTTGGACCGGTTAGCACGGTAAGTTTAGGAGGAAAAAGTTTTGGTTTGTTATTGTGGATGACTATTCGAGATTCACTTGGGTCAAATTCTTATCTCACAAGGGTGAATCATTTGATGAGTTTAGAGTATTTTGTACTTGGATTCAAAAGAAGCTAGGGTGTGAGATTTTAATAATACAAAGTGATCATGGAGGAGAATTTGAAAATGAAAAATTTGAAGATTTTTGTAAAGAGAAAGAATTGATCACAATTTTATAGCACCTAGGACCCCTCAGTATAATGGGATAGTTAGAAGGAATAATAGAACATTAACAGAAGCTGCTAGAGCCATGTTGGTAGAATACTCACTTCCAAAATATTTTTGGGCTAAAGCGGTTAGTACAGTATGTTATGTTCTGAATAGGGTGAACGTTAGATCCAAATTGAACAAAACACCCTATAAACTTCTTAAAGGAAGAACACCTTCTCTCACATTTGCATATTTTTAGATGCAAGATGTTCATTCACAATAATGGAAAAACTCCTTTAGGAAATTTGACCCAAAATTTGATGAAGGAATTTTTCTTGGATATTCTAGTGCTGAAAAATCTTATAGAGTTCTTAACAAAAGAACTTTGGTAGTTGAGGAGACAACACATGTTGTTTTTGATGAATATGGAAATTTGGAAGAGCCAAAATTGGAAGAAGAACCGATTGAAAATATCTCTCATAAAATCAAAAAGATAAATTTGGAGGAAAATAAGGAAAAGAAAACACTTTGCCTATAGATTGGAAATTTTCTAAGAATCACCCTAAGGAATTAATTTTAGGTGAACCTAGTGCGGGTATTAGGGCTAGGCATGAACTTAGCAAAGAGGTAAACTATTCTGCCTTTATATCAATGATTGAACCCACAAATATAAATCAAGCACTTTTGGATGCATTTTTGATTTTGGCCATGCAAGAAGAGTTGAATCAATTTGTGAGAAATGATGTTTAGGAATTGATTGAAAGGCCAAAAGATTAAAGTGTTGTAGGAACTAAGTGGGTATTCAAAAATAAAATGAATCATTCAAAAGTTGTGATAAAAAATAAGGCAAGATTGGTGGATAAGGGGTATAATTAAATAGAAGGGATTGATTTTGAAGAGACTTTTTCCCCTATAGCAAGACTTGAAGCAATTAGTGTTTTGTTAGCCTTTGCCTGTTCTAAATGTTTTAAATTATATTAAATGGATGTTAAGAGTGTCTTTTTGAATGGGATGATATAAGAGGATGTTTATGTTGAGCAACTTCTAGGTTTTAAAAATTTTAAATTCCCTAATCATGTGTTTAAATTAAAAAAGGCATTATATGGACTGAAACAAGCACCTAGGGCTTGGTATGAGAGGTTAAGCACTTTCCTATTAGAGAAATCTTTTGTAAAAGGAAGTGTGGACACAACTCTCTTTTTGAAGAAAATAGGAGATGATATACTCATTATTCAAATATATATTGATGATATCATTTTTGGATCTACAAATAAAAATTTTTGTGATGATTTTTTAAAAATAATGAGTAATGAATTGGAGATGAGTCTAATGGGAGATTTGAGTTATTTTCTTGGTTTTAGCATAAAGCAAAATGAGGAAGGAATTTTTCTTAGTCAATTAAAGTACATTGGGGACATCCTCAAGAAATATGAAATTTATAATGCTAAACCTATTAGTACACTAATGAGTTCTTCAGTGCAGTTAGATAAGGATCAAAATGGTAAATTTATTGATCAGAAGAAATTTAGAATAATAATTGGATCATTGCTTTACCTGACAGCTAGTAGACTAGATATCATGTTTAGTGTTTATTTGTGTGCTAGATTTCAAGTTGATCCAAAGAAATCACATTTGACTGTTGTTAAAAGAATTTTGATATATTTTTTTGGAACTCAAAACTTAGGAATTGGTATCGTAAGCATAGCTCTTCATTTGAAATCATTATATATTCTGATTCAGACTTTGTAGGTTGTAGGGTAGATCAGAAAAGTACATCTAGAATTTATCAATTCATTAAAAATTCTCTAGTATCTTGGTCCAATATGAAGCATAATTTAGTTGCCCTATCTACTGCTGAAGCATAATATATTACCTTAGGTAGTTATGTGGCATAAGTTCTTTGGTTGAAATAACAGTTGATTGATTTAGAATTTTCAATCGGCACAATTCCAATTTTCTGTGATAATACTAGTGCCATTTGCATTTCAAAGAATCCTATTCAACATTCTAGAACCAAGCATATAGACATAAGGCATCACTTCATTAGAGATCATGCAGCCAAATGAGAAATTGAATTGCATCATGTTGCAACTGAAAATCAACTTGCAGATATTTTTACAAAACTACTAGCCTTTGACATTTTTAGCATATTAAGAACTAGGTTAGGTGTGATTGATCTTAATACTTAAATTAAAAATTCTGTAAACTTGATGTTTTGTATATATGTGACTGTTTAATTTATTTCTGTGATTTGTTGTGCATTATTATTTTTATTTTTGTATTATTGTGAAGCATGTCACTTGTTAAGAAATATTTGGCTTTGAGAGGTTTTTCTGCTTATCATGCTTTGTTTTCTAAGTGTTTTGATCGTACTGTATGAAAAGTTTTTTGTCCTGTATAATTTTTTTAGCTTGTACATGACATTTTCTGAGTTAAGGAGATGAAAGAGTGTTTTATATTTTTTATACTGTACGATGACGTCATCATATGAGACAATCAATGTAGTTTCATCTATACATATGGGAACGGGTTTACACTTTTAGTCAGTTATTATTACGGATCGTACATACAAACTGGTCTTTCATCTGTATGATCCTTGTTATCGATTTTGGATAAGGACAAACCCAACCATCAGCTAAATGATCTTTAATTTTTTGATCATTCCGGATGAACACGTAATCATTTATACAATTGTTAGTCAAAAAGGCTGTACGAAAGGATACTTCAGGAAGGGCAGTTTACAAAAAACTATTTCATTTTTGGCCATTTCTGTTCATCTGTATGAACTAAAAATTGTCCTGTATGATTTATTTTTTGTACGTACCATTGTTTTTTTGTACCGTATGATAGGTCATTTTTTCTTTAAATAGAAGGGTCTTTGGAGAAGTTATTCATCACTTTCTCATGCATTTCTAAACCCTCTTGAGATCTAGATCAAGTTATGGCCAGTAGCAGCAAGTGACCTCATTCTAAGGCATCCTCTTCTAGGACTACTAGGGATGAAAATTTTTTGTCAGTCGAGAATGAGGATTCATTTTATAGGTTCATGGATGCCAAGATCACACCCTCTAGTCTCTTAATGCAAGATGACAATCACTTTGCCAACATGTCATTACTAGCATCTACCCAATTCTCTTTCATCCTCACTCTCATCTATGCATACAATAGAGAAACCTTTCACTTTTTCTTATCCAACATGAAATTCAATCAGGATCACTCAAGGATCACATCATATGTGTTCAAGCAAAGAGTAGAAATCACCAAGGAAGACTTAGGTACCTTCCTCCACTTAAGAACCCAAGGGACTAAAGCACATACATTATCTTGTAGGGTGGACTTTTACTAGTTTGATTTCAATAAGGTTCTTAGAGGAGTAGCCCAGGTGATTCATTTGCCTCGTGTTTATACACTGAACCAAAATGCTCAGATCATCCAGCATGTGTTGCAAACTTCGATTATTCCTAAAGCTGGTGATCGTGTTAATATGACTCCTCTTTTATTTGTAGCCACTTATCTCATAATGACAAATCAACCTATAGATGAAGCCCAACTGATTATGGATTATCTATATAATCTTTCTGACATTGGACATCCAAATAACAAAAGAAAGAAAAATATTGCTTTGTGACATCTAGTGGCTTATATCCTTGAAACGAAATACAGTCTAGTACATCCTGATGGCCCCACTAAACTCCCTAACTACTTCACTGATGCCTCTTTTCGAGCACTATTTGGAAGGGAGAGTTCTGAGGGAGATGACTCTGGAAAAAATAAGCCCCTGCTGCAGGACCTGCACCTGGACCTGACCAAAATTTCTATCAAGATATGGTCTGATCGAGGTTTTGATCAACTTGATCAAAGGTTTGATAATGTTGAAGCTCACTTAAAGCAGTAGGATGATAGGTATAATTAAGATAAAGGGTGGATTCGAGATCAATTTGAATCTATGAACACTAATATTGCTACAATCAATAGCTATTTTGCTATGTTCACTGCTCCACCACCTCCTCCAGATGATGGTCCTTCATATTTCTAGCTGTACTTTTGTCTTCCTATTGTTGTTCTTGATAGTTGTTTGTGTTTATTGTAGTTGTGATGTTTTGTTACTGTGGTATTTTGCCTTATGTTGTTCATTGAAATATTATGGTTGGTGTATGTCATATGTTGATCGTGTATCTGGAGTTATATGAGGTTATGAAATGAAAAGCTTTGTGTTTTCGTTAGCATGCATTAAGTTTTATTACTTGAACTGATTATTTTTCTTTAGAAAAACCATTTGTAGTTGATCTATGAATAGGAAATTTTATAAATTCTTATGCTCTATAAATTAATTTTCTCCAAAAATTTAATCTCTCAAAATACTTTTAAATAACATTATGGCTCTATATAGATTAGGAAATCAATTTCAATACTCTTATAAACAAAGATTTCTTAGATAATGTTGTAAAATGGATGTCTTATTTTTATAATTATTTTCTTTTTCAAGTGTGTTATTCTTGTAAATTAATGAAAATTGTGTTAAGATTTTTTGATTTTGGAAAGACTAAAAAAGAAAGTGCCAAAATTGAAAAAATGCACAATATGTGCTAAAAAAAAGATGCGCAATGTTTGCCAAAGTCAAAAGAGGCACAAAATTAGCCCAAAATTGAAAAGATACATAAAGTGTGCCATAAATCCAATTAAAATATTTGCAATGTCACCAATTGATTCAGTCCTTTTCTTTATCATTTTTTCTCTCTCACAAATTCCTATAATCGATAATAATTTTCACTATTGAATAAGAAAATATGTAATCATCATTCCATCGTTTATGCGATAATTATCTTTATTTGATATGTCTAGAATGAAAATTGAATTTGATTACCTTTTTGTATCTTAGTTGTTATATGATTTAAAATTTTTGAGTTTTTCTATTTTGCTCTAGGAAATTAATTGTGTATTTGCAATAAATTTAAAATTTTCTTCTTAATCAACTACTTTATTTTCTCTCTAGAAAGTTTTTCATTTCAAGTTGACCTTCCCTTTTTGTTGTTGTCAAAAGGGGGATTCATAATATATTTTTTGATGTATATATATAATATGTGAATGTGATTCATGGTTTCTTGTGTTATTTGTGTGATTTTGATTTTTATGTTGTGTGCGTCTTTTGTGTTGTGTATGTGTTTTGTTCCAAGCTCTTAATATGAATCCCATGATTGTAAATTTTTATTCATTTAGGGGGGGCTAAGGAGAAAAATTGTTTAGAATATTAACTCAAATAATAATTTTTTTGCCATCATAAAAAAGGGGGAGATTGTTGCAACTTTGTTTTCATACTTATACTCTCTTATTATGTGTGTTTTTGATGATTCCAAAATATTATTGTATTGATTGCTGTTTGTCTTAACATGTATTGGATATATTGCTTTTGTTTTTTTTTGTGTACTAACATTTCAGGGAAATCACACTCCAAGCCAGTTGAAGACTTCAAGTTAGATTGGATTAGAGTTTAGGGTTTTTAGAGTCTATACTTTTAACACTTTTCTTAAGTCTAAGAGAGTGTGATTGTAAATTGGGTAACCATGCGCACACACACTGGGAGAGTAAAATAAAAAATTAATTTTTAGAATAGATCGTATTGTACGATTACTAATCGTACTGGATAATTAGGCTGAATGTTCCTCCAAAAAGGAGTGGCTGGAAACATGACTCAAAAATTTTTTAGTACACTTCATACTGTATGAAATGCTTTCATCCCAAACGCCAATCAGAGTACAAAATCAGGTTCTTCCAGTTTATCCCGTACGAATGCACAAAAAATTTGAACTGATAGTACTGTACGATATGGGTTCATACAGACGCCGATCAAAGTACAAAATATGGTTCGTACACAATCGTATAGACGAAAGTGGTATTTTTTGAACTGATTGTACTATACTATAATGGTTCGTATAGATGCCGATCAGAGTATGAAATCAGGTTCGTCCACATTCGCATAGATGAAAGCCTTATTTTTTGAACTGATCATACTATACAATCAGCATTCGTATAGACACTGATTACAGTATAAATAAGGTTTGTATAGCATCGTACAAGACTTTTTAAACTATTTGTACGTATGAAGGTTGATTGTACTGTATGATCCAAGTTTGTCAAATTTGAAATTTTTAGTTTTTGGATGGTTTTTCTTGCCCTTTGTATATAAGAGTCCTAAAAACTGACTTTCATACGAGTCTTCTACGAATTTCTCCTTGAGAGTTAAAGAAAGAGTGATTTGGGAGAGTGTTTGGGAGTGAGTGTGGTGAGATCTTTAAGGAGAAAATTGTGAGAAATTCATAAGGTTATTCGAAGGAGAGGATCTCATTAATTGTACTTTAAGTCTCTGCCCTATCTCTTTGAAGACTCTTGAGTGAAGATCTTTAAAGGAGAGTCCGATTCTCTGCCATCACCAGGAGGGTGAGAAAAGACACTTGGTACTCTGCCATCACTAGGAGGATGAGAAAGGATGCTGGGTTCACTACCTTCACCAAGAGGGTAAAAAAGGATGACGGTTCTCTATCGCACCGGGGTTTGGTAGAAGAGAGGAAAACTGTAAAGGCTTCTCTGCCTTACTGTGGGTGCTAAAGGAGAGTCACTTGAGTATAGTGCAATACTTGGAGAAGGAGTCTCCAAGGAGTGGACGTAGGTCTTATTGGACCGAACCACTATAAAATCCGGTGTTCTCTATTCTTTTCTTTTTCCTGCATTTTTATTTTTCGCATTGCATTTTAGTTTTCTATGGTTGAAAAATAATTTTTTAAAAAATTCATATCTGTGCTTCAATTATTTAAATCAATTTTCAAGATAACCAAGAAATTTTAAAATAACTAATTCACCCACTATTGGTTAGCATTGGGACAAGTGCCTTAGGTCTAATAACCTAATCAGTCTATACAGGCATTAACACAAAAAGCATAAATTAGAGAAGGATGCCTAAAGACCATAGAAGTAGTGCCCCTTATGATATAATATAAAGAAAGTTAAATATGCTTCCCCACATCTATAGTGTAACTATCATGAATAATCTAATTTAGCCAATCTCGATCTTTGGTCACCTCACTAATTTTTTTGATTGGTAAAAGATTACAAGAAATAAAAAAGTGCCAAGCTTTGGAAAGTTGCATTAAGCAAGAAGCAGGAAAAATAAAAATTTTATCCTCTCTCTTCTTCCACACCGCCCTACTATGAGGCTCACATAGAACTCTTAGCAACTCATCAAGACTTATGGGGGCTAGACTGAAAGGGGTTATTCATCGAATTCAAAATCAGTCAGCTTATAAATATGATTAATTATTATAGGCTCAAATGGTTCCCACTTACCTCTCACATAACATTGTCAACCACATCCTTCCCATTTGCATAAATTCTCTCACCACATTGAGTACAGTATAAAAGGGTTCCATTCATAAAAGCTCCCATCATCAATTCACTATCTACTGCATTACCTTCCCACCTTGGTTCTGAGAGCCTCACTCAGGGATTAACCATTTATTTACAACTAATGCCCATACCTTTGCTTAGCCTTAGTAGAGATGAATCTATTCTTATCATAAGAGGATTAGGCATGCTTCTTGCTATTAAACATTTTTATGGCCATTGCCTAGAACACACAAATAAATAGAGATTAACATTTTTACAACTAATAATTATTTTGATCTGTTGCTGTGGTGCTAGCAATAATGATGTGATGCTCAATACAGTGTCATAATGAAAAAGTTATGAAAGTAAAAAAAATGAGTGTGCTGCCATTAGTATGGTATAAATAATGCACCAAACATTGTAGTGTGTGAAACTATGGTGCTAAGGCACTATGTAAGGAATAAAGATACTATGGCATTTAAAGGAACAACACTGCAACATTGTAATTTGGAAAACTTTCTTGAGACTTCAGCACTATATTGTTATTTTTTATCTAGGATTTACTATAGGTTATTGAGGATTATTCTAATTTCCTCCTTTATTAGATTAACATACATTTCATTAATTTTTACCACCAATATTATTATTAGACCATCTAAAATTATGGTGGTTCCTTTAACCTTGATTGTAAGTATTAGAATATGGAGATTTTATCTCGCAATCAAATTCATATTTTCAACCCCTTGAGCATTACTATCACCAATAGAATTCAAATTAGTCTCTTCCATATATGTAGATGATCCTGATATTGAATTAACTCCATTAGTATCTAAGTTTTTAGAAATTGCAGCTACTTGAGTAGTCAAAAGAGATAAAGCATCAAATTCATAATCATCAGCTACTCTCTTAGGAATCACTCTATCAGAAGGCCACTAGAAATTATTTGTAGCTATTTCCTCAATTAAATCATAAGCTTCCTTAAGTAGCTTAGACATGAAAGATCCTCCAAAAGTTGCATCTATGATTAACTTAAGAGATTCTACCAATCCATTATAAAAAGTCTAAAAAACCAACCTATCAGGTAAATCATGATGAGGGCATTTCCTAAGAATTTCTTTAAATCTCTCTTAACTTTCTTAAATTGATTCTCCATCAAATTGGGCAAAAGTTATTATATCATTCCTATGCTTGGCAGTGTTTGAAGGTGGGAAATCCTTAGCTTAAAATTTATGTACCAACTCATTCCAAGTGGTCATAGAGCCTAGTAAAAAAGAATTCAACCACATCATAGATTTATACCTTAGAGACAATAGAAATAGATGAAGCCTAGTAGCATTTTGACTGACACCATTATACTTAAATATTGCATAAATTTCTAAAAGCTGGCTAAGTGTAGGTTGGGATCCTCAATAGGAGTTTTCCTAAATTATGAATTTTTAACCATATGAATTATGGTGGGTTTCAATTCAAAGTTTTTTGCATGGATAGTAGGCCTACTGAAACTCTAAAAGATTTCCATCTACTATAGGATTTACATACTCTCTATGGGGTCTAGGATGGTCCTAATCTTATTCTGGTTCAAACTTCTCTAAAGCAATTTTTTTTTCATTTTTTAAATTTTTGTAAGGGTCCTTTCTATCTTAGAGTCAAATAAAAAAGACTCCTTATTAGATCTAGTAAGCATGAAATAAGAATGCAAGAAAAAAGAAATAAAAAAAACCAAATAAATAACAAAAATAACCTTTTTTCTCTTTTTAAAATTTTAATAAAAACAACAAAAATAAAGATACAGGATACAAATATATCTAAATATGCAATCAGTTTAATAATATAGTTTAAAATTGAAAAATATAAATTTGCTCCCTTGCAATGGTGCCAAATACTTGATGGATCGCATGGGTTTGTAGGCACCTGAATAGCTACTACATATCTTTGGGTTAGTTAATGCTTAGGATTTCATTGATATTAAAATTTCCCACTAAATACACAAATATACATGTCGATCAAGTAATAAAGTGATTAAGTGAGTGTTGATCCCATGAGAAAGTGCTCTGCTAAATTATAATCAATTAGTATAATTTACTATAGATGCATAGTTTATCCTACTAATTTAGAATGAAGTATTATATGTTTTTGCCACTTCTAGAGAATGTAAATAGATGATTTGATACTAATTTATAAAATATATTTTGTACTAATGCATATAAATAATATTTTCCTAATGAGACTCTTAATTCTTGATGTGGATTAGAGCATATGCATCCGTAAATCTTTGTTGATCTTTTATGGGTGAAGGGAAAGATTCAAGATCCTCCTATAATTTTAATTTCTCCATAGAACCTAGAAGGTTAAAAATTTGATATTTAGGTATGCTAACATTTCATTCTAACACTTCTAATTATTCTAATATTTCTCTATCGAGGTAATATATTATAATAAAGTTAATTATATATATGGCCGTTATATTTATTAAATAAAAAATAGGAGATAATCAAAACATCCATAATTTCATTCAAAGCATGAAAGTTTACATTAGTATTTGTATTGTGTTTACAACCTTAGCCTGAAACTCAGAAATTAGCCAGAAATAGGTAAATTTAAAAGCATACTCATTTTCATTTCACTCATAGAAGAAATGATATAAGAGAATCAATAAGGAAAAACTTCACTGGGATAATACAATTGACTTCTTCATACTCCTTCCTCTTCTAATAGTAGGATTACTTACACAACATAGACTAAGATCTCCAATGAAAGTATCTTATACTTCTTTAGCCTCCCTTAGATTTTACTCTAAGGGAGAACTAAAGAACTACCCTAAATATTACAGGACTCTTTTGAAGATGACAGAACTCAAACTGAAAAATTATTAATAGTAAGAGTAGGAATGGCCTCAAGCACCACAATGCTTAAAATTGTGACACTATTGTGCTATCAAATGAACTAGCGCCTCAACACTATTATGCTTGCTCCATTATGGTGCTGCATTGGCCTGGCTCATTTATTAGTTGACCAAGCATGTCTTTTGGCTCAATTGGTGTGACTTTATCTTTCATCAATTTCTCCACCTTAGTGCTAAAAAAATTAAGCATTGTGGTGCTTGAATGTGTAATCTAGTGCGGCAGTATTATGGTGATTGGCATCCATCATTCAAAATCTTATAACTAAGGTGTTGTGATGCTAATTTCTGATGCTGCGATGCTATGTAGCACTATGGCATTGACTTTGACTCTATTGGGGCACTACATTATTTAATATTTTTTCTCATTACTTCAGTACTATGTTTCCCTGATATGGCTTCAAGGCGTTGCATATACTACATCCTTTTCCTGAGCATTTCCACCACAACATCAACTAAAACACCATATTTTCATTGAATTTAGAGGTAAGAAATAGTATAAAATTTACACTTAACACTTGCCCTCTTAGACTTCTCCTAATTCAGCAGGTATGATAATGGGTGAGAATGACTCTTATCCTAAAAAGACATATTTCAAATTGGAAAGCAAAGCTTTAAGGTCTAACACAGATGCCTCTATAACTGTAGATTTTAAAGATCTTTCTAGGGATGAGGTATCAAGCACTTCAAATGTATCCCCAAAAATTCTAAGGGTATCAGCAATTAAATAAATAGAATTTATACCTTTCTCTCCCTTATCATCATGATATAAAGGAATCTCTAAAGGACTATTTAATAATAAATCCTCCATATTGTCTTGCACAAAATCATCAACTGAGTTTACACTATGGTAATCCTTATT
This sequence comes from Dendrobium chrysotoxum, assembly GCA_019925795.1. NCBI lineage: Eukaryota > Viridiplantae > Streptophyta > Magnoliopsida > Asparagales > Orchidaceae > Dendrobium > Dendrobium chrysotoxum. Next base: position 29,843,880 of record CM034314.1, read on the forward strand.
TTGGTCACTAGGAAATTTCATTGATTTATAAATATTAAAAGTCACTTTCTCATCTTGTGCTCTCATAATTAATTCACCTTTTTGCACATCAATCATGGCTCTACTAGTAGCTATGAATGGTCTACCAAAGATAATAGGTATCTCTCTATCTTCTTCCCTATCTAAGATAATTTAATCTACAGAGAAGACAAAAATATCTACCTTAACAAGCACATCCTCTATTACCTCCTTTAAATAAGTAAATGATCAGTTTGCTAACTAAAGGGTAAAAGTGGTAGGTTGGACTTCTCTTAGATCGAGTCTTTTAAAAATAGGTAATGGCATTAAGTTGATGCTAGCTCCAAAATAACATAGTCGTCTACCACAAAAACTTTCCCATATAGCCATATGAAGGTAAAATAAATAGGGTCCTTAAGCTTTTAAGAAAGTTTCTTTTGTAGAATTTTGCTACACTCCTCAATTAATGCTATGCTCTAAAAATCTCCTTATCTCCTTTTCTTATTGAGGATGTTTTTCATGAACTTAGCATAGGTGGGCATTTATTTTAAGGCTTCAAAAAATGGAATATTAAAAATTAATTTTTTAAAGATTTCAAAAAATCTTGAGAACTTATCAAAATTTTGTTTTAACAATCTTTGGGGAAATGGTGGTGGTGGCCTTTCTACTAACTCTCTTTTAGGTTTTTCTTTTTCTTTATCAAGTTACGGTGGTTCCTTAGACTAGGTTATGTCTAATAGTTTATTTATAGTTAATTCTACCTCATATTGATCTTTATTTTAATTAAATTTTCTAGCTACTTTCCACTCCTTAATTGAATTACTTGGTATTATTATTTACCCTTTTTCTTAGGATTTGTTTTAGTACTACTAAGTAAAGTTCCTTGGGCTCTATTAGTTAAAGAATGAGATGATTGTCTTAATTAATTTTAAATAGTTTTAATGGAAGCAGCTTGACTTTATAATTGAGAACCCATTTGCAAAACCAAATTAAGTCGGGTATTCAAATTAAATTCTGAAGGATAATAAGACATAGGGTTATTAAAATTTTGATGATGTTGGTTCCAGTTACCTACTTAATTTGGTTGGTGAGAGTTTTAGTTAGTGTTAATATATGGATTATTATTCTGACTAAAATTGTACTTTGATTATAAGTGTTAGAGTAAGGATTATTAGATATGTGATTTATTATATTAATCGATTCTACTCCTGAGGTATTAGGATTACTAGAAACTCCACAAGTATTTTCTTCTAAAATTACAGGTGAATTTTGTGGTGAATTAATTTCAAGGTTATCTTATTTTCTAGAAATAATAATTACTTGTGTAGTTAATACCAAATAGGCATCAGTTTTATATATGCAACCCACCATCCTAAGATTGATTCTATTAGTAGGTCATAGGAAGTTATTAGTCGACATCTCCTCAATCAAAGAATATGCCTCATCAAAGGGCTTTGACATTATAGAACTACCAGCAACCACATGTATAATAAATCTAAGGGAATGTATAAAGCTATTTTAAAAAGTTTGAACTATAAACAGGCAGGAAGTACATAATGAGAAAATTTCCTAAGCAATTCCTTAAATCTTTCCATTATAAATAGATTCATCTTCTAAATAGATAAAAGATGTGATGTCATTTCTAAGGTTAGTTGTTTTACAAGATGAGAAGTATTTGGCTAAGAATTTATGAACAAGTTTACTCTATATTGTTATTGATAAAGGGGGCTATGAATTTAGCCTCATTTTAGCTTTTTCCCTAAGAAAAAAATGGAAACAACCTAAGCCTAATAGCATCATCACTAAACCATTATATTTAAATGTTGCACAAATCTCAAAGAAATTGGCTATCTTTAAATTAGGGTCTTCTAAAGGTGTCTTCCAAAACTACGAGTTTTGAGCCATTTAGATTATGGAAGGTTTCAGTTCAAAATTATTGAGTTGAATAGTCAATCTATTTATGATTTATGGAATACCTTCAACCATAGGATTAGCATATTCCATAAGAGATCTAGATTACTCATTTGCATGTAATTGATTAGCCATTTTTAAATCTTTCAAAATTTTAAATTTTCTAATATTTCTTATTATTTTTAAATTTCAATGTCCAACAAAAATTTTATCGATTGCTTAAAACTATGCTTGCAACACTAAGCAACACAATATATAATTTAATGCATTCAACAATATATATATATATATATATATATATATATATATATATATATATATATATATATATATATATATATATATATATATATATATATATCAAAACAAGTAAAATCTATGCAGGTAAAAGTAAAAAAGGAAACTAGAATATTAAACAAGCAATGGAATCAATAATATAAAATGCAAAGCAGGATAGTTATTTCTCTAGTTTTGTTCCCTGGCAATGGTACTTAAAACTTGATAGGGGTGCATAAAAATTAAGGACAAGATGTTTAAAAGAAAGTGCTACTATAACTATTATTTAACTAATGCAAATGCAAAATTTTGTGCTTAAGCTTACACACACAACTCAGTTTTCTAGTAGAAGTTTAATTTGTCTATGGTTTAAATCCTATTTAAAATGCCAACGAGGAGAAAATTAGAACTAACATACATTCAATTTACTACTACTTACTTGATTGTTAGGTTTATCTTGTGAATTAATTAAAAAGGTGTTCGCAATTTAAAAGTAAAAGCCTCAAATGTAAGAACAAATTTTTCTAATTTTTATAAAGTTTTGAACCTATGTATACTTAAAAGGAACATGATTAAATTAGTTTGGGTTAATTATTATGGTTACCATGGATTAGAGCAATTGTGTTCCTCATCTCTGTCAAGCTCGTTGGAACATAAGCTAGGATCCTCACTAACTCTAGTTAAAGTATTTCCATAAGACCCCATAATCCTAACCACCATATGTCTTTGCATCAGATCATAACATTTTAAGTTCTCTAATTTTTCTTCAAGTCCATCTATTGAGGCTTAAGATAACACTTATTTTGAATTTATGTAAGGCTTATACATAAATAAACTTAAGTTCGAAGAAAATAAAAACAACATGGATATAATAAATATTAAACCCTACTCTAAGTAATGCATGTCTTTTAATTTATCATAGTTTTAGAATAGTAGATTAGCTATACATGGGGGATTTGTAATAAGTAACCAAATAAATAATCATAATAAATATTATAGTATTATAATTGGTTCACAAGTACAAATACAAAATATAAATTAAAATAGTGTTTCATATGTTCAACACAAGATATAACCTTAAACACCATAAAGAAAGGTGCATAAATGACCAGAAAGGAATTTAATGATCATCACTCAATCCTTTACCTTGCTCCTCTCTAATATAGGACTCTAATAAAATAAACACAAGCTATACACTCCTTATACACTCTCATATGCACTCACACACTCCCGACATGACACAACAAATGACTTCTCCGAGTGGCCAACCTCTTTTCATAAGGAATAAGGAAACTGTCTATAGTTTTTCATTTTTTCTGAACTTGCACTACAACACTGGCTTGGTTGCATTATGACGCTACTAAATTAACATGTTGATTCACTAATAGTCACTTTGGTTCAATAGTCCAACTGTCCTCTGTTGTGGCACTGGGAAATTTAGCACTATGGTATTTATTGTATAGTGCCTTGGCACTAAGCTTTCCAAAAGATTTTTGATAACATCTCTACTTCAGCACTGAGGGATGCTAAAATAAGTTCTAATGTTGTGGTGGTGCTTTGCTGGCACTACAGTGCTTGTTAAATTTATCTATTTTTCTTAAAAGTTTCTACACAATACACACTAATTACAAGCACAAAATAACATAATCATAGGTAAATAACAAAAAAAGTTTTTTCTTATCACTTTTCATCTAAATTAATCATAACTTAGAAGTTATTTCAATTACATAGAACTGACTATGACATATCTATTAGAGTTCTATGAATAGATGTCGACTTCTATCTATTCATCCATTATATGTATGACTAGAAAATAAGAGTATAATTATTGGAAAAACATTAACGAGCATTTTTTTCTTTATTTTTTTAAGAAATTGGATTGCTTAAAAAAAAATAATTTAGAGCAAAATACTCTTTATAGGGTGTTTGCGCCCTTTAATATTTTTAAATTTCCTATCATTATGATATTGTGTCGTACAAACAAATTCTAATATGTTATTTTTAAAGTAGTGATAATTTACTTGCAACACATATCATGGATGATAGAGTTTGTGGGTTAGTATTATTAAAGGCCACTAAACACACCTTAGTTATTTATGAGTAAGTTAAAGAACTACTTGTAGAGGATTTTAATGTTGGTGTTTTATTTCAGGGCCATTTACCATTATAATTTAATGAGTTTTAGATCAAGTAATTAGCATGATATAAAATTAGTTAAAGTAAATTAATTCAATTAAATTTTATTATATTTTTTATAAACCAACATTTATACTAATGGATTCATATATCATTGGCTGTTCTAATAAATGCCATCAGCCAATAATGGAGTATAAATCACTCATTTTTTGAACCTCATATTAAATCATACAAATCAATGGATAGTGACTCAAGTTAATATTAAAGTGATGCTATTGACAATGTTGATATAAGCATTTTAAAATCAAATTTTAATGAGGGTTTCTAATCATGAGTTAGTATGTCAACTTACTTTAGGAAATGTTGGCATTTTTTACTTATCATAGCAAAAAATGAGTTTATCTAAGTAATTTATACAATAGAAAAGTCAGATGCAATTGACATATATGTTGGTCCATCCTTTGCTCTAAGCAAGATTACAATATAAAAAAAGATTGCTTTCAATGTGCATTTAAATACAAAATATCTAAAAATGATTTTGAACAAGAATATACTAATGATAGAGTGCCTATATAATAATTATTCATTATGTTTATGCAATTAGCAACTTCATACATCTACAAGCTAATGTTTAGGTGGTGTGTAACAATCTAGGGCCTAATTTTGGAAGAATTTTCTATTTATGTATTAATTAATCTACCATAGCCACTAATCTCTTTTAATTAATATAATGATTTGCGAAAACAACTATCAATCATATTCATCAAAATAAATAATTATATGTATTTCTCAAAATTTATTTACAATAGCTAGGAAATCAATCTGTATATTAGCCTATCTTTCTACTCTTGACTATATAAATAAAAAAATTGAAAAATAAAATAAAACTTGAAGATTTGATTGGCTCACTCTGCTAGATTCTGACCCCTTCTTGAAATCATGTAAAAACCATGAAGTGAGGTAACAACTCAATAGGTTACCAGAATATACAACTAAAAGTAATGCAAGGTAGTGGACACATAATACATGTAATCATTCAATCTATATTAGTATGAATATTTAACTTGTAAAAGAAAGTAGTAGTTAAAGTAAACAATGTCCTGACCCATGAGTAATGAATTTAGTATAGCTATAGTGATCAGTGATCAGGTTAACGATTAATAGGTTCTAACATTTTTATACCTATCAGTTACAAAATAATTTCTATGTTTCTTTTGCCTTTATTATATGCATGTTAGACAATATTTATGCAATGCATATATATCATATTCTTATTAGTGCACTATTTTAGGTATCAATCTTATCAATCATATCACCCTCATCTATAGTGTCGTAAAAATATGGATGTCTTATAATTTCAATATTATATACAACACATATCATGCATGTCACATGTTCATATGAATCATATGCCCTTATATTAATCTCATCAGCCATATCACTTGCCAGTATCATTCAAGTCTAGTATCACATAAATGTCATATCATATCATGTCACTTATGCAATGTATCAAGTATGGTAATATTATATGAAAGTATAAATAATATAAGCAAAACTATACATCTAGCTTTATGTAGAATTTTTCTTATATCTAGTCCTTTAGGTCAACCCTATAGGAATCAATCTCAATCATATCACTCCTATTACTAAGGATTAGTTTCATATTATATATTACAAGTTGTCAGTCGGGTGGTTATCATATTAGAAGTCATCACTTCCTACCTATTAGTATATCATATCTTATTAATCAATCTTCTATGCTTCACTTTTCATATCACTTAGGATTTCACCATAAATCTTATTTAAAGGAAATCCCATCAACCACCCTCTTATATAGGATAACATGTCTCCAACCAACATGAATAAGTCAATCATTTTCAGACAGCCATTCTTATTTTTACATATATTTCATATTATATAAAGCATAATAACAATATCATATATATATATAATGCAATTATTAGTTTACTCATCAGTATACATATGATATGCTTATAATATGCCAATAATGCATAAAGTATCAAATGAATAGTAAATGTGTGTATGTCATGTATTTTATGTCTAAATATAATACATTGTTTTCTAATAATTTTATCATTAATATTATACTATCCAGTTTAATTAAAATGATATACAAGAAAATATACCCTATTAAATTTTCATATTAACCAGTCAAAATGCACATAATATTGATATCTATCACATATTAAAAGTTACATAATAGAAAATCAATTGATGAGAGATATTACATTTAAATTAATTTTAGGAGATATAAAATCTAATAAATCAAAATCACTAAATATTGAAATAGATCTTGGGTTACCTACCACAATCAAGATACTTTTTCCAACGAGAGCAATGGAAAAAAATAGCTTGTAATATACTTTCCCTCTCCTCCCTTTCTCTCCTCTTTCTCTCTCAATCAAGCTAAGGTGAAGGGGGAAATGGCTAGGTTGATGACATAAGTGTAATGGATTTAAAAATTTTAATATAAAAAGAACCACTAACATGACTTAGCACTATAACACTCGCTTTCCCTATCCTGCTGTGCTCCAAGTGAATCTTTGAGATTCCCCAAAAATTTTTCTACATGAGCTATGACATCATGAATAAGTTTCCTATACACCATAATGCTCACTTAAAACCTATTTTTTATCCAAAAAACCATAGATCTCAACGTCAAGGCATCGCCTACCCTAGTACCATACCACTTGCATAAAAAAGAATACATATTAAAATTTGGCTATTATATTCTAGCCACCTAAGAAAAATATCATCCTTGATATTTACCATTATAAACCCCTAATAAACAAACAAAATTTCTTATTACTAGTCACATCAACCATCAATCAAATCAAATATTCACTCATTCATATGTGTATGCATGTCAATCAATATACCTATCAATCAGTCAATTTTAGTACATTTAATGCAAAAGTAATAACATTCAAAATAAAGAACTATACTAGTGGACCTCTCCAAAGTATCTCTCACTTTTTGCTGACTCAAACTATATTCCTTTGGCTATACGGGTGCTATTATCGCTGATAGTGTGGGCTCCCTTTCACCTAGATTCAGATTCCTAACGTCAATCCTGCTCATAGAACATTGACTAGACATTATAGATCCTATAACACTATGCCCATATGCCTGCCTAGATTGATCTATTTTTGATCCAAATCTCTATATCCTCCTTTGTGGGAAGTCCATCATCCAATATCCATGTTGACCACATTGAAGAAACTATCTAGTGATCAAATAACACTATCATGTATATCTCCTCCCACATTTAGGCCACTCTTGTATACTTCTAGTTACTACCATGGGTCCTCTTCTAACATCATCAAATATGCTTCTCTTTTCACTACTCTCTCCTTCGGTCACTTCTTCCCATGCTCTTTTCCTATTCATATTCTATCTAAATTGGAGATTATCCAAATCATTTTCTACCAATCTAGCTCCCTTAACTAGCTCAACAAACTCTTGAATTCTCAGTGATATATGTTGATGCCTCAAATCATCCTTTAATACCCTTAAGAATCTATAACATTTCTCCTTATCAATACTGACCAGTTGAGGTACATACTTAGCTAGTGCAGTAAACTTTGCTTCCTATTAAATCATTATCCTATTTTCCATCTCCAGTCTCATGAAGGCCTCTTGCATTTACTGTTGTGTGGATTGGGTACAAAATAGTCTCTAATAATGCTAACAAGCTCCTCCCATGTAATTAGTGAATTTTAACATGCCGTGGATCTTCTCTCTCTGTTATCCAATCCACCATTTCTCAGGTTCACCTTCAAATAAAAACATTACAAGTGATACTTTCCTACTCTCCATACATTGCATACTATTAAAAATTTTCTCAATCCTCAATAATTAGTCCTCTACAACCTATGGTTATACTATTCCTTTATACAGTGGGGGCTTCAATATGTGAAACATATTTATCCACTTCACTCTCTTCAGCTCTATGTATCACTCATTAGCTAAGCTATCAAACTAGGATACTGTATCATGCTGTTAGATTTCGTTGGGGCTATCACACTCTGCTCATTTGGCACTTAAGATGGATCCATTACACATAGTATAGTTCTCTTTTTTATTAAATGATAATTCAATTATTCATACGTATTGAATGAATGCTAAAACAATAAATTCCAACACTACACATTTCTACCCATCTCAATCATTTCTATAACTCAAGTTATACTTCAATTTTTCTAATAACCACAAATCTAATACAAACTACAATGCCCTAGGGTTTAATTTTAGAAGAATTATTTATTTATCTATTAATTAATCTATCAAATCCACTAATCTCTTTTAAATAATCTAATTATTAGTGGAAGAAGCTATCAATCATATTCATCAGAATAAATAAACATATTTATTTCTCAAATTCATTTATAATAGCCAAGAAATCAATCAGTGTATCAGTCTTTCTTTCTACTCTTCACTATAAAAATAAAATAAATATGAAAAATAAAATAAATCCTGAAGATTCTATCTTGTCACTCCATTAGATCTTAACCCATTCCTTAAATCATTTAAAAACCATATAGTGAGCTAATATCTAAGTAGGTTACAAGAACCTACAACTAAGATTAATATAAGATAGCAAAAATATTATACATGTAATCATTCATTCAATATCAATATGAGTATATAACTTATAAAAGTAAGCAGCAGTAAAAGTGAATATTGTCATGTCATGTGAGCAATAAATTTATTATAGATGTAGTGATCAGTGCTCAAGTTAATGACTAATATGTTCTCGCATTTCTATACCTATCAATTTAAAAATAATTTCTATGTTACTTTATGAATTAGTACACTTGCCTTTAGCACATGTATGTTGTATAATATCCATGCAATGCATGTATATCATGTTCCTATTAGTGCACTATTCTTTATATCAATCATATCATTCTTAATGTTGGTTTTAAGATGTATTTAAGTGTTGAATATCACTACCATTATTTACACTTAGGCCATAAAGTTTATTTCACCTTCCTTAGGGCTAAGTTAATAGCCTCATAAGACTGGGTTACCTAGTAGTAACTAGTATTATTTAATTAATTAAATTTATTAAAATTAAAGGCTGATAATTTTTAATTTAATTGGTTGGTTATTGATTTGATTCATTAAGTAAATTAATTTTGTTTTCCATTAATTGGTTTATGGTGTTGTCACAGTAGGCTTTAGGAACCAAGCCTCCTTAGGACATGTAGCCCCGTAGCTCAAGATAGTCCATCCTAAAAACCAGACTAATGCAGTAGAATTAAAGATTCAAATTTAGTTAAATAATTAATAATTAATTTATTTTAAAGTTTTACACTCCATTGAGTCTATTTGTGGAATTTTCATAGTCGGCTCGAGGAACTAGGCCTCCTTATGACACGTAGTCCCTAGCTCAAGGTAGTCCATCATAACAACTTTATCGTTGGAGTGCTTATTGTGTGTTAAGAGGTTAGTTATCTGATTTTAATAATTAAGTTTGATGTTTTCTAGAATTTTGATCAATTATTAATTTTTTGGAATTTTGTGAATTATTTAATTCATCATACTAGAGGGTCCAAATTTGACTTTTTAATTTAAGTTTTAGAGTCCTAGCATATTTTCTAAAATTTAGACCCTGAGATGAGTATAATGACATAAAGTTTGTTGGATTTAAAGTTTTTTAGATTATTTTATTATTTCTGAAGTTTTGATGTGTTTTCGATTTATAGTTGTATAAAGAGTTGACTTTTTTATTTTATTTGAATTTTCACCCCTAGATTGTGAGGAAATTATCAAAATTAAATTTTAACAAACTTAAATAACTCATAATTCACCAACCAACAAATGGATTTTTGAGTTCTTGGGCTCCTTTTACTCCTGGTGATGTCCTATCTAACTTTACAGAAGACTATATGAGTAGATGATAGCTGTATTGAAAGTTGTTGAGTAAACTTGCATTTCTCTCACTAAAACTCTCTCACTTCACCAAAATGGTATTTTGAGGTTTGGGTTTGGTGGAGAAAAGCTTAGGAAATCTTAGGAAAGGGATGGAGACACTAGAGAAGGGTTTTAGAGAGATGGAAGCTACTAGAGGTGGAGATTTTCGAAATGAGATTGAATGATGTGCATTAGATCAAATTCCCCACACTTATCCCTAGCTTTTTGGAATGGATGGCCTATATTTCTTTGGGGGAGGCTTGGATGCATGCCATGTGTCTTCCAAGGAATTTAGAAGCCAGGGGGAGTACTGGAGTTGAGAGATACCTATCTTGGTCCTTGGAAGGGGGACCATTTACTTTTCCCTCATTTGATTAAACCATGCCTTAAGCATGGACTAGGGGCAGCACTAAGGCCTCTTTGGGAGTGGAATCGGCAGCTCTACAACATGTTAGAGCAAGATTTGGTGAGGGGTTAGGATTGCCAAGGTAGCATGGCTACGTAAGCCCATTTGAAGACACATTTGACCATTTGACTGGTCAAAACCAATTAATGGGGCTGATGTGACATCCAAGAAAGTGCACTTAGCTATTTGGGTGTGTAGCTAAGTGCTTTGAGCTATGGGTTTGGAATTTTGGTCATGTGCATGGAAATGGAGAGGGTTTTGACCCCTCCAATTGAGTTGACCAAGTCAAAGCAAAGGGTATTTGACTTAGAGAAATTTTTGACATGTTGGAAATGTCTAATTGAAGGATTAATTTGGTTTGAAATAGCTTGAAGCATTGATTCTGACATTAGTGTAGGTTAAGGATTAATTTGGTCAACCAAGTCAAAACATGGGTTGGGTTTGAGCCCAATAAATTCAAATGAGTGATTTGAGACCAATGGAGGTTGTTTTATGCAATGGAATGGCCATTTGAGTTGAAATGACCATTTGGACCCTCAAGGAGTAATTTGGTCAACATGAGTTGACTTTGTCAACCATGCATAACCAAGGCTTAAATTTAAGTCCAATTCACTCCTAATGATGTTTAGAATGCATTAGAAGCGGTTCCATGGTCTGATATTGATTGGCCATGTTGAAGTTTGGAGAAAACTTTAATTTTTTTCTTGAAGGACATTTTGGTCATTTAGATCCCTGGTCACTTGTGGGTCAACCTGAGTCCACCAAAGTATAGTTTAATATTCAACATGTCATAACAAGGGCTATGGATATGTTAAAGGGTTTTAGGGAAGGTCCCAAGGTCAAATTCCATAAGATGGAAGGTGTAGTGGCGTGGGATATAAATATTTGAAGATTTGTAGCCTTTTGATTTCAATCAAGTTTTTGGGGTTAGAGGCCTCAAATTGGCCTCAAATTTGAAGGGTTGACCCTAGGGACATGACTAATCATTATGAAATTGATATATCATGATTTAGGGGTTATTTGATTGGGTTTTGAGGTGATTGAAAAATTACCTAAAAAGGGTTTTAGGATATGGGCCCTTAACCTTGAATTCTAGTATGGAATTTTGAATTTGATGGATTAAGTTTGATCTATCCGCATCAATGTAAATTAATTAGGTGTCAAGTGCTGGTCACTAGGTGCTAGTGATTGAGCTGGGCAGTGTACTAAGTCCTTTGGCTATAATGCTGGGCTGCAGCTTCAAGTGAGTAGATTAATATAGACTAGGTGATTAAAGTTTGATTGAAGATTGGATATTTAAAGTTTGAATGGAGACTAGATTTAAGTGTGATTGAATACTGGATTAAAGTGTAATTTGAGGACTGGATTGAGGTGTGATTGAAGACTGGCTTGAATTTGACTGAAGATTGGATTTAAGTGTAGATTAAGGACTAGATTGAGGTGTGATTGAAGATTTGATTGAAGTTTGATTGAAGACTGGATTGAAGTGTAGATTGAGTTATTGATGGTTGATAATTGGATGATTATCAACCATCAGATCCACAAGCAAGAGTTTGATAGGTCCATAGAAATTAAAGTCTAGGTGGTTAGGCCCATTCACTGTGGTCAAAGTGTATCCTTATGGAGCTCTAGAAATTAGGGAAAGAAACACTACCCAGACATTCAAAGTCAATTGATAAAGATTAAAACCTTGCTTAGGAGGGGACAAAGATCTACTTAGGAGCTCTATGGAGTTAAATCATCCATAATAGAAAAAAGAATAGTCTAGATGGAGATTATAACTTAGCACTCATTAAAAGGTAACCCAAATCTATATTATATCTATGAGTGTGATGTTTCAATGTGTGTATTATGTTAATGTGTGTGTGATTAGAATTTTTTGAGTGTTTTATTTTATATTTTCTTAGTAAATTTTATTGAATTGTTCTGATGAAATTTGTTGTAAGTGTTTAGACCATCTATGGAAAAATTAGACTAGAAGCGCCATATTGTTGATTTACTGAGCACTATAATACTGATAATAATAATAATAATAATAATAATAATAATAATAATAATAATAATAATTAATATTATTATATGGCACCACTGTGCCTTAGGAAATTAGTATTTGAATGCTAAATTGACCATTAGAGCCACAGTGTACAAAATCATAATATCATGACAATGACCTATCGGGTTTAGTCTGCTTTTAGTGAATGCCATAATGCCCCTATTAGCCCAAGTTAACATGCTAGGTGAGCACTATGGTAGTGGTCGAATGTTGTGGTGGAGGGATAGTCAAAAGCTACCATTTTGAGTTTCAAATCTTAGTAGTTCTATCACACCACCTGACCATAATGTTGTAGTGCTTGTCCCTCCTTTGACAAGTTTGAGTGTTTGATTGACCAAGTGCCCCAACACTCTAGCACCTAGCTCTGCAGAGCTCTAAACTTTATGTAGGAAAATTGGAGCAGTATTTTTTTTATATTACATTCTTAATTTCAAATCTTTTCTTCTAGTGTTAACTCTTGATTATATTCTACTTTAATGGATCCCAAGATAACCATACGGAAGAAGATATCAATTTTCATCTTTCTCCTCTTATGAAAAGAAGAGGTTTTTCAGTGTTACATAAGAAGAAAGGTATAATCACTCTATAGTCCATAAGCAACTAATCCATGAGATAGGGTTTAGAAGTTTAAAGGGTTGTAGAGAACATAATAGTAAATAAGAGTTGTGAAACCTTTATTTCCAAACCTATAGTTAGCAAAGTCCCTGTTGTTTGGAAATTCCTTGCAAATACAAAAGATGCTCAAGAAAGTAAGGTCTTTGTTAGAGGGAAATTGGTCCCATTCAATAGTGTCACTATCAATGGGGTATATGGAACCCAAAATTATGAATTTGATTGTTATGCTACTTTTATGAATGCCTCGCTATATTATGATGACAATCTAAAGAGCCTTATTATTCCCAGCACAAGTTCCTGATGAAGAAATAGGAAGGGAAAAATAGTAAACTTCCCTGCCTCTGCACTCACCAAGTACCCAAAGCTTGGTAATACTTCATATCATCAAGGTTAATGCTAAGTACTAATAGTTGAATCAACTAAGGGAATTAGAAGACATTCCTATCAAGTAGAGATATATGATAGATAGGAAATTAGGATTATTACGGAGATTAAGAAATTATAGTGAAGTGTATCTTTGATACAAACTCCAATGAGCTTGATAGAGATGAGGAGTTTCATATGATCTGATCCATAATAATAAAATAAGAGATCAATTTATGTGAGCATGAACTCTTAATTATCATAAGTTTAAGGTCATCTCAAACATTGCATTTTCCTCTAGTTAGACTTAGATGATAACTTTCATTAGACCATTTTTTTAATTTTATGATAAGATAAATTAAGTAATTCATAAGATTAATAACAAGGTTATGTTGAGATCATAATTATCCTAATGGTAATGATAATTAACTCACTATTATATTACTTATAATGACACATGCACTTGTGTATTTCCAGTGAAATCCCTAAACTGATGTAGAGTTCTTTGGTTGTGATCAAAATTAATAGTTTGTAGTCATAACAGGTTATCTAACTTCTCATGAACCTTGAAAATGAAGACTCGCCAAGGGGCCATTAACTTCAACTCAATGAAGTAGCCAGAAAGGGGTCTCCTCCCAAGGGAAAGTAAAGAGTGCACATTAACCACTCCGATCAGGACTCATGACCTAATGAGAAACACATCATCAAAGTAATTCACCACCACATCAGTCTAAGTATTATGAATTAAATACACATCCAAGATATAGGGAATGACCATCCTAATAGGATTATAGCTTGCCTTACCATACTCAGATGGCCATGGAGTCCACTTCCCCCATAACTTAAATCGGCTCACCTTCATAATTAAAGTAGTCTAAGGACTCCATCTAAGAGGTTGCTAACACCTCCAAAGTACTCATTAGCAATAGTCTTCTAAGTTCAACCTTCATAAGCAGACTCACCCACATCCATTCACCCATGCATACTCAAACCAAGGAGACTTATTCTAAGGCTAAATTATTAAATTAAAAGACAACCATTCATAGAGTTTATTCGAGCATGTCTAGGGGTAGTCCAAAATAGGGCCATTTATAATTATAATTTTTATTCTTTTTTTTTTGTATGTATCCTTTCCTATAACCTTGGACCCTTTAAATAAAGGGAGAAGAGAAACATTTTGGATTTTTTAGCATTTTCTAAAGTGATAATTGAGTTAGTGTTATATTTTAATTAAATTTCTTCTTCTCTTTCCTACTCACCACATATTCTAGGGTCTAAGCCTTTTCTATTTGCTTACTAGTATGGGAGTATCACCCATAGATATATTTGGATGCAATATCCTAAATGGTGTGGTGAGAATTGATTGATGCCAATGACTAGAAGACATATAGCATGTGATAAGCAAGCTAAACCTGAACAATCTATGAACATGGAAACCCTAAACTACAACACTTCCTCTTATCTCATGAGGATGCAGGAGAGACTATTAAAATGATTTAAGATACCTTAGTAGGGCTCCAAGGCTTGCACCAAAGGATAGCAACATAGAAGTATTCTTTAACTTATATATTTATTAAATGAGGCTAAAGAGTAGTGTGATAATCTAAATACCTAATCTCAATCCCACTTATACTAAAATGCATCATAAATAGTATAACTAGCCACCTAAGTATGTTAGATGGGCTAAAAATGCCCTTTGGAGGAAGATTATAGAGGTAAGGTTGTCATAAGTATTCAAGATGCTTCATCTATAGGCCCATAGGGGCAAGATTGACCTAGTGGACCATTTGACAATTCTTGAATATATGACATCTCTATTGGACATTAATGATGTCTTAAAATATGAAATCTTCTTCATGACTCTTATAGAGTCTGGATTAAGGTGGTTCACTCACCCTATCATGGGAGTGATCACCTCCTTCATGTCCTTGAAAATAATATTTGTAACCCAATTTATAAGTGCCCATAAACCCCAAAATTGCTTTCAAGCATCTCTCAATATGTGATAAGAACTAGGTGAGTCTCTAAAAAAATTTTATTATAAGATTCCAAAAGAGTTGCTCAAGAGGAAAGAATTAGAGCCTTTCATATCCTAGAATGCTTTAACACAAGGGCCAAGGGAAGGTCCATTCCATTATGCACTTGGCCTACAATATCCTAAAACATTGCTTAAATTATGAGCTCACTAACAACCATGTCAATGCAAAATAGTACAATAAAGTGGTTGAGTCTTCTTTATCCACTCAACCATAAGAACACATTATGAACATATATCAATAATAAAGAAGCAAAAGAGAGATACGGATGGAGAGACAAGTCACCTAATAGACTAAAGATATAAGAAGCCAATAATGCCATGAGACCAAAATTTTTGAGAGCACCAAAGAGAATCTTGGTAGGTTATGTTGATTAGGATCACTATACCGCTAGTGCTAAGGGTTGAGGTGCTCCCTTGCATCACTCTCCCCTACCAAGAAGATGGTATGCATCTTTCCCCCAACTACCATGCAATCACTCCTTTGTGAGTATCAATAGTTGAGCTAGTAAATGCCATCTAAAATAAAGAATTCTTCAAGGACCCATCACCTTTGAAGGACTATACATATGCCAAAGACACATTAAGGTACTATGCTTTCCATAAAGACCACGACCATAACATGGAGGAGTGTCACCACCTCCATAGACTACTTAAAGATCCTATCAAGACTATAAAGCTAAAAGGAGTTCATACTTACCAATCCTCGTTGGCACTTAAGGAAGCTCATGATGGGGAGTAGTGGGAATGAGCCCAAAGGGATACAAAGCAAATTGGAATTAAATTCTTTAAAAAAATTTAATTTCTAGAATTTTAATTTTGAAGTCGAATACTTCATTATGAATGATATATTAGCTTGGGAGGCGAGAATATCATTTCCTAATGAGTTCAGATAACAAAACTATAAGTTCCATCCTTATCATTATAATCAGATTCAGGAAAGAACTGTATATGACCCTGAAGGCTCAAAATGGTGTTCTATCGAGTATTTGACTATGATAGCCTAGATGAAGCATCATTAATTTCATATTCAAAGTCATGATAATAAATGATATATCTTCCTGAGGAAAGAAATTATCATTTATTATCGATCGTTTAAATATGATTATAATGATCGTCGTTGATTTTAATTTTTCTCAAAAAGAATTTAATAAATATTAAAATTAAACTGGGGATTTTAAATCTCCTACAAGCACAAGCCCTCATAATTAATTACATCATAAGAAATCAAAGTTTTCTATGAAAACTCTTAATTAAAATAATAGTAAAAATTTTATTTAGAATTCTCAAGGAGTAATATCAAAAAGAGTGAGGCTAGAATTTTCAATTGGGATTAGATCAAAGTTGAACACTTATTACTAGAAGATAATGAAAGTAGAGTACGAGTCATTTTGGGATTATGAAATAATTCAGAAATGCCTTAGCCTATCCTATGTGTTAAGGTTTAAATCTTTGTTTTAAGATAATCTTAATTTGAGTTATCAATTTGTTAGAAAGTTGGGACTATATTCCTGAAGTTGGGGTCTTATGATTTTAAGTCTGCCCTAAATCCTATATCTAATTTGGGCACTAAATGATGGTGACCTAAACCTAGCTAGTGCAATATAAATCTAAACTTACCCTGGCCTGGATTGGGGAGCCAGCTAACCACCTAGGCGCTTCAAAACCATGTGTCCGATCTTTTATGAAAGATTGTTGGACTGTTGTTTAAGTTTTAAGGAATTCGGGCCATTATCTAGAGACTATCCTAGTTGGGCCCTTGACTTATGTATGGTTATTATACCCTGAAAGATGCAATTAAAATTTGTTGACTCTTTAATTTATTTAGAATGCAATGCATACTAGTTGACCATATATGCAAAATCCATATAAAGCAATTTTAAAATTAGGCTTAGAAGATAGAATTTTTTCTAGAGATTGCAGAATAACCCCTTGACAGAACTGCACCCTAATAGGCCAGGTGGTTTGTCAAAACCCACAGGCGGGGTGGTGCCTAACTAGGAGGAGAAGACTTTAATATGAATACATGTGAACTCTCGAAGAACCTGACCTTACTTATTAAAATTGATTATCTTTCTATACAAGCCTGATATTTTTTAATTAATTTGAGTACAAAAGTTTCTCAAGAGCCTCCAAGGATTTTTAGGTTAAATCAAAAATTGACATGCAAGAAAGAAACCTAAAAAAAACATGCAATTTCATAGTGCAATCAATATAAACAATCAATATCAATTAATCATCAAATAAATATAGAGTTCATGTGGAAAGTGCCACTTAATTTACAACCCAAGGTTTATAGAAATTAAAAGTGGCCAGGTACCACTAAGAATAACCTAGATTCTAGTCTTAGAAATGACACAAATGATTTTGAGAGTGGGATATCCCTGATGTCTTCACTTCTTCATCTTCTTCCCTTCTGTGAGCTCCTTGGATTCGTTAGGTCCAAATATCCAAATGGAAAAGAAAGTCCTTCCTGGAGGGGTGTTTTTTTCTCTTTTGATTCTCAAATCATCCTAACTTGAATCTCCAAATGAAAGAGAACTCTCCCCTAAGGGATGTTTCCCTTATCTTTGGATTTTAAGTAAGATGATTAATATCCAACCTCAAAGATCCACTTTCACAACACTTGACTCAATCAAATTACATATAGAGAATTAAAAGAAAATTCTAAAATAACCTACGCGATTACATTATGCAATTATATTCAAAATTATTAATAATCCTAGGCAGTTATATATTTGCTCAAATTAAAATTACTATCACATTTGGCCATGCTCTTTTAATTTCAAGGGGCCTAGCATTTTTTAGCACCTACAGAAAATTTGTTAATTAAATCTTTAATTTTTTTCCCTTGATTTTATAGCCCTGCATGACCATGGCCACCTGTTGAAAATTTTATGAGCATCCAGATCATTCTTAACCTAGGTGTAATCTAACACCATCACATCAATTCACAGATTATATAAAATTTACACATAAATAAACAATCATAATAATTAATTAATTACAACTAGCATGTAGTGAAAAACCACAAAAAAATTAGCACACAAGCAAAAAAAATAAATACTCGCCTAGCCTAAAATTAGAGTCAGTTGTCCTAGAAAACTATTTAGAGTGTGTGTATCAGACTATGTGGTTTGGATATATCCTACATCGGGCAATTAGTTGAAGTCTTTTGGTGTTTCAATATGTTGAAAGTCAAAGAATATTTTACTTTGAGTTTAATTATTAATATTTTAATGTTAATTTTAAGATGGATTTTAAGAGTTTAGTGATTACTATTTTTTTTTACACTAGGGCCGTGAAGTTTATTTCACCTTTCTTAGGGCTAAGTTAATGGCCTCGTAGGCCCAGGTTAACCACTAATAACTAATATTATTAATTAATTTAATTGGTTAAAAATTAAAGGGTTGACAATTTTTAATCCAATTGATTTATTGCTTATTTTGAATTATTAAGTTAATTGATATTTTCCATCAACCGGTTCATGGCGTTGCCACAGTGAGGCAGAGGAACCAGGCCTCTATAAGACATTTAGCCCCACAACTCAAGGTAGTCCAGCCTATAAACCAAGTTGAAGTAGTTGAATTAAAGATTTAAATATTATTAAGCAATTAATAATCAAATAATTTTAAGAATATATGCTCCATTGAATCAATTCGTGGCATTGTCATAGTGGGCTCGAGGAACCCGGCCTCCTTAGTATACCTAGCCCTGTAGCTCAAGGTAGTACATCATAAAACTTCATATTTGGAGTGCTTGTTACGTATTAAGGGTTAGTTGACTAATGTTAACAATCACATTAATATTTTCAGGTATTTTAATCAATTATTAATTTTTTAGAATTTTTTTTAATTATTTAATACATTAAATTAAAGGGTAAAAATTTAACTTTTCAATTAAGGTTGAAATCTAGAGTTTTAATATTTTTTCTAAATACTAGACCCTAAGGTGAGTAATTAGACATTAAGTTTATTGGATTTAAATTTTCCTATATTAAGTTATGAATTTCTGAAGTTTTGACATATTTTTGAACAATAATTGACCAAAAGTTAATTTTTTGACTTTGACTAATTTCTAGATATTTGATATTTTATTAAATACTAGACCCTTAATGAAGTCTAATTCCTTTGAGTTTGCTCAATTTGAAATTTTCTGGAGTTAGTTATGAATTTTTAAAGTTTGAGGATTTAATTGAATTATTAAATTGGTTAATTAAGGAGATTTTGATGATTTTCATCCTAACTCATTCTAAACTTCATGAAATCACTCCAAAAGATCAGGGATGACCCATGGGAGTGTTCTTAAGTACTTTTTTTTTAATTTTTTAATAATTTTTTAATATTTAATTTGATTAAATATTAATTTAAAAAAATTAAATTATGTTTAAATTAAAGGTCAATTCATGAGGCTTTTGATTTTTCTAAGTTGAGGATTAAATTTTGACAAGTTTAATATATTATTTACATTTTTTGGATTTAAATTGAATTAATTATGATTGAATTAAGTTTCTAGGTTAATTTTAAGGGCCAATTTTAGGTTGCCTATATAGTGGGCTAAATGGATTCCAATTTCCATGAAACTTGGGACATGAGTTCACCTAATCTCAAGACCCAAGCCCACTAAATTTGGGTACATGGTGGACATTCTAAGTGGTTAACCAAACCACTTAAGGTTACCACTAGGTTACCTTCATGGATTTGACATTAGCTATCTAAATCAGGGATTGGGGTACAAATGGGGTTGCCTAACCCTTACACTAAGAATAACTATCACACCAAAGCACAAGTCCTAATTCCCATCCAAATGGTAGTTAAATTAATTTAAACTAGGGGGTCAATTAATAACCCCTGAGTTTACATTAATTGAAATATGCCCTTCATCAAATTAAAAAGGAGGAATTTTGGATATATTAGGAACATGCCCAAGATTGATTCCTCAAGGTTTCAATCTATAGTGAGTTCAATCCTAAGAGAAATCATAATAACGCCCCTAGGATAATTTTTGTAATTAACTAGGTTTCATACAAAATCATAGCCTGACACATAGGGCTTTTGTAGTTCTCCTCAAGACCTTTCTAATGAGCCTAAGATCAGTTAATTTGGTCTAGTGGACGAGGAGTTATGAATTTTTGAAATTCCCTAATTATTTGTGAAATTAAATGCAGGAATTACACAGTCAGTTGTGGGCTTTCCACGTGGCACCTTTCAATTAACAAGGTAATCATTAGCGGTTATCTGTGTAAAGCGGGATTGAATGTAGCCATCGGATGAAAGATCAGATGGCTAGGATTAAATTCACTCTGATACTATGGGATATAATCCATGCTGTTGATTAAGATCAATGTCTAAGATTACGTCTTCATCCTCATGTGAGCATTCAAAGCAGTAAGCTTTCTCCAGTGTGATCCGAGAGAACCTGCTGGTGAACTTCCACCAAATTCCATAAAAAGGATCAGGGCGATGCAAATCGTCAATCCAATGGTAAACAATTAATGGTTTGATTGTTTAGTTCACACTTTACCATCACTACCTAACTTGGAGCTCGGGGTTAGGTTTATACCTCAGAGAAGGTTCCAACCTGCAGGCTTTTGTAACAAGAAGCTTGAGAAGATGATGGCAAGCACCTCTCCTTTAAAAGTCACGATCGGAGGATCACTGAATGTAGGAGTTCGAGCAGAGGGAAAAAGAAGAACACCAGAGCTTGCCCGAATTGACTCTTTAGAATGCTAGGAAGCTAGGGGAAGGAATGGGAATGCTCAGAGAGCTCTGGGATAGAATTTCAAAAAGCTAGAAGTGAATGAGTCCATCTGGATAAGGGTGCCCTATTCAAACCTCAGTCACAGCTTTGGATGATCAAGATCAATGAGGTGGATGGCCATATGCCTTCTAACTAAAGTGGGATAGCTTAGGGAAGCCTTCTGAGCTTGAAGGAGGTAAACTCAGGCCTTGGGGAAGGCTTTGCCTAGAGCTCATGAAGGGGGGCCACCGGAGCTCCATCGCATTTGTTCCACCCATTACTAGCTACTACTCAGGTTAGGATGAGGTGGAAAATTGTGTTAGATTTGGGTGAACTTGAATGTGGAGCCAACGGGGCATGGTGAAGCTTAATTTTTTAAAATGGCTCGGGTTGGCCCAAACCTTGATGTTTTGGGTCTGTTTGGGTGCAACCAAGGTTAAGCCAAGTTATGGGTTTGATAGGGGAGATACATTTGGTCAAGGACTATCTAATGAAAGTGGCAATTAAGCTTGATTTAATCTGTGATGAGAATTGGCTCAAGTCAAAGTGGTTTTTACCACTTCGGGCTAGCTTAATTCTTGACCTAAGTCAAACCAGGGGATGGGCTGACTGGGGTAGGTTCATTGGACTTAGGGTAACCCAATGTAAGTGTTAGTTTGGATTGGTAAAACCTTGGCTAAGAAATGGCTCAGCCCTTAGTGATTTTGGGCACTTTGGGCTTGCACAATTCCTAGCCTGAGTTGATCGAAGGGTTGGGCCAGCTAGGGTAGGTGTGTTGGGTCATGGGGGACCCAATGTAATTATTTGCTTGATTTGATTTGGCTTAGGGTGAAATTTGACTCATGGAGAACCCTCTTTGGACATTGAGTCAAGCCATGTGGCTAACCCAAGTGGACCTAGGGGTTGGGCCTTTAAGAGGACACTCTTAGGGGATTAATGAGTCACTTTAAGGATTTGGGTTGGCTTGATAAGGCCTTGATCAGATGACTTGAACTAAACTGAAGTGTATGTAAGTTTAGTTCATATTTGGTTGACTTAGTCAACCAAGTTGACCTAGGATAAAGGTTTAGGTCTATTAAGTCTGGATTGATGATTTGAATTCAATGGGAATGGTTTCAAGTGATGGGAAGGCCATTTAGATTGAAATGTATGTTTAAATATTTAAAGGAGATTTTAGTCAACCATGGTTGACTTAGTCAACTTGGTCAAACCAAAACTTGGATTGGGATTCAATGCATTCCTAATGATGTTTAGGATGCATTGGAAGGGGTTGCATTGCTAGGTTTAATTAGGCCAAGTTGAAGTTTAGAGGGAACTTCAACTTTCCCCTTAAAGGGCATTTTAGTCATTTGGACCCTTAGTCAACTGTGGGTCAACATGGGTCCATGAAAATATAGTTTTTTGTTCAACAAATCATAACAAGGGTTATGGACATGGTCAAAGGTTTTGGGGAAGGTCCCAAGGTCAAATTCCATAAGGTGGAGGATCTAGTCGCATAGGCTATAAATATTTGAAGGTTTTGCAGTCTTCGGGTTTCAATTAAGTTTTTAAGGTTATAAGTGTCAAATTAGACTAAAATTTAAAGGGTTGACCCTAGGGACATGCTTAATAAAAATGTAATTGATAGATCATGAATCAGTGGTCATTTGATTGGGTTTTAAAGAGATTGAAAAATTACCTAGAAAGGGTTTCAAGACATGGGACTTTAACCTTGAATTTTGGTCTGGAAATCTGGACTTAAATGCAGTTTTTGATTTGATTGACTAGGCTTGATTTATCCACCTCAATCACAATCAAATGAATGATTATTGATGATTGTATATGCTTGAAGCTTTATTAAAAGTTGATTAAAGTATGGATTGAAGTTTGATTAAAGTTTGGATTAGAATTTGATTGAGGGCTGGATTGAAACTTGATTGAGCTCTAGATGATTGATAACTGGATGATTTTTAACCATTAGATTAATAGGTAGGAGTCTAGATGGATCCTGATGACCTCATACAAAAATGAGGTCAACAAGTGGTACCCACCATCATGCGAGGAGAGTGAGTTGAGTCTTCTATAAAGATTAAGAGGCCTTGAGTAAGTGAAGTCATCTCAATGTCCATTTCACAAGTTCTAATGATGGATATTGCTCTAGTAATATTTAATGAAGTTGATAAGCCTATTATAGGGAACCCCTATAATGATGCATTGGTTATCGTTGTCATGGTTACTAATTACCAAATCGGTAGTATATTGATTGACACAAGGAGTTCTGTCAATATTATTTTTTAATAAATTTTATAAAATGAATCATCTTGCTTTCTATCTTACTCTCATTATAGGCCCAGTATATAATTTCTTAGTTGAGCACCAAGAAATAGAAGGAGTAATCACCCTACTGGTCACCTGGGGTGAAGGTGACCAATAGTATATAGACATGGCATACTTATAATCATTAATGCCTTAATCACATATAATGCCATATTTGGGAGGCCTCTATTAAACACTTTTAAGGCAATGGTTTCTACTATCATTGTTGTTATAAAATTGCCAACTGGTGGTCAAGATACCTCATGCAGTTCGGTACTTATTATTTGAGGGCAATGGGAAAAGTAGCAACCACCTTAAAAGAGGTCTTGTAACTTGACATTTAATGAGGCTTGCGACTAGAGAATTTAAAAGAAGTGGAGGGAATCTTAATAGTAGAAGGAGAGTATTATATTATTTTAATAATAAGTGCTTATTTTGGAGTATACCTTTGAGGTGGACTCATCCAGGCCCTTAGGGAAGAACTTAACATATTTATGTGGGTAGCAACTGAGATGCCTAACATTGATAAAGTACTCTATTTTCATAAACTCAATAATGAGAAGGGGTGTTAGGGCCATTAAGCATAAGATCAGGAAGACTACAACCATGCTCATTTAGTCTATAAAGTAATAAGTGAAAAAGCTACTTGACACTAACTTTATTAGTGAGATTCATTAGCCTGACTAGTTTTTAAATGTAATAATGATGTAGAAGGCATTTGACAAATGGAGGATGTGCATCAGCTTTGCTAATCTTAACTCAATTTATCTAATGGATGGTTATCCTCTTGCTATAATCAAATCACTAATGACTTAGCAGTCAGCTTCTCTTTGATGAGCTTCCTAAATGCTTTTTTAACTACTATTAACTAAGGATGCACCATGACAATCGGGAGATGATATCCACCATTGTGAGAGAAGGCTTATACTACTATAAGGTGATGCCATTCAGATTGAAGAACATAAGGGAGACCTACTAAAGAATGATGAATTGCATATTCAAAGATAAAAGGGTAAAAATTTTAAGTGTGGTTAATGAATTATTGGTGCAAAGAAAGTCACCTTGACAACACTACTAGTATTTGAAGGAGACATTCACCATACTAAAAGGTATAAAATATAACTAAATCCTATACATTGTACCTCTACTATAGGCTCAAGCAAGTTCTTAGGCTTTCTCCTCACACCTAAAGGCTTCAACGTGAACCCATATAAGATAAAAGAAATTTTAAAGATGCCATCACCAAGGACTATCAAGGAAGTGCAATGACTTGTGAAGTGAGTCGTGGGGCTAAACTACTTCATTTTTCAATTGGTTGAATGGTGATCACCCTTCCTTAAACTACTGGGAAAGCTAAGAAGTTCATTTAGAGTGAGGAATGTTAGGTTACCTTTCAATAACCCAAGATTCGTCTATTGTTTCCCCCTCAAATTTTAATTCCTAGACTAGGTGAGGATTTATTACTCTGTATAAGATTTGATGAGGATGCAATCAACTATGTTCTCATCATGAAGAAGAAATGAAATAATACCCATTATTCTATGTTAGAAAACTATAAGGGGAGTAGAGTAAAGATATACAATCATGGAAAAACTTATACTCTCAGCTCAACAACTAAGACTATAATTCTAAGAACACATGATTCAAGTCATCACTAACCACCCACGCAAAGTCAAACTCATCAACTTAAATCATTTTGATAGATTATTAAAATGTTTAGTATAAATGAGGGAGTTTCATATCACATATGCCAAGGATGGCCATCAAAGCCCAAGTGCAAGCAGATTTCATGGCTAACTTTAACATCCTGCATGATAAGTAAGAAGCCTCAAAGATGCTTTAATAGCCTTTTATCCTATATTTTGATGGAGCCTTAGAAGAGCAAGATTTAAGGGTGTGCCTTGTTTTAAAGTACCCAACTAAAATAATAATCACAAAGGACACCGATGGTTAATTTTAATGACAAATAATCAAGCAAAGTATGAAACCTTACTCATCAATCTATGACTAACTATAAGAATAGGGGTGACTCAACTAGTAGTTATTTAAATTCTTAATTAATGGTGAATTAAATAAATGGCGGGTATGAAGTATGATATGAATTGATATTGAAGTGCCTCTTCAAGGTGAAGGCAAACATCAGTAAACTTTCCTATTTCAAAATAACTCATACTTAGAGAATAAAACTAGCTTGCTAACCTACTTTCAAAATAGGAAAATCTAAATAGAGATAATCTTTAAAAGTAATAAGGTTGACTACTGAGGAGGAATAAATTGTGTCAGTTGATTACAGTTGCTTAGTGAGTTAGATTGACCCATTCATGGAGTATTTGAAGATAAGAAGAAAAAATCCAAGGATATAGACCCTAAATGAATCGAAATCAAGGTGGTATAATACTTAATAATTAGCTGAGAGTTGTTCAAGAGGTTAATGACTTGACTAAATTTATGATATGTTAGAAAGATGAGAAAATATTGGTGCTCAAGGAAGTATACTCTAGTGCATGTGCTTTCCATTTAGGAGGAGGAATACTCACCCACAAAATTTTGAGGCAATGATGCTGCCCACCAGCTTTAAGAAACTATGCTGAATAATTCTCAAGAAGTTGTCCCCAAGGCTATAAATTCACACATATGCAACTACAATCATCCTATAAATCATTCATATGACTTTACATATAGGCTAGTATAAATAACCCACAAACATTCATAATAAGGGGGATTAACCTCTTGGGACCTTTCCACCATTCATTATCTAAATGAAGTTCATATTTATGGTGATTGACTACTTGATTGAGTAGATTAAAGCCTAGAAACTTGCCAAGATGGCTTCCACTATCATCAAGAGCTTCTTATGTATAAATCTCATATTATAGGTATGTCGATAATTGACTTAAGGACTTTTATTAGTTGGATTGAATCAACCTCAAATTTTCCGTAGTGCACCATTCATGAACCAAAGGGAAGGTAGAAGTGTTAAACAAGCAGATCTTAAATCTTCTTAAGAAGAAGCTGGTAGGAGAAAAGGGAAAAAGGGTAGTGGTGCTTCCCTATGTTCTATGGGCACTAAGAATTGTTCCCTCCTCTTTAATAAGTCAAAATATGTTTTCCCTCTTCCATGGAACTGAGACATTGCTCATAGTGAAACTCAAACTGCAATGTCAATAAGTTATTATCACTACCAATTTCAATAAAGATGAATTTGATGAGTAGGGAGAGAGGAATTAAGATGGTTTGGAGACATCACACATCCTATTAAAAGAGCTTCAAGCACATGCCATGCTCAGGAAAGAATAAGTAAAGAGGAGGATGGACAAATATTATACGATTCACATCAACGAAAAGTCTCTCCACCCATGTGAATTACTTCTCAAGAAAATAGATGCACTACTCGCTATTCAATATTATACAAATTTTGTTCAACTTTGGAAGGCTCATAGATCATCAATAGAAAGGTCACTCAAGGGAATTTTAGCTACAAACACATTTGAGAAAGAAAGTAGTGCTGACGACTTGAAGATCTTATACTTTTATGGAATTTTATTTATACTAGCCTATATGTAAAGTCATTTATAACAAACGACATATCTTTTTTTCTCTTTTAGCATTCTATATTTATATTTCTACTATGATATCTGCATAATTGAGTTATTAAATGAGTGTTCTCATAACTATAGATAGAACTAAAATAAAAATAATGCACTAGGAACACACTGCCTTCTTAAAAGATGATGCTCATAGAACACACATATTATTCAAAGTGATGAATTGGCTCATCCAAACTTAATGCCCAATCAAATACTTAATAAACTCACTTATGAAAGCTACATGATTAGAAAAAAAAGGAAACTCTCACTCACCAAGCCATAAGCTATCTAGTTGCTACCTTTGGTGAGTAATGGAATTAGAATTAAACCCACTAACACAAGAGACTCCATCCTAGAATATTACAAGCCAACTAATTGAGGTACCAGTCAAGTTCCTAGCAAGTTTCAAGTTTAAAAGTAATTCAGACTACTTCTTGTAGGAGAGCTGAGTCCCTCGGGCAAAAATATCTATAGGAGAGTTAAAGCTCTTAAGATAAGGAAAATCTCTATTTAACTAAGTCATCTCTTTATTCTTTACCGAGTCACCTTAGCAAAGTTGTATATAAATTCTAAAAAATTCAACAAGGTTGCTTCTATAAGAGAGAGAGAGAGAGAGAAGGAAAAAATAAAGTGAAAATTCATTCATATTTATTAATTAATGATATATAATAACTCTCTTTAGTGCTTGTAAAAAGCAATATTCATATATATTTACAAAGTGTAATGATACAAGTTCACTAACTTAGTAACATAGCTTTATAAGCCAACTGCCGCCTTTATGATAAGATTTGTAATGATTAGCTTATGAGTCCCATATACCCAATGAGTTTTGGTGAATATTGTTGACCTAATTTTTGTTTGAGGTTAAAACCCTACATCAAAGCTTGACTCTTGGTTTTTAATTCCTTGAACTCCACTTCAAAGCTTAAATCTAGTTCCCCACTATGCTCTGGCATGGTGATAAAATCATTAAACCCTAAATCAATCATTTAACAGTCACCATTGATGGTTAATTGATTTTGTTTTGAAGAAGTGCAATATGCATTAAAAAAGAAAAGTAGTTACAATAAACTAAGTTATAGGCTGCCTATTACATTCCTTCCTTAACAACAAAACTAAAGTTGGAGGAAGGTTATTATCTACTACATTATCCAAAAAAAAAAAACTAAAATAGCATAAGAGGCGCAAAATTCAACCACGTCATTACATTCTCTCAAAACATAAAGAAATAACACTTATTTGAAGCCTTTCAGAAATGATAATTCCTGCTCAAGAACTTCTCTACAGCTCCATTTGATATTGTCCATAGAACATTGAAGCATCTTCATTATATTGTCATTATCACCTTCAATTATAAGTCTATCCTTTTCATACATCCAGTCATGATTCACCTCCTTGAGTGCTACAACAGCAAGTAACTCCAATTGGATTGAGTCCCAATGCAAAAATTTCTTCCCATAAGCCATTAGAAATCTTCGTTTATGTTTTCTTATCACTCTAGCAATCTTCCTAATTAAATTGAAGCAGGAAAGCATCAATATTAACTTTAATCCATCTTAGAGGTGTGGGATGCTAAGATTTGTTATTCAGCCCGTAGGATAAGTTAACACCCCAATTATCCAAAATAGGATAAAGTTAAGTTTAAATTGAATTGGATAGAACATAAGCAGTAATTACTAATGCAGAAACCTCTAATTTTTCATGTTTATAGTCATTTCAAGTTCTCCGCGAATGGTAAACTACATAACAAAATAGTCTACCCATACCAGGATTTCCTTTAGAAGTTTTCTCCAGTTCTTTAAACATTCACTATAATTTAAAAACATAGGAATCAAGATTCCCAAATTAGTGAATTTAGAAAGCACAAGTTTCAACTTTATGCACTTCACAATAATGTGATTAATGTCTTCCATATGATTACATCCTCTTGGACAAAAGCTACAATCTTGCAGCCCTCTATATACCAACCATGCATTTATTGGCAAAGCATTTTTGTTGATCCTCTACCAAAAGAAAGCCTCCCTCTATCTTAACTTCAATCTCCTTATCCCCTTCATAATCTTTACAGAATTAGAATATACCTGATTATGCTAAAGATTCTTTTCCACCGCCATAGCTGTTACTGATTTACAAGATTTCTCATTTAGAAGTTCTTCTTGATCTTCAAATAGAGTGGAATAAATAGGGACATGTTTAACATAATTGATCAAATGCTCTCTAAAGAATTTTTGAAGTCCTGCCACATTCCATAGACTATCACCCCTTGACAAATTGAGAAACGAACACACCTTGTGAATTTTGATAATTACAGTGAGTTGGCCGCTTCCAAATATTCCTATCTAAGATCTATACATCTTCTAGAACCCTAACCTTCTTACCATCACTTGATTAACTACTCAATCATTGAAAATCACCCAATGGTTGTCAATAATCTGAGTATTTTAAATCCTAAACTCTTTAATTATTGATGGATTTAAATCCTAAATCAAAAATAAATTCAAATCCAGCTTAAAACTCTAAACCCTATATCATTATATATGAATATTTGAATAAACCCTTCATGACCCAATCATAATATGACCCAAGAACACTTCAAACAAATTTTAAATATCATTTGGAGTGGGTTGGACCCAACCCCAAGCCTTGGCCATGCTTGCTTTACCAAGTCAACCTAGGTTGACCAAATAAATCCTTAACCAATTGAAAATACAATTCATTCAGATAGGCCATGTCCTGACTTAAAACCTTATCTAACAAGTTCCAAATGTTAAATAGAATTAGTTGGACAAAACCCCAATCCCTAGTCAGGTTGACCAAGTCAACTAGGGTAGACCAAGCTAAACCTAAACTCTTTAAACCCTAAATTCAATGCTTTAGACTATACCAAACCTTCCAAACCCTGTGGGACTATCCATTGAGTCCTCAAGGGTCAACCTTAGGTGACCCATCCTTTGGGTCCACTTGGGTTAGCCATAAGGCTTGACCCAAGTGGTCAAGAAGGGTTCCTTCAAGTCTATAACAAATTACCCCAAGCCAATACTAGCATTTGGGGACTCATGACCCTATGCATCTACTATGGTTAGCCTAGCCCATGGCTTAACATAGGCTAGTTAATTGGGCTAACCAAAACCCATAAATTCCTAAATTACTAAACCATGTTTACACTTAGGCCAGCCCAAGCCTTGTAAACTATTGCATTACTATAGTGCCTTACAAACACTTGGCCCAATTAATATAGGATAGGTGGTGGTCATGGGTGGCCGAAAATCCTAGAAATAACTATATGCACACATGGGTTTACCTTCCAGAATGCTCCCTAAGATCCCATTTGACCATCCCTAACAAACATTATGGCTTGAAAATGTTGGACCCAACTAGATTTATTTGATTCAATAGAAAATGCCTATAAATACTCAAAATTTCCATATTAAGGGGTTACAAGATTCATTCTAAGTTCACTCAATACATCTTAAGCTTCCTAGCCTGTTCATTAGTGTTTTTTGACATCTTTGAGAGAGCTTTGGTGAACCTATCTTAACAAAATACTAACTTTTGATCTAGTGGATGGCCAGCTCTACAACCTAAAGAAGAATTATTCCTTAGGGTAAGATGAATCCAATCCAATTAAGATCCAGTTAAATTTGATCCTTTGAGATGTTAGAACTCAAACCCGAGCATATAATTCCATAGGTTTGCTCAAGTGTGAAGTGAATGTTCAATTTAACGAGATCAAATAATTAGATTGATTGATCTTGAGCAGATGAAGCTCTGGTATTTGATTTCATCCAATTTGGTGAACTATAGCTCCTGGATCATGTCAATCTTTCCCTATGGCTTGTATTGACTACAAGAGGTTAAAGATAAAATCAGAGCTTTGTATCTCAATACACGTTGCTAATTTCATTTGATCGAATTATATGCTTTGATGTCATAATTTTGGCAATCATTGCCCACTTATTGAAAGTGATCACGTGTTATAGCGTGACATAGTCAGCCACTGACTGTGTAAATGATTTAATTAAATTATAAAAAAATCTTCTGTCCTTGTAAAATTCATGACTCCTCACATACTTGTCCAATTTAAGTGTTCTTAGGCTCTATTGATTTTTCTTGAGGAGTACTTTAAAAGCATTATGATTTCAGCACCTATTTTTTTATTATATTAAAAGTAATTTCATAAATATGCCCTAGGGTATTTATGAAATTATTCATTAAAGGTAATTCATCTTGGACTCAAATTTAAATGGAACTTTTTTGGGGATTTCTCTCAACAACAACAACAACATCAAGCCTATGTCGCACTATGTGGGGTCGGCTACATGAATCCTTTTTCTCCATTGTGTCCTGTTAAAGGTAAAATTTTCATTTAAATCTAATAAAGAAAGATCATTTATAATATTTTCTAACCAAGTTTTTTTAGTTCTACCTCTACCTTTCTTAACATAAGTCAAATCTAATACCTCTACTTTCCTAACCAAGTCATCGGAAGGCCACCGTTTAAATTTTTTGGGGATTTCTCTCACATATACAAAAATTTCCATGGACAATTGAATCCTCCAAGGGATTTAATTAAGCAATTAAGTTCTATGGTCATGATTTGACCTGGGAATTGAAATTGTTCTAAACACAAATCCATAAAGCATTAGGGTTTGATTATTTGTTGTTTGTTAATTTATTGTTTCAGGGTTAGAATGCAAAGCCCTCTTATCTATAGCCTAAAATGTAATTTCCAAGTGTATAGATGTATTTATCTTGGTAATTGATTTCAGTTCCTAGGAAGACCTTGATAGCTTCTAACTTATTGAGTTTGAACCTTGGATTTTAATTGGCCTATGGTTTAAATTTCAAGTGATTTATAGTTCATTTAGTCTATCAATTTGTGAACCCAATTTACCATGCATAATTGACCTAGGATCTTTAATAAAGCATTAAAAACTAAAAATAAATTACAAAATATAAAGTAAATTTCAATAGTCACAAATTCAATATATATCGAATACTTTGAAAATAAAAAAAGTTTATAATTAAAGAAAATTGTTTAAATAAGTTTATGTAAAATTTTGAAGAACTTATTGAATAATGAACTCAAGGTGCAATGAGATCAACAATCCCTAAGTCTTAATAATATATAAAAAAGCAATTATCCTATCTAAAAGGACAACATAAAAGCATAAGTCCATTTTAATGTTTTAGGAATTTAGACTTTTTTTTCATATTTATTAAATTTATTTGAGGGTATTGTTTTGAATTTATTCTGGTCCTAATGAACTATGAGATCACTACTAAAGTTAAATAAAACATCAAAGTGATTCCATAAAATTTTAGGATTTTTTAATTATTTATTTTATTTAAATGAATTATTTAATTTAAGTTTGGTTTAAGGGTCCTTTAATCTTCTTTTTGGTTTGGTTTACACTTGACTTATGTTTTTTGGTTTAATTTGATTATAACTCAAATAATGAGTTTAATATATTTTATTTATTATTCTATATTTATTTATGAATGTTTTAAGTTAAAGGGTCCTTTTGTATTAATTTCATTAGGGTTTATTATTTTAACAACTAAATGTGTTCCAAATTTTATGAAATTTGGACCATAAATCATTGCTGACTGAAGGAAAAGTACATTAAATTTTGAGCCATTTGGAAAAACATTATTTTTTTAATGATTTACTAAAGAGGTAGGTTTGACCTTTGGTGTGACTTAAGTTAATTTAAAATTTCATGAATAAAATTTAAAAGATTATTATTTTTTCATTAATTCTGTGATTTAGTTTACGTTTAATGCAAGTGATTTTATAATTTAATGATTTTTAAAATTTTATTATGAATTTTCAAAGTTTCTTATACAACTATTTTGGGTTAAACACAATATATGGCTTACATGTTAATTCTAAAGGGATTGCAAGTACTAAATTTTCTTATACAATTTTTTTCCCTATACATTTTTTTAATTTTTTGTTATTTTTTATTTTTTTAATTTTTTTAATTTTTTAAATTTTTTTTATTTTTTTTATTTCTACAAATTTTTTTAATTTTTAATTTTTTCATTTTTTATTTTTTTATTTATACTTTTTTTTTGGACTAATTTTATAATTTTCCATTAAAACAAAAAAGGAGTACAAATGGGTACAAAATGGGAAAAAATTTGTTGTGCTTCCCCAACACAAAAATAAAAAAAGGGGGCTAGAGCAGGCATATAAAGAAATCCAAGGAAAGAAACAACCAAAAAGGAAAAGAGCAAAGAAAAGCCCCTCATCAGTTGCTTTTTTCTCTTTCGTGGGGCAGTGGTGACAGGCCTCAGCTGTTGCAGTTCTTTCTGAAAGTGACGATGAGACACTCTAGATCTTTGCTTGGAAAGATTTAGGCTGTTGTTGTAGATAACCCGCTGCTGAGATTTTTGAGGAGTGAAGACAATAGGCTCTGGGATGGAAACAGCTGACGTTGGAAAGAGGCGCCTCTTTTCATGGCCTTTAGAAGTTGTGGCGAGGAGATTGATTTTCTGTTTAGGCTTTCACCTTCTAATGATGATTTTCCATGTTCCCAATTGGTACGATTGGGAAGATAGAAGATCGGACTACTGAGTATGCACATAAATAGGTAGATTCTGCATTTCCATAACTATAGATTAAAGAGTGCTGTCAACATGGATATCAGGTTGCAACTTAGCCTTGCGTGGGCAAGACTCCACCATATGGCTAAAAATTCCACAATGAAAACAAAGATGAGAAAGGCCCTCGTACTCAACTCTTTGATGAAATCTTCCATTTAGTCCCTTAATCCAAAACCTCAGGGAGAGTTTCTGTGTCAAATCAATGTGGACACACTCTATCAAAAGAACTTTAACCCCAAGAGGATGTTTGCCCATCCATCCAAAGAGGTTCTCCAATCATAGCAGCCATACAGACAATATTGGAAGGATCCCAATACATCAGAGGAAGTCGAGGAAACTAGACCCAAATTGGCAAGGCGAACCCCTTCATATCCTCAAGAGAGAAGGAACATAACCACCGGTCAAGGCCAATAATGCTTTCGACCATAATCCAAGGACCATCCCTAGAGGATGATATCATGAGCATCAGGGCTTTGAAAAATACAAATGAAGCATCTGGAGCGATGGCGATCAATTGAAACTCTACAATATGTGATCATCGCCTTGATAGTTCACCATGGAGCCAAGAAAAAGAGATCAGCTTGCCTAGAATTTTCCCAACTAGAGCATATTCCAATTTAGAAATATTTTCTTAAATTTTATCAAAGTTAAGGCTCAAGAAAATTCCATCCTCATCAAGCACCTCTTGTTTGAGAATATTGTCTAAAGGAGTATAAGAGTGCTTCCTCCAAGATAAATGGCCTTGGATTCGATCTCCAAACACCCTAGACTGCTTTGGGAAATTCTGTTTGATGGAATGGGGCTGAAATTCTACACCAACTGCTCCCAAGTTAAGTGAAGAAGCCTTAGAAACATTAACACAAATAGGTGATGTGCAATTTTCTGTAATTAGGGGCTCTTGTGCTGTAGTAATGAAGGAGTTAACACACTTGTAGAAAACCAGGCTTCCATCCAAGACATTCACACAATCCAAACCAGAAACTAAATTACATTCAAATACTGGCAGCTCTTTCATGACCTCAACACACGGGATGTTCGGATCAGGAAGATAAACCTGCTGTTGTGGGAAGCAGGACGAAGAGAGCTCACAGACGCATGAATTGGCATGAAAAGTCCCCATTGAAGAATCACGAAGATGGTCAAGGCAAACCGAAGAGTGCTGCTCATTGCAACCCGATGTATTCTCACGGACTGAGATGTCCAGTAACTCACGAACGCAAGAAAAGCCCCAATCGGACTCCAATGCAGACTCGCAAAGTTGGTCATCATCCAAAGATAGCAGCTCGTGATCCTCATACGAAACGTCTACAACCAAAAATTCTCCTAGCTCAGCCGCTTGGTCCTCCTTCAATACCTGTTCGCAAGCCTCAAACCCTTGCCTTCCAAAACCTTCCAATGGTTACCTTTCCTAGAAGCCTTTCTACCATCACAACTCCTGCCGGAGCGGGGAGAATACCGTCAGCCTCTCCCCCTCACCATGAGCGCGGGACGTTCAAAAGGTCAGATGATAGGAAAGCCTGAAATTGGTTAACTTTAAAACTGACTTCGGGTTTATGATTTAAGCCTCCAAATGACCTAAACATTATATGAAATATTGACCCCACGGCATGACTTTTATAAGTTACAAGTGCTAAAAATTTGTGAGCATTTGGGATTATATTTAATTTTTATTGATTTATTGAAATTACAAAGGGGTTTTCAGTTAAGTCCACTCTCTCCTTTTGCTCCTAGAAATTGCAGAGATGCCGCTCCCCTAACCTCCTTGGCTAGTAATAAGTCTTTCACCCAAAGACTTCTACCCTAGAGCTCCTCTCTAAGAGATCCAAAAATCATAACCTGGAGGATCCAAGCTGCAGGCTGATGAGGACAATCATGTGACTCCCGCACATGCCCCTTGACTCCCTCAAGGACAACCTCTAAATCTCATCTTCTCTCTATACTATGTGGATTGGCACTCTCACAAGCAAGGCGACACTTCTCTCTCTCTCCAAAGCTCTCATTCATAAGAAGAAATATCTCTCACTTCTCACTTGCATCCCATCTCATTATATGAAAAGACTTAAGTTGGTCTATTTTAATCAACCCTAAATTTGAAATCTATTATTCTGATAGTTTAGAATGAAGTGTGTATCGTACTGCGTGATTAGTTATACACCCATTTTTGAGTTTTATAAGATTAGATTGTATGATAAGTAAACATGCGGTATGATCAACTATATCAAATGAACGATCATCCAAGATGAACCAAGGTTCATCCACCACATGTTCTATTATATTGTACTAGATAATTTGGATTGTATAATACGATTGCCAATCAAGATTTAATACTGATTTAATTGCATGATCAATGATTCAAATTGGGCAAGAGTCATTGATAAATATATAGTATGAAATCTTTCATATCGTATAATTTGGTCAAAATTCAAATTTCATATTGTCTAAATTTGGTTAGTTGGATGCAATGGTTGGGTTTTATTAAAATAACCAATCATCCTACACAAACTTAGGTCATACATGATGATTATTTATCCTGGAAATTATTTTAATTCATTTAATTAGACACCTATTTTAGTTTTCTAATTAGTAGATCGTATCATATAATTGGGATCATACAGTACAATTTAACAGAGAATTCAAGTGCTTAATTTTTATCCCGACTTGTGAGTGTGCACTTGGTTATCTTTCCAATCTACACCAAATTATATAAATGTCTCAAGAAAAATAAAATAAAAACTCATGTTACAAGTTTAACTAGACTCATTACTACAAATTATTGAGTTTGTTTCTTTGATAACTCTATGTATGTTGCACCTAAATATTAATGCACATAAAAGAAATAGGTAATATATGTAAAGTAGAGAGAAAAAAGTGATCTAGCCAATAATATTTGAAATCATCTAGACACTAGATCAAGCTCACATATTTCAATAATCTCCATCTTTTTGATGATTAGAAACATTGCCAATTGAATTTTTTATTTTCAAATTAGTGCTTAAATCTATGTATCGGTCTCGCCCTCACTCTATGAATCTTTTTGTTTAAATTTTCATGAGAAATCCTTTTTAATTAGTTTTGGATTTCAATTATATTTTATATAATTTATATTTCATCATTATTTTTTATTATTATTTAATTTTAAAACAAATTAAATAAACACAACTACATATAAAAAACCAAAACTGGGACATTGATTTTAGATTACAATACCATAATAATAAACACTAAAATTACTCACCCTTTTGACAATATAAAAAGGAAAAGTAAATTGAAAGGAAAATACACCCAAAAAAATATAAAACACTAAAAAACATAAACATCACTTAGCAAAAGGGCCCTGATCAGGTGGTGGTGGTGGTGGTGGTGGCTGCATGTAGTCTATGGCGGAGCCAGAAACTTTTCATATAGGAGGCCTTATTATTATTTTTAAATTCCCTCAACCTTTTTCATCCAGACTTGAGACCGGCATTGGTAGTTTTAAATTTTTTTTTAAAGATAAAGTAATAAATATAAAATGAAAAATACTTACAATTTGTAACGTCTGCTCTTCATATTCTAAACAAGTTGAATAATAACATCATTGTCAATATAATCTATAATTTCTTTTTCAATACAAGAGATTAAAGTATCATTCATCCACTGATCTCCAATTTGATTTTGCTATCAATTTTTTATGATAGCCATTGCAGAAAATATTCTTTCAACTCTTGCTAATGCAATGGGTAATACTAATGCCAACTTTAATAGCCTAAAGAAAAGGTGATGTATTATTTCCTTCCTGCTCTGAATCATTTTTTCAACAAGACTTCCTATATCTTTTAATAATAAAAATTGTACATTAGACCGTATATCCATAATATATGTTTACCACTGATTATCAAGAATTATCAAATCTAAATGAGTGAAATCAATTGGATATAAGTTTCCCATTCTAATTAACTTCTCTTAGTTGAACGCACATAATGAATTAAATGGATTCAAACAAGAAATACACAAAACTAATTCAGTATTTATCTCTGTGAAATGATTATGTAACTCTTGAAGTTGCATATCTATAATTGTATAGAATATCAAAAATGATTTAAATTTGTCATTTCTTGACTTCCATGTCGTGGCGTCCATGAGCAACTTATATATCATTTCGATTTAGAGTAATTATTTTTCGTTCATCACAAAATGAAGTCACTTAATTAAGGAAGTTATCCCACTTATTACCACTCATATCTTGTAATTTAATTTTAGATATTTGAACTAAAGACATAACATTCACAATATCTTAATTTTTTCTCTGCAAAGCTTATGACATTTCAGCAGTGATTTCAAGTATGTCATTCATTAGATGCAAGAAAAAAGAGAATTCAAATGATTACAATGATTCTAATGATACAAATGCCTCACCTCTCTCTTCAAAGCTTATGCCATCCTCCAAGATAATTTCTAGTGCATCAATTATTGAGGAGAACATTATAATCAATATAATCAATGATTCATAATGGGAACCCCATCTTGTTTCGCCATCATGCTTTAAAGATATTTTTTGATTTAATCCTTATCCAGAAAATACTTCACCATTCTGTAATGCACTTAAAGTCTTCTCTCATTATTTTTCTCTAAGCTGATCACAACGTTTACATGAAACACCAACAATATTAATCACATTTGAAATTATGGTAAACAATAGTATAATTTGAACAATATTTTTTGTAACTACTACCAAAGCTAGCTAAAGTTGGTGTGAGAAGCAATGATTATAATATACTAATTTATTCTCATTTAGAAAAAAGTTCTTTAAACCCATTAAATTCTCCTGTCATGCTCCATTATAACCATGACCACAATTTTTGAAACGGACAAACTATAATTTGAGAGGACTTGTTTTGTTGCTGTTTTGACATATCTAGCTGATGTTTTAGGAACATGTATAATATCCAAGAAGCATTCAACAATTAGGAATTTCTCATTCATATATCGTATCCCAATAGCCATTTATTCTTTCACTGATATGTCACGAGATTTATCAACGACAATAGAGAATAAACTATCAGCAACTTCCTTTATTATGTAATTTGTTACTGCAATAGAGATAACTCTAGTAATATATTTTTGAATATCAGGGGAAGTTAACATCATATTCTTAGGATCAGTGTTTAGTACCATATTATTTATATCTTCATTATGATTTGCCAAAAAGTGCAATAACTCAAGAAAATTTTCTTGATTTTTGGATTTGAAACTCTCATTGTGCCCTTAGAAGGCTAATATTTGTCTTAACTTCACACAATCAACAGAAGAATTTAGATTTGTAGCTCGATCAAATTTCATCTAGAAGTAAAAGCTAATATGTTAACTCTATTTCATTAAATCCTCTAAATTTTATCTTACATTATTGCACGCACTATTAGGTCCTCCAATATGAAGATCAAATCTATCAAGTTTTTATTTCAATTTGAGAATTCATTTATGTTAAATACCACATCATCTTCTTTTCCTCTCCCTTCTACACCAAAAAGGTAACAATACAAACAATATGCTTTGTCCTTCTTAATACTATATTCCAACCAATCGATTTATCTATCAAACTACCTCAGATTGAAACACCTATCTTTGAACCCAAACTTACTTTTAGGGAAGTCAGGATTACGAGGCTAACTTGGCCTGTTTTGTAAATATGCTCTTAGAACTTGATCTCAAATATTAGGAGTAAATTCAAAAAATAGGTATACGTAATCTTGGATTTGATTGAAGATTTTCTAGATCTTTTTGCATACTTTTTTATGATTCAATATTTGTTCGCCGTCTTTTTGGATTTTGCTCATCATCAACTTTTTTTTAATTCTTTTATAGGTGTTACTATGAAAGATTTTAATGACTTTTTAATATATATCTCCATAGCCTTTGTGCAAGATAAAAATACCTAAAATATATAGACCTAAAGGGAGAATGAAAACAAATATAAGGATTGTGAGTTTAACGTTCTGTTATTATTTTATTTATTAATTAATTTCCATCTCAAACATTTGTGAATATTTTTTATAATCAATGTTGTTAAGAGATAAATTCTTATTTAAATGATAACATATAACAAAAAAAGACAATGTAAAGGAATAGCACATTGGAATGAAAGCACATCTCGTAAACCGAAGACGTTACCTACAACCATATTTGTAGCTCAAATCTCAAATCAGAGAACCATACATCCCAAAAATATTTATAAAATCATAATTAAATCAATAAAAATGTGATCAAACTTACAACCAATAATTTGCTAGCCCAATAAATTTCAAACCTAAAGAATAGTGAATGACGAATAATACATTTGAGAAGTTCTCACCTTCAAGATTTTGGAATCAGGTATATTTGACAAATGAAGAATGGCGAGCAAACGGCAATTCTGCCGGCGGTGGGGGCACGGACTGGATTATTGGAGGTAGTAATGTACCAAAAATATCAGAGGTACAGTAGTAGTGAGCATGTTGGAGGCAAAAAATGTCACAAATTCATGTTGTTGGGTAGCTCGTGACCCTGCCCCTAATCCCCCCCCCCCCCCCCCCCCCCCCCCCCCCCCCCCCCCCCCCCCCCCGCTAAATCCACCATTACAAATAGTGGTTAAGTAAGGTGAATGGGTCCTAAAATTATTCACGATCCACCTCATATTATTACTGTAACTCCTTCCTCTATTATGTTAACTTACCAATATATTTATTAACCTTTAACTCTAGGTGGGTAAAATGTGCAATCCCACCATCTTGGGAATAATAATAAGCAAGATGTGTGGAGGAGGTTGTGCTGATGCTTGCCCTACTTATACTTCTTTCTTAGGTTAGATGTAGCCAACCCTGATGCAGCCCTTCATCCATCACTATAGATAATATGGAAGGAGTGTTCTGTGAAGAAAGTTGGCTAGTGACCACATCGTGTAGGGCAGGGAGATTTTACTTAGATTCTAAAATAAAGGCTATGATGTGTTCTAAGGCTAGATTTTGCTTTCAATGGGCGTGAGGTTTCTAATGGAGATGTGGTTCTCAATATATCTAATGATCATATTTACAACATTAAATTGCATGTCAGTCATATAAGAAAAGCAACAATTGAGAGTAAGATAGTAATATTTATGTAATCACTAGCCATAGGGATCACATTTTGCCTGAGGACATCTTTTATAACACGTGCATTTAGCACCATGGTGCTAACTAGAGATTAGTGTTAGTTTAAAGGAGAGTTCTTAAGGGTAATATTGATTGTGGCCTAGTTGTAGTTTAAGGTTTGTATAATGTTAATGGGTGCTTGTCCAGTGTTGGATAAGTGAAGGTACTTGGGTAAATCATCAGCATGAATGGTGAATTATTGCCAATAAATAAGGTATTGAATAGTATTGCAATCAGTCATGATTTTAAGTTCTATGAAAATTTAAGAAGGTGTACTGTGTGGCATGTAAAAGCTAGGAAAATGAAAATTGCAGTGTGATGTTAGTGAATAGCTCTAATACTAATATAAAAAATTTTCTAGATTAAGCACCTTGGAGTTTGTGATAGAAGTGCTTCAATATTTCTTGTAAGTTACATGATCCTCTTCACTTTAGAACTAATCATCCTGCCATGGGTGTTGAAAGCCTAACCTGCCTCACTTGCTAGCAATATAGGGAATAAGGAAATGCATACTGGTGAAAAGAAGTAAAGGTTAGAGGTTGTGAATTTGAAATGAAATGCCCTCCCTCATATAGTATCAGGTACTTTACATAGCATGATCAGGAGATTAACTATCCGATCAAATCATTCTAAAATATCTTCTTAGGAAAGTATAATCAATGGTCAAACTGTACAGCATGATGCAGTCTTTATATTTTTTATCATCCCGTGGAGTCATCTATACGACTCTTTGACCAGATGAATCATACAGCTTGATGATTTTTTTGTACAATACGATTAGTAATAACGATCATATGAAATAATTAATCTATGAATTATTAGTCTCTAATAATCCTATCTAATGTGCATTATTTAGTACAATGTGTGTAGTGTATAGTATGATGTGAAGAATTTTTAGGATTTATGAGATAATTAGGAACATTTACACAAAGGCAAAACTTACAACACACAATACAAAAATTTAGAAAGAATAAGATGAAAAGGAGAACAAATAACCATAAATACTTAAAACAAAAAATAAAATTAAGAAAATATAAAAACATATAGACTATTATTAATTGTAACAAAACCAAAACAAGCATAAACATATAAACAAGAACATAAGCACATAAACTAGAACACAAACACATAATCACAAAACAAACATGCAACTACCCCAATTTCCTATTTACTTATATTGATGATTCCTAATCTAGTATTGAGTGTACTAAATCATTCATATTTTAAGGGTTTTATAAAAATATCAACCAATTGGTTCTCTATGTTAATAAATTATATGCTCACATCTCCCTTTGATACATGGCCCCTAATAAAATGGTGTCTCATGTCAATGTAATTATTGTGAGACTATTGAATTAGAATCTTAATTATATAGATCACACTTGTATCATTATACTTGATGGGGATGGTGTCTACCTACAAACTAAACTCAAGAAGTTGTGGCTTCAGTCAAAAGACTTGGGTAACACAACTTTTTAGGGCTATATACTCAACTTCTACAATGGATAGGGCTACTGAATTTTACTTTTGACTAGACAAGGATACCATAGGTTATTATATGAATTAGCAAGTTCTTAAAGTGCTCATTCTATCCACCTTATATGCTCAAAAATCTA
Source organism: Dendrobium chrysotoxum (assembly GCA_019925795.1). NCBI lineage: Eukaryota > Viridiplantae > Streptophyta > Magnoliopsida > Asparagales > Orchidaceae > Dendrobium > Dendrobium chrysotoxum. The sequence goes on from CM034314.1 coordinate 29,886,603, forward strand.
AATCTTGGTATCCAACTATTCAAATGCTAATACCTATATTTTGAATGCCTATAATATATCATAGGATTTGTTTGACTGCAATCATATGGGATTCCTTAGGGTCATCCTGAAACTAAGCACATAGGCTAATGTTAAACATAATGTCAGGCCTATTAGTGTTTAAACTAAGTAAGGAGCCTATTATATCTCTAAACTTCTTTTAAAGTATTAATTGTTTATCCTGATTCCTATCTAATTAGGTGGTTAGGAACATAGTTTTTTTCATGCTCTTTCATTCTTTCATATCAAATTTCTTTGATATTTCTTTTTTGTTTTTTTATTTTACTCAAGAAGGCTCCATCTTCTCTTTTACATTAAATCCAAGAAAAAAAGTTAACTCACCCATCATACACATCTCAAACTTGCTACTCATAGTGTAAGAAAATTCTTTGAATAAAGTATCATTAGTCAATCTAAAAAGAATGCCATCCACATATACCTACAAAATGAGCATATCATCTCCAATTTTTTAATAAAAAGTGTGGTATTAATTGTGGATAAATTAAATGTTGAATGTTTCCATTGATTTGGATTTAATATTTCCTTAATCAAATTCACATAATTAGTATACATTATTTTGCTAAATAAACTAGCACTGTATTATCGATTTGAAGAAAGAAATGATTTATTTTCATATCCAAACTTAGCGTATGGAATGTTAAAATTATCCTGAAGGATAAAATTGACATTAATCTATCATTTCAAATATGAAATTGACCCAAGATTGACTTGATAGACATCCAGAGATTTTTCTCCTCTCTTAGTGAACTATGACATGGTTTATTTTATACTAAGATCTTAGGTTCCTATAGAGGCAAGCCCCAACAATCGATTACATCTCCGAAGACAAAACTTTTGATTAAAGTGGAGATTAAGTTCTAAACTTAATATGTGTGTGTGTGTGTGTGTGTGTGTGTGTGTGTGTGTATGCGTGCGCGCACATGCATGCCCTCACACGAGCACATGAGTTGCCTTAGATGTTTGAAAATACCTATCATTCCTTTAAAATTATCATTAAATTTTATAAAAAATATATTTAAATCGTATATATGCAAATATTCATTATTATATAAAATATGAGGTGTGAAAATACCTTTGGACTTATGCCTACTTCGAATGAACAACCAGCTAACAATTGAATACATAAGCAATTATCCTAGATGTAGTGTATAATAAGGTTAGCTCTATCCTAAGAGATCAAATGAATTGAACAAACTCCAAATGGTGATTCAAGATGAGTAATGTTTTACTTTAAGTTCAAGTGACACTAACGAAAAGACTCACTAAAAACTCTATATTTTATATTATTTAATTATCCCTACTAAATTTTCTAATCACTAAAATTTTTGATGAAATTTTGCCAGCATAATTGCCCTATACCAACAGGCATAGTGTAGCATCCTCCTAGTGTAACAGGACACCACTACCTTATCGTAGGCTTGTATACTGGGCTAGTGTATACTGCAGAAGTAAAATGTATGTATGTATACATGATAGGATAAAGGTGTTCATGTATACATTACCTAGTACTATATCCCCCTAGAATTAGCATACATGTTCCTACAAAGTTTGGAACATGTACACCGAGAAAACCTTGAAAAATTCTATCCATTAATTTAATCTACCACCTATGTGATGCAATGCATGTATGCAATGTAATAAATGAAAGAGTGTTGCATATAAAAGGAAATTTTGTGATTGAAAGATTGTTTAATTAAAAGAAGTTTGTTGGAGTTTTGAAAAAGATTAATTATCTATGGGAGAATTTAATTTCTAGAATTTCAATTTTGAAATTGAATGCATTATTATGAACGATGTATTATCTCAATAGGTAAACATATCATTCCCTAATGGGTTCAATTTATAGCATTAAAAATTCACCATGATTATCATAGTCAAATTCGAGCAAGAACTACATATGACCCTAGAGGGTTAAAATAATTATTCAATCAAGTATTTAACTATGATAATTTGGATAAAACATCATTAAATTCATAGTCAAAGTTACAATAATAATTGATATATCTTTCTGAGGGAAGAAGATATTAATAATTATTGATCGTTTAAAAATGACGACAATGATCATTGATTTTGACATGAATTTTCCCAAAGATATTTAATTGAGATTTTAAAAAATTAATTTTAAAAATTTGATCTGAGTTTCTAAATCTCCTATGAGTGAAAGCCCTCATAATTAATTAAATCTAAGGAAGCCTAAATTTCCTATGAGTACTCTCGATTAGAACAATGGTAGAAATTATATTTAAAATTTTCAAAGAGTGATGTTAAAGGATTGAAGTTTAAATTTTAAATAGGATTGGAACAAGATTGAACACTTATTTCTGGAGGTCGAAGGAGGAGAGGTAGGAGGTGTTTAAGATTTTGAAACAATTAAAAAAATACCCTAGATTACCCTTTGTGTTGGGCTTAAATTTTGGATTAAAGAGATTTAATTTGAGTTATCAATTTTATTAGAAAGTTGGGATTACATTCTCAGAAGGTTAAGGTCTTATAGTCTGAACTTGCTTCAGAATCTAAATCTAAATTGCGCACTGAAAGTCAGTAGCCCGAACCAAGCTAATGTAATGTAAATTTGGACTTACCCCGGCTTGGATTGGGGAGCCAGCTAACCACCTGAGCACTTAAAAACTATGAGTCTGGTCACTTATAAAAGAGTAGTAGAGATATTATTTATTTAAGTTTGAAGAAATGGGGCTGACATCTAGAGCAGATCCTAATTGGCCTCTTAACACATTTTGAGTAATATGAAGCTTAAATGTAAAATGCAATTAGAGATTTAAATACTTTTAATTTATTTCTAATACAATGTATGCCAGTCAACTCGATGAATGCTTACATCAAATAAAAAACAATTTTTAAAAATGCTTTAAAATACTTTTATCCTATAGACTACATAACTTTTCTTTGATAGGACTGACTTTTAATTTATTTCTAATGTAATGTATGCCAGTCAACTCGATGAATGCTTACATCAAATAAGAAACAATTTTTAAAAAATGCTTAAAAATACTTTTATCCTATAGACTACACAACTTTTCTTTGATAGGACTGCACCCTAATAGGTAAGGTGACCTGCTAGAACCTACAGGCGAGGAGGAGCCTAACAAGGAAGAGAATATTAAAATATGAAGGCATGAAATACTCTCAACGATCTCGAGCTTACTTCTTAAAGCATTAGAATTTCTATGTGAGCTTACATATTTTAAATTTTAATTAGAGTAGAAAAAGTTTATTCATACCCTTACGAGCCTCTGATCAAATTCCAAGCTAAATCAAAATTAGCATGTAAGACATAAACCTAAAAAAGATATGCAATTTCTACTACATAATTAATTAAATAAATAAAATTAAATTAACTTCAAAGTCCATGTGGTAAGAGCCACTTAATATTATAACCCAAGGTATGCAGAAAGTAAAGTGGCCAGGTACCATCGATAATAACCCAGATTCTACTCCTAAGACTCAAGTGACTATGAGAATGGGATCCTTCTCAGTCTTCACTTCTTCATCCTTCTACAAACGTCTTGAATCCATCAGGTCCAGTATCCAAATGAAAAAAAACTCCCCTTTGAAAGGGGTGTTATCTTTTCCCTTTGGATATTTTAAAGTACCCTAATATAGATATCCAAATGAAGAGGGAGTCTCCCTTAAGGGATGTCACCCTTCTCTTTAGATTCCAGATTTGGTATTTAACATCCCATCTCAAATAGTCACTATTAAAACTCTTGACTAAAATTAAATATATTGAATATTCAAAAAATTAAAAGGCTACAAATCAATTGTAGGGTTCTCCTAGGTAATTAACATTTAAATAATCCCAAGCAATTATATATAAAAATTAAAATGCTCAAACCAGTCATACTCAACCATGCTCTTTTAATTTAAAAGGGGACTTAGCATTCTGAAACATCTACAGAAAATATCATTAATTTTTAAAAGCTTAATTTATGCCCCTTTTATTTTTAGTGTTGTATGAGTATGGCCACATGTATAAGATTATATTAGCATTTAAATCATCCTTAACCTAAGGGTAGTCTAATGCTCATCACATCAATACAGAGATTGTAGAAATTAAATAAATAATCAATCAATTTATATTAGCAACCAGTATATAGTGAAAACTCAAAAAAAATCTGGCACATAATAGCAGAAAAGTAAAACACTGGCCTAGCCTAAGACTAGAGTTGGTTGTCCTAGAAAATCATCTAAAGTGTGTGAGATAGGCTATGTGATTTGAATATATTCTATATAGGATAGTTAGTTAAGGTTGTTTGATGTTCTAGTTGGTTGAAAGGCTTAAGGGAGAGTTTAATTAAAGTTCAAGTATTAATGGCTTAAAATTAATTTTAAAGTGTATTTTATATGTTAAATGGCTATCACCTTTATCGCTCACCAGGGCCGTGAAGTTTATTTCACCTTTCTTGGGGCTAAATAAATAGCATCGTAAGCTCGGGTTACCTAGTGGTAACCGGTATAGTTAAGTGAATTTAATTGGTTGAAGCTTAAAGGTTAATAAATTTTTAATGAAATGATTGGTAATTGGTTTTTAAAGTTAGATTAAAATTTTCTAGATTTTTGAATTAAATATTAAAATTTTGAAATTATTTGAATTATTTAAATGCATTAATTAAAGGGGTTAAAATTTAACTTTTTGATTAAGGTTGATTTATGGAAATTTGATATTTTCCTTAAATAAAAGACATTAAGATGAGTAATTAGACTAAAAGTTTCCTGGAATTAGATTTTTTTACATCTAGTTTTGAATTGTTGAAGTTTTGACTTGATTTTGAACTACATTTGACCCAAATGTTGAGTTTTGAATTTAAAGTATTCCTCATAGTTAGATAATTTTAATAAATATTAGACCCCAAATGGAGTCCAATGCCTTTGAGTTTACTCAATTTGGAGTTTTTTTATAATTAGTTATGATTTTTAAAAATTTAGGTATTTATTTGAATTTTTAAAATTATTTAATTAGATAGGTTTAATGATTTGAACCCAAATGAGCTCCAAACTTCTTGAAATTACCTCCAAAGGTCAAACATGACCAAAGGAGGTGTTCTCAAGTGTTTGAGAATTTTTTTAGAATTTTTATTATTTTTTATTAAATAAATTAATTAAAAATTAAATTTTTAATTAAAATTAAATTTAGCGTGAAATTAAAGTCCAGTCAAGGGGCATTTATTTTTCTCTAATTAAGGGTTTAATTTTAGTCAATAAGGTATTATATGTAGTTTTTGAATTTAAATTTAATTTATTGTAATTTTTAGAACTTTGAAAGCTTAATTAATGATTTAATTTTGAATTCATTAATTGAATAGCTTAGTGATTTTTAAAATCAGTGGGAAATTTTCTTAAGGCTGGAGATGTCACTAAGTTCAAAGGGTTCAAATCTCATGCCATTGCATGTGTATTTTAATTTCTAAAATCATTTCTAAGTTTTCTAAAGCATATCCTTAATTTTTGTCCTTAAGATGTCACCAGGTTAGGTAGGTATGAATCAATGTGACTAACCCTTGACACATGTACAAATGCATCACATAAATATTACAATCAGATCCTAAATCTAGATGAGCCTAAAGCTAGGTGCAAGTGTGAGCATCCTACACAAGCATAAAAAAGAAAGGTAATAAGGATGAAAGATAAATTGATTAGTAAATAGTTGAGATACAACTATTCACTAATCCTCCCCCACCAATTTAATTCATTCAAGCTTAATCTATGTTTAAAATTTCATGACTCACTCAAGGCTCTCAAATTTTAACATATATAATTTTAAAATTAATTTTTTATATGAAAATAGCTCGATTTTAGGATTCTCTAAAAAAATTAAAATAATTCAAAATAATTAAAAAAAATGAATTTCAAAATAATTTCAAAGTAATTTTAAAATAAGTTTGAAAATACTTTAATAATTTGAAAATATTTTTTTTTTAGTTTTGAAAAATATTTGAGTAAACTTTAATTAAATATTAATTAAATATTCAAATATTTAAATAACACAAATTATTTAGAAGACAATAAATATTTAAAATTACTTTTTATTTTAAAATATTGGAATCATCCTTTCTAATTTTGTTAAGATAATCTTAAAATTTTGAGATTTTTAAAATATTCGAATTAAGCTGAATATTTAATTAATTATTCAAGGGATTGAATAATTAAAACTAATTAAAAATATAAAAAATATCTTAAATTAATTTTAATTTCAAATTAAAAATATTTTAAAATAATTCTCTAATTATTAAAAATAATAATATAAAATTTTGAAAATATTTAATTAAAGATTAAATTAAATAATATTCAAAATATTTAAATAAATAATTTAATTTTAAAATAAAATATTTTAAAATAATTCCTCAATTTTTTTTTGTTTTTACAAGAAATTTTTGATTTTTGAAAACATTTAAGTTAATACTTAATTAAATATTTAAATAGTTAAATAATTTTTTATTTGGTATGATCTTAGTGAGGTGGAGATTCCTCCCTCTTTCCTATTTTGCTTAAAGGAGGAATGTGATGCTTTAGGTTTTATTTGATTAAGTTGTAATAGGCTTTGGTTTTTTTAATGCAATTTCGCATTTCTCTTAAAAAAAAAAGTTAAATAATTAAAATTATTTAAAATATATTAGATATTTTAAACTAATCTTAATTTTAAAATATTTAAAATATCTTTTCTGATTAATTAAAATATTTTAAACTAAGCTTTAAATTTTTTTGAAAATATTTAAGTTAATATTAATTAAAACTTAATTAAATATTTGAGATATTAGAATTATTTATAATATTTAAAGAAAATACCCAAAATTTAACTTAATTTTAAATTAAAATATTATTTAAAATATTTTGGCTGAATATTTAAAGTGTTTTAAAGATAAAAGTTTAAATTTTAGAAAATATTTAGATTAATATTTAATTAATTATTAATTAAAATTCAAATATTTAAATATTTAAAATAATTTAAAATAGATTAAATATTTTAAGCTGATTTTAATTTTAAATTAAAGAGAATTAAAATGGGAAGAATTTGATATATTATATTTATTTTTTTATTATTTTTTGAAGTTTTTTTATTTTAAAATGATTAAAATTAATTAATAGTTAATCCGACAATGAGAGGGCTACGTGGCGCATCCTAATTCGATGAAACAAAACTATGGCCAATGATTAGTTGGTGGTGCATTAATTACCAAGGATTATGTGGCTAGCAATCATTAATAATTAATGAACTACGGACGCAGTTTCATTAATCTGAGTCAGCATGCTATCCGCGCTATCCAATCTCTCATAGTTTAAGATTAACAGCTCAGATTGAGTCGGACGAAGATCTCCACAGCGAATTGATTCGCACATTACGAATAATCACGGTATAACACGATCTGGGCCATTGATCGAAAGATCAACAACTTAGAAAATGTACTGCTCATGCCCACTACGGAGGATGCCCTAAAATTAAAAATATATATATATGTCATTCTCTCAATACACTCAATCAAAATCTATAAAATTTTAAACATAAATAGCATTAATGAATAGAATCAATGGGAAGTTAATCCTATAGTTTAAAATGCGCTTAACAGAAAGTTAATTAACCCTAAGTTTTCTTAAACGAGGGTTTGAGTTTTCGAGAGAACTAATAGTTGAATTTCAAATTTTTTGGATTCTCTGAGCTTGTTCATTGTCCTCATAAGTTTTCCTAGTTGAGGTAGCAGTTTGAAAAGCTCCCAATCACCAGCTATTGACCTTGGACGGATTTAAGCTTAGGTTCGTCGGAGGATCATCATCGGTAAGCCTTTCACGGTGGGATTCAACTTAGGAAAGTTAGAGGGACTTAATAGAAGCTTAGACGAAAAGAGTATTTGGTCTGGGAAGGCTTGAATGGTTATAGAGAGCTAAGGTTAGGATGATCCTCATTTTGGCCTCCTTGGCCAATTCAAAAGCCCTAATGGATTTGGATGGCTAAGATGACTTTGGACACTTCTTATGATGTTGCCAAGTGGCCTAGGGTAGTTGAAAAGTTGAGGGAGAGGATGACCTATGACATCCTACATAGAAAGGCATTTTCGCTTTACATGGGAGAGAAGACCACTTGGGCCAGTTTTAGCTTAATCCCTGGATTAAACTTGGCTTAAGAACCTTCTAAAGATGGTTTAAGGCTGCTGGAGGGGTTTTAAATGGAGTGGGTTAGCTCAAGTTTTGCTATTTGACCATTGTAACCTCCCAAGTCATTTGTTTGACCATTTGATTAGTCAAATAGTCAAGGGATGGTGAGGTGGTAGATGGGATAGTTTTAAATGTTTGTAGGATGATTTGAAGGGAGTATGAAATAATCCATTTAAGTGAATTATTGTCTATGGGTTGACTTGGTCAAATAGACCATGATTTGATTCATGGTAGGCTAGAGGATGTTTGAAGTATGCATTTAAGTGAGATTGAAGGGTCTTGAGGTTTACTTTGATTTGATTCAAGGGATTGAATGAAGTTAGCTTGAGTTGACTAAGCTTGGGTCTAGTTGACCAAGTCAACTAATGATTGGGTTAGAGGTCCAATCAAGTCTAAATCACTAGAGGAAGTGATCATAAGAGTTTGACAAAGTTTTGAATGCATTTGAGACTTGATTCAAAGTAAGAAAGCTTAAGGTTTGATCTGGTCAACCTAGGTTAACTTGGTCAACCAGGTAGACCCAGGGTCAGGGATTGAGCTCAACAGGTTTGGTTTGATTAATGGGGTCTGGTGGAAGTGGTTTCAAGGATTAAAATAGTCATTTCAGTCAAAATGACTGATTGAACCCTTAAGGGGTTGTTTGGTCAACCTGGGTTAACATGGTTAACCAGGTTGGACCAGGGTCAGGGTTTGAGTCCAGTAGATTTGGTTTGATGTTTTGAGTCTGGTAGAGGTGATCCCAAGGGTCAAAATGGTCATTTTAGTGAAAATATTCATTTGGACCCTTAAGGGACTGTTGGGTCAACCCTAGTTCACTTGGTCAACTAGGTTGACCCAGGGTCAGGGTTTGAGTCCAACGCACTTCTAATGGTGTTTAGGATGTATTTGAGGAGGTTCCAAGATTTGATTTGAATGGGCTATATTGAAGTTTGGAGAAAACTTCAAATTTTCCCTTAAGAGGCATTTTGGTCATTTTGACCCCTAGTCAAAATGGAATGCTTAACATATCATAATTAAGGGTTTGGACATGATCAAAGGTCTTGGGGAAGGTCCCAAGGTCAAAATCCACAGGGTAGAGGGTTCAGTGGTATAGGCCATAAATATTTGAAGGTTTTACAGCCTTTGAAAATAGATTTAGTTTTAGGGGTTAAATGTCTCAAATTGAGCTCAAATTTGGAGGGTTGACCCTAGGGATATGCCTAATCAACATAAAATTAATAGATCATGATTTGGGGGTCCTTTGACTATGGTTTGGAGTGTTTAAAAAATCACTCAAAAAGGCTTTCAGGACATAAGACTTTAGCTCTAGGTTTTGGTCTAGATTTCTGGATTTGAATGCTTGAATTTGAATTATCCAAATCATTCATAATCATTTGAATGATTATTAATGATTGGATAAGATTGAAGCTAGATTGAAAACTAGTTTGAAGGCTGGATTGAGGATTGAACTTGGGTTTAGATTATTGATGTCTTGATTTTGATTGACTTGAGGTTTTAGGTTGAAGTCTGGATTATGGTTTAAATTAAGATATGGATTAAAATCTGGATTGAGATTTGGATTGAAGCTATGGATGATTCATAACTAGATGTATGTCAACCATCAGATCAGTGGGTAGAAGTCTAAATTGGTCTTAATGACCTCATACAAAAATGAGGTCAACAAATGGACCCCCAATATGAGTAGTTCTGCTGTACATATTAGCATTGACCTTAAAGAAAGGTCAAATATGAAGTTTTGATTCTAAGGGACGGAATAAATCTAACCCTAGGGAATCGAGGCCGAGTTAAGACTAGGGTAGTGCCAGGAAAGGCATACTCTACCACTAGTAGATCTAATCTTAAGAGAAGGAGATGTCTTAATGTAGGATTAATTAATTAGGTATTGTTTGAAAATTGTTAATAGAAAATGGAGTGTATTTATCTCCTAATGGTGTAGTATGTATCTAAATTTACTAAGTTTAAAGTTTCATCACTAATAGATCTATGTATGTATCCCTAAAATTTGCTTAGGTTAGCTAGACACATCCTTGATTGTTGTCCTTATATTTCACTAAAGCTGGAATGGTTAAGAATCAGAAGTCACTAACCCTTATAGATACAAAATCGAACAATCCATATCAAGTTATATGAACCAGATCTAAAGGAATTAATATCAATGGGTTTTCAAAAATTTAGATCAAATAATAGCCTAAATATTTGAAAATCCAACTAAATAATAACCATGTATCAAGTACCATTACAGAAAAACTAAGCTACATTAATGAAATATCATAGATTAACCTAGCCAAAGAAATGAGCATAGATGGTTGAGTATATAGTGAGTAAATGAGGAAAATTTGGAATCAAATATGGTGTAATAACACACTAAATAATTAACACACACCCTTAAGTTCATTTTTTAAATTATTAAGCTCTTTTTACTGATTCCACGGAGTATTTGTAAGCATGAAATAGATTCAAAATGTAATTATAGTTAATTTTCAAATTTAAAGGTCAAATCATGATCTTTGAGCTTAGAAAATTAATTATATTTAAATTAAAACTCAAATTTGGTTGAGAAAAATATGGTAGATCAGGAATATGCTAAAAATCATCTCTACCAAATTTTAGATTATTTAGACATATATTTATTAAGTAATTAATTAAAGACTAAAAATAGTATAATGGATAATGCTTAATAAATATAGAGCATTTTTATTTAAATTTAATTTTAAATGGAAGATGGTTTTATTATGAATCTATAGACACCAAGATCATCAAAATCCATTAAGAAATGGATTTTTAATGATTTTTTTAAAGTTTACATGATTAAAAATATATTTTAAAATAGGTTTTATTAAATTAAATGGGTGGCGCATTTATTATCAATGATTGTGCCACTAGCAATCATTGGCAATTTAATAGAAAACATAATGATAGTGCATTTATTACACGCAATTTTGACTTATCCACGTTAGCGCACTCCTATAACTTTTAGATCTTTTGCGGTTTAGGATTGATGGTTGTGAAGCCATCGGATGGAGATCTGAATAACCAAGAGGATTATGCGGTTTGGATATGAAGCAAAATAGTGAGATCTGGAACATTGATCGTGAGAGCAATTGTCCAGAATTTGTACATTTCATGCATAGGTTAACTAAAACCCTAATGTAGAAGAATGATTCATTTTCAAAAATGGCTAAACCAAACTTTGTGAAATTTTAGACATAGCTTAAGCATTGTTAAATAAATGATTTGGCTATTTGAAATGTAGTTATTTGAAAGTTTTTTTTGGGGAAAACCCATCGAGGGGCCTACACGTTAATATAAAAATAATATTACAAGGTCCTTAAGAGGGACCTTCAGCTCACTACTGCTCAAAAGAGCTACAAAAAAATTAGAATAAAACCTAGGAGCAGATGGTACCTTCTAAGCATAATTATTAGAAAGTTATTTAAACCTAAAGATCCTAAACTAGGGTTTAGGATTTTACCTTGATTCATTGGACATAAACGGCCCAACTTAGGCTCGTTGTGCTTATTGAGATGTCTAGCACACTTCTTCTAAAGAAAGTGAAGCCTAAGGAGGTCTAGATCAAGATCTATTGGCCTTGGATGGACATGGGGCTTGGTGTGGCTGGAAACTCACCACTAACAAGGTTTGAATGCCATTTGGACTTGGGGAATGTAGAGGAGGTCCTTGGTATCTCAAACAAAAAGAGAATCAGGCTTGGGAGGCTGGGTTTAGTGAGAGAATGCTAAGATGTTCGAATGATCCTTTATGTTAATTTGGCTCAATACAAATGCCCTAGATTAATTGGATGGCTAAGATTGCTTTGAAGGGTTACTAGGATGCTTGACATGTATCCTCAGGTGGTTAGGAAGTAGGGCTAAGGACTGAGCAAGGTACAATGATGTGTAAAGGGATTTTTATCTTTACATGGGAAAAGGGGGGACCATTTTCTTACTTAGGGCTAATCCAAGGGTTAGAGTATATTTAGGATATGTTTCGGAGGTTTTAGATTCTAGCTAAATGGGCTAGATGGGTTGGAGAGGAAGGGTGTGGCTTGTTTGGGCTAAGCTGAACATTTAAAGCTTAATTAGGCTACTTGTTGACTATTTGACCAGTCAACAAGTGAACAACTAATGAGGTGGAGTCTAGGGATAGTAGGCTTACTGTTGGAATCAACTTCCAAAGGTTTAAAGAAATAGGTTTAATGTTTGATCAAGTGATTATGAGTGTAGTAAGGTTTGACCAAGTCTTAATGAATTGTCTTGGTCAAGCCCACTAGGTTTGACTCACTAATAATTGGATGATGTCCAAACTATGAAATGGAATAGCCTTGGAGATTTGAATGGCTTGATTTGGTTGTAGGCATTGGATTGGCTCATATGTATCAAGTTTGATGAAATCCATGCTTAGTTGACCAAGTAAACTATGGACTAGGTAAGTAAACTATGGGCTAGGTCAAGGTGACCAATCATGCCCAATACACTATGCATTGTATTCAAAGGAGTTTGGTGAAGTTTGGAATTGATTTAGAGATTAACTGAAGATCAACTAAATATAATTTGGGTTGATGATAAATTGAGCTAGACTAAGCTAGCCCAATTGGGTCAAATGATGACTGAAGGTGTATGAATAGATGATTACCCTTTGAAACTTGTAGTGAGGTAGTTTGAACATGACTGAGGTCTTGAAAGCTAGTGCACTATGCAAGACAGTGCACTGGGTTACCTAATTGCAATGCATGGATACAACTACAGTGATTATAGTTTAGGGTATACAGGCTATAGAGGAGAAGATTGAAGTTTGATTAAAGGTTTACTGGAGGTTTAGGGTTGTTGATTGATTAATTGATTATTGGTTAAATGTATAGATGATTGAAGTGTAGATTATAAGCTGGAATGAGTGCATGTTAATTGTAGATTTAATTGATCGATTGCAAGCTATATGATGGATTACTGATGATCATGGATGATTGAAGTGCATGATCAATTGGGCTAGCTTGAGCTAGCCCAAATAGGTTAGATTGGTCATTTAGTAGCTCAGGATGCAGTAATGATTGATTTAATGTAGCAATTGATTGATTGACTGTATTGAGATGACTAACAGTTAGGTGATTGTCAATGACTAGATTGATAATCAAGAGTCTGGATATTTTAAGGTGATGGCCTCATACAAAAATAAGGTCAACATTAATGATGCCCTTTTTCTCAAATAGAAAAATGTTAAGCCTATCATACCATGCTCTACGTGTCTGCTTCAATCTATATGGTGCTATTTTAAGTTTATATACATGATTAGGAAATGCTATGCTATCAAAACTTGGGGACTATTCTGCATAAACATCTTCTTTTATTACTACATTCAAAAAGGCATTCTTCACATCGATCTTATACAATTTAAATCCCTTTATGGAGATTATTTTCTATTGAGGTCATTAAAAATGCTAAATCCTTCAAACTCACCTCAATCATAACACTATGTTGTCATAGTGTTACATCTTTTCATCAAGCAGTAGGACCCAGTCCTAAGTTTCTTACCTTGTCTTATTAAACCTATCTTGTCTGGTACTCTACCTTGGAGCTGATGACTAGTCTAAGTGATCTAGATCTAGAAATTGAAGCTCAAGAACCATAAATATATAGTTAAAAATCCTCTAAACTATCCTAAACCCTAAACCATGGTTTTGTTGACCCAAGGGCCAAGGTGAAACCCTGATTTATACTATGCATATTTAGTAGATAACATTACACTTAACTCAAGCTTATTAACTTCAAACCCTACCTAATCATCACCTTAGGAGCATTATACATTAAATTCATCAACCCTAGCACCTCAAGCTAGGGTTGACCTAGTTGACTTACTTGAGCTAGCCCAAATAAGATTAATAGGTCAAACCCTTGCATTAACCCCTAATAGCCTGCATCATTCCACCCAATTGAATCAATGAAGCTCCTAAAATATTACACTCATTTGGTACATATCCCTAAGTCTATGGTTGACTTGGTTAATGCAACCCAAGACTAGTCAAACAAGCCTATTCTGGGTCAAATTCATGTATGCCATCAATTAGCCTACTTCAATTGCTCAAGTTTAAGCCCATGGACTCCAAAACATGCCAAGACCCTTGCCTAGCCATTTCCTGTTGAGTTGACTTGGTCAACTCACATGAAATTATCAAACCTAGGCTAAGCTTGTTCATCTTTATTTAAATATAAAACCTATTGAACTAAACTATCTAAACTTGGCTCAATTCACCTCTAAGGATTCCCCATGGCTTATCCTAGTTGTCTTGACTAGCTTTGGCTAGTCAAAATGGTGAAATGGTCAAGAAAATTCCAAATGGTTAAATCTCCCTAAACATATGAAATCCCTTTACACTATCTTATTTAGCTTTCTCAAATGAGTCTCTAGATGTTTCCTATATTACTTGAACCTAATACATTGCATGGCTTGGCTTATACCCAGTCCAATGGTCCCCACAATGGAAAATGATCCATGGTCACTTTCACCTTTGCCTAACCACTTCACACCTCAAGCCTTGCCCCCTAACCATCTAAGCCATATGGTAAGCTTCCAATCATCAAACTTTAGCAAACATAACCCTTATCATGACTCCTAGGCCATAAAATAGGAAATCTTAGCAAAACCACCATTTTCATTATATTCACTCTCCAATTGCTCTCTACTTGAGCTCTCATTTTATTTCATTCTTCTATAGCATTCCCATGAATCCCCACTAAAACTCCTTGCATTTGGAGGCTACCAATAATGAGAGATAGGAAGCCCTATATACTTGTCCATCTCAAGCTCCAATACACTTCCTCCATTACCCTTATTGAAAGTTCGATAGGGATGTTAAGCCCTAGTGAACTAGTCCCGAGGCTAACCAAGAGGGGGGTGAATTGGTTATTTAAAAATTTCATGAGCAACAGAGAAATCTTTTCGATACTTTGCAGTGGAGACAAGTAAACAAGAACGAAAAGATCAATCACAGATATTCACCCAAGCAGTTAATATCATAAAAGTAAAGTGCAAAATAGAATCAGAAAAGCAAACCAGATTTTATAGTGGTTCAATCAACTTGACCTACGTCCACTCCCCGGAGCCTCCCCTCCGGGTATTGCACTAAACCAAAAGTGACTCTCCTTTTGCTCCCACAGCAAGGCGGAGAAGCCTGTATAGAAAACCTCCTTTCCACCACCCGGTGAGGCAGAGAACCTGAACTCCTTTTGCTTCCTTCCTGAAGCAGGCAGAGAACCCGGACTCCTTTTGCTTCCACCTGAAGCGGGCAGAGAACCCGGATCTTCTTGCGACGATTCTTCCACGACGAACACCAACTAGACGAAAGACGACGAGCAGAGAAGACGACTCTGATCCGTGCTTGGAGCAACCTTAGTGAATCCCTCACTAACTCCCCCTCACTCGATCTTCTCTCTCTCTCCCAAACTCTCTCTCTCTAGGGTTTCTTTAGACAGGAAAGTGGCAAAAGATTTTTTCTTAACAAAGAAAAAGATCTTTTATATGAGGGCTCAAAAACAGCCCTAAATCTCAACCGGTCGGCCAAGATCGTCCAGGACGATCGATAGATCATCCTGGATGATCAGTTCAAAATTAGCTGTTTCAGCCTGGACGATCTGGCTCTTCTGGACGATCAGTACAAAAAGTTATTCATATCGTCCCGTACGATCCTGTGATCGTCCGGGATGATTAGTGTAAATCAGGGAATATCGTCTAGGAGGCAGTTCGGGTCGTCTAGAGAAAATTATGTTGGACGATCAAAAAATGACTTGATCGTCCAGGACGATACGGGTATCATCCTGTACGATTAGTTCAAAAAGTGTCAAAATCATTCTGAATACAGTTCGGGACGTACAGCTGAAATGCACTAGACGATCATGATCGTCCTGGATGATACTGCGACCGTCTAGGATGATATGATCGTATCAATCAAGTATTAGTTGCTTTCCTTAATTACCAGACTAATTTAGGCATGATTCTACTAGATCATCCGGGACGATATCCGGGACGATACACGTATCGTCCGGGATGATCAGACCAAGTATCTAAAAATAAGAACTTGCCTAACTTGATCTGGCGGCTGAGAATTTCAGATTTGAGCCTATCATCCCGTACGATCATATGATCATCCAGGACAATCAGCTTAATCAGACACAATTAACTTGGTCGCCCTAATTAGGGTTTCTATTTTTACTAGATCGTCCAGGACGATGTGAATATCGTCTAGGATGATCTGAATAAATTTTGGACAGAAACTCTAATTCACTCAAGCTCTCCCCCTAAGTGTGTGTGTGTGCAAGGTTACTTAGCTAGGGGATTAGTTACATTACAATTGACTCAAGAAAAGGAAAATAGTACATTGGACACACTTGGACCCGATCTTGAGTTGACTTGAGTGGCTTGTGATCTTTTATGCCTTAAATGGGTTAGCCAAGCAAAACACAATAGAGACATATTTGTCATCATCAAAACCAGATTTGCAACAATCTCCCCCTTTTTGATGATGGCAAATCTATGTTCAGTAGTTTAAAAATACAAGAACTAGGAGATCAAAAAAAAAAATTTAATTATTTTCATTTTCATTGAACAATCAAAGTAGTACAAATATAAGTACAAAATACAACAGAAACAAAGCTACTACAACTGAAACATAACAGGAACAAAACTAATATTGACTCCCCCTTTTGACATCACAAAAAGGAGGAGGGTAAACAAAATCAACAGAACCAGGCAGGACAAAACAAAGCACTGCAAACAAAATATAAAAAAAAATAGCAACTACACAACATAAAACTAAAATTGAGGCGGATCCTGATCGAAAGAAGGAGGTGGCGGTGGTGGGTTGAAATAATGGCAGAATAAAGATGGAGAATGGAGATGACAGATTAGGATTCCAAAAATACAACCAGTAAAATGAAAAAATAAAATAAAAATGAATAACACTTGAAACAAGAACACAAAAAGAAACAATAAATTTTTTTTTAATCAAATTGCTCCAGTAAATCAGAATTTTTCCTTGATTTCAGATTCAAAAACTAATAAGGAGACGACTGACAGCGCTGAAAACCAGAAAAAGTTGGAAAAATTGACTTTTGTAACTCCTACCTCGAGCACCTCATCGATGCAAATCTCTTTTTAAAAACAAAAATCCAATTCAGAAGAAAAGAAATTAGATTCGAAAAGAGATCCTTTCAAGCCTCGTTCCAGAAAGACTTCTGATATAATAGTGTTACAAAGTAAAAAATCAGAGATCAGGATTTTCAAACACAAGCTTTTAAAAATATTAAGTGGCGCACGGATTTTTCTAAGATATTTAACAATCTGAAAGGGAAGAAAGCTTGGTTGGGCTCATTTTATGCCTCTTTTTCAACTTGTTTGGCGCTTTGCGCATCTTTTGATTTTTGATACACTTTGTGTATCTTTTAGTTTCGCGACACTTCGCATCTTTTCAGCTTTGGGCTCATTTTGTGCTTCTTTTTTCATTTTAGTTGGCGCACTGTGCATCTTTTATAAGCTTTCTCCCTCTCAAAATCATTAAAAGATCTCAGCTATAAAATTACCTTCCAGATATAGGAGATGCTCTCCACGATAAGGAAGAGTAATCCACAAAACAAAAGCCAGACGTCATATGATAAGTGCAATCACTTGGTTTTAGAAAATCAAAATAATGACTCAAGACTTTGAAAACACTATTGATATGAGGTAGATTACTGTAGGAAGATAAAATAAATCTCTATTACAAAAACTAATATTTTAATTTTGAAGAAGATTTTTATCCAAAAGAATCAATACACCAGTAAAGGAGTTAGAGGAAGAGAAACAATCATCAATGTTTCTTCCCTTTAACGGATCCAGTGGAATCAATCACTGCTTACTGACTTCCAAATAAAAATAAGGTAAAACTCTTAGTCAGAAATTTCATTTATCAGAAGTAGTGAGCAGTGATCTGATTTTGAAAAGCATAAAATAGTAAATAAAAGAGATGAACCAGTGAATAAAAATAGGTAGAAAAT
Source organism: Dendrobium chrysotoxum (assembly GCA_019925795.1). Taxonomy (NCBI): domain Eukaryota; kingdom Viridiplantae; phylum Streptophyta; class Magnoliopsida; order Asparagales; family Orchidaceae; genus Dendrobium; species Dendrobium chrysotoxum. Next base: position 29,904,845 of record CM034314.1, read on the forward strand.
CACATCAAAGTAAATACTCAAATCAAACCAATAGCAAAGCAAACACATAAATCAATAGAAGAGAAAAAGAAAAAGAAAAATAAAAATAACTGAAAGCAAATAATCAAATCAAAAAGCTAACCAACAGAAATAGAATAACAATCAGAACAATCAGAAATCAGCAGTCATCATAATTAAGCATTTATATCAATCACTCCTAATCTGGTTCTCAAAATGCTGAATGAGTCAAAGGCTAGTGGTTTAGTGAATATGTCAGCGAGCTGATTTTCAGTTGCTACATGATGTAGCTCAATGTCCCCTTTTGTAACATGGTCCCTAAAGAAGTGATGCCTTATATCTATATGTTTGGTCCTAGAATGTTGGATTGGATTCTTAGAGATGCAGATGGCACTAGTATTATCACACAGAACAGAAATTGTGCCCACCGGTAATCCTAAATCCAAGACTTGTTGCTTCAACCAAAGAACTTGGGCCACACAACTCCCTAAGGTAATGTACTCAGCTTCAGCAGTGGAAAGTGCAACTGAGTTCTGCTTTCTACTGGACTAGGAGACTAACGACTGTCCTATAAATTGACAAGTTCTTGAAGTGCTCTTTCTATCAACTCTACACCCAGTAAAATCAGAATCAGAATATCCAATAATCTCAAAAGAAGTGTTGTGCCTAGGGTACCAAATTCCTAGGTTTGTTGTCCCTAAATGATATCTAAGAATTCTCTTAACAGCAGTTAGGTGGGACTTTTTAGGATCAGCTTAAAACCTAGCACAAAGACAAACACTAAACATGATATCAGGTCGGCTAGCAGTCAGGTAAAGTAGTGATCCTATTATTCCTCTATACTTCTTTTGATCAACAGATTTTCCACTTGAATCCTTATCTAACTAACCAGAGGAGCTCATGGGAGTGTTGATTGGCTTGGCTTTATCCATTTTATATTTCTTCAAAATGTCCTTAGTGTATTTAGATTGATTGAGAAAGGTTTCATCATCCGTTTGCCTTATGCTAAATCCCAAAAAGTAGGACAATTCTCCCATCATACTCATCTCAAACTCCTTACTTATTATTTTAGAGAAATCATCACATAAATATTTAACAGAAGATTCAAAAATTATATCATCAACATAAATCTGGATAATGAGTAAGTCATCCCCTATTCTCCTCAGAAAAAGGGTGGTGTCTACGCTCCCCTTAACAAACTCTCTTTCTAACAGGAATGTGCTAAGCCTCTCATACCAAGCTCTGGGTGCCTGTTTCAATGCATATAAGGCCTTTTTTAGTTTATAAATATGATTTGGATATTGGGAACTCTCAAAACCTGGGGGTTGTTCTACAAAAATATCCTCTTTTATTACCCCATTCAAAAAGGCACTCTTGACATCCATTTGAAATAACTTAAATCCTTGATAACAGGCAAAGGCTAATAGCACTCTAATGGCTTTCAATCTAGCTACAGGAGCAAAAGTCTCCTCAAAATCAATCCCTTTTATCTGATTATACCCCTTAGCCACCAATCTTGCCTTATTCCTAGCCACCACACCAGAATCATTCATCTTATTCTTAAAGACCCACTTGGTTCCCACAATACTTTGATTTCTAGGTCTTTCTACTAACTCCCAAACATCATTCCTTACAAATTGATTCAATTCTTCCTGCATAGCTAAGATCCAAAACTTATCCGACAAGGCTTGATTGATGTTGGTGGGTTCAGTCATTGATATAAAGGCAGAATGGTTCACTTCCTTCCTAAGTCCATGCCTAGTCTTAACACCTTCAGAAGGGTCTCCTAAGATCAGTTCTTTAGGATGACTCAAAGAATATCTCCAATCTCTAGGCAGTGTGGGATGAGGTTCTACCCTTTCCTCCAAGTTTACATTTCCAACACCTTGGGTAACCTCACCAATCTCTTCATCTTCTACTTCAGATCTAGACTCCTTAGGATCAGACTAATCAAACACTACATGGGTTGTCTCCTCCACCACCAAAGTTCTTTTATTAAACACCCTAAATGATTTCTCCACACTTGAATATCCTAAGAATACTCCTTCATCAGATTTGGGGTCAAATTTTTCTAAGGGTGATTTCCCGTTGTTCAGAATGAAAACCTTACAGCCAAAGACATGGAGGTGGGACAGGTTTGGAGTTCTACCCTTAATGATCTCATAAGGTGTCTTGTTCAGTTTTGATCTCGCATTCACCCTATTCAGCACATAACAGGCAGTGTTCACCGCTTCAGCCCAAAAATATTTAGGAAGTGAATACTCAGCAAGCATGTCTCTAACGGCTTCCACTAAGGTCCTATTCTTTCTTTCAGCTACCCCGTTCTACTGAGGGGTCCTAGGAGCTAAAAAATTGTGACTAATCCCTTGCTCCTTACAAAAACTTTCAAATCTTTTATTTTTAAACTCCCCTCCGTGATCACTATGGATGGTAATAATCTCACATCCTAACTTCTTCTGAATCCAAGTAGAGAAAGATCTAAACTCATCAAATGACTCAGATTTATGTGACAAAAATTTAACCCAAGTGAATCTCAAATAATCATCTACAATCACAAACCCATAGACTCTCCCCCCTAAGCTGGCAGTGCTAATGGGTCCAAAGAGGTCCATGTGAAGAACTTCTAAAGGTCTAGAGGTGCTAATGTCCTTAACAGAGTGAAAGGAGGACTGGACTTGCTTCCCTAACTGACAGGCATCACACAGGTGATCCTTAGTGAACTTAAGCTTGGGCACACCTCTAACTAAGTCCTTTTGGGTAACTCTCCTAAGGGTTTTCATACTGGCATGACACAATCTCCTATGCCATAACCAAGACTCATCAGCAGCAGTTTTTAAGCAAATTGAATTTTTAGATTTAATGCAACTTACATCCAGCTTGTAGACATTGTTGATCCTTTGCCCCTACAAAACAACTTTATCATTTAAGCTTAAAATGCAGCCAGTGGGCAGGAATTTTATGCTGTATCCTTTGTCACAAAATTGATTGATGCTCAGCAAGTTGTGTTTCAATCCATCTACAAGCAAAATATTGTTAATCATAAAATTCTTTGAATCACCAATTATACCTGAGCCTACCACCTTCCTGGTGGTGTTATCTCCAAGTGTAACCTTGCCTCCAGCTCTGGCCTCCAGCAAAATGAACTGCTTTGCATCTCTAGTCATGTGTCTAGAACATCCGCTGTCCAGGTACCACATGCTCTCATGAGGTCTTGTGTGAGAGCACACCTACAAAATCATAAAATGTCAGTCTTAGGAACCCAAACAGGTTTGGGTTTCTTCTTATGAAAAGAAGAATGCAATGCATGTGTGATGTGCTGTAAAACAGGCAATTTGGGCCTCCACACCTAATGTGTACTACGGTGAACAGTTCAAGTGTGTAAGATGTGCCCTAACATGCCACATGAAAAATATCTAACACCAAGAAAAGAATTAACTAAATGTCGTGAGTGATAGTGCCTCTTCCTAGATGTGTAAGAAACATGCTTTGATGATTTATCACCAGATTTATCAAAAGGTGGCGGTGCATAAAATTGTTCAAAAGTAGGTGGTGTTATGTTCTTTTCAAAAGCACTGATTTTTACTTTCAAAAACTCATTCTCTTTCTTTAAACTTATAATTTCAAATTTTAAAGCTCCATTGCTACTTTCTACTTCACATGCCATTGTATCTAATTCTTTAAAAGCTCTTTCTAAATCAACATGCGTGGTTTTTAAAGAATCATGCTTAGAAACTAAATCAGAATATTTTTTGTTCAATTCATCAAACTCATCAAGCAAAGACATGAGATTGGAATCAAGTGCGGAATGATCTTTAACTACAGAATTATGCTCTTTTTGCAAAGTCAAATAATCTAATTTCAGACTTGCATGAGTTTTCTTAAGCTTCCTATACGATGTATGAATTTTTTCAGAAGCTTCAAATAACTGATCGTAAGTAAGCTCGCATACCTCTTCCTGGTCAGACTGACCAGGGTGATCATCAGCCATCAAACATAAGTTTGTTTCCTCCTCTTCAGCTTCAGTCTCAGAAGAGTCAGATGCAGAGTCTGCCCAGAATGCCTTCTAAATCTGCTTCTTGTCCTTTCTGAACTATGGTTTCTCCTCACCCTTCTCCCTGCTTGGATGAGCTTTAAGTGTAGGACAATCAGCCTTAATGTGTCCGGGCTTCCTGCATTCAAAACACACAGTATCAGATGAACCCTTAAAATTTTTATTGGACTTACCCTTATTCCACTTCTGATAGTTCTTATGTTTCTTCCTTAGAAAGATTTTGAATCGCCTAGTGATTAAGGCAACATCATCGCTATCAGACCCGGAAGAACTAGAATCACTCTCGTTGGCCTTCAGTGCCACTATTTTCTCCTTCTTTCGTTCACCTGCATCAAGTTGCCTTTGGTTCACCCCTTGCTCGTAAGCAATGAGTGATCCAAGTAAGCTGTCAATAGAGTAAGTATTTAAATCTTTAGATTCAATGATAGAAGTAATCTTAGCATCGTATGAAGAAGGCAAACATCTAAGAATTTTGTTCACTCTCTCATAGTTTATAAGTTCTCTACCTAAAACATGCAAAGAGGTAACAATTTGAGTGAACCTTGTGTACATTTCTGAAATTATCTCACTAGGTTTCATGCGAAAAAGTTCGTAATCATGTAACAAGATGTTTAACCTAGATTATTTGACTTCAGTTATACCTTCATATGTTATACATAATCTATCCTAGATTTCCTTACCCGCTGTACAAGTAGAAACACGCATATAGTCTTTAGATTTTAAAGCATAAAAGAAACAGTTCAAACATTTTGCATTTAACTGTGCTAAATCATGATCATCAAAAGTCTAATCTGCAAAGGGTAGTTCAGTTTTAATACCATTAATAATTCTATGTGGTGCTTCATAGCCATCCTTAACTAACATCCACATACGATAATCAATGGACTGAAGAAAAGTAAACATGCGTATTTTTCAAAAATCAAAAGGAATATTATCAAACAACGGTGGTCTAGTAATAGAATAACCTTCAGCAGTATTACGATTGTTATAGTTAGCCATGGATCAAATTCAAAAGTTTTTAAACTGAAATTCTGAATCCCGCTCTGATACCACTTGAAAGTTCGATAGGGATGTTAAGCCCTAGTGAACTAGTCCCGAGGCTAACCAAGAGGAGGGGTGAATTGGTTATTTAAAAATTTCACGAGCAACAGAGAAATCTTTTCGATACTTTGCAGCGGAGACAAGTAAACAAGAACGAAAAGATCAATCACAGATATTCACCCAAGCAGTTAATATCATAAAAGTAAAGTGCAAAACAGAATCAGAAAAACAAACCAGATTTTATAGTGGTTCGATCAACTTGACCTATGTCCACTCCCCGGAGCCTCCCCTCTGGGTATTACACTAAATAAAAAGTGACTCTCCTTTTGCTCCCACAGCAAGGCGGAGAAGCCTGTACAGAAAACATCCTTTCCACCACCCGGTGAGGCAGAGAACCTGAACTCCTTTTGCTTCCTCCTGAAGCGGGCAGAGAACCCGGACTCCTTTTGCTTCCACCTAAAGCGGGCAGAGAACCCGAATCTTCTTGTGACGATCCTTCCACGACGAACACCAACTAGACGAAAGATGACGAGCGGAGAAGACGACTCTAATCCGTGCTTGGAGCAACCTTAGTGAATCCCTCACTAACTCCCCCTCACTAGATCCTCTCTCTCTCTCCCAAACTCTCTCTCTCTCTAGGGTTTCTCTAGACAGGAAAGTGACAAAAGATTTTTTCTAAACAAAGAAAAAGATCTTTTATATGAGGGCTCAAAAATAGCCCTAAATCTCAACTGATCGGCCAAGATCGTCCAGGACGATCGATAGATCATCCTGTACGATCAGTTCAAAATTAGCTGTTTCAGCCTGGACAATCTGGCTCTTCTGGACGATCGGTACAAAAAGTTATTCATATCGTCCCGTATGATCCTGCGATCGTCCGGGACGATTAGTGTAAATCAGGGAATATCGTCCAGGAGACAGTTCGGGTCGTCCAGAGAAAATTGTGTTGGACGATCAAAAAATGACTTGATCGTCCAGGACGATACGGGTATCATCCTGTACGATTAGTTCAAAAAGTGCCAAAATCATCCTGAACACAGTTCAGGACGTACAGCTGAAATGCACTAGACGATCATGATCGTCCGTGACGATACTGCGACCGTCCAGGATGATATGATCATATCAATCAAGTATTAGTTGCTTTTCTTAATTACTAGACTAATTTAGGAATGATTGTACTAGATCGTCCGGGATGATACACGTATCGTCTGGAACCATCAGACCAAGTATCTAAAAATAAGAACTTACCTAACTTGATCTAGCAGCTGAGAATTTTTGATTTGAGCCTATCATCCCGTACGATCATATGATCGTCCAGGACGATCAGCTTAATCAAACACAGTTAACTTTGTCGCCCTAATTAGGGTTTTTATTTTTACTGGATCGTTCAGGACGATGTGAATATCGTCGAGGATGATCTGAACAAATTTTGGATAAAAACTCTAATTCACTCAAGCTCTCCCCCTGAGTGTGTGTGTGCAAGGTTACTTAGCTAGGGGATCAGTTACATTATAATTGACTCAAGAAAAGGAAAATAGTACATTGGACACACTTGGACCCGATCTTGAGTTGACTTGAGTGGCTTGTGATCTTTTGTGCCTGAAACGGGTTAGCCAAGCAAAACATAATAGAGACATGTATGTCATCATCAAAACCAGATTTGCAACACTTATAGTTTTGGATTCTACAGCAAACCTCCATGTTTGGAGCTATAGAAATGAACCTAACCAAAATCCTACTTAAATACACCTTCTATATAGGGAAAAATAGAACCCTAGCTCTAGTTCTATGTTTTAAAATAACTCACTCAACATATTGTATGAAGCTCCCATACTATATATGATAGGAATATAAGGATATAGGATCCCTTGTGAGTGAGTTCAAGAAATGAGATCTAATATATAATCAGTTTAAAATGAGATGATATTTTCTTCTACCCATTATCTAGAGGAAGAAGACAAAATTTATATTGTCCTACCTGAGTGCATTCACTCTAATGGTTTGGATTTCATTGTATCAATATCTTGTTCGACCCACCAGAATGCTTTATCAAAGGGATTGAATCCCAACCATCTAATTGATTCGACACAAGATCGAACAACTGGAGAGTTAGTTAACATGTATAAGTTAGTGACCGCCACCATTCTGCTTGTCCAATGGTTATTCTCCACTTGGAAAGCATCTACTATATCAACATCACTGTTGGATAATCATTTTAAACTATTTATTAAATGGATTTTATTTTTAGAACTTTTGGAAAATCAAAGTTAGTCACTCACTGAGCCAAATTGCACAAATTAGGGCTATATGGTTTCAATAAGGGAGGCTCTGTTAAATAGATGAGTAATTTGAAAGTAATTTCACTTGCATACTTTACTTATTCTAATTAATTTAGCTAGAATTACTCATCAATTTAGGCTCAAATTTTGCAGGGAGGTATTGTGGGATGTTACACATCCCATAATTTTTTAAGCCCTAATTAAATTGTTTAATAATTTGAATTGAATTTGTAAGCACTTGGTTTAGAATATGACCCAAATAATTAGAAATTCATTATACACAATCCATGGACATTAGGTTTTGAATCTTATGTGGCTTGTCTATTTTTTATGAGGGTTAGATATTATTAATTTCAAGCCATGTTAAATAGTAGAGACACCTAGGTAATTCAACTTAGGTATATATCGAATAAACATAGAAAAATTCTAGGAAATTCAATTTTAATCCAATAGGTATTAAACATAAACCTAGCACACGTGACATTCTAAACCTTAGGATTTAATTTGGTGGAAATTACGATTCATTAAATCATTTAACTAAGAAACCCTAATTTTAACCCCTATTTTTCAAATTACAAAATATAAAATTCATAATAAAATAAATAAATTTTATAAAAATATAAAATAAATTGCATTAAATCATAAATTAAATGTACAATCAGCAAAAAAATAAAAGCATTATCAAATTTTACTTAAAATAATCTTAATAACAACTTAGGGTTTTATTAGACTTTTATTAAAATAAATCATATAAACTCGTCCCTTATCTCAATTTATATCAAATTTTCAGTGATTGTACTTTTAGCTACTCTTGACTTATAGTGTCAATCATGTGATATATTGAGATAATTTGAACAAGTAGTTGTATAACCCCTAAGTTCCCTCTATAGGAAGGAACTTAAAAAAATATTTAAATTTGTAAATTTCAAAATTTATTAAATATAAATCATAAGAATATAAACTAAATTGCATAAAATTTTAAATAAATAATATAATATATAAAAAATAAAATAAAATTAAAACACAATAAATCTAAAAGTCAAACTTTGGTCAAACCCACCATTAAAAGTTTATAACTATAATAATTCAAAAATAAATAAAATAAATCAAACAAAATTAAATAAAATCTAAATAGATTAAATTGAATAAATAGAACAAAAATAAGAAAGAATTAAATAAAATTAAATTTTAAATTAAATAAACTAATTCAATTTAAATATACAAAAGAAATTAATTAAAATTGAAATAAAATTAAAATAAATTCCAACAACTTTTAAAAACTAAAAATTAAATCAAAGTTAATATTCAATAAAATTAAATCATTTAAATAAAATTAAATTAATGACAAATTAATCTTGAAATAAAATTAATTAAATAAAACAAATTATTTAAATTTAAATAATTAAATCAATAATAAATCATTAGGTAAATTTCAAGGTTTTATGCATTTAACTTTTTCTTTAAGGAGGAATAAATTGCATTAGATTAATTAGCCTAGGATGTATTAATTAAAGCTCTCATAGTAATTTGAGGACTTTATCTACCATATTCTTTAAAATTTAAAATAAGTCTTTAATAATAAACTCAAAAGGACTCTATGAACTTTCTTTATCCTTTTTTTTTCTGAAGATTTGCATGAAGCATTTTATAAACTTGAAAAAAATGAACGAAAACTACAAGAGCAACAAGATAAGCAAATTAAAAACTAATCCTCTCTTTACAAAAGAAGAAAGAGAGGAATCACTACTGGAAAAGAAACATGAAATGCTATAAATCATGGTGAAAATAATGGCCAACAACATTACTAAGAAAAAGTCGACATCTCCTTCAAAAATCATACCTTCTTTTGTCTGTAATATGAGATTCTCATATTAAATTTGGGATTTAAACCATTATCTACATGATCAACTTGGTGTGATCGGGACCCCAAATTTTAGAAAATAACCTAAAAGATTGGTTAACATCCTAGTGGTCCCAAAAAGATGCAAGAAAATAATAATTAGCCTTCATAAGACAAATACTTGAATCACCATATTAGAAGTAAAGAAAATACCAAAGATAATAAACTTCCCAACTTGTGCACTTTGATTGAAGAGCACATCAAGTGCCATGGACCAATATAAAACACCATGACACATTATACCCATATGGTTTAGCATCCAGTGAACTGAATTGAGCTTTAGGAAGACCCACCCAAGCCCTCCTTATGCAATTCCGAAGAAAGCAGAACCCAACACTACAATTACTGGAACCTCCTGTTCCTCCCAATTAGACCCTCAGTTCTATCATCTAGAAAATTGAAATTAACCCTCTTAACCAATCCAAAAGAAATCAGCCCAACCGCTACAATAATGGCATCTACCCACTTTTGGACCTTTGTTGATTTATGCTCCCTTACTAAGCCAACAACACATCGTTCAGCTTCCATAGATATATGTAGATGACTGTTTAACTTTACATTACTAGAGGAAGACCAACAATAATCTAAAGAAGTTTATTTGACTTCAACTTCTATTTTAGAAGCCTTTTGAGTATGAATCAACTCCTCAGCATCAACGAACCTATCCCTGATTTATGCTTTCCCTTCGAGGCCACAATGAAATGTATAGGAAGAATAAGATTGTCCTCCTGATACAATTCAGAAGAATGTAGTTCTAAAACTATTATAATGAAGCCTTACTCTTCCAAGAACACACACCAACATTCCTGAGATGAATTGTATAGAATTTCCAAATATATTTCACCTTAGACCTCCTTTCAAGATCACCAAAACCAATACCTAGATATTCTTCCCCTCTATTAGGCCTAGACATCCCCATTACTCTAGAAGAATACCCAACCTTCTCAACAATTCCTATATATGTAGCAACCAGTCCAATCTTTATTGCCAAGTAAGACATCCTAACATTTATATAAATTCTAGAAACCTAAGAAAATCAGAATCAAAATAAAATGGAATTTCCACAATTATAACCATTCCCAGTTCTTGCTTACATACTAAATTGAGCAAACCAAGAATAAAATTTAAATATACATATATATGATTTGAAAGGGAAATATATCCTCTTTCTTTGAGGGCATCCCCTTTAGGAATTCTATAGCATACTTGGAGCCTAATTAGCCTAATGTATGTAGCCTAAAGAACTAAATAAGCAATCGTGTTTAAATTTGCACCATAATAGAGTTGCAAAAATCAAAGCTTATTATGGTGGAGCTTGGTCACCTTTCTTTTCTTCCAGATCCTGGGTTGTACTTTAACTTTGATGTATATATATTATAGTTTCTTTTATATACTACAATTTCTTTTACACGCTGCATCATACATATGTACATGTATTAGATACATATGGGTTGGTAGATGATTGTATTAGTGAGTAGTTTATTTTCTTAGGTTTCTACGAAGTATATGACCTTGCCTTTATAAGGACATATATGTCAGATCTAAGAAGATGCATTTTAGTATTGCATGCTCAAACGCATTTACTTATACATAAATACATGTAAGCATTATACTTTCCTACAACTTATACTAGCCCAGCACACGAGGCAATGGAAAACAAGTGATAGTCTAAGCGATAGGGTTGAATTTTCTTTTCTTATTAGTATAGGGCCATTATACTCTTCGATGCTTTTTAGAAAATTGATCATGTATATTAGATTAAAAGTAAAGTCTAGAGTATATTAAGTCCATTCTATAGAACTCAGAGTTAAGTAAAGAGTCATTTTAAAGTGCATTATCTAAGTGTATGTCTACTTTTAATTCTTGATTAAAATTTGAATTCATATCCATGATTCTAGTAACACAATAACTATCTACCATGCACACATTAAACTGAAGAATGGTTATAAAAGTGTGTTTTAGGTGGTTAGCTAGTTGTTCATTCCAATAAAACATAAGAACAAATTTGCGTACACTTCCTATAGTTCCTTCTATGAGGATTACCCTGTCCATCTAATAAATAGTAAACTTAAACCCTAAATTTAATCCTTATCTAAACTTATAAATCCCAACTATAAACCAAGTTAGAGTGTTTTTAGGGATCTCGCTAGAATCTTAAACACTCTCTACCTCTCTTCTATTGACCCATTAAAGACATGTTAAGGCTTTATTTCTTTTCGAATTGGTTGGTTCATAACTTAAATCCTTTATTTGAGCTTTATAAATATAAAAAATTTTAGTTGCCACTTTAATTGAATGTTTTCTCAAGACATGTCTTGGGATGTAATTATCTATAGAGACTTACCTTTAAAGGAAACCTAAAACCCAATAAAAAAATAAATTCCACTCCAATTTACTAAAGTAGGGGAAATATCTTTGAATGTAGATTAAATTTTTATACATTGTTAGTTTTATTTTAAAATTGGTAGCTAAATATCCTATTGAGATAGAATGTTGGCATGCCTAGACAAAGGATGTTTAAATATTCAAGATTCTAAAGGAGATATTATAAATATAGGAGATTAGTAGATATCCTTTTCATCCCTATAAGCTAAATAGAGATCTAGGGATGCATATGCTCTAAATCACATTTGTAATTAAGATTCTCATTAGAAAAAATATGATATTTGCATTCATCAATCCAAAATATTTTATTAAATATTGTATAAACTATTATACTATTTTTATCCAGTTATCAAAAATCTAAAATAATATCATTTTTATTTGAATAGGATAATTTATGCATTTAGAGTAAGCAATGGTAGTTTGTTGCAAATAAGTATAATACTTCCTTATGGGTTCAACACTCTATTTCATCACTTTATTGCTTGATTCGGCATGTATACTTGCATACATTTAAGTAGGCTCTTATTATTGACATATCAAAGAAAATTTAAGCTTTATTTAGCATTAGTAGCATAAAAAATTTTTAGATAGTCCACACAAGGCTCACCCTTATCATATTTTTGGCACCATTACTGGGGAAGTAATTTATGTATTACAATTTTAACTATATTATTAAAAGAAGGGCATATTTAGACCTATTTGTATCTTGTATCTTATTTTTTTATTATTATTTTTTATTTTTTATTGTGTAGCCATTATTGCATGCTTTATAGATCTAGAAAGAAATTTTTATTATTTGATTCTAAGATAGAAAGTCCGCTTTCAACTAAAAAGAAAATAAAAAATATTTTTAAAATGCCTAAACAAGTACCAGATTTAGATCATTCTAGACATCTTAGGGATTATGCGAACTCTATTGTAGATGAAATTTATTAGAGTATTAATAGACTTACTATCGAGGCTAATAATTTTGAATTAAAACCTGCCATAATTCAGATGATTTAAAATTCCTAGTTTTAGGGAACTCCTATTGAAGATATTAATTAATACTTAGTAAGTTTCCTAAAAATTTGCTTAATATTTAAGTATAATGGTGTCAGTAATGATGCTATTAGGCTGAGATTACTTTTATTTTCTTTAAGAAACTGGGCTAAGATGTGATTGAATTCTTTACCCCCAGGCTCTATAATCACTTGGAATGAGTTAGCTCACAAATTTCTTCCTAGGTATTTCCCACCTTTAAAGACTGTAAAAGTTAGAAATGATACACATCTTTTGCCCAGTTTGAAGGAGAATAAATTTATGAAAATTGAGAGAGATTTAAGAAAATACTTAGAAAATGCTCTCATCATGCTTTACCAAATTGGTTGGTTATTCAAACATTTCATAATGGATTTGTAGGATCTCTTAGAGTAATCATTGTTGCAGTAGCTAAAAGTTCTTTAATGTCTAAGCCATTTGAGAAAGCATATAAATTAATAGAAAAAATGACTACTAATAATTTCTAGCGGCCTGTTGATAGGGAAAATCCTAAGAGGATAGCTGGAATATATGAATTAGATACAATATAAATTTTAACTGCATAAGTTATATCACTTTCTAATAAGTTAAATATAATATGAGTGAATATAAAATCAAGATCTGAATCATCTATGTAAATGGAGGGTCAGGATTTAAATTCTAATGGAGATAATAATGTGCAAGGGTTTAAAAATATTAATTTAATTGGAAGTCAAAATGATCCCAATTCCAATATATATAATTTGGGTTGGAGGAACCATCCTAATTTTAATTGTTTAAATAATATTGGTGATAACAATTAATGAAATTCTGGTCAAAATAATCAAGGAAGAAACTGGAATAATCCTCAACAACTTGTTAATCCTAGATCTTCTTATCCTCCAAGATTTAATTAAAATAATCAGTTTGGGAATAGAAAGACATCTTTGGAAGAGATAATGATGCAGTTAGGAACTCAATTGTAAAGTCAGGTTGCTTCTATAAAAAAATTTGAAAATTCAATTAGTTTAGCTTACAATTTTAATTAGTAGTAGGCTTCTTGAATTATTTCATAGAAATACTGAATTTAACCCAAGGAGAAAGGATAAGATCCTAGTTGAAATCAATTAACGAGTGGTCGTGATGTGCCCCAGCTAAATTGATAAATCTAGACAAATCTGGCTAAAGATGGTAAACTTAGGGTGCATTTAAGATGGCGGCACTACTGCTTTGCTTTATAAAAAGTTATTAAATCATCATTTGGGGGATTGTAGTAGAACGACGTCAGAAAAAATTTGTGGCACATAGCTGCTTCCCTCGACCTTTCCCTGTCTCCCGCGGTCTGCTGCTTTCCGTAGAAAATGACGTAAATCCCCGCTTGCAAATATTCGGGACCTTCCCATGGGCTCCTTCCGCACCGCTTCCAACTATAATTACCAAACCTAAAGAATAACATTAAGCTCCTCATGCTCATCTCACGGTAATCTCCCGACATGGCTTCTCCAATCAATCTTCTTCACTTTCCAGTTCTTGTCCCATCTTGCCGCTATTATTGTCATCGCCCATAAGAAGCGATTTTGCATAATCTCCCATCCACTAACACTCCGCCTTTGTTGGATCTTCTCCTTTTTATTATGGATCCTCCTCACCATCTTCGCAATCATCCACCTCTTCTCTTTATCCGCGAACTTTCCAGATGGCAACAACTCCCTCGTGTTCCTTCTCTTCTCCACCGCCCTTCTTATCTTCGCCCTCTCCCCTTCCACCGGTTTCCATTCCCAGCTCTCTTCTTCATCTCACACCTCCCAATCAAGGTTATGGTTAGGCTTTCGGTACTTGGGAAGCATGCTGGTCGATGCAAGAAGAACCAGAATGGGGACCATGAGTTCAGACTGCGGGAAGTGACTGCAAGATGTTTAGATGATGGCGAGGCCATCAAGGTGGTCTCTCGGTGGAAGAGGTCCTTTACCAGGCCAACGACCTTGGATAGATCAAGTGGAGAGATATCTACAATGCTTATTGTTGTTTTGATGAGTTTTCACTTCTACTCAAGCCCTTAATTGACTTTGATTTTCCTATTTTCTAATATCCTGTATGCGATCTTAAAGGAGATAAAGAAACCTGTAATAGCATATAATTATTCTTCATGTAGTTTCGTTATGCTTCTAGCTGAAATATTTATTGATGATATGTAATTACATACTTCTTTAATATTTTAATTAAATAAAAAAATTAACAGAGATGTATTATTATTAGAAAAAGTATATTTATTATGAAGTAATAGCAGATAATATAATTTTTTAAGATTAATATAATCTATTGTAGTACATTGTAAAAAATATAATAATTAAAAGTTATAAAATATTTCATAAAAGCATATATAATTTTAATTTATACTTTTTAGTTTGTTATAATTAAAAAAATGTGATATTTAAATTTTTTTTTCATCTCAATATATATAAGAGTATAAAGTTAAGTTATTCTCATACAGCTGAAGAATAGCAACTCCACATTTAAACTTTCCGAACAAAATATATTACTTTATGTACAACAACTTCAAAAAGCAACTTTCTGTACAACAATTTTATAACCTGCTTTACCAATAGCAGCAGCCGTCCTAAACGCACCCTTAGTGCTGTGTGGGGGGAAACCCATCTTTATTTTTAAGTGTAATTTGTAAATTGATATAATTTCATTTTAGTGTTAATAATAATAATAATAATAATAATAATAATAATAATAATAATAATAATAATAATAATACGACAGTGCTAATATCAGTGGCACTATGCTCATTCGTGTTAAAAATAGAGGTAGTCTGAAATTCAAATTTGGCACCGCAATGCTCATGTAAGTTATATATAGTTTAGATTGTCTTTTGATTTACTGTAACTAATAGTTCTTTTTAAGTGAAGTGCTGTTGATTTCTCTTCATCCTTCTCTTAATTCTAAGATAATGGGTGGGAAGAAGCGAAGACATTCTTTCTTAAAAAGAAATGAAGCCCGCTTAAGGAATGAAGATTCTTTTTCTATTCTGAACATTTAAAGTTTTATTTTTATTGAAAAAGTTCATGAATTCAGAAATGAATTTTATGAAGATACAAAGATTTAAAATGCAGAAATGAAGAAATTGCATGGGTGTGAGGTTCTCAATTATGAATTTTCTCCTAGTCAAGATATTTTGCTTTTTGATTTTAGGAAGAAATTTTACCATGGAGAACTTTAAGTCTAGATGAACTGACACATTTACTATTATTAGAATATATTCAAATGGTGTGATAAAAATTTAGGATAAACAAACTTTTCACATCATCAAGGTTAATGGTCATAGATTGAAACCTTACTAATAATGATGATGAGGAAGAGGAAAAGTCAAAATCTGACGATTAGAAGTCTTTGTCATTCGTTGATGGAGATAGAAAGTGATGAATGAGTTGTTAGTTTCTATTACCCTTCGTATGTAGTATGCTTTTCTTTTGTTTCTTCTTCATTTCTTTGCTTTGGGGGAAATCACAATGATGTAATAGTTTGTCGAAATTGTAGCTCTTGGTGATGTTTGTTATGGCCATGAGAGCTAATGTTATTGTGATGTGAGAGGGGTTCCTTAAGCACTAGTTATCCTATATCATTTATTTAGTTTTATATGTTTTATATATTTTTGAGCCTTTTATCATTCATATGAAAAATGTGTTATTAACTATATTTCAATTATATTTCTATTTACATTTGATTTAATTCCTCTTAAACTTATATTGTTACATTGTCTTTCATTAACATCTACACTTTTGATTATTTATTTAACCAAAATAAAAATAATAATTAAAAATTATATAAAATTAGGATAATAATAAAATTCTAGATTAATGTTTAAATGAACACTACATTATAATTCATAGATTAGAAAACTTAATAATTAATTAACACAGATCATTTAAGCTATTGACTTAACTTGAATTTATAAGTTATACATTTATATATTTAAGTTTGAATTGAAAAATGAATAATTAAGATTAAAGAATAGATATGTGTAACTTAAAATTAGAAATCATAGTTACTTAAAATTGGAACTAGTGATCTTATTAAATTCTTACTTTAAAATAATTAAGATTACAAGAGGACATATGCAAAAAATGATATTTAAAATCATTAATTATGTACTCACAAAAATGAAAGGCTTTTAAAAAGAAAGAAAAGAAAAAAACGACATTAAAAAATTGGTATCAGTTAAAGACTTAAATTTCAAATACAATCTTATACTTAAACTTACAAAGGATAAGATAAGAGAACTAGTACACGTGATGGTGAAGTAATAAAATTTCAATTTTAACTACAAACACATATAATATTTAAGCTACATTATTCATTTCAAAATTCAATAGTCAATGATTATATTCATAATATATAAATTAAAAATAAGCAATGGTAAGGGTGACTGATTAGGATAATTATTATAATTTTTTAAACTAGAATTATAACTTTATTCATTTCAACAACTTCTAGACTGTGATGTATTATCCTATATTTTAGTAATTTTAAATTATCAAATTTTATCTTGGTTATTAAATTAAACAAAAAATACAGATTTTTTTATTTGTTTGAGGACAAGCAAAAGTTTAAGTTGGGAAAATTTGATAGGTATAAATTATGTAATATTTATTATATTTGAATTTCAGTGAAAATATGTTATTTTAGTTATTTTTTATAGGAAAAACTCAATAATAATGAAAAATTACAAAGGAACAATTGGCGTCGCAGCACTAGAAGAAACATTGTCGTTGTGCCCAGTTTGACACCACCGAAGCGCCAATTTTGAACATCGTAGCGCCATCTTTTCTATTTGCGAGTGTTGTTACATTAGAAAATTAGCTTGGCAGCACCGGGTTCTTTGGAGAATGAATGTTGCGGCACCACATTTCAATGCCTCAGTTCCATTTTATTCCCTCGGGTGTTGTAATGATTTAAATTCTAGAATGCCACAGTGTTCGAGTTATAACTTCCATGGGCTACGTTGATGTAGTGAAAAGATACATCTGTTCACCTGGTAATCGTTCCACATCATCAAGCACCATGGCGGAGCAAACAGTTTAGTGCCGAGATGCTAATTCACTTTCAAGTGCTACAACATCACACATTCAAGCACTGCAGTGCTAGATACCTTTTCAGAGTTTTCCTACAAATAGTTATTTTGTTCTGTTTATGGAGAGTTTAGTTACTTGTGTAAAACTTAGTACTCTTCAGTATACTTCTCTAGTACCCTCTTAGGGTAAAATCTAAGGGAGGCTAAGGAAGTGCATGATACAATCTATTAGAGTGTTTAACCTATATTTGTTGAAGCAATTCTATAAGTGAATGAAGAAAGAGTGTTTGTTTTTAAAACAACTTTCTAGTACAATAATTTTATATTTTATACTTGAAAGTTGTTTTAAGAAACAGTAAGAAATCTGTCCCAAACGAAGCCTAAATCTAAATTCATAGGCAACTTCTAATTGAAGCAATAAGCCCTATCCTAAGTAAAATCACTAGGCAAATTCTAATTGAACCCATAAGCTCTATCCTTAGTCAAATCGCTAGGCAAATTCTAATTGAAGCCATAAGTCCTATTCTAAGTTAAAATATCGAGCAACTCCTAAACAGAGTAATAAGCCCCGTCCTCAAGCAAATATAATCGTGCCACCCCTAAATGGAGTTGTAAGCCCCATCTTAAACTAAATCCCTAGTCAACTCCTAAGTAGAGTCATAAGCCCATCCCAACTAAAACTAGCAGGTAACTCTTAAACGAAGCTGTAAGCTCTGTCTTGAATAAAACTAAATTATCGGGCAACTCTTAAGCCGTAAACCCCATCATAATTAAAACTAACGGCTAACTCCTGAAAGAAGCCACAAACCCCAAGTTAAATAAACTAACCGACATTCTAATAGATATGAGCCTGAAACTTAAACTATAACACAACAAAACCAAAGTAAACATCAAACCACCTCAGAGGAGGCAAACCATGACTACTAATCATATTCACTGAATGTTGTAACTAATGGTTTGTTGGTGTTGGTAGATTGAGATTTATAATATTCTTGGGATGACAGAACCATGAGATATTGATAGGGTCTACCTCTATCCCCCACAAATGAAACTACTAAACTTAAAATTTCAAAGTTATGCTAAAGTTAGTCATCTTTAATTGAGAGTGCTATCCCAAGAAGTACGAGGGGTAATTAACTACGAGCACTTGCACTCATAGGAAATAAGGACTCTAGACTTAAATAAACCGCAATATGATCATCAGGAAAATTTTGGTTAATTAAAAATCAATTTATTTTAAGAAAAATGGAACCCTAAGCCTAGAAGGTGGGATTTGAGCTTGAGAGCAATTTTTCTTGACTCCCAAGAGAAAGCCAAGGGTCCACAAGGACCACTTCGATTACAACTAATCCCCCAGCAAGATGCACACTCAAAACCACTCATCACCACCTCGAATGGATTGTCATTAGAAATTCATCATCTAAGCTATAGGTAATTACCTTTCTAAGTGAATTCAAACTTTTAACGCATTCTAAATTATATTTTCATTTAAATCTCTTAATCTCTTTTTATAGTCATCATAGGTTCTCAAGTTCAAACCTTTTTGGCTCACTTGTTAGTAAGGGGTTCAAATTTTGTCCATGATTTTTGGTATCAGATCATCTTTTGGATAAATTCAAATATATATATGATCGAACAGTCATATTTATGTTAAAACCTTTAAGTAAGCTAGACTATAAAATACCTTAGTGTTAGTTGAAATAAAATATAGACCATTTATTTTTTAAATTTATTATAGTAATATGATTTTTTATGTATTATATGTAGTTATTTTGTAGAGTAATTAAAAAAAGAATTACAAAAGAAGCCAATTTATCAACGGATTTGAGTGTTCAGAACTGCCTTCCTAAAACATAAAGTAATGACGTGGTTGTTAGATAAAAATTTCCATATTAATTTGCCACGTCATCCCAAAATATCGGCTTATTAAATATTATTCATTTTAAAGTAATAATCCATGACTCAAACCAACCAAGTACTACCTGCATCTAAAAATATCCTCAGCTCTAATCCGATAATAAATATATATACTGTTTATTCGATAAAGGATAAAATACTTGAAGCACTCGGTCTCCACCTGGAAAGGTTTTTAAAGCAACTTTACACATGGAATGGGACCCATGACAGCGCGAATCACTCTCAAATGATGCCACGTCGCCTGGTCGCTTTCTCGCCCTCAGCCTACGGTAGTAGATCGACCCTGCCTCGCTTGGTCTACTTGTTTTCTCCGTGGCCCATTCCGTAATTATCTTCAAACCTCTGCTGTACTTCCGTTTTCCACCCTCGTAGACAAATGGCGACTTAGCGTCTGCCGCCTGCCTGCCTGCCTTCAGTTCGGGTGATCTTCGGCGATTGGAGGGTTCTTCTCTCCTCTTCCACCGCTGATTTTCGCCCTCGTCGTTTTCTTATCATTTGGATATTTCGCTTACCTTTTTAAAATTTGCGTATCTTTCTCGGATTCTCCGTTTTGGGTGAGGTCCATCGTTTTCCTCGCTCGAGATGGCCAGCATTTCCTTTTTGCTTGAAATATGCCCTTTCGTTTTTCACAAACTTGGCTTCTGAGTTCCGCTGTGATTCTGTGCGAGACGGCGATGGAAGGCGGCGACGAGAAGGAGAGAGCACCGACCGATGGGATTGAGCCGAAAGCATTAACCATCGTTATTGATGTGATTTCTAATGACACTTCTTGCTCCGCCCTTGATCCATCGGAGGATACCGGAAGAGAGAAGGTGAAAGAAGAAACCATGGCGGTTGATCTGGAGAGTGGCGGCGAGTGTTCGGAGATGGAGGGTGAGAAAATTTGCCGGATCTGTCATTTGAGCTCGGAGCTGGTTGGATCGGTGGAGGAGGGTTGGGAGCTGATCGAAATCGGATGCGGATGCAAGGAAGAACTTGGGATCGCGCACCGACGCTGTGCTGAGGCTTGGTTTAGGGTGAAGGGAAACAGGTAATTTATAAATTAAGTGTCTTTAATTGTTTCTACTCTACAGAATTTGGCATATACATTGGAGTGTTTTTGTTGTGACCTCTCTTGTGCTGTTCTGAAATGTATTTTTTATTATGATTTTTTTTGGGGGGATTTACATACCTACCACCTTATTTCCCACGTCTGTCATAGACTCATAGGTTGACAAGGGGGTGGGGGGCGGTTGGTGCGGTGGGGGGAGGGGAGAGTAATGTTAACGTTTTGCGTGATTAGTTGGTATATGCTTCTATGTTCTTAGGATAGAAATCTTAGAAAAATGACAATTGCAGGGAGAAGTAATGATGTTATCGTAATTTATTTTTATTTGGTAAGGATTCTTACTTGATTTTTTTTAAGAGGAGAAATATTGCAAATCTGATGCTGTTATTACCTAAGCGATTGCAAATATCGTATCATAAAGGTCCTTATTCTTCTGGCGACTAATCATCAACCAGTTGTTATTGGTTGTGGGGTCTCTTAGATGTCCTTAGCGACTAACTCTTCTTTCTGTATCTTTTTGTCCCTTTGAACTTTCCATGTGACATTTGTCCCGCCAAACTTCTACAGTTTTAACTTTTCTTTCAGGTCTTAAAAGAAAACTAGAAAACAAACAGTTTGCAATTTTTTGGGTTGGAGAGATAAATATTTTTTTATATAAATTATGGAAAACAGTACTATTTCTTTGAAAATTACTATGCCCTTTGGCTTATTTAAATACTTAAACACTTGAACAATATAATAGATGGATTGTAATTGCTGTAGATGCAATTTGTGCAAAAAACTGGTTTTATTTTTGCTTGCTTTTGGTTATTTTCTTAAGAAATGGAAAATGTTCAATCAATCATGCGTCATACTCAACGGTTCTTTTCAACATCTTGATCATACGATTCAATTATAATTTTTTCTAGTTTTTATTTGTAATATCACCCGAAGGAGTTAAATCCACAATGGTGCCTACCCTATTGTGTTTTTGAAAGCAATCTATGTCCTCTCATAATAATATTCAATTTTTTTGCATCATGTTATTGTTGAATGCAACACAAACTCTAATTATACTTTTTATTTGGATTTAGCGATTTTCAATGATTTGTTGTATTTTATCTTAATGTTGTTTAGAAACTTTTGTTGTCTGAGTATTATTGAAAAAATAAGTGTTTATCAACAATTTTAGATGCTTGATTTTTGTTAGTTTAATATTCCAATGTACAAAATCAGTTGCACTTTTTATTGAGCAAATCAGTGCTCCATTAAGGATGGCCAAAGATGTCGTTCAACTGTAATTAAAAGGTTATTTATATTATTTGTTCTATTAAAGTTACTCCTTTTTTTTTTTGCTTTTAATTTATCCAAAAAATATATATGTTCTTGCTCTTGTTATGATTGTAGATTATTGACCTTTGAAGTTGTCAAAAATTTTTTTTTTTCTAAAGAGTTCTTATTTACAAGGGAGGGAGGTAGTGGTCAAAAATTTGACGTATGACCTATATATAAATAAAATTTATTATTCTTATTTATGTGAAGTACTATCAAATATACCTTTCTTTGAACTTTCCTATTTAGAAGAATAATCTCAAATAGATTTATAACTTCCATGAAAGTGTTTTGAATATAGATACTAATCTTTTGAAATTTTAGAATTACATGGTAGATTGTGTTAAATTTCTATGGAGAGGATGCTCAAAGTTATAACCTATATGAATAAAATTTATTGTTCTTATTTATCCCAAATACTATTATAAAGATCTCTCTTTGAGCTCTCCTATTTACAAGAATCATCTCAAATAAGTTTGTAAATTTCAATAAAGTGTTTTGATATGGATATTAATTCTTGAAATTCTAAAATTATCCTGTAGATTGTGTTAAAATTATAATTATTATCAAACCAAGTGGTTTCCAAATTTTTTTGCTATGAATCTCTCAAATCCAAACAAATCTCAATTTGAAGTCTTTAAAGCTTACCCTATATATTAATTCTTAGTCTCTGCTATTATCCTACTCTTCATTAAGGACTCTTATCAACTTTGGATAAAATCCATCATCAACTTATGGTCAAGGCATATACCCGAAGAACTTTATAATGGGTTGTAGTGAGCTAGTCTCCATCAGTATTAGGGATTGTCAATGGTGAGGTCTAAGTTGATGGTCAAAGTAAGTTAGATAGCATTGTTCACAAGAATTGCGAGTAGGAGGCTATTGTTGTCAACTTCCTTATTGTAAGGATTCAACAATAGAGTTGAGGCTATAGAGGCTCGATTCACGTAGTGAGATTCAATCTGGGTTTAGGCCGACAATGCAGTGTGGTTACTGGCAGAGGAAAGTGTTTAGAGTTGGTGACATGTTGCAAGTTGTCATCGAGAAATAAGGCAAAATCCCAAGCAAAACTTTGAGTATGAGGCTGCTTATATTAAAAAGTTGTTAAATAGGTTCAATGTGTAAAATTAGTGAAAAATCCTCGGGTGAGTTACTTTAAGCTCTTAAAGAAACAATTATTTGAAACAGTTGAGGAGGCAACACATAAGAAAACTTTCTTATAATTTAATATGCGCCTTATTAATATTTGTAATGATGTGCACTAGACCATATGTAACTCATATGGTAGGGGCTATGAGCAAATATATGTCAAATCAAAGGAAGATGCATTGGGAGGTGTTTAAGTGGATTTTATGCTACTTGAAAGGTATAGTTTTATTTACATTTGATGAAAGGTGACTTGAGATTATAAAGGTTTCTTAATGTTGATTTGAGCGGCAATTGGAATGTTCGACATAGTACAAAATAAGATATGTTTATACCTTGGGTGGTAGTGGTACTATCATTAGTATGTGAAAATTATTGAAACCAGTAAAAAGATGAACAGACTTAAGAATTTGTACAAATTGGAAAATGTGCATAATGACAATGTTCTTTTAAGTGATAGTTAGAGTGTGATACACCTTGCTAAGAAAGCTACATTTCATTTAAGACCAAACACATTCAAATAAAGTACCACTTCATTTGAGGATTATTGGAAGAAGAATAGTTTCAAAACCCAACTAACATGCTTGAAAAAATAGGCATCTCCAACAAATTGAGGCTTTACAAAACTTAGTCATTCTTTGTAGTTGATTGAGATGAAGTGTCACATTTAGGTGATCCAATCTGTAAGTGGGAGATCATTTTGATAGGATAGTTTTTTGAAATCTTGGAATTTTATTGCAAATCATTTGAGTTAAAATTTTGGTTTTATCCCATCATGGTGGTTAATTTTCTTCTATAAATATGTGAAATGTTGAACAAATATAAATTTGAAATGGAAAAATTTATCCAATATATTAGTTGTTAATATCCGCTACTATCCTATTATTCTAGACTCTGATTTTTATAAATATGAAATCCATCACAAACATACGATCAAGTTATCCAGACAAAAAGTCTCAATAGTTACAATGCACTCTCAGTTGCTTCTTTATTAGCACTAGTTATTCATCGATGACGTTCAGATCAACGATTTGTGTTAGGTCAATAACAAGTCCTACAAGAGTTGCTTGCTGAAGTTTGTGGTTAGAGGTATAAACAAACTACACATGAACAAGTGAAGTTCTATTGTAGCTCAATTCACTCATTTTTCTCTATTCATGTCTGTCATGTTCATTAGTGTTTGAAGCTTAGACTTTTTTTGTTTGAGTTTTTTCAAACTAGCTTTCGAACATCTTATTAGGATGGATTTAAACTCATTTAAAGATCAAACTATTAATGAAAGGGGAAAAAAAGATGTAAGATGTATTGAATTCAAATTACCTATGTAGCCAATTGTTTAAATCTCTGAATCATTATACCATGATATAATTCAATTTGGTTTCTTCAAAAAATATAAAGCTATTTCTTGATTGATTATGGGATTCATAAATCAACCAATCTTTGTAGGGATCTTTGAGTATATAGATTAAATGTTATAATTATTGGGTCAATCCTCTTATGGCCTTTAGATTGTAATTTGTGTGCCTCCTTTTCTTTTAGTTGCCGGCCCCTCTTGGGGACTTTTATCCTTGTGGTAAATAGCTTTATTTATAGTCATTGTAAGGCTTTTGGAATATATATATATATATACAACAACATTTTTTACAGAACATTTTTTGCAGAATCAAATAAGAAAATTCAAAATAGTTTTTTATACTTTTCTATTTTTCTACATGGTATCAATGCTATGCTAGCATTTCTTTCTTCTATCATGTTCTTTTTTCTTCTTGATGGGATTCTTCCCTCTCATCATTTTGTTTACTTTATTGACTTCTCTTCCAATGAGTCCACTAGCGTGAATGTAAAAGTTAGACAAAGGGTAAATTTAGGGGCTACAAGCCTCATATCATTTAAACAGTAGAAACTATTTAAAGTGATCCCAAATTGTGAAGACTTTTCTGAAATAAAAAAATAGATACATCATCTTGTGGATTCTCATGCAAAGTCGAGGACTTAAGGTTTGTACTTTGAGATGAAGCAACTTCCATGATTATGAATTAATAATGGAATAATATGATGCTTGAAATTGGTGGGCCAAATATGTTCGTTTGTATCATAAAAGAAGTTCAGACGCCGCAAAATATACTAAAAAATGAAGGACATTGTCTTTATTTACGATATCAAAACAAAGATTTCAATAAACAAGTAAGATAAATTTCTTGTTATTTAGTAATTTAATCCAATGGCGATTTATTGGCTTGAATTGGATAATTAGCAAGATCTCAAGGTGATATGTTGCGACGATGCGGTAATTGAATAGTAATTTGTGGAAAGAGAAATGTTGCTTGAGTTTGCTTGCACGACACAATAATGACTTCGACCAAAATCATGTCCAAATCTTAAGCAGAGAAAATATACTATCACTAAATGATAATTTTTTTTTGAAATGAGTCAAAGAAGGAAGAAGGATATCAACGCTCTAGTCTCTAAAACATCTACATTGATAACTATTAAATCCTATGGTGAGGGACTTACTAGACTCTTTCCTTAAAAAAGGACAAAAGTTTATTTTTTAAAGGTAATTTATGGTGCAAGTACTGTAAGAAAAAATGACACATCAAAGAAAAATACTAAAAACTCTACGAAAAGCCCCCAAGCAATGATGGAAATAAAGGTTATAAAAAATGACAAAAATGCCTTGCAGATTCGAAAGGGTTAAATCTAGTAGAAATTGACAAATTCATAAACTTTCTCTACGCTCTGAAAAAATTATCTAGATTATGCTTTCTAGATCAAAATTGTATGACTTCTAACTATTATATTTTCAGTGTCTTAAATACTTTTTCTTACACAGATTTTAGATTCAAGATCTATTGACCATAGGACTAACCTTGCTAACCCTTTTCCAATAATAGAAAAACAAAAGTGGCCTATAAATATTTAGCAATTGTTGTAGGTCAAAGAAAATGTTTCAATTTTCTCTACATTTACTCTTCGTAATATACTACATATTTCTTAGCTTGTAGTAAATATGATAGGAAACAAGTGCAGAAATCTAGAAAATCATGGCTGAAATTTAGAATTTCAGCAAGATTCAATCATATTTTGAGATAAATCCCTTGGCAAACACTAGGGACTCTTGATAATAGATGAAAAGTAGAAGAAAACAAGCAAGATACAATGGATCATCAATTCGAGAGGAGGATCCAGCTCTCCCAATCTCTAGCCGGCGGCTAGAGCCCAAAACGCGTAAGAGAAAACTCAAAAACAGCAAAACATCATATAACCCTAACCCTTGCCCTCTTATTTAAAAAATACAAATAAAAGCATAATTACTAAACAACCCTTCCCAAACTAATTTTCCTCCTAAACCACCCCTCCAATTTGAAATTGCCATCAAGGCATGGGCCCCACAAGGAGGCCGGCGACTCCTATAGTCTACCTGGAATAAACCAGGAGCCAGCTCTGGTTTTGGGCCGACTGACCAGTCCATCTTGAATCGGTCTATTTATAAACCTCTCGCAAAGAACCACCTTGTCCTCAAGATGGAAGGACGAAAATTGATATTTCACCCGCTCATATGGCTCCCAGGTAGCCTCGTACTTGAATACTTTTCCCTCAAAGATGCCCCTTATACTCAAAGTGGAAGGATTGGACGTTGATCATAGCTTTCTTCAGTTGCTCAATAAGTGGCCATGCTATCATCTATTGGAACCAAGCTAGGACTTACCCCTTCAGACATAGCCCTGCAACTGTAAACTTCTCCTCCTCATTCAACCCATTCACCATGAAATACATCTTCCAGTATACCCACCCATAGGCATCCTCCCCTTCAAATATTTGCATCTTCAGCTTCCTCACCCTACGATCGCCACCGGCCCAATAGCTTCTTCCTGCTATAGTGTAGCAGTTGTTGTGATCTCTCCCTGTTTCTCCTCTGTATCGAGGGTGGGACTCTCACATTTCTTCCATCCATTCTTGCATGACCCGATTCCATGGTTCAGCTTGACCCCCTCCATCTCCGGTCGTCCACTCCCCTTGCTTGAAATGCCTCCCATAATGGTCGGCCACCCCATTATCTCCGCCACACAATTCCCTCCTTGCTGCCCCCTCTTTCGAAAATCCTGATCCACCCTTTATCAGAGCTCTAGGAGAAGGCTCTTGATGGACGAAACTCTCCTCGTCGAACCCCTTCCATCCGATGTCCTTTCTCTTAGATTTGGCCAAGGGAATTCCGGTCAAATCTTAGTTAGGGTTAGCAATTGGAACCATCGATAGAGTTTTGGATCGCATCTCCATGAGCTTTCTCATCATTTCCTCAAGAATTTTCTTTCTCTTTGATTCAGCCCTAGGAATCATCAGTGAAGTTTTTGACTGCATTTTGATCATTTTCTTCATCATATCTTCCAAGTTTTCAAAGTGGCTCTCTATGGATGAGAACCTTCCTTCCATGTATGAAAGCCTTTCTTCAATGGTTGAGAACTACTCGACCAACTGGGATTTGATTTGCTCCAATTTGCCTTCCAACACATTCATCTTCTTTGCCACCATAGGTCCCAAAAAAGCGCTCTAATGCCAATTTGATACGATTTGAAAGTGAAAACAATACAATAAATAAGAAGTGCAAGAACACAATGATTAGGGCTGATTTTTTTGTTAATATTTCAACAATAATGAAAGATACAAATGATTTACTATTCGAGAGGTAGATCGACTCTTTCAATCAACCTAGACGCCGCTAGGAAGCCCTTAAGAAGAAAACTATAGCAAACAAACAAAACACACATAACCCTCATAACAAAATCACTAGCCTTAAATAAGCTCTTTATATTTCTCTCCCAAACAACTTTACTGCCTTAATTAATTCCCTCTCTTATTTTGAATTCAAATTAGAGTTAAAACAACAATTAATTCCCTTATTGCTTTAATTAATTTCCCTCTCCTATTTCAATTGAAAATTAAAATTCTTTCCTTCAGTTCTATTTAAAAATTTCCTAATTAACTTTCCCTTAATTCCTCCTCAATTATAATTAAAATTTTTCTAAATAACTTCCCCTTAACCTTCTTTCATAATGATCTACAGCTTTGCTGGGCCCCACAAGAGGCGCCCGAAATTCCCCCTTGGTTTTGCTGAGAGTTTAGCCCAGCCCAAGGGCTAATTCGGCCCTAGCTATCTGGCTGGGTTGGACTAGTCTCTCTACTCCCCTACTCCCACCGTATCAGATACAAAGGTCAATGAGGGATTGGGCTTCTTAGGAGGTTAAAATGATGTCATGTAGCTGCTTGAAACTTGTGCACAATCATGTAGATATGGCCGAATAATTTTATTCTTCATTGCGTACTTTTCATTTTCTTACTTGGCCTTATGCCAAGGTGAAATTGCATTACTACAACGAATTATGAAGTTCTGTATTGATGCATTACATTTCTTTATGAAGTCCTCAAGGCCATCATCTTAAATTTCCCTTTATTGGAGCTGGCTTGGTCACTTCTTCTCTAGCACACAAGACCTCAGGTTTTTTTTTGTAATTTTCGCATGGGGATTCTTTTCCTAGAAAATCGGAATCCGATAAAATGAAAAAATAATTAACATTTCCCTTTATTAGTTTGCTTTTTTTTTCCTGAATAATAGCATGATCAGTCCCCATAACTTGACTCATGAGAATACACTAAACATGAAGGTTTTGTTTTTCCTGACGAGTACTTAAACTAATAACTACATATGAACATAATATATGAGCATACTCGATTTAATTTTGTTGATTGAATAAGTCAAGGGGGCATGCATGAGCTTGCAGCTACTAAAGCTGTAGCGAATTAATCATGATGATTTTTAATATTCCGACATTGTTTTTAAGGTATGTCTAGTTATTATCAGGCTATAATATTCCACATTCCAATATACTAATTCTTTAGTCGACATCGCTGACATGCATAGGATGTTATGCATTTTAAAACCATTCCTCACGTGGCAAGTCTTATGGTTGTAACCTATCTGCCGTTGATAAGGTAACATACAGGTTATAATTTCTTTTGTTTAGTCTAAAAGGTTGGCGTTTCTTGCATGAAAGTCTAAACCAAAGCATCATGTTTGATTTTTTTTACTGATATGTATGTTTGTGTGGTTTAATCTCCGTTAACATTTGCGATATGCCCTCGTGATTTTTTAATTTTTGGCTTTTGTTTATCAAACATTTTTTTTTGCTTATATACTTGAGATTTACTTTTCTCCCTTTGCTGTATCATGCATGATCTCATGTGGTACTTCATTCCAATTATCTCCTAGCATATTAATTAGTTTTCATGGCATATAAGATTAGAGAGAGTTGCCTTACATGATTTGGTCATATAAAACGGCGGCCTTCCAATGACCCTTTTAGGAGGGTAGATGTTTTAGATTTGGCCTATGTTAAGAAAAGTAGAGGTAGACCTAAAATGACTTGGTTAGAAAATATATTAGAAATGAACTTTCTTTATTAGATTTAAATGAGAATTTGACTCTTAACAGGACACAATGGAGAAAAATGATTCATGTAGCCAACCCCACGCAGTGGGATAAAGGCTTGATGTTGTTGTTGTTGTTGTTGTTGTTGTATACATCATTGATATGAAATCATTGATTTCGAGGCTTGCAAAAGGGCCAGGTGTTGCACTTTCAATAAACTGTATCTGTTTGTAGTAACTGGATAGCAAAGACCATAGTACCTGAAGAACGTGTTAAGATTGTGCAAGGTAATGCCTTTACTCTTCTCAAATGGTGATTTTTTTTCGTTATGTTTATTGACTTTGCCATAATCTGAAATAACGATGTTGCGTAGCAGATGGAAATACTAGAATAATTTGTATAGCTGATGTTGTACATGGCTAGTATATCATAAGAGAAACATTTCCACTTTGCTTTATGTATTCATATGCTTTTTGTTTTTTGTGCGTGCAAAGAAAATGAGTTTTGATGAAGCCGAAATCGAATAGTTGGAGTAAGGAGGATGATGATTTTCTTGTAGGTTATTTTTTATTCTAGAATTTGTATAGCTTATTGATATTGTAAATTGTGTTCTCTTGGGTAAATAAGTTACCTATTTTGTTAATAAAATTGTCATGATTATTCGACAAATTTTATGCTGGTTGTTGACTACCTAACACACCCTCCACTTTTCTCATTCAGGACTTGGGACCTGGTAATGACATTGTTAAAACGGCGGCCTTCTGATGACCCGATTAGGAGAGTAGATATATTAGATTTGACTCATGTTAAGAAAGGTAGAGGTAGACCTAAGAAGACTTGGTTAAAAAATATTAGAAATGACCTTTCTTTATTAGATTTAAATGAGAATTTGACTCTTAACAGAGCACAATGAAAAAAAAAAAGATTCATGTAGCCGACCCCACATAGTCGGATAAAGGCTTGTTGTTGTTGTTATTGTTGTTGTTGTTGTTGTTGTTGTTGCTGTTGTTGTTGTTGTTAATAAACTTCTATTTTGTGTGTACTGAGAAAGGTGCTTTTGGAAGGTACATAGTAAGTTATTATATACGTGCATGATGAGAACGTTTTGTATTAAAATAAATTGTAGAGTTAAAGAACAGTTCAAAATCTCAGTAGAGTTCCATTGAATGATCAGAAAGGCTGAATTTGATAATGCTAATCAGCTGCTTTTCTTTTCAACTACCCAATTTTAAGATATTGATTTGTTTAGGAAACTTGGAGCTGAAGGTACTATATTGCACGTGCACCTCCTCCATAGCTTCAGTCATAGAAAACACACTAGAGGTCAACATGTCCATATCTATGAGAGTAGAGCAGTGACAATATTCTTTTACCGAACATTGCACAATAGGAACACAAATAATCAACAGAATTCCAAGCTAATCTTTTTCTACCAATCCAAAAGAGGTGTTTAAAATATATTCAAACTGAGATAAGTTACATATGCAATATGTAAATGGCATAATATTTTCGGTGATATATTATATCCAAATTAATTGAAAAGTAAAATAAATGAAGAAAAGGATTTACCAGATAAAGCTTTGATTATAGTGGACGTGGGCATATTAATCTTCAAATAATAATATTTGAGGATCAATACCCAGATGTAGTACACGTTATGATTTAGATATCTTTATGCTATTATATGCAACAAAGAATAATAAAATGTAGAATTAAAGTTTGGTGATTAAAATGGAGATTTACTCTATTATTACTGTCATATAAGAATATTATAAGCATTTAAAAGGAAATTTTACTAAAATGACAGTATGACAAACTATATTATATTTACATTGAGAGTTGAAAAAATAATTTATTAATAACTCAATTAAGTGTTATAGAAAGGAGAATGATAATATGAATATGTTGTAAAAGTAAACTCGATGTAATTAGAGAGGCTTTGTAAGTAGCATCAGTTGAGGATAAGGTTGTAGGAAATAGACGTAATCATTTGGACATCTACAAGAAACATCAAAAGGTGCAACAATAAGGTGCACAGATAAAACCAAAATTGTTTAAAAGTTGTAAAAAAAGACTTAAAAAGTTAAGAGTGAACCAAAATTGTTTAGAAATTGTAAATAAAGACTTTATACATTAAAATGTAGCACTTGATAAAAATGAGTGGAGAAAGATTGATAAAGCCGAGTTAAGTAGTTGGAATAACACTAATGATGGTGATTCATGAACATCCTTCTTTATCTCCTATGTTTTGACTTTCCAGCTCTCAAAGTTTAGGTTGAACTACCCATAACTCTCTCTCTCTCTTATATGTCCCATCTAGCTACCAAATTAAATCCTGCATTTCATTCCACTATTGATATTTTCTAAGTTTCATGAAGTGTCTTCGTGGTAAGAGTCAATTCACTAGCCTGACTTTCACTTTTGTTTTCTTTACTTTACATTCTTTTGGCTGGAGGAGAGGATAAATTTTAAAAAGAGTTAATATTATTGTTTTGAATAATTAAGATCCCCTCAAAAAAAAAATATGAAGGGAAACATATTTTTTGATCATGTCTTGTCAACTAGTAGGCATTATTAAAACGATGTTTATGGTTTAACACTAATGACATCAGGGTTGATACAACAATTTGTTATCATTGGCCTAGATCGCATTGCTTTTTTAAACATGTTTCACATCCAGATTATGATGTATTTGAAAAAAATTTCTTTTGGGGTTCAGATACCAATATTGCCATTTAGGTCCTATATGATATCATTGCTAAACTCTAACGTCATTTTGTTCATGCTAGCTAACCGGATGACGTGGTTGAAAAGAGCTCCAGTTCATGATTCTTTTTGAAGGGAGCTCCATTAATTTTATATATATAAGAGAGAGAGAGAGAGGTAACAGGGGATATTATTCTTTTAGAAAGCTTTTGTCCTTACACCTCATGCACCATTTTATACATGGATTTTAATGCTTATACTTTAAATCTTAACCATTAAACATTTGTGATGAATGGTGAAAGATTTTTGTGGATAAATTCGTTTGTCTTTCTAAATTTGCCTTTGTTGTAGATACTTTGTGGTTATAACTTGCCAATGTTAAGCTTTTATTTGGGACGGTTTTCTTTATGCTTCTTAAAATAGTTTTTTAATAAAAAATTAAAACCTTTATACTAATTTATAAAAAACTATTTTAAGAAGCAGTAAGAAAGTCGTCCAAACAAATACTAAATTTATGAAGGTTTTTTTGGACGTAAAATCAGATCCTAGTTGGTGCCAACTTTTCCGATTATTGTGATGTTAATAGAGTGCATTGCAATTGCATTTCAGCATTTTAAATAAGAATCAAACTGTAACGCTTCTCTTCCACATTTGAAAAATTTACTTTTTATGGCTTGTGGAATATCTAAGGCTCGTGTTTTATGTTTCTACAATGGAAAACACATTTTCTTCTTTATATGGATGAAATATGAACCGTCTTTTAAAATGCAGGCTTTGTGAAATTTGTGGTTTGAATGCGAAAAGTATTGTTGGCAAGGACGATTTCAGTTTCATGGAACTCTGGCACGAAGGCAGAAGAAGGCCTGGGGGCTCCAATAACCTAAACTTGCGTAACCATGGCAACTATTGGACCAGCCAAAGATTCTGTAGTTTCTTCGTATCATTCCTTGTGATAGCTTTTATACTTCAGTGGTACTTCCGGGAAAGCTTTAACTGATATAGCTTCTCTCCTTCCAAAGGTTAAAGATTGGAGAGTGTTGTTTGTTTCAGCCATGGGATTCATCTCTTAACACACAAGATGAGGATGGCACTGTATAGTGTAGGCATCCAGGTATTGTCCTACCGAAAACTCTAAGAGTGGCATTGTATAGTGTAGGCATCCAGGTACTGTCATACTGAAAACTCTAAAATGTACAAAACGCACTTTTCATATAGGCATAAGCTAGGCATTGTGGACCGATTGCCACTTCTGTTGGAATTTGTGTGTAAAACCAGTCCTATTTTCATGTATCCTATTAAATTGTCTGTATAATTCTTGTAAATGGAGGGAGATAAAGTGATATTGATATTTTTTATTTTCTAATTGGAAACTTTTTTTTGGCATGCTCATCCAATTTATTAACTACTAGTTAACTACGCTTGATGACTAATCCTATCTAACCAAAAAATATATGGTTTTTATGGAGGATTAACTTTTGATGGATTTTATGCAACTATTTGCAAAGCAAGAATAAGTTGAAATTGACTTCTGAAAGCAGTTTTTAGTTCTCAGGGAGCTCTTTCGTTTCTTAGAAGCTCTTCTCGCAAGACTTTGTGATATCTTACTCTCAAGTAGTCTTTCATTTAAGGCGATAAATACTAATAGAAGGAATAGTAAAAATAAACCTGAAGAAGCAATACTATACTCAGTTAATCATCCAAAATGAGACTAGATAAGGATATTTACTGACTCCAACAAAGAATCCAAATTAAGGGGAAAGGACGGCTAGTGTGTGAAGAGAATGACCAATCCAACAGATAGATTTCTGTGGACTAACAATTCTCTTTACAATGTCCCAAACCCCTTATTGAATGAGCCTAGGTTTGAAAATTACCAGATGTTTTGGTGAATTGGCTGGGATTTTTCTTGGGTTGGATTCATTTGGTTGCAAGGACACTTTTTCTTCAACCTGTAACCACTAGGAGATATCATATCATAAAATGGTTTTTTAGCATCAAGACCTCACTGGAGCTCACTCAAATTCACATAATGAGGCTCTAAGAGGTTGGAATTTGGAGGGGATTAATTATTCTCTCTCATAAAAAGCTTGGGGAACTGATTATAGGAACGTAGCCTCACTAAAATTGGGAGTGCTTAAGAAGAATTGGAAATTTATATAGGTGAAATTTTACCCATCTAAGGCTATACAAGGCAGTTTAGCTATTTCAAATTCATCCATTGGAGTGCAGGAAAGTGTCCAGAGGACGCTAGAGGCTTGACGCAAGTTGATTTGATTCGATGCACAGGGGCTCAATGTTTAGAATTTTTTGGCTAGTCTATGGCTAGCCGGGGCTCAACTGGGCTAGAATGGGTTCAGGGAAGTTTAAGGTATACATTGGGTCACATGGGCAGGCTTGATTCAAACCCAAGTTAGCCCAATTAGGTAACCCAAGCTAGCCTAAGTCTGGGGTTGGCTTGGCTAGGTTGTTTGGGATATAAGCTCGTTGTTGGCATGGTTTTGGGTCCAAGGTTTAATGAAATTTGAGTTTGAATTCATAGGAAGGGTGTATGTGTCACATAAGCCATTCATAGTTGAGTTTGTCAAATAAGGTGAACCATGGTGAGCTAAGGGTTCTAATAAGCTTGGGTGAGTTCAAGGAAGTGTTTCAAGGGTTTAGAACACCATACCAAGGTTTAGAATTTTTTTGGACATTGAAAGGGTGTATAGGTCAAGTGGAACACACATGGTTGACTTACTTAGCCATGGTGAACCCTGGTGGATCAAGGGCTCACATAGGTTTATAAGTATTCAAAAAAGTGTTTACAAAGTTTTGAGGTTTGATGGCTAAGTCTAGGATGGTTAGGTTAACCAAGATTCTCATTTTTGTAGTTTGAAGACATGTTAGGTAACTTAGTAAAAGTGTCAAAGTTGCTCAACCCAAAGCATTCAATGATAAAGGATGGATCAAATCACTTCATGAAGAGTCTTGGAAGGGTTTGGCGGAACCTCAAGTTCATGGACATGTGCTTGGTCAAGTGTAAACAATAAGTGGCATGATAGGTAATTTGTGTGAAAAGGTGTTACATTTACGTTTGATTTAGGTTTTAAGTTTGGGAATATTATGCAGTCAAGTAATGACGTTTTCTAGTGTTATCAAAAGGTCTCTTAAAGGTATGAACTAGCTAAGGTTAGCTAAGACTAGGTCCTTGGGATACCTTCTAGAGTTCCTCTAGGTTAAACCTATGCTAAGGTGGTGTTGATTTGAATACCATGTGGAGATGTAAAATGTTCTTCGCCTCATACGAAAAATGAGGTCAAAAAATAGACCTCTAATAGGTGTGGTAACCACCCTTGCTTTCCACAAGTATTGGTGTTGACCAAGACAATCATCAAGATCTTGGAGAAGTTATCTTTTAAAAAATAACATGATTCTTTTTGTTTGGATTTAATTTACAAGATTTAAATTTTAATTTTAAAATAAGTAGGCAAGTAATTAAGCAAGTAGAAGACTTAATAAGCTAGGGATTTAGCAAGTCGGTTTTCTAGATCTGATGATTTCCTATGGATGGCTAAGTTTTAAGTTGGAGGTGGGAGATCAAATCAAGGCCATTTATCCAATTCTATTTATTTCAATGGCCCTAGTTTTATCGAATGGATTTTCATTTAATCATACAGTTTTGAGCCATATCAATATACTTCGTGCAATCTTAGATCAGAGATGACTCATGTTGATCCTACTTTGTCTAGTGGACTCCATCATTTTAAGCCTCACCCAATTGGCCCCTGTACATGTAAAGGGTAGCTGAGTTAGCATCTACTTAGCCAATTCTCATACAGAAACACATTTGACAGAACTCAAATTGGTCTTGGGGAATCCTAGAAAATAATAGTTAATTATTTGAACTATAATTTGAACTATAACTTTGAAAATTCATATATCTGAATCCATGAGAAATTTTATTTTAAACTTTTGGTAGGATCTGTGTCTTGTTACCAAAGTTAGTGAAAAAATGATTTGAATCCTTATTGACAAAAAACCTTTCAATGCAAAATGTTAGAATCTTAGGTCTAGGAATTTGAAAATATTATAAGAAAATAGCCATTACTCTAAATCCTTCCAAATTTTATTGTGATCATCTAGAGATCATTATCGACTTTTGGATTTAAATTCATAATTATTTAAGTTAATTTTTGCATAAAATAAACAAGCCCTAAATTCAAGTCATATAGGGTAATCTAATTACATTGAATTTTTGGGAATTCAATAATAAATATTAAAAATGATAAAAATTTACACTAAAATTTAGTAGAACCTAAACATCACAGAGAATCTAGAAAAAAATAATTAAAGAATCTGATTATACCTAAGAAACCTTTTAATAATTGAATAAGTGAAAATCACATAATTAATTGAATAAATCACCAAAAAAAATATACAACTCCAAATGCCCTCAAATTTTCAAGGATCATACCTTAAGTGAGTGATGATTTTTTATTAAAATTTCATGGATGTTTGAGAACTTTTCATTAGTAAAGTCACAATTCCTATTCAACCCTTAAAGGAAAACCTTAATTCTAAATGCTAAATTGAAAAAATTCTTTAATATTTGTGGGCTCCGAAAGTTTGCTCCCCGGCCTCCCCACCACTATTACTTTTCTGCTGTCGAGGGGAGTTTTAACGGGTTAAGATAAAGGGGAAATTTTAGGAAGGTAGATTGGTATTGTAGATAGGACACTACCCAAAGATTTTGCCCTCATTTTGCGAGGAATTTATGATCTGAGTCCTGGTTTCCTATAGGCGCAAGCCCTTATAGTTAATTACCCCTCCCGTTAACGAGAGAGAACTTTTGATTAAGGTTAGTCGTCGATCAGATACGTAGAGATACGTGTTATCTGGCATATAGTAGCAGCATAGGCTTTCAGAATTGGAAATTGGATATTTAAAGTTAGAAATTTCACCATCTTGTACTTAAAGCGGATGGTGGGGGAATGGATGATGGACCCGATCAAGATCTAGTTCCATCATCCCGAGCCATCGTGATCCCTGGTCTACTTAGTTTGAGGAGCTAGTTGACCCAACTTAACAGAAGGATCCTTATCGACAACCATATGTTTTGCTTCGTCCAAGGGTACCTAATAGACCTGGGGGAGTGTTTGTCTAAGGGGACAAATTTAAATCCACCTCAACTAACAGAGGGCTTTATGCCCTATTGATTATATCATATTGATTCATATCTTAAGGATTTAATGCCTTGGGGAGCATACGGGCTCTAGCCATAACCGTAATTTTATAGTGTCATTTGGTGGCAAACCACCCAATTCAAAGGGCCCCAGTTATAACCATTTACCTGTAGTGCCATTTGGCATCAAAATTGTAGGTGTGGGGCCATTTGATGGTGAAATCATCAGTTATAGAACATGTACCACATTCTTACTGGCAAAAGAGAGATTAAGAATAGATCTAGTGATATTCACGACTAGGCATTAGCTCTTTATGAGCTGAAGAAGTTTTCGAATTTGTCCACCTCGGCAAACTGTTACGGAGGGTGGATGTGTATTTACTTTAAGTATTTGATGATTATTTCATTTTAAATATCTTGAATTCTGATATTTTTAAACTTTTAGATTTTATGGACGTTTGGCGGTATTTTGAATATTTGATCCCCTCCAGTTGAGATTTACATTCAACATGACCATCATCGAGAAAATTGGGGTCATTTCCTTTTATGGGTTGAACTTTATTGACTCTACCAACTTGCTGACAAAGGATCGAGTTCATAGGCTTTATATTTTTGGCGATGAACCATTCATTTACTAGGCTTTGAAGGCTTAATATGAATATATAAAATAAATATCCTGATCGACGTCTCAACCACATTTTTATTTAATGGTTCGAGCCGTGTCAACTCCTATCTACCCTTACAAGAGGATCGGGCTCGAACTCGGGTTTATTTGTTGACACACGCAGCATCCCTGGACATCACGTGTATACTTATAACATGCTCGTCGGGGCCCATGCAAGTTTATAGTTACACATGCATTTTTGTGTACCTGTGTGCATACAAATTATAGTGCATGTGTGGGGGTATTTTAAGGTGTTTACATGCAATACGAAGGGAGTGTCCAACTGCATAGGTGACTTTTACTGCTGAATACGTGGGGTTTTATTTCTGGCTTTGTTGACACCTTCTGTCTGCTTGTATGAAGTTTGCAGATCTGGTGGCATCGTATCACACTTTAGTGATCCATAGTTCTTTACTACAAATTCCTTACTTTTACTTACAGGTGAATCGTAGCGTTGTTATCTGGCTGTCATGAGGTACTTTATTATCCTGATTTATACTCCCTTTTCTTGTTCACTGGGAGACCTTTCTAGACCTTGCATGAATCCCAATAAATTTCAATTTCTATTGTTGGCTTAAATAAGAAATCAATCATTTCAACCTTGGATGACTGCTTCCTTACTGATGCCCTATACCTTGAAATTAGTGACAACTACTACGAAGATCTATAATGTAGTAGACCTCTACAAGATGTAACCTCCATAACTAAATAGTTGGCCACAAAATGAATAGAGGCATCTGGGTACACTTGTCATTTCCAGTGTTCGTTGATGTCAGAAATGTTTTCCTCCCAAGTATAGGACCAAGAAAAATTTTTGGAACACCAGAAAGTTTAGTTCAAATTTGCTCAAACATCTCTTCCACTTTTACAAGAGGTATCCTCTTATGGGAGGATTTTGTCCAAGAGGTCAACTGGTATTCGTACTTGCGGTGTGCCCTTGTATGGTTCTCCATGATCAGAATGTACCCATTGTTGTTATTCACAAATGGACTACACCAGTCATATTTGTTTACAAGGATCAATCATATTCATAGCATCTCAGTCACTGTTATTATAGGTGTTCGTAGGAGATTCTTCATATTTACAACATCTCAATCATCGTTGATTTGGTGTTGTATGTACTTGTATCCATAGGGGATTTATTATACTTGCGATATGCCGACTTTTATTATCCATAAGCATCATATTGATTATCATGGCTCGCATTCGAATTAATGCATTCATCTGATTTGCATTAGTGTTGGCAAGTGACTTCGAGGCATTGTTACATTCAGTGCCTTTTGTCTTTATTGCTTTTGTCTGATCTCCCATGTACATGATCGGATATTGCAAGTGTGCATCACTATGTCAAGCTACCAGTTGACAACTGCTTGCATTAAGGCTCTTATTAATGCGTGTAGGGGACATTTGTGTATTCTCCAGTTGGTTGATGTTTCTTACAAGTACATTGAATTCGACTGCATAGAAACTGTTGTAGGAGTTTATTGCATCTACATTATGTCCACCTTCACCATTCACAAGTGGTTGTTGATTGTACTTGTTTGTAGCGATGGGTCCTCCACTATTAATTGCCAGTGTTGCTATCTCAATCTACAGGCACTATTGCTTATGTTGGGGATTTCATTAATGCATGTGGGATAAGTTCATGCATTATATAACTGTTTTTGTTACTCTCATCAAGGCCTTCATTAATGCATATGGGAGATACTCGTGCATTTTGTAGTTGACTATTATTGCTGGCAAGTATATTGTATTTATCCTCATGGGAACTATTGTAAGAGTTCATTACATTTGTTAGCATTAGCTGTTGTGTACCATATATTCAGGTGTTGATGATTGATATTTATTTGTGATTATTCAGATGCTATGAATTGAGTATTGCTTCTTATTTGTATGCATCGAGGTCTTGTTCATCACGAGTCCCCTATTTGTTTGCTTGTATTTGTTTGAATGCATTAAATTGTTATTTGATATTTGCATTTTGATCTTGATTGTGCATTTTAGGATTTAGGGTTCAATCTTTTGTAGTTCAGTTCAAGTCATGTTCCTTGTTGTTTGTACAAGTCCTCTACACATTTGGTTCAAGTTTTATGCATTTCTGTTCAAGTAAAGGTCCTCTATATTGCTGCTCAAGTGGAGTCTTTTTGTTGTTCAAGTTCTATATATTTTAGTCTGAATTTCAGTAGCATCCCGACATATCCCTCATTTGGGGGAAACGTAGGGAGTATAGGCCTTCCCACTAAGCTAAGAAAAGCGTGTATGGTAGGTGTCCTTAGACACTGTGGCCGTAGTCTTCAATCCCACCAAACTAAGAAAAGTGTGTATGGGGCTCCAGAGGTACCTGCTTAAAAAAAGCACAGTGGTTTCTTTGTAGGCACTGAGGTGTATATGGGTACTTAAAGTTATCCCCGCCACACTAAGAAAAGCACGTACATGGCCTACCTATCTCATCTTATGTATCACACTGGGTCCTTCCTACCACGCTAAGAAAAGAGTGTATAGGTGGTTGTCCAGCTCGTCACACGCATCAAGAAAAGGATTTTGGGTTTGAGAGCTGCTTACCTACCTCGTCACAGGTGTCGCACCGGGTTTTCTCTTACCATGCTAAGAAAAACATGTACATGTGTAGGGCTGTCAATATTTGACACGACCCAAAAACCCAACCCGAACCCGACACAAAAATTTTGGGTTCGGGTCAACCCGAACTCGAAAAGGGTCAGGTTTGGATCCTAATTTTTGAATCGTTTCTAATTTTGGGTTGGGTTCGGTTTGACCCGAAAACCCAAAAATAACCCGATTTTGACCCAGAATCCCGATCACGTATCTTCACAGCGAGCAAACTCCCGTTATTTCTTCCAATCAAGATGTAACTTCCGATTCACATGAAAGTGAATGTCGTCCAAGGAGCGAAGTTGAACAGCAACGAAGGAGCTGATGAGTCCTTCATAGCAAGCAAACTCCCGTCTTTGCTTCCGATCAAAATGTTGTAACTTTCAAGCCGCCCAAAAAATGAACGTCGTCTAAGAAGTGAAGTCGAACAGGAAAAAAGTCACAAGGCTAACCTGCGAGGCATCTAAGGAGACTCCTTCACAGCGAGCGAACTCCCGTCGTTCATTTCTTTTGATCAAAATGTTGTAACTTCCGATCCGACCGGAAGTGAACGTCGTCCAAGGAGAGAAGTTGAATAGGAACGAAGGAGTTGGGCCCTGAGTTAGTGCCCACGAACTCTCATCGTTGCTTCCGATCAAAATGTTAAAACTTTTGATCTGACTGAAAGTGAATGCCATCCAAGGAGCGAAATCAAACATGAACAGGAATGAAGGAGCGATGAGGCGATGAAGTCGTTGCTTCTGATCCAACTAGCGAACTCCCATCACAACGAGCGAAGTCGAACAACAATGCAATTTTTGGGTCGGGTACGGGTCCAAAAAATTGACCTGTTTGCAAAAATGGGTCGGGTTTGGGTTGACCCGAATAATGCCGAGTTACTTCCGGGCTCAACCCAAACTCGACCCGTGACCCGAAATTGACACCCCTATATAGATGATTGACCGGCACGTCATGCATACTGAGGACAGGATTTTAGGTTTGAGAGATGCTTACTTACCTCATCGTAGGTGTCGTACTGGGTTTCGTCCTACGACACTAAAAAAAGCGTGTAGGTGGTTGGCCAGCTCATCACGTACATCAAGAACAAGTATGCTTGATTTATAGTTAATTATAAATTATCTATAATTAGTTGTATTTAATTTATAATTAATTATTATTTAATTCATAATTAATTTTAAATTAATTAGATTTAATTAATAATTAATCATAAATTAATTATAATTAATTATATTTAATTTAAAACTAATTATAAATTAATTGGATTTAATTTATAATTAATGAAAAACTAATTATAATTAATTATATTTTAATTTATAATTAATTATGTTTAATTTAAAATGAATTATAAACTTATTTGATTTAATTTATAATTAATTAAAAACTAATTATAATTAATTATATTTAATGTATAATTAATAATATTTAATGTAAAATTAATTATAACTTAATTATATTTAATTTATAATTAATAATAGAATAATTATAATTAATTATATTTTAATCTATAATTAATTATATTTAATTTGAAAATTAATTAAAAATTAATTATTTTTAATTTATGATTAAATTTAAATTAATTATATTCAAACTATAATTAATTATATTTAATTTAAAAAGTACTTATAAATTAGTTTTTTTTAATTTATAATTAAATTTTAATTAATTATAATAATTAATTATATTAATCTATAATTAATGAAATTCAGTTTAAAATTTATTATATAAAAAAATGGTTAACTAATCACAATTGCTTTTAATTAGTCATAATTAATTATTATTAATTAATAATTAAATATGATTAATTATCATCAAATTAATAAAGCAAAGATTTGGGTAGATTAATGTGGGATTAAATAGGATTAGAGCAAGATTTAGGCACTGTTAAATCTCACAGCAGTTAGATGCTCTCGTTTCCCTCTTTTTCTTGCATTAAGGGGCTTGTTCGCCAAAAGGATTTATGCAGGATTTGGCTGAAGAAGCCCTCAGAAGGAAGAAGGATTGTTATCTTCTTAATGAGCAAGCCCCCAGTCGTTTCTACCAATCAAAATGTCGTAACCTCCGACCCAAAATGGAACGTCGTTAGAGGGGCAAAGTTGAGCAACAACTGAGTAGCCACAGAAGCATGCGACCAGGAGAAAGTTACCTTCGCATCAAGCAAGTTCTAGTCACTACTTCCAATCAAAATGCCATAGCTTCCGATTCAACAGGAAGGAGCATCGTAGGAGGAGCGAAGTCGAACAATAGTGGAAGAGCTGAAGGAGCACACTAGGGGGAAAGGAAAGAGTGGTCAGGCCTTTTAACGATGCAAGAAGGAGGTCAGAGGACATGCAGGGTCATGTGGGATGCGACATTGGGCCATGTATAGGATATACGAGGCACATCATCAATGTGACGGGTTCATGGCCAGACATGTATGTAGGATTTTGTGATTTTTTTTGTTTTGTTTGCTTTCGGTATATAGGTCAACAAATGCTCCCAAATAAATATGGTATGCGTCTAGAGTGAATTATGTTTGTTGCATTACAGGAAAATAATGAAATACCGGCAAAATTTCTGGTGGAAATAGTTATGCCGGAATCAACGATGACATTTCCGGCGGATTTGTCAACCGGTAATCTTATGGAGGACTTTCTGGCGGAAATACCGTCCGTAATTTTTCGGCGGCGAAACCGCCAGAATTGCACCGGTGTTTTTAATATACCGACGCATATTTCGCTGGTAATATCCGGTGGATATTCCGGCGGATATTCCGGCGGATTTACCGCCGGGTTAATTAAAATCCGATAAAGTATTACTGGTGGATGATCCGCCGGTAATACTTCCGGCATATTTTCTGTCGAAAAATACATCGGTAATTTCAATATATCGTCCCCGTACCCTCGACTTCAGCTCATTCTGTTTAGGTTGCTGCTTCGCCCTACTTTGTCGACGACGCGCACCAGCCCTCGAGCTCCGTCGATGACGTCCCTTCCTCGCTCAATCGAGCTCCTTCGACGATGACCTTGCCCTCGAGTTCCGTCGACGACATCCCTCCCTCGCTCGATCGAGCTCCTCCGTCGATGACGCTGCTGGTCGCTCTGTATACGTAACTTTCTCTCTTTCGTATTGTTTGCTCCATTTGCTCCGGTCAGTTCTCCCTAATTTGACGAACTTCTCTTCTTGGATGTAGATCAACTTATCTCCTTGACGCGCGCTGGTGAACTTCGCTCCATTGACGTTGGCCGCACCGGGAGCTCGCTTGCTGTTTAGGTAACTTTCTCCCTTTCGCATTCCTGATTTTTGACTTTAGTCATGGATGTTCTCACTAGACATTTGCAAGAGGATGTACATTGGTGTATGCTTTTTGCTGATGATATTCTTCTTCTTGATAAGACTAGAGAGGGAGTTGAAGGTAAACTTGAACTATATAGGCCAACCTTAGAGTCTAAAAGCTTTCATTTGAGTAAATCTAAAACTGAATATATGGAGTATAATTTTAGTAATAATAAATCAAGTGTGGGGTTTGTAACTTTGGGCAATCAAAGTCATTAATAAGAGCACACATTTTAGATATCTTGGGTCTATTATTCAGAGTAATGAAATAGATGTGGATGGTTGAAGTAGAGGAATGCATTGGGCTTGTTATGT
The DNA here is from genome assembly GCA_019925795.1 of Dendrobium chrysotoxum. Classification (NCBI taxonomy): domain Eukaryota; kingdom Viridiplantae; phylum Streptophyta; class Magnoliopsida; order Asparagales; family Orchidaceae; genus Dendrobium; species Dendrobium chrysotoxum. The sequence continues at coordinate 29,949,188 of CM034314.1, forward strand.
GATAGAAAAGTCCCTCTCAAACTTAAGGGAAAATTCTATAAGATCGTAGTGAGACCTATAATTCTTTTAAGTGCAGATTGTTGGTCATTAATAAGAGTACACATTTTAGATATCCAAGTAGGATGGTTGAAGTGGAGGAATGCATCGGGCTTCTTGTGTGATAGAAAAGCACCCCTCAAACTTAAAAAATTATTCTGTCCGGATAGCAGTATCGATCGGTACCGAGCGGTACTGCTGTCGGTACCGAGTGGTACCGCACTCGGTACCGCGCGCCTAATGATGTGGTGAGACCTGCAATGCTTTATGGTGCTGAATGTTGGCCAATAAAAGAGTAGCACAATTCTAAGTTAAGCGTTGCAGAAATGAGGATGCTCAGGTGGATGAGTGGTTGTACCCTTAGAGATAGGATACAAAATGATTCCAAAAACTCTTGCATACATATTTTGGTCAAATCCTCGAGCTCGCTTGCTGTTCTTGGAACTTTATCATATGCTTTCTCTAAATCAATAAATATCAAATGTAGATCATCCTTATTCTCTCTATATTTCTCCATCAAACCTAGATAGGACTACCTTGCTATCTTTTTATCAATGGTAGTATGTAACTATTTTGGCAAGTAATCGTAACTTATATCCTTATTGTCAATATTATATGTAGGCTATATATTATGGATATCAGAACTCAAAGAAGTTGGATGTATAATCGATTGGCGCAAGGACGAAAGATATTAACTAATGAGTTCATTAGAGGGGTGCATATTTTTACTCAGACAGCTTCTCAACTACCCAGCTTCATCTCAGATGGAAAGTTTCGCTGCCCATGTTCTAAACATAAAAAATCAAGTGCACCTTAGCCCAGTTGACGTAACTGTTGATCTATATCGTCGAGGTTTCATGCCAGATTATTGGTATTGGACTTCTCATGGTGAGTATGAACCACATTTGGATTCTCGATGCTGCCCATCGACAAGTGCTACTAGAGATGATGAAGAGCATATCATACTTAATCTTGAGGACTTAATTCATGATGCAAGTGGAGCATAATTTAAACAATATACAGAACAGTCACCTAATAAAGAAGCCAAAAATTTTTATGATTTATTGCATGCTTCCCAACAACCAATATGGAAAGGTTGCACCACTCACTCAGAGTTATCTGTTGCTCTTAAGATGTTAAGTATCAAGGCAGAATATAATGTCCCCCGTGATTACTTTAATCAATTTATTGGACTGCTCAAAGAAACCAATCCAGCAGATAACATAATTCCCATAGATTTATATCGGACTAAGAAGTTGATTTCGAAGCTTGGTTTGACATACAAAAAGATGATTGTTGTGCCAACGGTTGCATGTTATTCTACAAAGATTTCCAATCAGAGATTACATGCCATCATTGCAACGCATCGAGATTTATACTAAAATCTATCATGAAAAGAAAGCTGAAGGATGTAGTAGCCAGCATGTTATTTTACTTACCCATAATTCCTAAACTGCAACGATTATATGCATCAATGAGATCTGCTGAACATATGAGATGACATAAAGAATATATCTCATAGGAAGGATGTTTTACACATCCATCAAAAGCAGATGCCTGGAAATATTTTGATCATAAATATCCCACATTCACCTCAGAATTAAGAAATATAAGATTATGTTTATACGCAGATGGTTTCACTCCATTTAGTCAGTCTGCTTCACCATACTCATGTTGGCCCATCATACTCACACCATATAATCTTCCACAAGAGTTGTGCATGACTACTCCTTATATATTTCTAACGCTTATCATTCCAGGGCCACATAATCTAAAAGTAAAGATCGATGTTTTCTTACAACCATTAATTGATTATTTAAATCTATTATGGGAAGAGGGAATAGGTACATATGACATCTCCACCAAATAGAACTTCATTATGAGGGCAGCATTACTTTGGACAATTGGTGATTTTCCCGCATACGGTATGCTCTTAGGTTGGAACAATTCTAGAAAATTGGCTTGTCCACTTTGCATAGCACATACAAAGTCATTCACTTTAAAGCACGGAGGGAAGAACACTTGATTTGACTATCATCGCATGCTCTTACCTACAGATCATCCTTTCAGGAGAAATAAGGATAGTTTTATCAAGAATAAAATGGTTATGTTGCTGTCTCCTCCTAGATTAACTAGTAAAGAAATATTTGAAAGAGTCTGATCCAGCCCCATAATAGTGGAATCTCCATTATTAGCTTATTACAAATTGTCAGGATATGGTGTCAACCACAATTTGACTAAGAAAAGTATTTTTTAGTCATTATCATATTGGAGGACAAATTTAATCAGACATAACTTAGATGTGATGTATATAGAGAAAAATATCTTTGATAATATATTCAATACAGTCATGGATATCAAAGATAAATCCAAAGACAACATAAAAGCAAAGATGAACTTAAAGGAGATTTGTAGGAGAAAAGCATTAGAATTGAGGGATGGTGGAAGTGGAAAATATTTCAAACCAAAAGCTCCATTCACTTTGACTTTAGAGCAGAGGCATGCTGTTTGTGAATAGGTGAAGAGTTTACGTGTACCTGATGGATATTCTTCAAATCTAAGCAGATATGTTGACATTAGAACTGGGAGATTATTTGGTATGAAGAGTCATGACTATCATATCTTCATGCAATGTCTATTGCCAACTATCTTTAGTTATCTGCCGGATCAAATTTTGAAGTCCTTGATCGAGCTGAGTATCTTCTTCAAAAATTTATGCTCTTCAAAATTAAATACAGAGCACCTGATTCTTATGGAACAGTATATCCCATTTATTCTGTGTAAACTTGAGAAGATATTTCCTCCAGCTTTCTTTGACTTTATGGAGCATCTGCCCATACATTTACCATATGAAGCTAGAGTTAGTGGACCAGTTCAGTATCTGTGGATGTATCCTTTTGAGAGATACTTAAATAAACTTAAGAAGTCTGCTAAGAACAAAGCACATCTTGAAGGCTCAATATACGAAGCATATTTAATATACGAGACAACTCAGTTCTGCTCGTATTGCTTTGAAACAATGTCACAATCAAGTCAGAGCACTGCACCTAAAAAAGTGGGTCAATCCTTAAATTTATCTGTATTTAACGGCAGTGGTGAACCCTTAGGCGCTAGTACCATGCGCTATTTGACTGATAAAGAGATGCGAGTTGCCACTTTATATGTCTTGCTTAACTTTGATGAAGTTGAGTCATATCTCGAGTATGTATGAATAAGCTTGCTCATAAATTTGTTACTCACACTTTCATTAAATCTAAACCTTAATGTTTACAAGAGTTTCATTGATGGATTGAATACAATAGAATAAGTAGAAGTCCAGAAGATAGTGGAAACGAATTTTCCTATTTGATTTAAAAATACGGTATATATTTCGACTATTCATTTTAATTAATATATCTTTATTTTGTTATTAAGCATATTAATAACATACTTTATCTAATAACTAGGTCCACGCTGAAGGTAGTAATTTGTAATATCATAGACTACTTGATCTAGCTTGGGGACCAAATAGAGCGATAAAGTGTTATCAAAATTTCTTAGTTAATGGTTATAAATTCTAAACCAAATATTGGTGTGAAGATAGAAAAATAGATAATTCTGGTGTATGTGTTAGAGGGAATACCCATACAGGTGATGAGTCTGAGTATTACGGGGTATTAGAAGAAATATTACACTTGGAATATCCTGGTGTTGGGAATAATGTGTATCTATTCAATTGTGAGTGGTTTGATCTAGTAATGAATAAAGGTACAAGAATACATCTATTGTACGGTATAACAGAAGTTGAACGGGGTAGAAAATATTCAAAGTTTGACCCATTCATCATTACTAGTCAGGCGCACCAAGTCTATTTTGTTAACTACCCGAGTAGAGTACAAGGCAAACAAGATTGGCTCGTAGTTATGAAGACCAAACCCAGGGGAGTTATTGAAAATACTACTTCAATACCACCAACACATCAAGAAGAGTTTATGTCAAACATATAAGATATTTCTAACGATGTGGATGATCAAATTACAACTACTGAGAGTAAGTTGTAGTTAGAGGAAGTGGATTTAAACATAGAGGACATTCATGACGAGTCTGACAGTGGTACAGAAGTTTTATCATATGAAAGTGAATCAACATAAGGTAAATGAATTTGGACTAAAAATAAAAATTTTATATTTATATTTACTTATTTGTTGTGTTATTTTATATTTAAAAGTTTTTTGTACTTGTATTTATTTAATTCCTGTGATATTTTATATTCATTTTTTGACATAATTTCTGTTACTAATATTTTTTAATATTTATGCAAATGGCTTCAGGTGATGATCGTCAGAGAGGACTGATCAAGAATATATTTGGTAGGCCTAACAAGAAGGCTGCTGTTAGTAGGCCTGCACGTACTGAGGGCACCTCTTCATCTCAGCCTGCTACTCAAAGTCAGCCTAGCCCACCTATACCTACTCCTGCAGCCAGTAGCCCATAGTTCTACTCACCAAACCCACACTTACCTTCACCGGACCTTACACACACTACTCCTTTCTACCCCTATTATCCACCCCACCTTATCATGGTGCACATCCTCCATATTCATATCCGTCATATGTCCCATCACCACCTCAGCCCGCTGTAGCACCACCTCAGCCCGCTACAGCCAGACCTTCCTACCCAGCTGCAATAGAGCAGGCGATAGAGGGTCGCATGTTGATTAAACCTGACGGTGACACGTAAGTACTAATTTTATTTCAATTATGCAAATATAATTTAATTAGTTTTTTTGATAATTAATATATTACTTTCAGGTTTCATCCGTCAAAAGATCCTACGCATAAAATTCGGGACATAATACGGAACAGATACGATGCTCCTTATATTTCTTGGAAGAAAGTCCCAAAAGAAGTACGAGGTATGTGGTTTAGAGAGTTTGAGGTATGTTACTATATAAATTTTTTTTTATTATATCTAAAAAAATTATTTATTCTTTATTGCATGTGTTTAATTGCAGAAAGATTTTTATTGGCTTCCCCAACATAATGATAAAATCAGAAAGAACTTTGAGAAGCGTAGCTCGACTCATATGTGAGACATGTTTACTGACATTAAAAAGTCAGGCCAGCGACCTCTCTGGATTAGTGAGGGTGTACGGGCAGAGTTGAGCAGTGCTTGGGGTAGCCCAAATTATACCAGAAGGAGAGATCAAAATAGATAGAACAGAGCTTCTGATGTTGGGGGCTTGGGTAGTTCCCTTCATATAGGAGGTTCTGTTCCTCATACTGAGCACAGAAGACATTTGATAAGAAATTTTAAAATCTTTTAATAATTTACTTTAATTAGAATACTAATATATGTCTATTACAGAAACAGGTGCTGGGTAGAGAACTAACTCCTGTTGAATTGCATAGCCATACCCACAAGCGGCAGGAGGACCAGCAATGGGTTGACGAGCATGCTAGGAGAGCCTATGTAAGTATATAAGTTAATTTTAGTGATATTATGTGTAAATTACATAACTTTTTATTAACTTTCATAGGAGGAGTATACACGGCTTTGAGAGAGTCAGGCTGCAGTAGGTGAAGGTTCTTCTACTGGATCAACAGACTATTCTGACTATCGCACTTGGTCGCAAGCGGTAGGAGGAATACAGCATGGCAGAGTATATGGGTTAGGCTCGCAGGCTTATGCATATGAAGGGCAGTCATCTAGTGGCGGCAGTTTTTCATCTAGTACCTAGGAATCTTTATATACCCAACAGATAGCTTCCCTTACAGCCGAGCTAGAATAGGTACGGAAAGTCCAAGCTGATTGGTAGATGCAAATGCAGCAGCAGTAGATGCAGATACAGCAGCAGCAAGCTCAAATATTAGAAGAAATGAGAAAGATGAGGGGGCAGATGAGTAGTGGTAGAAGTACAACATCACCTGAGGATGAAACTGAATCAGAGTAGACATTATTTATCTATTTTACTGATGTGGACATCTATTTTTATATATTTTTTGGACAAATTTATCTATTTGCTGTTTGAATATGTTTAATTATTTGTTGATGACACTCTTCTTATATATGTTTATTGTATACATGTTTAATTATTTCTTATCTAGATGATGCTCTTCTTGTTTATGTAAATATTAATTTTATAGAATATATATGGTGTTATATTTTTTTGTATGCAGGTATAAATGTGGAAATCACTTTTCAAAGTGAGGAAGATTTTTGTTTTCTGCTACAGGTTTTTGGGGATCATCCGCCATTAACCTTGTCAGAAATACGATATGATGACATTTCTGGCGGAATATGCGACAGAACTTCCGACGGATAATTCGATGGTGATATCCGACGGTAAGAATAAGCATCGCTTTTATTGCTACGGAATATGCGCTGGAACTTCTGGCGGATATTATCAGCCGGTAATTCTGGCAGTTTTTACGCCGGAACACGGACACAAAAAAGGCATCGGTTTGTTAAATATATCTGCCGGTTTTTCACCGGAACATCCGCCGGAAATTCTTTCGGCGAAACAAATGCGACGGAAATATTTTTTCGACACGCGTTTTACCGTCGGAGAGATTTTCGCTAGTAATCCGTCGAAAACTGATTATTTCCGTCGCATTTTTCACTTTACCAGTGGATTTTATCTGCCAGTAATAGCTATTTTTCCTGTGTGTTGCATGGTGATTGACCCTGTGGATCTCTAGATATTTGTTCTAAATGTCACACTAGGGGTTATCTCTTAGCAGATCTTTAAAAGCTTAATTGGATGTCACAGTAGTTTTCTTTCTCTATATATCTTTAGATATATCCATAGATAGTTGACTTATTATCTTGAGTAAGGACTCGTAAGATAGTGATGCATTGCTTCATATTTAGATCCCTAAAACATTGTTTCATAGATTGGCGATGGTAGATAGCATCATATCCCTTGCTCTTCTTTTGACACCATCGTTACTTTAGTTTATAACCTTTTTGTGTATGCTCAACATTCTTCTTTGCCACAATCATGTATGAATGTGATATTTCTGCCATATATATATATATATATGTATTGTTTAGAATTTGCCCGATCTTTGCCTATTCATTAGCTAGTGGGATTTTGCTGCCTTATTTACTAATTATATCTTGCATAGATTGTGCTTTATGATGAATGTATCTTTAGTTTATGGAGGATTTGTTACATTCTTCTCTCCTCTGGTTGTATCTTGGTAAAATTTTAAATATTTATTTTGGGATCTCGACATACGGTACGATGTCGACCCAAATAAATATTTAAAATTCCTCTAGTCTTTAGGGACATTTTAGGCGTCATTCAGATGCTCTTTTTATATCTTTAGCTTGAGTTCTAAGAGTTTGATTCCTTTTGCCTTATGCCTTGTGCATCAAACTTGGTGAAGGATAACCTAATTTATCTTTATTAACTTGTCAGGAGATTTGTGTGTTTTCTGTCTTATGCTTCTTGCTTTGGTGGGCTTGATGAAGGGGTCGACCTAAATCCTTTAGGTTTATATTAGGTTGATGGCGAGAAATCATGAGTCTAGAGCTTTATGTGTAATGGACTGGTTGATAACAAGATCCTCTTAGTTCAATATTATGCTTTATATGAACTTTGGGATAATTTCTTCGGTCCTTTACTTTGTGTATTGATGAACTTGCTGAAGAGAAGTTCATTCGATCCTCGGTTGGTACTTTACGAATTTGTTGAAGGATTTGCAGGTTTTGGGTTGAACTGGTATAATCAGATGTAGGTAGTACTCTGACCCTTTGCCGATTAGAAAGACTTCAATCTGGGTCACTTGAGTTCATCAGGCTAGAACAGCTAGGACTTTATAGCTCTTTATCATTCGACTGCTAAAATGGGGGTTCCACTACTATGACCTTTTTTATAGCTTGTTGAGTATACAAAGCTGCTAGCAACTCGGCCACATCTTGGCTTGTTGGATCTGACCTCATACACTCGTTCATGCTTCAGAATTGAGCTATGGAGAAATGCACTCTCTAAGCTGAGTTTGTTGAAGTTTGCAGATTTGAAATCAACCTTTGCAATTATAGGTTTCAGAGCCTACCACCTTTAGTAGCCATGTTGATTGGGAATACACCCATCTCAATGAAGCTTTAACTCTTAAGTCAAATAGAAGGATCTCATGGACTATGACTACTAAAACTTATCGAGTCAAATAAGCCTTCATTCTTCTTGTAATCCCTATAGTCGGGTTGATAAAGTGGGGGTTTCACTACTATAGCCTTTCTTGTGGCTTGTCGAGTAGACGGAGCTGCTAGCAATCAAGTCATATTTGGGCTTATTGAATCTGATTTCTTACACCCATTCGAACCTTAAGCTTCATGCTGTAGAAGAACTTGTGCCGCTCTAGGTTAATGGGATACTTGAAATATTTTCTTATACTATAAGAGAATTTCAAGAAAATATGTACCATTGGCAAACACATATATAACATTTCAACTATTACATGATACATTAAGTATAGAATTCCTTGGATGGTCTTTATGCATAGTATTTCTTTAAGTATCCATTGTTGATTGGTAGCATGGGCCTCTGGCTATTTAGATCAATGAGTTGATAAGCTCCACCCTGGTACACCTTTTCAACAACGAAAGGTTCTTCCCATTTGGATACAAATATACCAATAATTTTTTAATACAGGATGATTGGCCTTCTCTGCACTAGGACCAATTCCCCTTCTTGAAATGCACTGTGGCACACCATTTGAGCAAAGGACTTTGTCATCCTTGCTCAGTAAATCTACAGGTTCTGTTGAGCTTGTAACTTTACTTCTTCGAGTGCATCAAGCTCCTTTATTCTTAATCAAGCATTTTGCTCTTGAGTAAGCTCATTCTAGATATCAACCCGAAGAGATGACAGTTCAACTTCTAGAGGCAACTCTACTTCAACTTCGAACACTAGCAAGTAAGGAGTAACTTTGGTCGATATTTTGTAGGTCGTACGATACGCCCACAGTGCCTTTGTCATCTTCTATGCCACTCTCTTTTGTTGTTGATGAGAATCTTTTTCAATAATTTCACCAGCTTTTTGTTGAAGGCTTCCGCCAAGCCATTTACCCTTGAATTATATATTGATGACTATCGTTAATTGATTTTATGCCGGTCAAAAAACTTATAGATTTTAGTAGTTTTGAAGGCTGTGCCATTATCTGAGATTATGCGACGTGGTACACCGAATCTATAGATAATATTGTGGGTTAAGAAATTAATCACATGATCAGATATGACTTCCTTGAATGGAGCCGCTTCTGCCCACTTAAAGAAGTAGTCAGTTGCTACTAGAATGAAGTGATGTCCTGCTAATGATGGCAGATCTATCAACTCGATTACATTAGTACTCTAACATTTGAATGGCCATGATGCTATTGTAGGGTATTGTGGATTTGGCGACTGATGTATAATATCACCGTGAATCTGACATTCGTGGCACCTCTTAGTATGATAGATACAGTCCTTTATCATTTTTGATCAATAGTAGTCCATTCTCTTAATTTTGACTACCATTTTGGGACCTGATTGGTGCGCTCCACAAAGTTCTTCATGAACTTCTGCTACCACTCTATCAGCTTCTTTGGTCCCTAGGCACCTTAGCCATATTTGATCGACAACATGCTAATATAATGTGTTGTTAACAAATGCGTATCGCAATACTCTCTTCCTGATTTGAGCAGCTGATGACTTGTCTGCTGGTAGTTTACTTTCTTTGAAGTAGTCAATGAAAGGCTGTCTCTATTATCTTCTTCTTCAACATCTAAATAGTGCCACCATGATTCTGAAGCTTAGTTAGCCTTGCATCTTCTCTTAGGAGCTTGGTGTTTGATCTTCAAGATCGATTGGTTGGGGAGTTTGAGGATTAACCAGAGTTGTATCCTTCTAGTTTAAGCTTTATAATCCCTCTACCTACAGGAGTTATAATAGTGCTGGCTCTAAGACGCGCTAACTGTAAACCATAATTATTATAGGCCACTCGTCATCCATATTTTCCATTTCCTTGGCTAATTTGGTCAGGCAATCATCTTTGCTATTTTGGGCTTGGGGAACTTAAGCTAATTTGATGACTAAAATTTTCTTCATAAGCTCAAGACTTCACTAATGATAATAGGCCAACTCGAACTTGGTGATTTTATAAACTCCTAGTACCTAGTTTATAATAAGTTGAGAATTACCAAATATTTAGAGATTTTAGATTATGACATTGATTGCAATCATCAATCATGCTATTAGAGCTTCATACTCTTCCTCATTGTTGGTTTAAGGATCAGTCAAGCTGAATGAAAATCTCATTACGCCTCCCTCAGGTGATACAAAAATAAGACCAATTCTAGCTTGAGCTTTTGCCAGATTTGGAGGTCAGGCATACTTAATTGACGATGCTCGGTCGAAGTACATTTCCCATACTTGTAGCATTTTCTCCTCTTTGATATTCATGGTCTGCTCGTCAAGTAGATCGTCATTAAGTGGTGAATCTACAGGGATAGAATGTGCAGCGAGAAAATCTGCCAACACCCCCCTTTTTACTGCCTTTTACGGGATATATATGATATCAAATTATAGGAGTATTACTACCCAACTTGCTAAATGACCTATCAACGCCGATCTTGTCATCAAGAACTTCAACGGATCAATCTTTGATATCAAGGTAATTTTGTAAGAAAGCATATAGTGGCGGAGTTTTTGGACTATGAAAATCGGTGCCAAGCAATGCTTCTTAATAGGAGAATAATGTATTTTCGCTCTAATCAACCTTCGACTAATGTAGTAGAGCATATTTTTCTTGCCTTATTTATTATGTATAGCTAATAATGCTCCAAGGAACTCTTCTAATGCTGCCGTGTATAGTATAAGAGGCTTCGCCGGAATTGGCGCCGCAAGGATAGGTGGGTTCAATAAGTATCTCTTGATGCTGTCAAATGCTTCTTGGCACTCTACATCCTATTCAAAGCAAACATCTTTCTTCATCAGCTTTGAAAATGGCTAGCACTTACCCGACAGATTATATATGAATCACCGAATGAAAGCCAGTTGTCCTTGCAAGGAGCGAAGTTGTTAAAGGTTCTTTGGAGGCGGCATCTTCATAATCACTTTGATCTTGTTGGGGTTGATCTTGATTCCTCGATGACGGACAACATATCAGAGAAATTTTGCTAAGGTTACCCAAAATGCACACTTGAGGGGGTTCATCTTCAGATCGTATTTTTTGATCCTCTCAAATACAATCCTCAAGTCATTAAGGTGATCTTTTCAATCCATGCTCTTAATGACCAAACCATCTATATAACATTCAACCTTTTTATGAATCAGCTCATCAAATATGTGCATCATTGCCCGTTGATAGGTGGCATTAGCATTTTTTAGGCCGAAGTGTATGACTGTGTAACAGAATATATCGATAGGTGTTCTGAATTATGTATGCTTTTCATCTTCAGTTGCCATTTTGATTTGGTTGTAACCTGAAAATCTGTCCATAAAGGAGAACATATCATAGTTGAATGTGTTGTTAGCTAGGAGTTCTGACACTAGGAGCGAAGAGTCATCTTTTGGATATGCTTTATTAAGGTCCCTAAAGTTAATACAGATACGGATCTAGCCATTCTTCTTCTTCATAGGGACAATGTTAGCTATCCAATTGGCATACTTTTCTTCACGAATAAAGCCTGCAACTATAAGCTTCTTCTTCTCTACAATCATTCTCCTTGGAGCTTATTTTACGGGTGTTGCATCTGATTTTATGGCTAGTTTATGAACTACTACGTCAGGGGATAAGCTGGGCATCTCAGCATATATCAAGATAAAGAAGTCCCTAAATTCATAGAGAAGCTTCTTTATTTCTTAAACCTTATCTTCGGGCAAAAGAGTACTAATGAAGGTTGGGCGAGGGTCCTCTTTAGTCCCCAAATTGACTTCTTTCAATTCGTCCATAGTGGCCGCCTATCCACCATCTTCTAGCTCTTCTGGTACGATCTTGGCTTCTATGATCTGGTTATTTGGAAGATTAACTTTGAAGACCTCTTCTTCGTTGTCATTATCAAATTCAATTTTCCTATGTGAAATTACTCGGCATATCTCTTTTCGGGGGTACTTTCGTATGATGAATCTGAGACCCTTTCTTGCAAAAATATGCTTCTTCTGTAATGACTGAGGATTTCTTCAATAGTAGAGGCTCAAGCAGAAATGAATTTCTTATTTGGAGGAATGTGGATTACATTGCTTTCATAATATTCCTTGGATATTTTTGGTATTATAGTTGGGAAACCTCGTAGGTACTAATTTCTCAGAATCGATGAGCCTACAAAACCAATCATGATTTCCTTCTTCTTCGAGCTTTCTAATTGAATAGAATAGGCTCGCTGGCCCACCCTTTTTCTTGAGGGAGGTACGTAGAATGTTACGAGTTCTTCTACATTATGCACCTCTCGCAAAATAATTTCTTTAAAGTTTTGCAAGGGAATGCGCGTGACTACGAGTACACTATCTAAGATCAACAGGCTACCTATTCTTCTGGAGAACACACCCTGCATCATTTTCGTATAGATAGAGTCATCATCATAATCATCATTTGAATATTCAACCTCCCTTCTCCCTTTGGCTATTGATTGGCATGCCCTCTAGGATTTGGTAGAGGTGACATCACATTCATCTGTGTCACTCCTTAGATGAGGCACACATTTCCTATAGGAGTGATCGCTAGTTTTGGAAGAGTCCGCATTACCTACTTTCTCCCTATTTAATTCTTTCCTTCTTGTTTAGGTTGCTTTGTAATCTCTGGATTTGATGCCTAGGCCTCAAGAGAGCTCGACAACATTAGTTTCTTTGGAATAAAGTATTTGGCATCTTCGTAGATTGTTACTTTATGAACTATAAAGGGCTGGATGTCACCAGAGATCTTAAATTCTTCTCCATCTCTGAGGTATTTAATACATTAATGTAGTATTTTTGGGACGATACCATACTCATGTAACCATGGGCGACCCAAAAGCGCCTTAAATGAGGTATCTACATCAATCATATGGAATTTAGCATATATATGAAGTTCTCCAAATATGAGAGAGAGAGAGCGTAAATGATTCTAGGGTCTTCTCTCCCTTCTCATTGAAGCCGTGTACCATTAACTTCTCTTGTCCAAGATGCTGCACATCGAAGCACAATGATCTCAATGCCTTTAAGCTCATGAGATTTATGGAGAACCCGAGATTGATCAAAATTTGACTGATCATCATACCATCACTCTCTACCGTAATGTACAGAGGGCGGTTGTGATCTACCATTTTGAGCATCAGATCATCCTTGACAAAGGTGATTATTGGCTCATTCCAAGCTTGTAGCACCTCCATCATATTGCGCTTAACAAAATAAGCCTTATATCTTTTTGGGTCCTTGAGAGCTTGAATAAGAGTCTCCCAAATTTAGACATCTCGAGGTCGTTGTATATGCTGAGTTGTGCTGGGATTTCCCTCAAGTAAGATTAGATGTTTTAATCTATCCCATTGGCTAAAGCCACTTTCTTCTTAGGGTTTTCAGGGATAATATCTTCATTGATAACTATGTTCTTCCCCTTATCTTTGTTAGAAACTCCTTTCATTGGTGGAGGTGGTAGGACCTTACCACTTCTCAACTGCACTTGGGCCACTTTGTTTGATTCAGACTTATTTAATGAAGTATTCTCTTCGGAGTCGACAATTATCATATCTGGAGATTCACCTATAGTCTCAAAAGTATCATACAATTTAACCTACTCCATTTGCGATGCTATATCAGGATCTGAATCATCTTCATTTAAAAAAATTAGATCCTCTTCTAAACTATAATCCATTGACGGCACCATCAGACAAGATTCAGGGGCCGCTTCTTCAGCATATTTCTCCCTTTCCAATATCTCTGATGTCACCGAGATGACCCGACATGTTTTTATAGGAAGTCATTTATCATCCGCCTCTTCTTCTTGTTCATCTATTTTAAGCTCCATCATGAAGTCATCAAGCTTAATAGGCCTCCTAACAGTCTGGTAATATTCACCTTAGCTATTAATGGCCTTTTAATTTGTAGTCTTCTTCTCTATAGGACTCTTCAATTTGGCTTTATTCTTAAAAGACTTTGACTTTGTCTTACCAGACTTTGATGAGCTAGTTTGGCCAAGTGGCAATTTGGAGATGGATGCATGTGGCAAAGGCAACCACTTTAAATTTAACACTAGCTAAATAGGAGACTTCCACTTAACACCGGGTACTCCTTATAAGTACTTCAATTTGGTTATCTTCTTGGAGATCACGGTCTCCCACTGTTCTTCTTGAACCTGTTCTTTTTTTGTTGCTTCTTTAGGAGGGGGTACAGAAGAGGATGTGACCACCTGGGAGGATTCCTTTTTGGGATGAATTAATACGTTATCTGATAATGTCAACTCTCCCCTTTTATACTTCTTCTCCAGCCAATCCTTGAAGACATGAAAATCTTCAATTGGGTAGCTGATTACCTGATGGTATGGGTAGTAATTTGGGTCGCCACTATGTTTGGACTCTTCAGGTCTTTTGCATTATGGTAGTTCTAAACTAGCCTTAAGTGCTTGTCGAAATAGTTTAACGACACTTTCCCTCTTGAATGAATATTATTTATTTATTTTCTCCTTGAGAGATGGAAAGGTTCTACCACTAGGTCTCATTGCTTGCCTCAGACGCTCTCCTCCACCAGAAAAGGCTTAAGGTTTATCATTTCTACCAAGCACCAATTTTGGCTGAGGGTTAGGATTGTAAGCCTATTTTGGCTTATCTTTATACTGCATGGCTACTTCCCCTTATCTATATTACACACTATTCTTTACCTTTGTCAACATCATACGCCACCTATTTTCCCTCATCTAATTTGGAAGGGAATGTGGAGTATACTTCACTCTTCTTGGCGTCAGGTGCTTTGACCTTTTTTGGTTTATTAGGGAGACTTTCAGATTTTGACAAGTTTAACTTTTCAAACTTCACCACCCTATCTAGCAAATCTTAGAAAGTTGTAATGGAAGCCATACTAAAAAAGGGTTACATTTTATCATCTATGTTCCCCATCAATAATTGAACAACATACTCTTCTTCCAGTTGATGCTCGCACTTCATACTGAGATTACGCCAGCGATTTATATATTTTGTCACTGACTCATCATTCTTCCTCTTATCTAGGGCAAGATCAGCGATGGTAGACTTCTCCGTTTCACTAGCAAATCTTTTCACAAATAGTACCTCTATTTCTACAAAGGTCTTTAAGGAATCGTTCGGTAGTTTGGCATGCCATTTAAAAGCAATTCCTGATAAGCTACTGATGAATTGTTAGAATAATAGAGCATTATTGCCTCCCGTGTTCCCGTAGGTGGCTTTAAACTATGTCAAGTGCTGTTTGGGATTGTTGTTGCCGTTGAAAGTATTTAACTTTGGAATAGAGTACCCCTTCAGATACGACACTTGGTTATACTCTGTTGGGTATGGTTGACCTTTCCCCACTAATTTCTCTACTTATTCAGTAGCTATAATGGCTTTAATCTTCTAACTAATTAAGCCTTCTAGTTGTGCGACAATCACAGGTTTGGAGGCGCTCGCCACATTTTGTGGAGTACCCTGGCGGGTATTTTCTTTGGCTTCATTACTGCCTTCAGGCACACCTTTCACTCCTGAAGTCTAGGGCACTTGGGGATTTGGCAGATTTGTTGGAGCTCTGCTCACAGCTTGATTGATGGGCTAAGCTAGCGCATGGCCTACAAAAGGGGCCTTCTACATCATCTCCATCATCGTTGTCATCTGAGTCATCATCTTAGTCATTTTCATTTAATTGAGAAATTTCTTTATCTTTTATATGCATTTGTCATCTCAACTGCCTCTTTGTCTTCACAAAAGTGATGGTTTCGGCGGCCAATGGATTTTCCTCAACTTCTTCTTCTCATTATTCTAAGGAGCGGGTACTTTTGCTGGCGATAGATCTTGCTCTATAGCGGCGTCGACGAATACGCTCACGCGGTAGCGATCGTCGATCATCTTCATCACCACCACCATAATCATCATCATCATCATCAATATGGCTTACCATGTAATCCACCTTGACCTCCATAGTATCTTCATCACTATATTCTTCTTCTTCTTCTTCTTCTTCTTCTTCTTCTTCTTCTTATACCCAAAGTTTTGAGTAGCATCGCCACTGGATTTCTTGTTCCTGGCTTGGAATGATTATTTTCTCGATCCGTTCACTGCGATCGAAATGGACTTCTTCTCTAGCAAGGATAGGTGAATAACGGGATCCCTTGGAGGACTCTCAAAGGTGTCGACCATCATTGTGGTTGTAATTATGGGCCTTCTTTTGAACCCATCTCTGATGATTTTGGTTGGCGGGGGCAGATCTCTAAGAAACTGTCCTGGATGTCACGTTCAGACTAGTTCTTTCTTCAAACATCTTTTCTTTTTGAGGCTTCGGTCTCTAGACTTGCTTTCCTTTCCGCTGGGCCCTTTCGGTGGCAGATTCTTGGACACACGGTCCAAGTGTCATACCCTGATGTACTTCCTGCAGAGATTGTCATCGATTTCCTTTTCGTTCAGCTATCATAATGGATGAGCCTTTCCCTTTGAGGGATTCTTCTAGCCTCAATAAATAACGGCTTCTGGAATTTCTTCTTCTTCAGGCCCTTCTCCTTGACTATCTTTAGAACTTAATATACTCGGGAAGACAGGTATTCAAGCTCTATTGTCTTCTGAGGTTTTGGAGCTTTAGGTCGACTCTCCCACAACGAGTACATGAGCTCACCAAAGGAACTTTTTCTTTTTACCCACTTTAGGTTAGCGAATCTGTTCTGAGTAGGGATATTAGTCTTTGGCTCTTGAGCCAGTAGGTTTGAAATATGGACCGGTACTGGTAGATGTTGAGCGTGTAGCTCTGCATTTCTTTTCCTCCTTTGTCTTCTATTAAGTTTTCTTCTAGATGAGGATGCTTCAATATTATACTTCCAAGGTGCAGCATGCTCTCTTGGCAGGGCGGTGGAGTTTGCAGTCACCATAGAAATTGTTCTTCCAGTAATAACCCTCTTTGTAGTTAGGGTTTCAGGCTAGGATAACCTTTCAAATACAAAAAACTCTTCCTTGAGCAATGTCCCTAGTAGTAGCTCATGGTGTTGGTAGATGTGTACACTATACAGTAGTCCTTACAGAAAAGACCTCCCAAAAAGTTCTTCAGAATTTATGCCATACACAGGAAAGGCTGCAGCGCTTGCTGTAGCTACTGAGAATTTGAGCCCACCAAAGTGGATGGTGGCTCCAATATTTTCAATTTCAATGATAATATTCACCAACTGAATTCTAGCTCCTCATCCCAATTGGATGGTGATTGGGGTGTCCTACATTTTCGTTCTACACAAATAAAAGGCAGGGGTTAGTAATCGAGATCACAGAAAATAAATAACAGAAGTAGGAAAAATAAAATAGAGTTAAAATCCTACTCATCAAAATTTTAATGAATATTTTTAAAGATTGATTTCCCAAAAATTTTAAAAATTTTAGCCCATATTGATTTGATTGCTACTATAGCCTATGAATTATTGGCCAAAAATAGAAAGAGAAACCAGACTTAAGTAGAGTCGCGATAAATCTGTGGGCTCCAAAAATTTATGCCCTGGCCACCCCATCGCTATTGCTTTTCTGCTATCAAAGGGAGTTTTAACGGATTAAGTTCTGGGGGAATTTTTAGGAAAGCAGATTAGGATTGTAGATAAGACACTACCTAAAGTTTGTACCCTCATTTTGTGAGGACTTTATGATATGAGTCCTAGTTTCCTATAGGGACAAGCCCCTATAATTAATTACCCTTCCTGGTAACAATAGAGAACTTTTAATTTAGGCTAGTTATCGATCAGCTACGTAGAGATACATGTTATCTAGCATATAGTGGCAGCTTGGGCTTTCAATATTGGAAATTGGATATTTACAATTGGAAATCTCACGATCTTGCACTTAAAGTGGATGTTGGGGGAATGGATGATGGACCTGATCAAGATCCCATTGGTCCATCATTTCGAGCCATTGTGATCCCTGGTCTACTTAGTCATAAGAGGTAATTGACCCAACCTGATAGAAGGATCCATGTCGGTAGCCATGGTGATTATTATTATTGAATACATTGGGTTTGCCTTCTATCTACTTCTATGAAGTTTGCAGATCCGGTGGCGTCGTGACATTCTTCAGCGACCCATAGTTCTTTACTACCAATTCCCTGCTTTTACTTACAGGTGAATCATAGTGTTGTTATCCGACTGTTATGAGGTATTTTATTATCCTGATGTATACTCCCTTTTCTTGTTTACCAAGAGACCTTTCTGGACCATGTATGAATCCCAATAAATATCATTTTCTATTATTATCTTAAATAAGAAATCAATCATTTAAACCTTGGATGACTGTGTCCTTACTGATGCCATATACCTTCAAATCAGTGACTACTGCCTTGAAAAGAACTCTTTTCAAGATCTATAGCGTAGTAGGCCTCTATAAGATGTAACCTCCATAACCAAATAGTTGGCCTCCAAAATTAATAGAGGTATCTGGGCGCACTTGTTATTTCTAGTGTTCGTGGATGTTAGAATTTGTTTCCTCCCAAGTATAAGACTAAGAAGAAATTTTGGAATACCATGAAGTTTAGTTCGAATTTGCTCAAATATCTCTTCCACTTTTATAGGAGGTATCCTTCTTATGGGAGGATTTTGTCTAGGAGGTCAATTGGAATTCGTACTTGCCGTGTGCCCTTGTACACATTTATGTCCATATGGGTTCTCCACAATCACAACGTTCCAGCAATTATTATCTATAAATGGACTACACCAGTCATATTTATTTACAAGGATCAATCATATTCACAGCATCTCAATCACAGCTGTTGTAGGTGTTTGTAGGAGATTCTTCATATTTATAGCATCTCAATCATCATTGATGTGGGTGTTGTATGTACTTGTGTCCATATAGGATTTATTGTACTTGCGATATGCCCAATATTTTTATCCATAAGTATCATATTGATTATGATGGCTCGCATTCAAATTAGTGCATTCATCTGATTTACATTGTTGTTGGTCGGCGACTTCGAGGCTTTGCTACATTCAATGCCTTTTGTCTGTTATTGCTTTTGTCTGATCTCCCACGTATATGATAGGCCTTCTATTATTTTATGTGTGCATCACTATGTCAAGCTATCGGTTGACTGTTTCTTACATTAAGGCTCTTATTAATGCGTGTAGGGGACATTGTGTATTCTCCAGTTGGTTGATGTTTCTGTTGCAACTCGAGCTCATGAGTTTATATTTTTGATGATAACAAATATTATGGCTCATATCTTTATGTCTCTTAATATTTTCATTCTATACTTATTTGTGTGTATACTAATATTTTAGGAACACCATGCACCATCCAACAAAGAATTAGAGCTCAAGATTTGGTAGAATAAATTATGATGTAAAGAGTTTGTAATATTAATTAATGTAATTTTTGATTTCTTGTGTCGAGTCCTGTAAAGGTGCTTGCTAGCTTGGTGACCATGCACACACACACTCAATAGAGTGATATCTAGTCAAAACTAAAAGTTTAATTTTTAAATTAATCATATTGGATAATTTCAATTGCCCAGGACGATCAACTCATTGAACTAATCATACTGGATGATTTAGATCGCCTAGGACAATCCTTTATTATCATGAAAATAACTACCAATGATAATTTAGGCAAGATTTTAAGATTCAAATTTTGTTCTAATTATCTAGGACGATATCCATTATACTGGACGATCAATGTCAATCATGTCTAAATTGATCATGTGATTAGGGGATTAATTATGATTAATTTGTTCAATCTGATCGTTCAGGACAATCCGTGAAGATTGTACTGGACAACCCGAGAGGTTCATGGGATAATACTTGATCTTCCTAGATGAAATACCTTATTTTTGTTCTAATCATTTAGGATGATCCCCAATATCATACTAGATAAATCGTGTGCTGCATGGGATGATAATTAATCGACAGCCATCGTACTGGACGATCAATAGCCACTCATGAACTAATCATCCAGGATGATAAAAATATCATTTGAGATGATTTGTTGAAATACTTGAACTGATCGTATAACAATGCTGATCGTACAGGCTAAAAGGGCTATTTTGTACTAATCGTATAGGACGATATTTGAATTATCCTGTATGATCTTTGCCGCCAGAATTGAGTTTCAAAGGTTTTAGGAGCCCTCTATTTAAGCTTTCTTAAGACACTTAGTAAGTTTCTTTGGCAGCCATTGAGGCTTCATTTTTCTGGAGAAAATTTGAAGAGAGAGCCTTGAAAGGGAGAGAGGAAACTGTGGAGTTTGAGAGATATTGAAACCTAGTTTTCAAAATTATATTTTTTATCTTATATATTTTTTATGCTTCCAAAATCTTATTATGTTGATTACTATTTCTCCTAACATATATTAGAAATATTGTTTGCGTTGCTTGTGTGTACTAACATTTCAGGGAAATCATACTCCAGATTGCCGAAGACTTTAAGACAGATTAGACTAGGGTTCTTATAATTAAAGTCTATAATTTTTTCTTAAGTTTGAGAGAGTGTGATTGTAATTGGATAAACATGCACACACACACTGGGGGAGTGTTTTAAAAATATAAATGTTAAAACAAATCATACTGTATAATTTTTAAATCGTACAGGACGATTTGTCTTGATAGTTCCTCCCAAAATAAAGTTAATCAAATCATGCCAGGAAAAAGTTTAAGTATTATTCATATTGTACAAATTTAGAATCATCCTGTACTATCCATTTTCATACAAATGATTCATTGAGTACGAAATGGTGTTATCCACTTTTGTACCAGGAAAAAAACATGATTTGATTGAACTATTCGTATTGTACAAAATTGGTTCATCATGGATGCTGGTCAGAGTATGAAATCAGGTTCATACACGTTCATCCCATACAAACTCAAAAATTTTTGATCTAATCGTACGGTACGAAGCTTGTTCATCCTGGACACCGATCAGAGTACAAAATTAAGTTCGTACCCGTTTGTCCCGTATAAACTCTGTAATTTTTGAACTGATCATATTGTACGATGTTGGTTAGTACAAACAATGATCAGAGTATGAAATGAGGTTCGTACATCATCGTACATCATTTTGAATTATTTGTATGTACAAAGTATAATCGTACTATATGATCTATGTCCGTCAAACTTAAAATTTTTAGTTTTTCTAGACAATTTTTCTTGTTCTTTAGATATAAGGGTCCTAAATTTGACCATCTTTATTCCTTCTGCGAATATCTTCTTGAGAGGGATAGAGAGTATGTTTGGGAGAGTGTTTGGGAGTAAGAATTGTGAGATCTTACAAGTGAAAATTGTGAAGGGTTCACAAGTTTTCCCAAAGATAAGGATCTCTTTGTATGTACTTCAAATCTCTGCCCTACCTCTTTAAAGACTCTTGAGGGAAGATCTTTGGAAGAGATCGATACTCTATCATCACCAAGGAGGTGAGAAAGGATGTTGGTACTCTGCCATCACCAATGAGGTGAAAAAGGATGTTGGTACTTTACCATCACTAGGAGGGTGAAAAAGGATGGTTGGTACACTGCCATCACTAGAAAGGTGAGAAAGGATGGTGGGTTCTCTGCCTTCACCAGGAGGGTAAAAAAGGAACACGGTTCTCTACCGCACTAGGTTAGTGGAAGAGAAAATTTTATAAGGGCTTCTCCGCATTACTGTGGGGGCTAAAGGAGAGTCACTAGTGTTTAGTGCAATACCTGGAGAAGGAGTCTCCAAGAAGTGGACGTAGGTCTTGTTGGACTGAACCACTATAAAATATGGTGTCTTCTATTCTTTACTTTTTACTGCATATTTATTTTTTTTGCATTTTTGATTTTCTTTGGTTAAAAAATCATTTTTAGAAAATTTATAATTATGATCAAAATAATTAAATTAGTTTTCAAAAATTTTGAGAAATTTTAAAATTATCAATTCATCCCCCCTCTTGATTAGCCTTGGGACAATTGCCTTAGGTTTAACAACCTACTTGGACTTTATAAGAGAGGGAGAAGATCCTTGGAGGGGGTTTCAAGGGAGTGTGGAGGGGGTTTCACATGGTTGCTCCGGCAAGCTTGCACCTTAGTACCATCAGATTCAAGGTTTGTCTCGAGGGAAGTTTTCAGAAGAAAAAGATCTCTTTGGTGTCAAAGGGCCAGGTTATCTATCTTCACCAGGAGGGTGAAAAAGGTTTCCAGGTTCTCTGCCTCATCAAGAGGGTGAAAAGGATTTCAAGTTCTCTGTCGCACCACGGGAGGTGGAAGAGATTTTATAAGGGCTTCTCTGCCTAGCTGTGGGGGCTAAAGGAGAGTCACTAAAGATTTATTGCAATACTTGGAACGGGGGGTTCTAGGGAGTGGACATAGGTTAAGTTGGACTGAACCTCTATAAATCTGGTGTGTTCTTTCTGATTATTTTTCGCACTTTATTTTTACTACGATTAATTTCTTGGGTGAAATCTTTAGTTTATCTTTTCATTATTGATATAATTCATTTCTGCTGCAAGATATAAAAAGATTTTTCTTTTTATTAAAGAAGTTTTTAAAATATCCAATTCACCGCCCCTCTTGGTTAGCCTTGGGACTAGTTCTAAAGGGTTTAACCACCCTCATGAATTTTTAAGTGGTATCAGAGCGGGATTCACAAATTAAGTTTTAGAAAACTTTTGAAAAAAGATTCATGGCTAATTTTAGAAATTGTAATATTACGAAAGGATATTTAATCTCCCAACCACCTTTATTTAAAAATATTTTTTTTTGATTTTTAGAAAATTCACATGTTTACTTTCTTGAAATTAATAGATTATCAAATGTGGCATATGATTCAAACTGGTTATTCCGTACGATCATGTATTTTAGATGGAATTAAAATTAATATTCCTTTTAATGAATAGAGTAGAGTAGAACAAATTAATGCTCAATTGAATGCTAAATATTTGAATTATTTTTTCTGTGCTTTGAATTCAATTGCCCACCTCCTAGATAGAATCTCTACAAGTACTACTGGCAAAAAAATTTGGGGTAAACTATGCATTACATATAAAGATACTAGTGAAGTTAAGCAATCTAAGTTGAATATTCTAATACATGATTATGAACTATTCTGCATGAAATCTTATGAGACGATTTTAGACTATATACAAAGTTTACTCAAATTGTGACATCATTACATGCTTTAGGTAAAGAGCTTTTAAATTTTGAAAATGTCAATAAAATTCTACGCTATCTGCTTAAAAAGTTTGATGCCAAAGTTACTATTTGTGAATCAAAAAATTTGGATGACTATTCTATTTATAATCCAACACTACCGTTGCTAGGTCCCAAGTCCTGGATGAGAAAAGTGGAGGGTTACGTTAGGTAGTCGACAACCAGTGTAAAACTTATCGAATAATAATGACATGAATCTTTTAAGAAATTATGTTAATGCTAGGGCGTCCCCTGGAAGCGACGCATTGTTTGGCCTAAATACAACGATAAGTGTGTAAGGGCCGCTACATCGCCGTCCGGGAGCAATGTTAAATAGGCAAGGGTTCCCACATCAAGGATGGATGTGGGCAAAGAAGCTAGTCCATGAAATTAAAATTAGGATAGGAATTGGGAATGTAGGTTACCTTACAGAAAAATTAATGAAATTAATAGATATTATGATTCATAGGAAGATAAATATTCTGTGCAATCAGAAAACTAAATGGGTTGGAGAGAAGGCTAAGTAGATTGATAGTTTAGGATTTAAACTTTGGTATTCGGGTAGGAGTCGTACTAGAAATGGTGTAGGTGTGATTTTAGATAAGAGTTTGAAGGATAATATTATAAATATTAATAGAATTAGAGATAGAATTATAGCTTTAAAGATTATTGTTGATGCTAAGATTGTTAACATTATATGTGCTTATGCTCCTCAAGAGGGTTTGGATATAGATTTAAAATTAAAATTTTGGAATGACTTAGAAGAATTAATATAAAAAATACCTCTTGAAGAAAGAGTTTTTATTGGAGGAGATTTAAATGGACAAGTTGGTAGAGAGGTAGATGGTTTTAAAAGCATTCATGGTGGCCATGGGTTTGGAATGATAAATGAAGGTGGTAAGTCTATATTAGATTTTTGTTTAGCTTATGATTTTTTAATTGTTAATATCTTATTTAAGAAAAGAAATGCGCATCTCATTACTTATAAAAATGGATATAGTACAACTTAGATTGATTATTTTCTTATAAGAAAATTAGATCATTTAGATTGTAAAGATTATAAAGTTATTTTGAGTGAAAATTAATGTACCCAATATCGTTTATTAGTTTTAGACTTGAAGATAATGGAGCAGAAAATAAAAAATAAAGTAAAATAATATTTTAGGATTAGATGGGGGCATCTAAAGAATATTAACAAAAATATTTTTGAGAGTAAGATTTTAGATCTTAAGATTTTGTCTGTGCATGAGGATGCTATTGTTATGTGGGAAAAAGTGATTAGTGATATTAAAAATATTATAAAAGATGTGCTTGGAGTTTCAAAGAGAAAAGCTCCTAATAGTAAAAATAGTTGGTGGTGGAATCCAAATATGCAAGAAAAGATAAAAATAAGAAGATTTGTTATAAAAATTGGTTTAATTATAAAAATTTTGATGATTGGAGCTTATATAAAGAGGCACGTAAGGAATCTAAGAAAATAATATGTGATGCAAAGAGTTTAGCTTTTAGCGATTTATATAATAAATTAGATACTAAGGAGGGAGAAAGATATATGTATAAGTTAGCCAAATAAAGAGATAGGAGAAGTAAGGATTTAGTTCAAGTGAAGTGTATTAAGGATGAAGATCAAAAAGTACTTTTTTTAGAAGATGATATTCAACAAAGGTGGATGAGATATTTTGCTAAACTTTTTAATGAAGAATGTGAAAATAAAATTGGCTGTAGTGACCTTAGCACCCTAAATGAAAATAAAGATTTCTATTTTTATCGACGTATTGGTAAAACCAAAGTTAGAGAAGCTTTAAAGAAAATGAATGGTGGAAAAGCTGTTGGGCTTGATATTCCAATAGAGGTGTGGAAATGCTAAGGAGATGAAGGAATTTCTTGGCTTACTAAACTTTTTAATACTATTTTGAAGACTAAAAAAATGCCAGATGAGTGCAGAATGAGTGTGTTAATCCCTATTTTTAAGAATAGAGGTGAAGCACAAGATTGTGCGAATTATAGAGGAATTAAGTTAATGTGTCATACTTTAAAACTATGGGAACGAGTTATAGGGCATAGGTTGCGACGTGATACTAATGTTTCTCAAAATCAATTTGGATTCATTTCGGGTAGGTCTACTATGGAAGCCATACATTTATTAAGAGGTTTGATGGAGAAATATAGAGAGAATAAGGAGGATTTACATATGATATTTATTGATTTAGAAAAAGCATATGATAAAGTTCCAAGACAAGTGATATGGAGAGTTCTTGAAAAGAAAGGAGTTAATAACGCTTATATTCAAATCATTAAAGATATGTATGCAAGAGCTATTACTTGTGTTCAAACACAATGTGGTTTGACAAAGTATTTTGCTATTTCGGTTGGATAACATCAAGGATCAACCTTAAGCCCATATCTTTTTGCTTTAGTCATAGATGTTCTCACTAGACATTTACAAGAGGATGTACCTTGGTGTATACTTTTTGCTGATGATATTCTTCTTATTGATAAGACTAGAGAGGGAGTTGACGGTAAATTAGAATTATGGAGGTCAACCTTAGAGTCTAAAAGTTTTCGCTTGAGTAGATCTAAAATGGAATATATGGAGTGTAATTTTAGTAATAATAGACCTAGTTAGGGGATTATGACTTTGGCCGATCAAGTCATTAATATGAGTACATGTTTTAGATATCTTGGATTTATTGTTCAGAGTGATGGTGAAATAGATGGGGATATTATCAGTAGAATCCAAGTTGGATGGTTGAAGTGGAGGAATGCATCGGGCTTATTGTGTGATAGAAAAGTAACCCTCAAACTTAAGGGAAAATTCTATAAGTTGGTGGTGAGACCTGTAATGCTTTATGGTGTCGAATGTTGGCAATTAAAAGAGAAACATAATTCTAAGTTAAGTGTTGCAGAGATGAGGATGCTCAGGTGGATGAGTCGCTTTACCATTAGAGATAGGTTACGAAATGAGCATATTCGTGTAAAGGTTGGAGCAGCTCCAGTGGATGATAAGATTAGCGAGAGTCGCCTTAGATGGTTTGGTCACATAAAACGGCAGCCTCTCGATGACCCGGTTAGGAAAGTAGGGGTCTTAAATTTGACTTATGTTAAGAAAGGTAGAGGTAGAACTAAAAAGACTTGGTTATAAAATATTAGAAATGATCTTTCTTTATAAGATTTAAACAAGAATTTAACTTTTAGCAAGACACAATGGAGAAAAAGGGTTTATTTAGCCGACCCCATGTAGTGGGATAAAGGCTTGATGTTATTGTTGTTGTATTCTATTTATAATCTGATTGGCTTACTCGTTGCCTACGAGCAAACTGTGAGTTAAAGACTTGTGGATGCAGGTAAAATGATAGTGTTAAAAGCTAAAGACATGAATGAAAGTGGCTTAATAGATGATGAAAGTGAAGAGTTAGCATCAATGACAAACAAATTGAAAAGTCTACTAAAACACAAGCATAAGCATCAATAAAAGTGGAACAAAGGTAAAATGATAAGGATGTTATGATTTCCTCTAACATAATTTGCTTTGGATGTAGGAAATTCGGATATATAAAAAATGAGTGCCCAAACTTAAAAATGCTTCCTGCAAAGAAAAAGGGTAAAAATAAGCAAATTGAAAAAAGGGAAAATAATGAAAAGTAAAAAAATCTCCCGGACAGACCTAGCTTATGAATCATTAGATCAGGAGTAAGTTGATGTTTAAAGCCTTATTTGTGTGTTTATTTATTTTTGTGTGAGTGTATGTTTCTATTCATTGCATTTATGTTTATTTTTTATGTTTTCTTTGTGTTTTATTTTTCTTATTATTTTATATATTTTTTAAATTTTAAATTAGTCTCCATATTGTTTATGTAGTTTCTATGATCAACACACACATATCACATTTTATTTCATATATGCTTTAGAAAATCAAATCTTTTTCAAAGATCATTTTTTCTAAAAATAAAAAATTTACCTCCTATTGTCTTGAAACTTTATGTAAGTTGTGGTTGACTTCTCTAAAATCAATCAAAGGAATGAAACTCATGATTTTATCTCTCTATCTCATTTCTTTAATGAGGCTATTTCACTTTTGATTCAAAATCTTCATCAAATTACAAATTGGATTTTGAAATTGAACTTTTTTCATCTCCTTATATTTTCTCTATCTCATAGAAATCTTTTGCAAGATGTTGAATCCACTTTATTATTTTCTTAATCAAGCTGTTCATTTTTTCCACTAGATTGGGTTTGTTTTAGTCTTTAAATTTGCAGAAAGGAAGCATATTTGTAAAAATAAAACAGACACAAAATAAGCTCAAAGGTGAAAATATGCGTAATGTAACTAAAATTAAAAGATATACAAAGTGTATTAAAAAGAAAAAGATGCGTAAAGTGCGCCAAAAATTTTAAAAAAAGAGGCATAAAATGAGGCCACATTAAGTTAGCTTATCTTTCTTGTATTTCTTAAATCTCAAGAAAACCCTTATATCGATTGATATTTTTTATTCTTGAGTTTAAAAATCATGACTTTTGATTCACCTTTTTGTATTAATCTTCTATTAGATATATTTCATGCAAGAAGTTTTGAAAAGATTATTATTTTCTTCTCTAATTTGTTCCTTAATTTAGATATTTGCTTTAAAAGGTTTTTTAGCCCTTAAGGAACCCGAGCTTGGATTAATAATTTTTGAATCTCTAACCATTTTGAGATTATGTGTGGTCAATACATACCTTACTAAGTTTTTTAAAAATCAAGAGGTAATTTTCTCATTCCAAGGAAATTTAAAATTTACAATATCTTCTTCACCAGATCAGGGATCATTTGATCTTTTAATCTGTTTTTACTATTTTATTTTTCTGTGCTCCTCTTATTTTTTAATAATATCAAAGGGGGAGAATGTACTGTTGTATTTGTATTGTATTTGAACGTACCATTATTTTTGTGTTATATTTGTTTAGTTTATCTTTTTATCTAGTTATTTATTTTATTTTATTTTCCTATGCTCCTCTTCTTTTTGATAATGTCAAAGGGAGAGAACGTACAGTTGGATTTGTATTATATTTGAACATACTGTTATTTTTATATTGGATTTATTTAGTTTATCTTTTTATCTAGTTATTTATTTTGTTTAAAAAAATTTAAAAAAAATTATGTTTTCCCCTATTTTTTAAAAAGTTTTTTTTTCTAGTGAGGGGGAGATTAGAAGAAAATACTTTTAGTTTACAAATTTAACAAGTAATGTTTACCATCATCAAAAAAGGGGAGATTATTGTGACTCGAGCTCATGAGTTTATATTTTTGATGATAACAATTATTATGGCTCGTATCTTTATGTCTCCTAATATTTTTATTTTATACTTATTTATGTGTATACTAATATTTCAGGAATACTATGCACCATCCAACGAAGAATCAGAGCTCAAGATTGGGTAGAATATATTATACTGTAAAGAGTTTGTAATATTCATTGATGTAATTTTTAATTTCTTGAATCGAGTCCTATAAAGGTGCTTGCTAGCTTGGTGACCATGCACACACACACTCAAGGGAGTGAAATCTAGTCAAAACCAAAAGTTTAATTTTTGAACCAATTGTACTGGATGATTTTGATCATCCAGGATGATCAGTTCATTGAACTAATCATACTGGATGATTTAGATCATCCAAGATGATCCTTTATGATTATAAAAAATAACCACTAATGATAATTTAGACAAGGTTAAGATTCAAATTTTATTCTAATCGTCAAGGATGATATCCATCGTACTAGAAAATCAATAACAATCATGCTTAAATTGATCCTATGATTAGGGGACTAATTATGGTTTTCAATTCGATCGTGCAGGATGATTGTGAAGATCATACTTGATGACCCGAGAGGTTCGTGGGACGATACTTAATCTTTCCAAATGAAATACCATAATTTTTCTTTTGATCATCTAAGATGATCCCTAATATCGTACTGGACAAACTGTGTGCTGCATGGGATGATAATTAATCGCCAGCCATCATATTGGATGATGAATAGCCACTCATGAACTAATCATCTAGGATGATAGAAATGTCATAAGGGATGATTCGTTCAAAAACTTGAACTGATCGTACAGGGAAATGTTGATCGTAATGGCTGAAAGGGCTGTTTTGTATTAATCGTACATGATGATATTTGAATCATCCAGTACGATCTTTGCCGTCAGAATTGAGTTTCTAGGGTTTTTGGAGCCCTCTATTTAAGCTTTCTCATGACACTTAGTAAGTGCCTTTGGCAGCCATTGAGGCTTCATTTTTCTGGAGAAAACTTGAAGAGAGAGCCTTGAAAGGGAGAGAGGAAAGGGTGGAGTTTAAGAGAGGGAGAAGATCCTTGGAGGGGGTTTCAAGGGAGTGTGGAGGGGGTTTCACACTGCTGCTCTGGCAAGCTTGCAGCTTAGTACCAGCAGATTCAAGGTTTTTCTTGAGGGAAGTTTTGAAAAGAAGAAGATCACTTTGGTGTCAAAGGACCAGGTTCTCTACCTTCACGAGGAGGGTGAAAAAGGATTCTAGGTTCTCTACCTCACCAGGAGGGTGAAAAGGATTTTAGGTTCTTTGTCGCACCGGGGGAGATGGAAGAAATTTTGTAAGGGCTTCTTCGCCTAACTATGGGGGCTAAAGGAGAGACACTAGAGATTTAGTGTAATACTTAGAACGAGAGGTTCCGGGGAGAGGACATAGGTCAGGTTAGACTGAACCACTATAAATCTGGTATGTTCTTTCTGATTATTTTTCGTACTTTATTTTTACTGTGATTAACTGCTTTGGTGAAATCTCTGATTTATATTTTTATTTTTTGATTTAATTCATTTTTACTGCAAATATAAAAAGATTTTTCTTTTCATTAAAGAAGTTTTAAAAATATCTAATTCTCCCCCCTCTTAGTCAGCCTCGGGACTTATTCTATAGGGTTTAACCACCCTCATAAACTTTTAGTTTCTTATAAGTACATTAAATTCAACTGCATAGGGACTATTATAAGAGTTTATTGTATCTACATCTTATCCACCTTCACCATTGGCAGGTGGTTGTTAATTATAATTATTTGTAGCAACGAGTCCTCCTCTATCAATTTCCAGTGTTGCCATCTCAATCTACAGGCATTGTTGCTTGTGTTGGGGATTTCATTAATGCATTTGGGATAAGTCCATGCATTCTACAACTGTTTATTGTTGCTTTCATTAAGGCCTTCATTAATGCATATGGGAGATACTTGTACATTTTGTTGTTGACTGCTATTGCTTGCAAGTATATTATATTTAGCCTCATGGGAACTATTGCAAGATGTTATTACATTTGTCAACATCAGATATTATGTGCCATACATTTAGGTGTCAATGATTGATATTCATTTGAGATTATTCAAATGATGTGAATTGAGTATTGCTTCTTATTTGTATGAATCGAGGTCTTCTTCATGACGAGTCCCCTGCTTATTTGCTTGTATTTATTTGAATGCATTAAATTATTTTTTGACATTTGCATTTTGATCTTGATTGTACATTTTAGGATTTATGGTTAAATCTCTTATAGTTGAGTTCAAGTCTTGTTCCCTGTTGTTCGTATAAGTCCCTTGCACATTTGGTTCAAGTTCTATGCATTTTTGTTCATGTACAGGTCCTCTATATTGCTGCTCAAGTGGTCTTTTTATTGTTCAAGTTCTATATATTTCAGTTTAAATTTCGGCAGCATCCCGGCATATCCCCCATTTAGGAGAAATATAGGGAGTCTAGGCCTTCCCACCATGCTAAAAAAGTATGTATGGTAGGTGTCCTTATACACCACAACCGTAGTCTTCAATCCCACCAGGCTAGGAAAAGCATATATGGGGCTCCAGAGGTACCTGCTTAAAAAAGCACAGTGATTTCCCTGCAGGTACTGAAGTGCATACGGGTACTTAAAAGTTGTCCCCATCATGCTAAGAAAAGAGTGTACATGGCCTACCTGCCTCTTCGCATGTGTAAAACTAGGTTCCCTCCTATCACACTAAAAAAAGCGTGTATAGGTGGTTGACCGGCTAGTCACATACGTTAAGGATAGGATTTTGGGTTCGAGAGCTGTTAACCTGCCTCGTCGCAGGTGTCACACTGGGTTTCCTCCTACCATGCTAAGAAAAGTGTGTATAAGTGGTTGACCAATGTGTCATGCATATCGAGGATAAGATTTTAGATTTGAGAGATGCCTACCTTGTCATAAGTGTCACATTGGGTTTCCTCCTGCCATGCTAAAAAAATGCGTATTGGTGGTTGACCGGCTCATCACGCACATGAGGATAGGCATGCTTAATTTATAGTTAATTATAAATTATCTATAATTAATTATATTTAATATATAATTAATCATATTTAATTCATAACTAATTATAAATTAATTAGATTTAATTTATAATTAATTATATTTAATTTAAAACTAATTAGAAATTGATTGGATTTAATTTATAATTAAATAAAAACTAATTATAAATAATTATATTTTAATTTATAATTAATTATGTTTAACTTAAAATTAAATATAAACTAATTAGATTTAATTTATAACTAATTAAAAACTAATTATAATTAATTATATTTAATGTTATTTAATTTAAAATTAATTATAACTCAATTATATTTAATTTATTATTAAGAATAAACTAATTATAATTAATTATATTTTAATCTATAATTAATTATATTTAATTTGAAAATTAATTACAAATAAGTTATTTTTAATTTATGATTAATTTTTAATTAACTTTAATTAATTATATTTAAACTATAATTAATTATATTTAATTTAAAAATTAATTATAAATTAGTTATTTTTAATTTATAATTAATTTTCAATTAGTTATACTTAATTACATCTAAACTATAATTAATTACATTTAATTTAATATTAATTATAAATTAAAATTTTATTAGCATTTTATAATTAATTATGAACGAGTTATAATTAATTATATTAATCTATATTTAATCAAATTCAATTTAAAATTAATTATAAAAAATGGTTAACTAATCACAATTACTTTTAATTAATCATAATTAATTATTATTAATTAATAATTAAATATGATTAATTATAATCAAATTTGGGCAGATTAACGCGGGATTAAATAGGATTAGATCAAGATTTAGGCACTGTTAAATCTCAGAGCAGTTAGATCCTCTCGTTTCCCTATTTTTCTTACCCTAAGGGGCTTGTTCGGCAACAGAATTTATGCATGATTTGATCAAAGTAGCACTCGGAAGGAAGAAGAGTGGTTACCTTCCCCAGTCATTTCTTCTGATCAAAATGTTGTAACCTCTGACCCAACAGGAAATGAACATCGTCGGAGGGGCGAAGTCGAGCAACAACGGAGGATCCACAGATGCACGCAACCAGGAGAAAGTTACCTTCACAACAAGTGAGTTCTAGTCGCTACTTCTGATCAAAATATCGTAGCTTCCAATTCAACAAGATGGAGCATTGTCGGAGGAGCGAAGTTGAACAACAGCGGAAGAGTGGAAGGAGCACACGAGGGGGAAAGGAAAGAGTGGTTGAAAGCCTCTTCCTCTTCGGCCTTTTAACGATGTAAAAAGGAGGTCGGAGGATGTGCAGGGTCATGTGGGATGCGACATGGGTCATGCATAGGATATGCAGAGCACGTCGTCAGTGTGACGGGTTTGTGGCCGGACAGGTATGGAAGATTTTGCAATTTTTTCTTGTTATGTTTTCTTCTGTACACAGGTCAACAATAATTTAGAAAAATAAAACAAATATGAAATCACTTGTATTAAACTCATATTCAATCACAGAATAAAGGAAACATAAACATCATATAAATTGTAATAAAAAAATTCATTTAAACATAAAATAAACCTAAATTAAATCTCACAATTAGAAAATCATTAAAATTCAAAGATCCAACAAATGGGCTCAAAATTTAATGGTTTTTCATCTTCAAGTCACTAATAACTTGAGTCTTAAATATCATGAAATTTGAAGTTCTTTTTGTAGTCAAAATACTAAACCCTAATCTACTTTATTTGGGGAATCTCTAATCTCATTCTAAACTTTGAAAAATTTTATTAATTTTAGAAAATAAAAATAAAATAAAAAGCATTTAATTCAAAATTGAATGAAGATATTAGAAAAATTAATTTAATAAGCTTTTAAATCAGAAATCCAAATTCAAATAAAAGTCAAACTTAGGTCAAACTTATGCTAAATAAATTATTTAGAATTCATGTCAATCCCAAATGAGGTCAAAATTTTATAGATTTGTCCTTGGGTTAGTAATGACTAATGATGCAAATTAAATGAGGTTTGGAGTTTATTTGGTGATCTAAATTTCAAACTTTATTTCAAATTTTTCTTATGATCCCCTTTAACTTAGCGAATTCATATATAATAAATATTAATAAAAATAATGAAATAAATTACATTGCACTCATAACATAATATAGAATTAAGGAAAGATAAAATTAGTAAAGGAATAAAATTAGAAAAAATAAGTGAAATCTAAGATTGAAATCAAAGTAAGCTTAAAGGATCACCAATGCCATAAAGCTTGAATAATAAAATAACTACAACAACATCAAGCCTATCCCACTATGTGGGATCGGCTAAATAAATTCTTTTATCCACTATGTCCTATTAAGATTCGAATTATCATTTAAATCTAATTAAGATAGGTCATTTCTAATACTTTCTAACCAAGCCTTTTTAGGCCTACCTTTACTAGTCTTAACATAGGACAAATCTAATACTTCTACTCTCCTAAATGGGTCATCGAAAGGTTGACATTTTATGAGACCAAATCATCACAGTGTTTCTATTTAATCTTATTTGCCATTAGAGCTACTCAAAATTTTCACATATATACTCATTTAGTATTCTATCTCTAAGTGTGAAGCCACTCATTCACCTAAGCATCTTCAAGCTTGTAACACTTAACTTAAATTTATGCTTCTCTCTTAATGGACAACATTTTGTGCTATAAAGCATTGCAGGTCTCACAAAATATTATAAAATTTTCCTATAGGTTTGAGGGGTACTTTTCTATCACACAATAATCCCAATGCATTCCTCCACTTTAACCATCCAACATGAATTCTATTAGTAATATCCCCATCAATTTCACCATTGCTTTAACAATAGGCTCAAGACACTATTTTTAATGACTTGATCACCTAATGTCAAATCCCACCGCTAGATCTTTTACTACTAAATTTCAATCAATATAGTTAGTTTTAGATATACTTGATTGAAAATATTTAGACTCTAAGTTTGACCTCTATAATTTAAGTTTTCCTTCAACTCCCTCTCTAATTTTATCAACAAGAATAATATCATCAACAAAAAGCACAAACTACGGTACATCAACTTACAAATTTTTATTAAGAATATCCATTACTAAAGCAAATGGAGATGGGCTTAAAGTTAATCCTTGAAGTAATTCAACTAAAATAAGAAAATACTTGGTCATACTACCTTGTGTTTGAACTCAAGTAATAGCTCTTGTGTACATATCCATAATGACTTGAATATAAGAATTATTAACTCCTTTTTTTAAACTATCCAGAGCACTTCTCTTGGAACATTACATATACATTCTCTAAGTCCATAAATATTATATGTTGATCCTCCTTACTCTCTTTATACTTCTCTATCAAGCAGCTCAAAAAATTTATAGCTTCCTTAGTAGACCTACTAGGCATGAATTCAAACTAATTTTAAGAAATGTTAGTATCATGCCATAACCTATTCTTGTGGGAAAATAAAACAAACTAGATTTTAGTAAAACTCCTATTTTGTCATCGAATTCTATGTATAGAATATCATACCATTTCAAAATATAGAGATAGCATTCTAGAATAGATTCAAAGATAAAATTAGAGTTTTGATAATTTACTATTATAATTATCAAACTACATGGAGAGAATAACATATTTTCTCAAGAGGCAAACATGAAATTCAATAATGATGTTAAAAAATGAGAACAAAGCTTGAAATTTTTACAATTTATCTAACCAAATATTGCAAATAGAATAACAGATGATCTCAAAAGATGAGCATGACATTATTTAATGGTATTCAAGAATAGAAATGGGATTTTAGAGCCTTTGTCATAGAGAAAACTCCTTACCTTAAGAATATAAGATAGGATTTTTTATTAGGGTTCCAAGTTTCTCATAAAGCCAAGCCCCTATACTTAATTACTTCTCAATAGGGAAAAACTCTTGAGATTATTCCCGTTTAAAATTATGGCTATTTTTTTTAATTTCAAATTTGTAAGCAAGGTTTAGAAAATTAGAATTCTTCAAATGAGAAATGATTAAAATTGAATAGTTCTTATTAAGATAAATGGTTGAAAGTTTGTAAATACTATGACTCTTAGATGCTCAAAATTTTTCTAACCTATCCTATATTGGTCTATAACTTTTATAATGAGATGAAGTTTTATATTTGAATTGAAAATTTATTATAAATGTAGGATTGTATTCCTAGAAGGTGAGGACTTATGATTTGAAGTCTTCCTCATAACCTATATTTAAAGGGAACCACTATGGGGTAGTGATTTAAACCTAAGCTAATGAGTTATAGGGATTTATTAAATTATACTTATATCTTCAAAACTTTGATAAGATGTAAAAGAAAGCCCAATGCTATTGGACTTAAATCTTTTTGGAGTGAAAATGCTAGCTAAACACCACCTAGCACTTTAACACCATAATTTCGATCTTTAGGAAATTTAAGGTAGGAAGGTGTGTATAAGATGACTGCATCTTGTGTGTAATTAGAATGAGTTGTTTAGGAAGCTCATTCCATTTGGGTTCATTACTCAATATATTCTTGACAATGTAAAAAAGAAGTTTAAACAACAACCCTAAAAGTTTCATAAAATATATAAATACACTAACATTTAAATTTAAATAAATTCCTTTTTACCCTTAAGCAAACTAAACTTTAGAAAATAAAAACTTAAGGCCTAATATGATTTGGCTAGCCACATAACCTAGCTCACATTTTAGATTGCTTGTTATGGCAACCAACTCTAGTCTTAGCCTAAAAATATTGACCTAATTTCAAATGAGTTGCATGATGCATGTGTTTACTTTAAATACCAAAATTGAGTGAGTTTGGTGAATGTGTGTAAATATTGTGATGCTTGATTTCTTTGTGATGATGACGATGTGATATGTGATGAACATTTAGATGCCTTGTGATTAGGAGCCTATTGGATGTTTATTACTAATCAGATCTTCTACAAATGACCATGCTTATGTGGAGATATGATTAACAAGGGGATTATTAATTAAGATTTAAATTATTAAATTTTCTATAGGTGTTTATGCTACTTAGCCTCCTAAATACTAAAAGTTTGGCCAAAACTATAGGTTTTTTATTTATTGAGAAAGTGTCTTACATTATGTATTGTGATGAATGAATGAATGCTTGAAATATAATCTATTTTTTACTAACCATATAAGGTCTATATAGAGTCTCTTCCTTTTCAAATGCAAATTTAAATGAATATGAAAGTAAAAAAATTAGATTAATCATCATAAGGAGAAAGAAGACAAAAGAAAGAACCTTCCTTTTTTTTAAGGGTTTTCTTCTTTCAAAATCCTTTTTTAAGGATTTTCAATGTTGAATGAAGTTGAAGATCTATAAATAATCTTATTTTGTTATTACTTTCTTAATTTCTAGGAGAAGAACCGAAGTTAATTTAATAGAATTACCCAATTGTCACTTTTTGTAAATGGTCATCATAAAGTCATAGTTGCCACATTTGGACATTTGTACTTTATTTAGCTTTTATGTTTATATATGATATGTTGGTTGGGTGAATGTTGTGCTTATTTTGATTGTGCATTAGAAATTAGTACTTTTTTGGTGCATGTGATTTTCCAAGATATTTTGCTAGGCTTCTTATATGAAATAAAATTTCCTACTCAAGACTAATAAATTGAATTTTAAATAATATAGAAAAAATAACCAATTTAGGAAAGATATATGGTTTGGCCTAGTTTCATAATATTTTTCTTGTACTCCCTATTTAGGCACATCCTCGTCTGCGAGTTTGGATAAGCCAACTGACCTATTAAGGTGCTTGCTTTGTCTGGTGGGAGGCCTACAATTTTAGACAAAAATATATTTTCTAAGCTGTTTTATAACTTCACAACAATGTTGATTATTATATTTAACAAGCATTTATTGCATTAAATATAAAATTGAGAATTAAATTTTAAATACATTTAACATTTAGAAACATAATACCAATCATAACTTTAGAACTATTTAGGTTCTCTAAATGTAGCCATAAATTCTTAATTAAATAATAGCCAATCATATATTATATTTAATAAGATTGGAATCATAGTTTTAAAGTGACTAAGTAGAGTTTGATTGGTGTTCCACTCCAAGAAAGATGTAAGTCCCAAAGTGTCAGGCTTTTTTAATTACATATCAGAGTTAAAAAATAAGTCCGACCACACTATTTTTGTATTTCAGTAAATTATGTTTGAGTTACTATTTTTGTAGTGCTCACCTTAGTTCTTGGTTTTGAGTCTAATTTTCATATCATAAGCCTTCATTTTTTCAGTTATTTTCTTGATCTCATTATTGGTAATATAATTCAAAATTTTTTAATAAAATGATAGGTCAAATAATAAATTTCATTAAAAAACATCTAAATCCTAAAATAGGGTAGAGTAGAGTGCTTATGAGCTTTTTATAAGCTTAGTGCTCCCAACCCATCATCCTTTGACCTTGTGAAAGAATTACTCAACTTTGAATCAATCCTTTTTGAAAATTTCCAAAATCGTATCGTTATCTTTAAACTTCTAAGCCTAAAAAGAATATTTTTCAATACATTAATTGAGAGTTTTTTTGGGGGATTCACCTTTCTTTTCTTTACATGGAACCTATAACCTTGAATAAAATAAAGTCATACCTTACTTTTATAATGTAGGAGAATATATTTGGGAATATAGATATTTTCCAAAACCTTATTTTTTTCAAAACCATTATAAAATATCATCCATGCCTTCTAAGATAGTATGTTATTAGCTTTATTAGATTTCATTATAAAATTGGAAATGTCTCAAAACCCTATTTTTATTTTTGATTCTATTATAGAATAACAATTATGTCTATCAACATGATATGTTATTTTCTTTATAATATTTGTTACATAAATAGGAGCATCTAACTTGTGTTGTTTATTTTTCCCATAATTGGTTGTCATGAGCAGCTTCAATTATAAAACCCTATAAATATGGGGTGAATATTGAACTAAGTGGTTAAATTTGAATCAAACTTAACTAATAAAAAGCTTTATAACCTATTAACTAAATCTTCAATTTAATTACTTAAGGAGCATACAAGTCTGATTCTGACCATAATCTATTGGTATTATTTTCCTGTAAAATTAACTAATGGGGGCACTAAACTAGCTATTTACCTAGATGCCATTGAGTGATAAAAATACTAGTTGAAGAATATGTACTTCATAGTTTGAATATTATAGATTGCAAATCGTGATTTCATTCAAGTGTACATGATGTTTCAAGTATATAGAAGTGAATCGAGTATCATTCCCATTAGGAACTGAAATATCCTAATACCACTCTAATATTGTCTATGTGAATCACTAAGTTTTCTTACCAATAGAATTTGAACATTGTGATACAAGTTCTAATATTTTGAAAAGAAAACTCTAGATGTTAAAATAGTTCTAAACATATGATGATGCAAAAAATTCAAGCATGTAAAATTTTTTTTTTTTAAATTTAAGGTTGCTGTGAATAAAAGTAATTTTACTCTTAGATTTTTATCAAGCATCTAAGAGTGTAAACCTAAGTTTCCACTTAACTACAATGACATTATCTCCTATGATTCCAAAACCCTAGCCATTATATGTCTATACATGAAAAAGTTTAGTTTTAACTCCCATAATTATTCTTCTATTCCTCCATTGAGGCAATAGATCACAGTTATTTTTATGTGAATGCACTACCAATACAAAAACTAAATGAAGAACGAGGGAATTAAAAATAGCATTGCACACACTTTATGAACTTACATACCAAACTTAAACATACTTGATTTCACACACATTATAAGACAAGAATAAATACTTTGGCCAGCCATGAATTAACATAAAAGTAAA
Source organism: Dendrobium chrysotoxum (assembly GCA_019925795.1). Classification (NCBI taxonomy): domain Eukaryota; kingdom Viridiplantae; phylum Streptophyta; class Magnoliopsida; order Asparagales; family Orchidaceae; genus Dendrobium; species Dendrobium chrysotoxum. Next base: position 29,988,624 of record CM034314.1, read on the forward strand.
ATAGCTTCCATTTATGAGCAAATAAAAAAGAACGCATGGAGTTAAGTATAGATTTCACTTTGAAATGCTTTATAATTAATACAAACTTAGCATGTAGAAAGGTTTAACTTTCTTTTTGTACTCCCACTCCTTCACTATGTATAGACTCTCTAGAATATTTTGCACATGAAATTGAGTCCAGCCCCCACAAATTTTGTTGAAAGATTATTTATATTTAAGTACATTAATTGAATCTTGTGTTATGGTATTACAAATGACAGGGATGCGGTGCTTATGAAAAGACTTAGCGCTGTAGCACTCATTAATTCCTTAGCTATGGCGCTGGATCTAAATAGATGTGCAATTTCATGAAGTAACTACCCCAACTACTTACCACAACATTGAGGTGATTTGAATCTATGGCACCATCTCCATTGTTGTGGTAGTACTCTTTCCTTAGTGCCATGACACTTGATTAATGCTATGGTGCACAGTTTCCTCCTCTTCATTGCTGCTCTCTCTATCTTTTGGTAGAAAATTAGGGGTCCAACACCGCAGCACTACACAGTATTATGCTGATATGCTGAACTAATTTAAAAAATTTTAGAGACCAAGGCTTAGTGGTGTTGTGGTGCTTATGCCTAAAAGTTCAAGTGAGGTGGTAAAACCTTGTTGAATTGCCCAAGGCACACCAAGAGGGGGCAGGGGGGTGAATTGGTTGTTTAAAAATTCTCTCAAAGAAACCCTTTTTGATTTTTAGATTAAACACAAATAAAAGAGGATGAACTTTATAAAAATAATATTATTTTACTTAGATTTTCATAATAATATATAAGAAAATATTTTTTTATTTTATTTTTTTATTTTCTTTTCCAATAATAATAAATATAGCCAAACTTTGATAATCACAATAAAGATTAATAGGAATAATATACATGCAAGCAATTAAAATGTAGGAAAAATAAAATGCAGAAAATAAAATAGAACTAGTACACCATATTTTATAGTGGTTCGGTCAAAACTTGACCTACATCCACTCCCCGAAGTCATCCTCTCTTAATATTGAATTAAACCTTTAGTGACTCACCTTTGGCCCCCATAGTAAGGTGGAGAAGCCCTTACACAATCTCATCCACCAACCCGGTGCAGTAGAGTACCAAAATTCTTTTTCACGTTCCTGGTGAAGGTAGAGAAACTTGGAATCCTTTTTTAACCTCCTAGTGAAGGCAAACAATTTTGGAATCCTTTTTCACCCTCCTGGTGAGGATAGAAAACCTAACGATCTTCAGCTTTGAAGCTTTTCTCCCTAGAGAAACCCTAAGAGATCAACAAAGTTACTAGAGGAATTAAGGTGCAAGTCTGCTCGGAGCAACCATGTGGAATCCCCTCACACTACTTCTCCCTCTCTCAAAACTTCACCTTCTCCTTCTCTAATACACTAAGAACTCATGAAGATCTATCTCAGAATCCCTTTAATAGACAAAGATTTCTTAATAGTCTAATAAGAAATCTTTTATTCGTGTCTTCTAAAAACCCTAAAAAAATAATTTTGCTGACTCTACTTATACAATATGATCGAGGATCGTATAATATAATTAGTTTAAAAATTAGAGTTCATTAATTATGATGGAATAGTCAGAGGATAAACCTTTCAAGTTTTGTATAATGATTGTACAGTACAATCTATAGATCATACGGTACGATTAGTTAAATTATTTAAGATCGTATAGGATGATCTCTGAAATAATAAAAAATCTTCTCTACCAGTCGTCCAGTATAATTGACATTGTACTGTATGATTAGTTTGAAAACTAAGGTTTCATCTAATATGATCTTTGGGATGATCTTTGGGATGATCAGATTTTACTCTGCCTATCGTACAACACGATCCACATCATACGCTATGATCTATCATATTAATTAAACCTTGATTTGATTGACAAATGATGGGTATTAATTTTGGTAGGTTTTTAAATATTGTACCATATGAACGTATTCATATAGTACGATTAGTTTATTGATTGAAATATAAAATACTCACTTAAATTTGATTTGTAGCTAAATTTTCTAGGTTAAACTAAGCGTACAGTACAATTATGTTCGTACAATACAATTAGTTTAAAAATATTAATTATAAAATTATCCATTTTAATTAATTATTTTGAATAACTAATCACACAGTATGATCTGGATTGTAAGACACAATTAGTTCAAAGAAAAAATTTTGAAATTTATTTTCTCACTCCCAATTTATTTGTACATGGTCGCCAAATAAGCACACACCCTTACATGAATTTCACTCAAGAAATAAAAAATAATGAAATAAAGATTACAGATAGTTGTAAACATCATACTATTCTACCCAATCTTAACCCTTGAAAGTTCTTAGATGGTGTATGATGTGCCTAAAATGTCAGTACACATAAAAACCAGATATGCAATACAAATGCTAGGAGAAGTAGAGGTTTAAGCAATAATATTTGTTATCATCATAATATAAGACTGGGATCCCATATTACAATAATACCTATAATGCTGCATCACTAGTGCCCTTTTTTAATTTGTAGCCCTTTTTCTTGAAATTTTCTTGCTAAAAAAAGGTCAAATGAGGTATTTTCACAATAAAAAGGATATCAAAATGATAACAAAATTTCTTCTAAAAAATTCCCCCAAACTTAAGTCTTTACTTATCCTCAAGTAATTTTAATGCATTTTCAATTATGTCATCTTAATTTTTGCTAAATTATAATTTTGGAGTCATTATTAAGTAAGATAATACTAACTAAATAATATTAAGCACAATAGTTTGATGGTTGATAACTTTAATTAATGCAATCAATAACAAGTATCCTAATACATTATTGAAACGCTTATTCTTGTTAAATTCCACTCCTAAATGTGTACATACAATTGTTGTCTAACTTTCTTAGGTTAAATGATTTTGGATGAAGAAAAAATTCATATTCATTTAATTCTTTAGTTCTACCACAAGCTTCATTATGTATCATAATTCCTATAATTCCCCTTAGTTTAATTCACTCTCTGATTCCTTAGGGAGAGTAAGATTTTTTAGGTACCATGTTTTGATATTCCAACACTCCTTTTCCCTTTTCCTTTATTTTCTTTATCTCATATATATATATATATATATATATATATATATTCATTTCCTTTTTGTTTCAATTTTTTTGAGTACCTTTATAATGATGTTGAATACCTGGTTGTCTCTCTCCTTACAATAACCTAAGCTATGATAAATTAAGGGTTAGTTGCAAGAATATAATGCCATTATTACATGCTTATAATTAACTTTCTAATTAATATGATTACTACATTTTCTCTAAATCTTTTATTATTCAAACCAAGATTATATAGGCAATTGCAGCTTAGTAGTTTAGGAGTTCTCTTTAGTAAGAATTATTAATCTTAATGATTTATATTAGTTTCTATTATGACTGCATAATTTCTACTATCTTCCACCTTGTATAAAATTTATCACCTTCAATTTGGTATTTTTCTTATTTTTATTTATTCCAATATGAAATTTTTATAATTAATATAAATAATCTCGTGTAATTAATAAAGCATTAAAGAACAAGTAATAGATTAGAGCATGAAACACAAGCTATATTAATAATCATTAAACATCACATTTCACTACTAAGAAATACCACAAGAACTCTAATAAAATTCATGAAAAAAAATAAATAATAAAATAACATAACAATAATAATAATTATTATAAAAACAAAATTAAAAACTTTCTTTCCTCTTCCTCTTTTGGTGGTGGTGGTGGTCGCTGCCATTGATAAGGTTTATAAGTAGGGATACTATGGAGTATAGTCTTATCAGGACCCTAGAACAATTGGTAGTTTTTGAACATTCCAATCAATGTTAAATTAAACTTATAATCATATTGATACTATTGTTATTACATGTCCATCATTTAGTCTACTTTTTGGCTCACTCCCTGCTTCCACTTCCTACTCTCATCGATATAATAGTGCATACTGACAACTTATTCGTTAAGATTAGCAACCTGATATCCTAGGGTCCTAGGGGCTCTAGACTTGGGTTGACTAGTACTAGGTTGATTGAATGGACTAGGTCTCTCCCTTTTTACCTTATGATAGTCCAAAATTGTTCTATTTTAGATTTGGTGGTAGTAGAATTAGAGAAAAGCTGCTCTTCCCTAGACTCACCTAAGACTCCACCTAATAAACACAAAGAATCCATACGAGAAGGGTGCCTATAAATAATAGAAGTAGATCTCCTAATCATGTACAAGATGGAATGATGAATGCTTTTTCTTACATCTGTCAAGTGGCCAACTTGAATAGAATATTTCAAAAGAGATTGGTCCTTGGTCACTTCACTAATATTGGTGCTCGACATTAATCAAGTAAAAATAAAGTTATGTCAAGCTTTTGACCCTACAGTGAGAATTGATACAAGAAAATTAACTATATTCCATCCCTAGCTTTCCACTCAGCTCCAAAATGGGGTCCCTTCAATACCCTAAGAATTTCTTGATGGTATATAAGAGTGTTAATAAAGGTGGTATAGTCATAAAATTCTAGGTTTGGGGTCCCATATACACTATTGATTGTCACACTATCAAATGCTACCCACTTCCCCCTAACAAATGCCCCCTGTTGTCTTGTGCTTCCCTTACATTTGTAAGGAACTCATGGATAACAAAAACTATACACGTAGTAGGCTCAAATTATGAATTCTCCCACCTCCTATTCACTATAATTATTTCTTCCACCCCCACCACCCAAGGATTTTTAAAGCTTCTTGTAATGATAAGTTGCTTGTTTATAATAGAATTATTGTTCCTATTAACGAACCTCTTTTTGTCATGGGGGAGGAGGAAGAAGGCCTCTTATTTCCAATGGTTATAATTAGTTCCATTTGTACTAAAGAAAATGATCACATATGCTCTATAAGATAAAAACAAGGGGGAAGAGTGAAGAGTGAAATAAGAAAAAATGGGTTGTCTTTCCTATATAAAATCATAACACTATGGTGCTAGGTGTTATAGCACTGTGATGATTGGTTAGTCAAATAATCATTTTAGTAAAAAAAAGGCTAAGCTCTACAATGCTTGGTTATAAGGTGTTGTAATGCTATGCATTAGAACTCAATACATTATACTTTTGATCGGGCCATTGCCATGCTGTTTGACACATGTTGGCTCCATGGAGTATAAAATGACCACCATAGCAGTGATTCACATACAATAATAATTACATTGATTGGGCATTATGGTGCTTGGTGTGGTGCCATGGTGCTCTAATTAATTTGACAAAATTCTAGAGAGTAGAATGCTACAACACTGATCATTTCACACTGGGATGCCATGGAACTCAATGAGCACTATAATGTTGCATCCTATGGTTCTACGATGCTATGGGAAAGATACAACGATGCAGCATTGGGTTCCCAAAGTGCTACTATGTTGAATTATTTTGTCAAATTCTAGAGAGCTCAAAGCTACAACATCATGTCTCTTTAATGCTGTTGTGCTTGAGGACTCAATGCTGCAACACTTATAAGAAAATTTTTATATATTTATAAACTCCAAAGAATCTCACCAATGAACTTTCGAAAAAAAAAAATTCTTGAGCACACTCTTCAAATATGACATAACTTTAACTCACAAACATAAGGACAAGCAATGATGATTCACCATAGTCACACAACATAACTGGGTTGCCTCGCAAGTAGTGGTAAGTTTATAGTTTTTAGTCAGGCTATGCTAAAGCTCTTTTTCAGGATGAGACCACTCAAAAATACTACTCAAATGGTCTGTAACCTCACCTAAGCATGGATTCAACCTTTGGCCTTGACATTTTAAATTTGGGTGGTTTTTCTATCCCTAATATTTATGGCTCCATAAGGATACACCTTGATATTAGTGAAAGGTCTTGACCACCTGAACTTTAGTTTTACTAGAAATAATTTCAATCTTGAATTAATTAGAAAAACTTCTTTTCTAAATGTAAATTTTTTCCTAAGAAGCTTTTGATCATGCCACTTTTTCATTTCTTTTGTATACAATTTAGCATTTTCAAAATCTTCATTTTTGAACTCTTTAAACTCTATCAAAGGTACTAATTTATTTTCCTTATTATACTTGAGATTGTAGTTAAATTATTTTTCTTCCTAAATTACTCTATGAACTCTTTAAACTCAAAGGTTAATGATAGGCTTTTCCAAATAATAGATGATAGACAAACATTCCAATGGGTTTCTTAAATGTAGTCCTGTAAGCCCATAATGCATCATCCAATTTCAATGCTCAATCCTTCTTATTGGGACTCATAGTATTTTCTTGAATTCTCTTGATTTTCCAATTATTAATTTCAAATTACCACAAGTTTGGGGGTGATAAGTAATAACAACTCTATATTGAATGCCAAACTTTGAAATTCAAGCCTCCACTCTCTTATTATAGAAGTGATTCCCCACATCACTAATAAGAACTCTAGCTATTCCATACCAAGAAAAATATTTTTCTTCAAAACTTTTATCACTACCTGAGCATTAGCATTGGGGCTTGTAACTCCCTTAATCTTTTTAGAGACATAATCAACCTCTATCAAGATATATTGGCATCCTTGAGATTGCACGAATGGTCCCATAAAGTTTAGTCTCCAATCATTAAACACCTCTACATGTAACATATAATTAAGGTACATTTCATTTCTCTTAGTTATATTACATATTTGCTGGCATCAATAACATTTTTTATCATATGCATTAACATCCTTAAAAGAGGTAAGCCAATAAAATTTAGATTAAAGGATCATAACAACAGTTCTGAATCCTCCAAAAAGGCCAACACTCCTTAATAATAGGTTCTACTTTATCTTCTGGGACACCTCCTAAGGATTTGATCATTCCACTTTCTAAAAAAATATGGCTCATATCAAAAGAAAAATTTAGCATCATGCAAAAATTTGTGCCTCTGTGTATGTGAAAAGTCGAATTGGATTATTCCACTCACTATGTAATTTATAATATTAACATACCTATTCAAACCACTTGAATGAAATGCAAAAAAATGTTCATTTGTAGAGAATTCAATGATGTCACACTCATGATATATATATACTTCTAGCTCTAATCAAAATAGAAGATCAACCATCTCGTTCTCAATTCCCTTCCTAATTCACATTATCAATATAGGCATGATGAAGGAATTTGATAGAAGAATGGTTAATGTACACTAGAACCTTGGTGCCAATAAATGAATTTATCAAAGACAAAGACAGTAGCTAGTAGCTCTTTTTTTGGCAATATAATTACATTTGGCTATATTAAAAGTTCTGCTAGCATAATATATGGTATGCAATTTTTAATATTTCCTTTTTCCTAATACTGCTCCAATAACACAGTCACTAGTATCAGGTGCAATAATAATAAGTATTATTATCAAATAATGTTTCAAAATATTGAAGGCATTAAGATATGTATCAACAAATTAAAAAGGGTCATCCTTTTTGAGCAAATGACACAATGGTTTTGCTATTTAGAAAAATCTCTAATGAATCTTCTATAGAACCTAGCAAGTCCTAAAAGACTACTAATACCTTTCACAGATGTGGGTGGTGGCATATTTTGAATCACTTGAACCTTAACAATATTCACCTCTAAAACTTTCTTGGAAATCTTTTGTCTTAAAATAATATGCTCGGTTACCATGAATTAACATTTCTCCCAATTTAATACCAAATTTGTTTCTATGCATCTTTAAAAAAATTATCAAATGATCCAAGAAAGAATCAAACGTGGTGCAAAATTTAGAGAAATCATCCATAATTACTTAAATGCCTTGCTTAATCAAATTATAAAAAATGGAGATCATTCAGCACTAAATGGTAGTAGAGGCATTGCAAAGTCTGAAAGGCATGCACCTAAAAGCAAATATCCCATAAGGATTAGTGAAAGTAGTCTTGTCATGGTCTTTGGGTTCTATAAGATTCTAGTGGTACCCAGAGTATGTTGTAAATTTGGGCCCAAGTACTGTGATTTTGATGATAACAAATATTATTATCTTCTTATCACTATTATTATTGCATATCTATTTTGTTTCCTTGCTTACTAATATTTCAGGTCCACAAGTCCACTCGCAACGTCAATCAGTTTAAGATTAGGTAAAATAGGGTTGACTTTATTTGTAATTTTAATTTAATATACTTTTGCCTTTTTGAGTTGAATCATGTATCTGGTGGACACTAAGCTGAGTAACCTTACACACACACACTCAAGGGAGTGAGTTGGTGAGTTAGAGAAATTTTTTATTTTTGAACTAATCATACAGTAAGATTTATATCATACTAGATGATCAGTTAAAATAGAAAACTCTAATTACGGTACCTCTGTTAATTAAAAGTGATTCAATTAATCATATTATACGATTCATATCATACAGGATGATTAGTTATAATTATGAAAAATAGTTGCCATTTATAAAAAAAGGAAATATTTTAATATTTAAATTTTTTTTCTAATAGTACAGTATGATAGACAATTTACTGGACTATTTATGACGATCATGCCTAAATTGGTCCTATGATTAAGGGACTAATTATTGTAGAATTGGTAAATCAAATCATATAGGATGATTGATGATGATCGTCCTGGATGACCCAAGAGATACATGGGATGATACTTGATCGTCTCGCATCATCCAAGATTAAAAACCATGATTTTCTTCTACTTGTATAAGGAGATCGTACATGATGACCTGAGGGATGTGTGGCAGGATGTTTAAATCATCGTCCATCGTCACCTTTCATATTGGATGATTAGTACAGTATCTTGAACTAATCGTATGGTACGATCGCAGAATCATACTAGATGATCAGTACAAGTACTTGAACTGATTATGCAGGATAATGCTGTTCGTACTGCCGATAATGGCTATTTTGTACTCATTGTATAGGACGATCTCAAAATCATACTTGATCATATTTGACTACATCATTAAAAATTAGGGCTTTTTAAAGGCTTTCTATTTAAACTCTCATATCTATCTTTAGAAAATATCTTTTGTTGTTGACTTGGTTTGAGAGGGAGCTTAGAGGAGGAAAAGAAGGAGAGCTTTAGGAGAGAAGAAAGGAAGAGATTCTTATGAGGGGGAGTTTTGAAGGATTCACAAAGGTTACTCCAAGCAAGGTTTCCATTATCTTCTTTAAGCTTCTTTATTGATTCCTTGGTGGCTCTAGGAGACATTCTTCAGCATTAGATTCAGGTTCTCTGCCTACTTAAGGAGGGAGTAAAAGGATTCAGGTTGTTTGCCTACTCTAGGTGGTAGTAAAATGATTCAGGTTCTCTACCTTCACCAGGAGGGTGAAAAAGATTCCAGGTACTCTGCCTCAGTAGGTTGGTGGAAGAGATTTTTGTAAGGGCGTCTTTGCCTAGCTATGGGGGCTAAAGGAAAGACACTAAAAGGTTTAGTGCAATACTCAAAGGAGGCCTCTGGGGAGTGAACGTATGTCAGATTTGACCAAACCACTATTAAATCTGGTGTGTTCGTTTTTTTACTTTTTTGCATTTTAATTTTTGCACTTGTTTGTAATTTTAGTGTGGTTGAAATTTCTGATTATTGTGAACTTAATCTGCTTCTGCATTGTGGGCAAAACTTATTTTCTTTAAAATATTTAAAAAGATAAAAAGATTTTTCTTTTTGCTAAATTTTTTTTTTAAATTACCAATTCACCTCCCCCTTGATTAGCCTCGGGCTTGTTCTTAAATGTTTAACAACCTTCATGAACTTTTAAGTGGTATCAAAGCGAGATTCAAAAATTAAGTTTTAAATAACTTTTGAAAAATGATTAATGGCTAACATTGGAAATCACAATACCACAGTATGATATTTAATCACACGACCACCGTTATTTGATAATATTCCTTTTATCTTTTAGAAAATTTTCATGTATACTTTTTTACAATCTATAGATTATCACATGTAGATTTTAGTTCAAGAAGGATATTCTGCACCTTCACGTCTTATTAATGGCATGAAAACTAAACTCCCTTTCTGAATGGAGCATAGAAGATAGAGATTTAGCCTAATTAAATACTAAATGTTTAAACTATTCTTTCCATGCATCAAAATTTGAAGATTAGATACATGTTTCTACATGCACAACTGGTAAAGAAATTTAGGATAAACTCTATATAACATCTGATGGAATAAATGAAATAAAATAATTTAGTTTGAACATTCTGCTCCATGGCTATGAACTTTTTTGCATGAAACCTAGTGAATCAATTTCTGTAATATATACTAGATTCACTCAGATTGTTACTTCCAACATGTATTAGGAAGAGAACTTACTAACTAAGAAAAAGTTACCAAGATCTTGCGTTGTCTACCTACTTTCTATGATGCAAAAATTACTGTTATTACTGAATCTAAGGATCTGAATGTTTACTCCATTGATAACTTACTTGGATCACTCATTGCCTACGAGTAAGGAGTGAGTAGGCAAGGAGTGATTCAAAGATAATTTAATGCAGGTGAAAAGAGAAAGGAGAAAATTGTAATCATAAAGGGTAATGATTATGATAGTGACAATTCTATACCAAAGGATGATGATGATATAGCATTGATGATAAGGCAATTCAAGAGTTTTCTAAGGAAAAAAGTAAAGATGTCATCAGTAATGGAATAAAAGTAAATCTAATAAAAATTCCAAAAAAGTCTTCTGATGTCATCTATTTTAAATGTAGGAAGCCAGAACTCATGAAGTCAGATTGCCCAAATCTTAAAACTCACCCAGTTAAGGAGAAGGGTGAAGAAAAACCTATATTTGAGAAGGACAAGCAAAGGACTCAAAAGGCTTTTTAGGCAGACTCCACTTCAGACTCATCTAAGATAGAAGCTGAAGAGGAGGCAACCAACCTGTGCTTAATGACAGATAACCTTCTTGATCATTTTGATCAAGAGGAGGTATGTGGGCTTTCTTATGATGAACTGTTTGAAGTTTCTAAAAAAATTTATAATGCATATAGGAAGCTAAAGAAAAGTACGCAAGCCTTAATTCTAATTTTTCAATTTTACAAAAAGAGCATGAATGCCTTTCGAAAGACCATTCTACTTTGGACAGTAATCATATGTCTTTATTAGATGAATTTAAAAATTGAATAAGAAGCATTTTGATTTAACTACTGAGCATGACTCCTTGAAATGATCTCATGTTGATGTAGAAAGTTTATTTAAAAAATTAAAGGCATGTTTAGATGAAGCTAATGATAGGGAGCATACATTGAAAATTGAAAATTCAATTCTTGAAAGTGCAAATAAATTTTTAAAAATCAAATAAAATACTTTCAAAGAAAATAAAGCATCACTTACACTTGCATAATTATATAATCCATCACCACATAATGCATCATTAAAGCCTAAGAAGAGGTACCTTAACCCACATAGATTAGTAAACCCTTTTTCTGGTGTAAGATATTTTTCTTGTGGCATGCTAGGACATATCTCCCACACTTGTACTATCCATCGTAGAACACTTTTGGTGTGGAGACCAAAACTGCATATTCCATAGCATATCATGCATACATCTCATTTTTCAATTCATAAGGTGGAACCCAAACTTATTTTGGTTCCTAAATCTAACCTTTGATAATTTTGTAGGGGTGATATCATAAAAGGCCTCGTGAAAGCATATGGTACCTGGGTAGCAGATATTTAAGGTATATTACAGGAGATGCAAATTAATTTATTTTGTTGGAGGCCAGGACAGGAAGTAAGGTGACACTTGGAGATAACACCACTAGGAGAGTGGTATGCTCAGGTATAATTGGCAACTCAAAAAATTTCCTCATTGAAAATATTTTACTAGTAGATGGCTTAAAAGATAATCTGCTCAGCATAAGCCAGCTCTGTGATAAAGGCTTTAGCATTAAATTTTTGTCTGCTAGTTGCATTATAAGCTTAAATAGAGACACTGTGCTACAAGTGCTACAAGGAAAAAGAATTATTAATATTTACATGCTCGATTTAAATTATATTGAACCTACTACTCTTTATCTAAAAACTATTGCTGATGAATCCTGATTATGGCAAAGGAGATTGTGTCATGCAAGCATGAAAAAACTTAGAAAAATCATCCAAAAGGACTTAGTGAAAGGCATACCCAAACTATATTTCACTAAGGACCACCTGTGTGATACCTATCAATTCAAAAAGCAAGTCAAATCCTCCTTCCACTCAATTAAGGATATTAACACTAGCAAATCATTAGAAGTCCTTTGCATGGATCTTTTTCGACCTATTAGCACTGTTAGCCTAAGAGGGAAAGTCTTTAGATATGTGATTGTTGATGATTACTCAAGGTTTACTTGGGATAGATTTTTATTTCATAAAAGTGAATCATTTAAGGAATTTAGGACATTCTCCACTTGGATTTATAGGAAGCTAGGTTGTGAAATTCTGACAATTCATAGTGATCATGGTAGGGAGTTTGAAAATAAAAAAAATTGAATCTTACTATAAGGAGGAAGGGAAAGATCACAACTTTTTAGCTCCTAGAACCCCTTAGTAGAATGGGGGAGCTGAAAGAAAGAACAGGTCCTTGGTAGAGGTTGCTAGAGCCATGTTAGCTAAATATTCACTTCATAAATACTTCTATGCAGAAACAATAAACACAGCCTATTTTGTTCTGAATAAGCTTAATGTTAGATCGAAGTTGAATAAAACACACTATGAAATCTTTAAGGGTAGGACACCCAACCACTCTCACCTTCATATCTTTGGTTGTAAAGTGTTCATTCTGAATAATGAGAAATCTCTACTAGGAAAGTTTAACCCCAAATCTAATAAAGGAGTGTTCCTAGGGTATTTAAATGTTGTAAAATTCTATAGAGTTTTTAATAAAAGGACACTAGTGGTAGAGGAGACCGCACATGTTATATTTGATGAATCTGATAATTCTGGAGGGTCTAGGGTAGAAGAAAAAGAAGTTATAGAAATCACCTAAGGAGTAGAATTTGATAATCTAGAGGAAAGGGTAGAGCCTAAAAATTCACTGTCTAGAGAATGGAGATATTCTTCAAGTCATCCTAAAGAACTAATCATAGGAGACTCATCTGAAGCTGTTAAAAGTAGACATGGACTTAGGAAAGAAGTAAACCACTCTGCCTTCATCTCAATGACTGAACCCACTAGCATACATTAAGCCCTATATGATGAATATTGGATCCTAGCTATGTAAGAAGAGTTAAATCAATTTATGAGAAATGATATTTGGGAACTAGTTGAAAGACCAAAGAACTAGAGTGTTGTTGGAACTAAATGATTCTTCAAAAATAAAATGATTGATTCTAGTGTAGTGGTGAGAAATAAAGTAAGATTAGTGGCTAAGGGGTATAACCAGATAGAAGGGATTTACTTTGAATAGACCTTTTCTCCTATAGCTAGATTGGAAGCCATTAGGGTGTTACTAGCCTTTGCTTTCTTTAAGATATTCAAATTATACCAAATGGATGTTAAAAGTGCCTTTTTGAATGGGATAATAAAAGAAGATGTGTATGTTAAACAACCCCTAATCTTTGAAAACTCAGAATTTCTTAATCATGTGTTAAAATTAAAAAAAGGCATTATATGGACTAAAATAAGCACCAGAGCATGGTACCAAAAACTAAGCACATTTCTACTAGAGAGAACCTTTACTAAGGGGAGCATAGACACCACCTTATTTTTAAAATAGGTGTGATAGATATTCATGCATGAAATTGATACTAGAGAGAACTAGATTATGTGTGATAGATATTCATGCTTGAAATTGATGCTTTTTGTTTCTATTTTTTTGTTTTATTTATATGTTTATTTTTATTTATGTGTTTTTATTTTATGCTTTTGATTTTCTATTATTTTCCTTCAGTGTTTTAAGAATCAGATCACTGCTTACTTCTATTGTTGGATTTATATTTTAAATAACATTTTGCCTTATTTTTATATAAAAGCATATAAGTAGTGATTGACTCCTCTAAAACAGTTAAAAGAAGAAACATTGATGATTATTTCTTTTTCTCTAACTCCTTTAGTGCTGTATTTTCCTTTTGAATCAAAATCTATTTCAATTAAAAGTTAGACTTTGAAATAGATATCTATTTTATCTTCCTATAGTACTCTATCTCATATAAATAATGTTCTAAGTCAATGAATCTCTTTCAAGTTTTCTTAATCAAGTTATTTGCATTTATCATATGGATAGAATTTATAGTTTATTCTTCCTTCTATAAGAAAGTGAGTTTGTCTTCTCTTATTTTTGGAAGATAATCTCACAACTGAGAATATTTTTATTGATTTAGAAAGGAAGTAAGCATGAAAAAAATAAAAAGAGACACAAAATAAGCCAAAAACTAAAAAGATGCACAATGAAGGCCAAAGAATTGTAAGATGCATAAAGTGCATCAAAAAATTAAAAGATGTGCAATGTGTGCCAAAAGCTGATAAAAGAGGCACAAAATGAGCCCACTATAAGTTAGCTTCCCTTTCTTTCAATCTTTAAACTCTTGGAAGAATCCATATACGTATTGATAACTCCTACACTTGAATTTGAAAATTATGATTTTTGATTTATTACTTTGCAATATACTCTATGAGATATTTTCTGAAATGAAGTTTGAAAAGATCACTTTTTCTATCAAATTTTTTCATTGAATTAGATTTTTGTTTAAAAAGGATTTTAACTTGTAAGGAGTCCAAGCTAGGGTTAACAAGATCATTTTTTTAACCTTTCTAAATTTCAGCATTGTCAATTCATTTCTTACTAATTTTTAAATCTAATAATTAGATAAATTTATCATTTAATGGAGCAAATTGATTCAAAAAAAACTTTAATTTTGTCTTATAGTTAATTTTGTCATATTTTTTGATCTATTTTATATTATTTTTATTATTTTTTATTTTGAATCCTTCCTGATCATCATATTCCATTCTCTAAGTTCTTCAATGTTTGTTCACATCATCCAATATGATTCACATCGTACTGTATGATATTAATAAAATATCACTTCTTTAATTATAGCACATCCAACGGCTGATAAAAATCTATTATTGGTGATCATCACATGTGATTCATACTTCATACTGTATGATCCATGTGATAGGAGTCGTTGGATAATTTAAATGCAGTCGATACAATCGTTGATGATAAATCATCCTATACGATTCACATATTTGTACTATACAATTAAGCCAGTCAACGATCGTATAGGCTGACTCCTCGTGATGATCACCTTGTGTCTAATTATCTAGTATGATATATGATCATACTATATGATATGACTTCCATTTTGATTGATCGTCTGGACAAATTGATTGCACATGATCATCCAGTACTATCTCACGATCGTACTATATGATCTATCGATTCGTATATAAATATCAGCTGGTTCTTCATTTCCTTTACAACTTTCAACTCCTCAAAACCCTTACTTCCCTCTTGCACTCTTATTCTTGCAATGGCTAATGGCAAAAGGTCCCGAGCACTTGTAGGTAAGCTCTTCTAGGCGTGTTATCGATTCTTAATTCACTGAGGAAGTTGATGAAGTGGCATACAACCGTTATATAATTGATGGCATAACCCCCTCCAAGATTTTCAACCAAAATGTTCTGAATTTCCAGGTACTGGATCTGTTTGCTCGAATAACTCTTGGTTTTCTTCTCACACTAGCCTTTCCATTCAACTCTGAACTCCTATTTTAATTTTTTACAAACCTTCGTATTAACAATGCATTTACTACCCTACAATCGTATGCTAATAGAAGGCCTGTAGAAAAAACCTATAAAGATTTTCATGAATTCCTTTACCTTTCTACCACTGAAGACAAAATCCACATCTTGGCTTCAGATCTTGATTACAATTGGGCATCTGCCAACACCATTTTGAGGGAAACCAATGTTAACTACCATGTAGCCCAAGTCAACACCTTAGTCAAGGATGCCCGAACCATCCAGCACATCCTTCGCAACTCAATTATTTTTAGAGCTGGGGATCAAATTCACATTTGACCTATTCTTTTACTAACCACCTGCTACATTATGGATAACATTAAATTTAATGCAGCTATTCTTATCATTTGCTATATTGAATATCTAACCTACATTAGAGACCCTGGCCACAAAAGAAAGCCTAACGTAGCCATAGGACATCTCATTGCCTTTGTCGTAGAGTCAAAATACAATTTTTAATTTCTAGCTACACCTGATCACCTCCCTACATTCTATTCCAATAGCTCCTTCCATGTCCTTCATAGTACTCATCATTATAATGTGCGTGAAGAGCCTGTGGAAGAGGAGGAAGGACCTATTATTGAAACTGCCCCTATCCGCCAGTAGTCTCAGATTGATCAGCAAGTTCAAAAGTTTGATCGGTGGGAGGCTCATTTTGACTCCTAAATAGCCAAACAGCAGCAACAACATGACCAAGACTTAGCTTGTTTTGATGCCTACATAGCACAATATTATGACTAGGATATGGCCTAGTTTGGAGATCCGTTTTGCTCTCTTCACCACTTCTTTCAACCACCACCACCTCCTCTTGATCAAGATCCCTATGGGTTCTATTTTGTTTTGTTTATGCTGTTGTCTGTTTTTATGATGTACTTACTTTGTTCTATTTAGTGTTTTCTTTTTTCTTCATTTTATGATGTCAAAAGGGGGAAAGTGTGTTGTTTGCATCTTCTATTTTAGTGAAACTAGTTCTTTGCTTAATTATCTTCTGTTTTTACTTATGTATCATATTTCCTAAAAAAAAATTAACTTTCCTTACTTTCAAAATTTCACGAACTAAGGGGGAGTTTCAGAGAATGTTAAAAGCTTTCAATATGTTTAAATAACAATATTTACCCTAATAAAAAGGGGAAGATTATTGCAAATCTGGGCCCAAGTATTGTGATTTTAATGATAATAAATATTATTATTTTTTATTATTGTTATTATTGTATATCTATTTTGTTGCCCTGCTCACTAATATTTCAGGTCCACAAGTCCACTAGCAATATCAATCAGCTCAAGATTAGATAGAATAGGGTTGAGTGTGTCTGTAATTTCAATTTAATATACTTTTGCCTTTCTTGAGTTAAATCATGTCTTTGGTGGACACTAAGCTGAGTAACCTTACACACACACACTCAAGGGAGCGAGTTGGTGAGTTAGAGAAATTTTTGGTTTTTAAACTAATTGCATAATACAATTTATATCGTATTGGATGATCAGTTAAAATAGAAAACCCTAATAAGGGCACCTCTATTAATTAAGAGTGATTCAACTAATCATACTAAACGATCCATATCATATAGGATGATTAGTTATGATTATGAAAAATAGCCGCCAATCACAATTTCGGCAATATTTTAATATTCAAATTTTGTTCTAATCATACAGTATGATATACATTGTACTGGATAATTTATAATAATTATGCCAAAATTGATCTTGTAATTAAGGGACTAATTATGGTAGAATTGCATGATCATATCGTATAAGATGATCGATGATGATCGTCCTTAATGACCTGAGAGATACATGGGATGATACTTGATCGTCCCGCATTATCCAAGATGAAAAACCATGATTTTTCTTCTAATTGGGAGATCATACAGGATGACCCAAGGGATGTATGGGATGATATTTAAATCATCGCCCATCATTACCTTTCGTACTGGAAGATCAGTACAGTATCTTGATCTAATCATACGATACTATCGTAGAATCGTATAGTACGATCATAGAATCATACCAGATGATTAACATAAATACTTGAACTGATCGTATAGG
Source organism: Dendrobium chrysotoxum (assembly GCA_019925795.1). Taxonomy (NCBI): domain Eukaryota; kingdom Viridiplantae; phylum Streptophyta; class Magnoliopsida; order Asparagales; family Orchidaceae; genus Dendrobium; species Dendrobium chrysotoxum. The sequence goes on from CM034314.1 coordinate 30,006,415, forward strand.
ACAATGCTGTTTGTATTATCTATAAGGGCTATTTTGTACTAACCATACAGGATGCTCTCAAGATTGTACTAGACAATATTTGGTGACATCATTAAAAATTAGGACTTTTTCGAGGCTCTCTATTTAAACTTTCATAGCTATCTTTAGAAAATATCTTTTAATGTTGACTTAGTTTGAGAGGGAGCTTAGATGAGGAAAAGAAGGAGAGCTTTGGAAGAGAAGAAAGGGAGAGATTCTTGTGAGGGGGAGTTGTGAGGGATTCACAAAGGTTACTCAGAGCAGGGTTTTCATTATCTTCTTCAACCTGCTTTCTTGATTCCTTAGTGGCTCTGGGGAGACATTCTTCAGCATCAAATTTAGGTTCTGTGCCTACTTCAGGAGAGGATAAAAGGATTCAGGTTCTCTTCATACTCCAGGAGGGAGTAAAAGGGTTCAGGTTCTTTGCCTTCACTAGGAGGGTGAAAAAGATTCAAGGTACTCTGCCTCACCGTGTTGGTGGAAGAGAGCTTTGTAAAGGCTTCTTCGCCTAGCTGTCGGGGCTAAAGGAGAGACACTAAAAGATTTAGTGCAATACTCGGAGGAGGCCTCCGATGAGTGGACATAGGTCAGATTTTATCGAACCACTATAAAATCTAGTGTGTTCATTCTATCACTTTTTCGCATTTTAATTTTCGCACTCGTTTGTGATTTTAGTGTGGTTGAAAATTCTGATTATTGTGAACTTAATCTGCTTCCGCATTATGGAATAAACTTGTTTGCTTTAAAATATTTTAAAAGATAAAAAGAACTTTCTTTTTAATAATTTTTTTAAATTACCAATTCACCCCCACCCCCCCTCTTGGTTAGCCTTGGGCTTACTCTTAAAGGTTTAACAACCTTCATGAACTTTTAGAGTAATCATCTAGGAAATAAAAAAATGCCATACTAACCTATCTAACATTTGATCAACAAAGGGTAGGAAAACATATCTTTCCTAGTTACCTATTTAGCTTCCTATAGCTTATATAGATTCTCCCCTCATTTACCATCCTAGTAAGAATCAATTCATTATGCTCATTGGCCACTATAATTAGGCCCCCTTTCTTTGGGACACAATGTATAGGACAGACCCATGCACTGTATGAAATGTGGTAAATGATTCATGCATCTAGCCAATTAAGTATCCCCTTCTTCACTACTTTTCATTGTGGGGTTGAATCTCTTATGGGCATTAACTTTATGAAGGGAATTTTCTTTCATCAAAATCTTGTGTATGTATAAGGATGGACTAACTTCTTTAATATCTATAATTGTCCAATCAAAATCTCTCTTATGCTCACTAAGAACCCTAATCAACTTGCCTTCATGATCTTCTCATAACTCTATAGTAATGATAATAGAAAGGTTGATTTCTCTCCTAAGAAGTAATACTTGAGATGGGTAAGAAAGGCTTTCAACTCCAGATTGGGTGCCTCTACAACAGATGGTTTCAAAGACCAACCTAGAGATTAAGTATCCAACACTTCAAACTTCTCCCTAAATATCCTAGGGGTTTCATAACTTTTTTGGACAAACTCTCCATTCCCCTCACTAATATTATCATCACTCCAAGAAATCTACAGTGCACTATTAATCTATAAATCCTTAACAGAAGCATCAACTAAGTCCATAGGGATAAATAAAAGTATTTTATCCCTTTCTATAATGATTTGGTTTAGTGTTTCTTTAGACAAGTTTGCATAGCATAACATCAATTACAAAAACAAACTGATGCTCAACTATCAATTGGAAAAGAGAAACCATTTACTTTCATATCCAAACTCTGCATAAAGAATGTTTAATTCTTTCTGAAGGATAAAAGAAAAATTCTCCTATCATTTAAAATATGAAGGTATAAACCACTGTATAATGCTATAGTCTATGTTTACAAGATTCTTCGACAACCTTAGCAAGGAAGTAAGATATGGTTTATATTTTTTTACTAGACTTTAGACTCCATATAGAGTCAAGCCCCTATAGTTAATTACTTCTCAAAAGAAAAAAAATCTTTTGATTAAAGTAAAGACTAGACTTCTTAAATTTATAAAGAGTTGATTAAAGGTTTGGGTTTCAAAGAACTTTGAAAAAGATTTAGACTTTATACTCTAGATTTAAGAGACTTTATATTTTAGATTTAAGATTTAAGATTTAGATTTTAGAATGATTGGATAACCTTCCCAGGGATAGGAGAAACTCTAGGGTTTATAACTTAGACTTATGTTTTCCTTTAATGAACTGTCAAGTAACATCCTAAACACCAACCAATCGCCTTATGTATGTAAGATAGGGTGGCTCTATCTTAAGAATCAAGGAGATTTAATTCAAAAAGCTTTAACCAAGACTCTTTAATATGTAAATGCATATAAGATAGTGCAATGTAATGATGTATGAAAGTAGTATATAAAAACTTTATTCATTTATAATGTAAATAGAGTACAACCTAGGATCTACTATAAATTGAATGCGATCATGCTCTACCATAATAAGCCAAGATTTTTACATCATATACAATGTAGTTTAAATATGATTGCTTATTTTAGTCTTTACCTTCTAGCTTCTTGATCTTCTTTAAGATTCTGAAAGATAATGTTCTTCAAAGGAAGAAGAATAATTTTCTTTTGGAACTTCTATTTGTATAAACAATCATCTTTAAATCTTTTTATAACTCTTGACATTGTACTGATCAATCTATCTATATAAGAATATTAAACTTTTACATTTATGTATTTACATTTACTTCATCACCTTTCTATAAGAATTTAAAAGTGCAATGTATATAAAATACATAAATACAATGTAATGCAAGTGTATGTGTATAAAGTATATCACAGCCTAAGTGCCTAATGCCACCGTAAAGAGACTAAGATGCACCAATTGGAATATAAACATGACATCCAGAGTTCATAAAGTAAACACACCAAGCATCAATACCCTCTAGGCAAGGTACTCCAAACATAATAAACTATACCACCGACCTAGCCTAAATTAGACTTAGTAGTCCTATCAAATCATTTAAAGTGTATGTAACAGGTTTTGTTGTTTTGATAGGTCCTAGATTTATTATTATTTAATGTTATGTAATATTTTATTTTTTATTTGTTTCAAGTGAAAGGGGATTTAATTTAATTTAAGTTTTAGCATTTTAAAATTTAAAAATTATTTTAAAGAATATATTTAGGTGTTTAATTATTTATTTTAAGTTATAAAGAACATAATGCTCAATAAACCCCCAAGTGCAAGGATTCATTGATTAGCAAGTCCTAGGCTTATATTTATAATGCATTTGATCTCCCCTAAGGGATCAAATCCAACGCATAGAGTCCTACATTTTATTTAAGTATTTTAATAATTTTAGATTTTAAAGAATCTTGTTAATTGATCACTTTAAGAACTTAAAGTTTTTAATTAAAAGATCTTAGGCTCATATTTGTAATGGATTTGATTCCTCCTAAAGGATCAAATTAAATACATAGAATTTTTTGATTTATTTGCTTCTTTATTTATATAATTCAATTTTAATTTATTAATTTAACTCCAACTATATTTTAAGCTAATAAACTTTATATCAATTTCATTTTTTTTAATTATTTTTTCTCTGATCATGATTTATTTAGTTCATTCAATTTTCAATTTTTAGGATTTAAGATGAATTTTAATTATTATTTAATTTCATTTATTAATTGGGTTGATAAAACATTGACTTTTAGTTTTTCTTGAGATTTTAGTAGTTTCTAATTTTTAACAAATTCTTGATTTAATTTAAAGTCCAATGGAGTTTAGTTTGTATTTTTCAATTTTTTTTTCTTTATGATTTTTACAAAATGAGCATTTACTTGAATTAAAATTTAAATAATTAGCCTATTTTGATTTTTAATCCAAATCAATTCCAAATCACTTAAAACATCACAAGAGTTCATAAGTAACCTTTGAAGATGATTAGAAGAGTTTGGAACCTTTTGTGAACATATTTATAGTTTTAATTATTTTAATGTTATATTTAATGAACTTTTTTTTAATTTTAAATTATTTTTTATTGTTAAAGTTTCTGATGAGGCTTTTATCTTTTATTAAGATTTCTCTAAATTTCAGGCTGAACATAATTTACTTTGTAATTTTTTTATTAAATTAAATATTTAATAATTTATTAAAAATTATTATTTAGGTAAAACCCACAAAGTGGCCTACGCATTAATAAAATAGGAAATTATAAGTCCTTAATGAACCTTCAGCTCTCTAAAAGTACAACATTTGAAAGAAAACCTATGAGCTGATGGTTCTCTCTATTACAATAATAAACAAAGAAAACATTATGAAAAATAGACATATGAAGAAGGAAAACATCACAAACCATCAGCCAGATGATCCTCAAATCATACATGAAGCCAACCAAGCCAACAACCACAAAAATTGTGAGAAAAACGAACAAGGGAATCCTTTAAAAGGAAAAGGAGACGAACAACCCAATAGCCACAAAACCAAAAGCCCAACAGCTGGAATAACATCAGCCACAAAAGCCCTAGGACCACACCTACATACCAACAATTACTACAGACAAGCGTACCACACCCAAATAAAGCTAGCAGGAAGGATAGCACCAACCAAAGGCCCAAAACACCCAAAATAACCCCTTAACAAACAAAAGAGCAGTAATAACAGACAAAAAAACCAAATAGAGCCCAACCTCCAAACGAAGCTAGAGGAGGACCAAACTCAACAACAAAAGAACAAAAAAAAACCAAATTACTTCTTAGAATTTCTCCCATGCCTCTTGCCTCCACTATGAGAAAAAGCTTTATGAATTCCACTCTCAACATTCAAACCATACATCACATGAAACTCATTAACGCTGGTCAGCCAAATCTTCCCCGTCACCTCCATAAGGAGAAGAAATAAACCCACCTAACTAATCAAACTAATCAACACCAGTCTCCTTCGACTTTAACTCCAATTGAGCTAACAAGGCATTATTAGAAATAATAAAAATAGGCACATTGATAGAAGGCTCATTAGCAACATCAACATTAATAGGCAACACATCCAGTTCAACCAAAGCAGAGTCACCAGAAAGAGACACCAAATCATAAGAAGAATCATACAAATCAATCCTGTTAATATTACAAACACCCACATTAGCTTCATCAAAATTATCATGACTTTCCCAAGAAGCCTTCCCAATAAGGATAGAGGAGATAGCAAGCTGAATATCAGAACAATGAATTACAGCCAAACTATTATCAACATCTATAACAATACCCTCACAAACATGAGCAACACTATGCAAATTAATTAAGCGAGAGGCATAATGATTCTCAGGCAAGTTAACCACCAAAAGAAAATTGATAACCAACTCATTATTAACACCATCAACAACACCCAGCAAATAAGGCAGACCTAACAAAATAGGCACATCATAAAACACCAAAATGCAAAGAGGCTATAAAAGCCTAGTTTCTAAATTATCCACATTAACTTATAAGGATAAATCACTAACAATGCCAAGCTCACCAAAAGCGATCTTCTCACCCATTTCTAAGATCGTAACAACCAAAACCCCATGCAACACAACCTAATTTAGGATAAAGCCAACATTCGGCTAGTGAGAAATGTCTGCCTTCCTCAACTAAGGATGTAATTTAACACACTCAAAATTTTGGTGACCCACAACTTTGCATTGAAAAAAGAAATTAGGAAAACCTTCCAAAATAACCTTTAGAATGTATCCAAATTTCTTAGGGCCAAGAAAAAAAAATTAGGGTGAGACATAGAAATGTCCAATTCCATCAGAATCCGTGCAACGGATGGTCTAGAACCCACACTCGTGGCATTATCTGTAGAAGAGGTTGGCCAAAAATAGAACCCAAACTGAAAAGAATATGAGGAGAAAAGAAATGGGGGCAATGTTTAGGAAAAGAAAATCTAGACAGGGACGATCAAAGACTCATCTAATAGTTCAAGAAAAGGTGTTCATTTTATCAACTTTAAAAAACAAGAAAAAATAAAGTAAGATATATGCATAAAAACCCTACCACAATCAAGACCATTAGCAAGCTTGATTGAAATATTGCTATGATCCAAAAGAGAGATAGAAAACTCACCCGACAGTTTGAGGTTGAAAAAAAAACATCTAATTGAATCAAGAACAGGCCGACGGAGCTGAAACTTCCCAACTAAAGCATAATCAGATGGCTTGGCAAGATGAAGAACTTCTTCCTCAGAGATCCATAACGCTGGAAAACCCTTAAGCAAAGTCACTTTTAGATCCACAAACTCTATAGAAGCATTAGATCCAGCTAAAACCTCTTTGAAGGATTTATAATGGTTCTTACAAGTAAGAAAGCCAAGATCGCCACTGTTAAAGATAGAAGAGAGAACAAAGAAATAAACAATGACACACACAACATAAATATGAAAGAAAATTAGAGAAAAACCATGAGAGTACACAAAAAAAACTAAAGAAATTGGGCTAGGGTGAATCCCTAGCCGAGAGAGGGCGAGGTATGCGAGAGTACAATAGTTGTTGCTTAAATGATGAATCAAAGAGCAACTCACAAGCTAGGGAATACCTTAAAAGGTTTCAAAGGCAATATGCTGGCTTTTTTTTTAACTATATTTTCTCACATTAACAAAGAGAAAATTCTAAGACAATTAGGCAAGGTGAATTAGTATTCACTAATTGACAGACCAAATGACCTCCAAAATTCTTGAAATTCAAACCCTTGGTTAATTAAGACCTAAAGAATAGAAGTTTTAAGTCTTCAAAGTCTCTCTAGGGTTTAAAATTAATTTCTCAAGTAAATGCATCTATATTTTATAAATTTTATTTTCAAAGATCTAGACACTGGATTTGGTTGAAATCAATGACAAACTAACCCTTGTAGATTAAAATAGCACACCACAAAAAAAATCTTGAACAAGTTATCTATGGATTGTAATTTATAAAGTTTCAAAGATATAGGTCAAGAAATGACCCATTCTCTTAAAAATTCAACCCATGCAAATTGACTCATCAGACCGACCTAGGAAAACTTAGCTAGGTCGAGGACATGGCCTAATATCACCTACCACATTTGAGATCAATTTTAGGAGTATTTAAGGAGAATTTTCCAAACATCATAAAACATTTAATTATAAATTACTGTTTATTTACTCATCAAATTGACTTGGTTTTATATTTAAATTGAAGCCCTACTTGTGATGGTTCCATAAATCTATTGCATGCAATTTGTGGTTTAGCAAATTAATTATGGTGATTTTTTGAAGTTTTTGGTAATTTATTAACTAAAATAAACAATTATATACATTTCCCACCATAATAGCCCCCATTGTCACGCTGATGCTAGTGCAACCTCAATGTGGGGACACAAATCGATGTGCTAGTATTTTCCATTGAATGGCAATAGTTAGATGACTTGATCACGTCAAATCAATGCTTCAACATCAAATCTCTTATTTTTTATGTGGATAGCTTTGATAGTGTTGGATAGATCGGTGCTCCATCGCTTGATCCGATTAGAGGGATCATGCAGTCTGACGAGATTTAAGTCATCTGATCTAATACACATGCGATAGAATGGCAGGAAATTGACCATATTCTTTATTTCAAAAATGAACTGAATGGAAGAATGCTTATAATGTTTTATTTACTCAACCAAATTAAGGGAAATTTCAGGCATGGCTTCTTGACTATTTAATATCATATTCCATAAAGTTTGGGGGCTCCATGACATAAAATAGTGAAGTTATTTAAGATCTTGATCTAGAACCAGGGTTTGAAATTTACGTCTATCCAGTGCATGAAATTATTTGATTTTGGTGTCCTTGGATTCCTTAGGAGATCCTCTTGATCTTTCTTAAAGACCTAAAGAGTAGAGGATCTCTAAATTTAAAGTTTGGAAGCCTAGAAGAATTACACCCTTGATCACCCTTAGAACTCATTACCCAATGAATTTTAGAGGTTGGGATAGCTTAGGGAGACTATGAAGAGTTATATGGAGGCAATTCAGTCAGAATATCCAACCCTTACTTCAAAAAATAAGGGGTAGTTATAGAAGAGAGAGAATAAAATAATAGTTTAAATTATTTGCCACCTTATCACCTGGCCAGCCATTATTTCAATTGGAAACTATCTAATATGCAAATGATTAAACACCATTCTAGAGCCTTAACCCAGGATTTTTAATTAGTGAAAATTCCCTAAAATAGTAAAATATTCAAAGGCTTTAGGTTTTAGAATTGAACAGTAGATTTTAGGGTTTGGAGTTTAAGTTGGATTTATATTTGTATTTGATTTAGTATTTAAGTTTATGGATGATTGAAGAGTTTAGGATTTAAAAATACATAGATCATTGTTAATCATTTGGTGATTAACAATGATTGAGTTGTTGATCAAGTGACCATCAAGGGTAATAATCAATTGACTAATTTTTTGTTCAATAATTAAAATCATCATGCCAGAGTATAGTGGGGAACTAAATTTAAGATTTAAAGTGGAGTTCAAGGAATTAAAAACTAAGATTAAAGCTGTGATGTGGGTTCTGACCTCAAATAAAAATTAGGTCAATAGTCCACTCTATGACAATCCTCATTCTGATCTCTAGGGAATTTCATGGAATTCAAGACAGTAATGGTCACCTCCAGATCCTAAACTCTCATAGTTAACTCTCCCTTCTTGACATCAATCATAGCCATACTGGTAGCTAGAAAATGTCTCCCCAAAATGATAGGTATCTCCCTATCCTCCTTCATATCTTAAATAATAAAGTCCACATGAAAAGTGAATTTATAAACCATAACCAGCACATCCTAAGGTCATGCTAATTTAAGGGTAACAGAGGTATGTTAGACCATTCATAAGTCTTATCCTTAAGAAAATGGACCAAAGCAATAGGTTTATGCTAGCTCCTAAGTCACATAATATCCTCTAACAAGACTTATCCCCTATATCTATAGGAATGGTAAAACTACTAGGGTCCTTAAGATTTCGAGCAACTTTTTTTTGTAGAATGGCACTACACTCCTCAATTAAGGCCACGGTCTCAAATTCTCCTAGCCATTTACTCTTATTTAGGATATCCTTTATTAACACATCATACATAGGCATTTGTTATAAGGCTTTAGCATATGGAATGTTAATGGTTAATTTCCTTTAAACCTCCAAAACTTTGAGAATCTCCTATTCAGATTTTGTTTAATAAATCATTGGGGAAAAGGTAAATGTGGCCTCTCAACAACCTTTCTCATGGGTAAGTCTATTTTCTTATCAAGCTCAGGTTGCTCCTTAGGCTGGGTGGTCTCTAAGGGTTGTTTTATAATTGACTCCCCCTAAGATTGATCTCGATCCCTATTGGCTTCTCGTAACATCTTCCCACTCCTCAATTGAATGGATTTGCATTTCTCTTTGCACTTTTCCTTAGGATTTACTTCAGTAGTGTTAGGAAAGGTTCTTTGGGGTCTACTATTAGTTGAATTGGCTAGCTATTATATTTTATTTTTACTATTCTAAATTATAGTATCCTGATTGTATAGCTGAGTCTTGATTTGCAATATTAAGTCTTCCAAAGAAGGCTTCTTATCCTTAAATTGATTATTAGATTTTAATCATTAAGGATAATTAGGAGTAGGGTTTCCAAATTACATTTGAGGGTTGTTCCAAGTTCCTATAATTTTGAATTGATTAGAGTTTTAATGACTACCCACATTATTATTTTTGCTCCATTATAAATTTGGCTGATTCATCCAATCAGAGATGTAGGTGTCTGAGTTGGGATTATTTTGTCTATTGATGACATTTAAGGTCTCTACTCCTAAGGTAGTTTAGTTACTAGATGAACCATAAAGATTTTCTTCTACAATCATGGATGATCCTAGGGATGAACAACTACTAAGTTTGTCCAAGTTCCTAGAAATTTCTACACCTTGGGCTATCATAATAGACAAGGCATGTAATTTTTATACACTTCAAGTTTTCTTGGGTTCACCCTCTCTGATGGCCATTCAAAATTATTAGTGAACATCTCTTTAATTAGAGCATAGCCTTCATCAAAGGATTTTGCCATTAATAACCCTTCAATAGCTGTATCTGCAATCAACCTAAGGGATCCTACTAATCCCTTATAAATAGTTTGAATGATCAACTAATTTGATAAATCATGGTGGGGACCCTTCCTAAGAAACTTTTTAAATCATTCCCAAGCTTCATGAATTGAATCTCCATCTAATTGGGTCAAGTAATGCCATTCCTAAGCTTTGAGATTTTTGATGAAGGAAAATACTTAGCTAGGAAATTGTGAGCCAAACTATTTCACATGGTGATTGAGCCTAGGGGTAAGGAGTACAACAATATTTAAGACTTATCCCTTAAATAAAAAGGAAACAAATAAGTCTAACAACATCATTAGAAAATTTATTATACTTGAATGTAGCATAAATCTTTAAGAATCTGGTTAGGTGTAGGTTGGGATCCTCTAGACGAATTCCCCCAAACTAGGAATTTATGGCCATTTAGATGATTGTGGTTTGATCTCAAAATTGTTATCTTGTATATTAAGTTTGTGGATACTTTGGCGGATTCCCTCTACCATGGGATTGACATACCCTCTAGGTGGTCTAGGCAGGTCATTCTTCTAATTTTGGTTCGCCTACATCTAAAGCTTGTGATTTTTTATATTTATGAGTTTTATAATGGACCTTTCTATTTACTAATCAAACAAAACTTCACCCATATATGTTCTACAATGCATACAAATGCACACACACCAATTTCAAATGCAAAATCATAGCACAAGTAAATAATAATAAACTCAATCAATTCAATAATTTAGCAAAAAAAAAAAATAAAAACATTAACAAAAGTCTAAGTAAACATAAAAAAATGATAATATTAAATAAGTAATTATTTGAATAATTTAAAGTAAATAAAAAGATAAATAACCAGTTCCCTGGTAATGGTGCTAATAACATGACATTTTGATATTTTGGTTGCAAACCCTAAGTTCACACAGGTGTATGCATCATGTCAAGTAATGTAAAAGTCAATCGAGTATCATTCCCAAAAAAATTTAAATTTCTAAATAATACTATAATACTATCTATATGAATCACTAAGTTTATCTTACAAATAGAATTTGAAAAGCGTGCTATAAGTCATACACTTTTAAAAAGGAAACTCGAAATATCAAAAGTGTTATGAACCTATAATGACACAAAAATTCTTGCATGCAAAAGTTTAATTTAATTTAAGGTTGTTATGAATCCAAACAACCTTATGCCAAGATCTTTGTTCAACATGTAAGATTGTAAAGCAAAGTTTTCACTTAACCATGATTATACTATTTCCTATAATCCTAAAACCCTAGCCATCATATGTATATGCATGGTAAAGTTTAGTTTTAACTCCCATAATTATTCCTTTATTCCTCTATTGATGCAATATATCACACTTATTTTTAAATGAATGCACGACCAATGCAAAACTGAATGAAGAAATAGGGAATTAAAAATAGCATTGTAAACTGTTCATAAACATACAAACCAAACTTAAGCACAATTGATTTCACATAATTTATAAGCCCAAAATAAAGACTTTAGCTATCCATAAATAGAGATAAAATCAAAATGAATTCTATTTACAAGAAAAAAATAAAATACATAAGGAGTTTAAGTGTAGATGTCACCCGAAAGTATATTTCTATTTAATAAAACACTACTTATACACATATTTGACTTCCTTTTTGTACTCCATATCCTTCTTTCTCTACAAATTCTCTAGACTATTTTGCATATGAAAATGAGGACAGCCCCCCAAAATTTGGCTAAAAGATATTTATATTTAAATATATTAACTAAATATAGCAATGTGGTGCTGCAAATGATAGCATTATGGAACTCTAAAAAGACTTAGCACTGTAGTGCTCATGAATCCCTCCACTACGGTGTCGGGTCTAAAACCATATGTTGTTTCACCATGTAACTACCCTAACAACTAAACTATGGCATTGAGGCGATTTGAAGCTATGGTGCCATCTCAAGTGTTGTGGCAATTCTCTGTTATTGGTGCTGTAATGCCTAAACAGCACTACGGCATAGAGTTTCCTTTACTATGGCACTGCTCTCTCTATTTTTTGGGTAGAAAATTAGGGGTCAAGCATCGTGGTGCTCCACAGTGTGTTGCTTGAGCACTTGATTAATTTGTAAAATTCTAGACATTAGTGGTGCTATGATGCTCATGATTATAACGCTATCACGTTAGCTCGCCTTTTATTTGTAGCCCTTTTCATGGAATTTTCCTGCTTTAAAATGATCAAATCAATTCTTTTTATAGTAAAAAAAGATCTTAAAATGATAAAAAAATTCCATTCAGAGTGGTGTATGCTTACTAACCAGAGGTTAATTGAGAATAAGTCATAGTGTTATGCTCAATGAAATATTCACCCTTTGAGAGATGTAGCTATTCTCAAATTTATCGCCCTTAATAGCGGTGAATGGTAGATATTTTTTCATTAAAATTTAAGATTTCACTTGAATATTAAGTTTTTGTTGGATTATGTATATATATATATATATATATATATATATATATATATGGGGGCATTTTTTAAAAATAAAGTCCCTCCAGGAGAAATTCACTTTTAACTTTTCCATCAATGTGGTAGCATAAATATTTTATTTTGAAAATGGACCCCTCAAATTATTGAGATTTTATTACAACATGTTCATCATCCATATGACACTAAAGTCACTCCATATCATTCTGTTAATAACATGAAAATTTAATTTTTAGATTGGATCACCTTTAGATTCTTTCAACATAGCTATAATCTGTTAAAGAGAACTCTTATGGCTTTGGTGGCATGATTAGAGATTTTAATGATAATTTTGTTATTACTTCAGCTAGCCCCTTACCTAGTTGCTCTATCAATTTTGTTGAACTCTCTGCTATTTTCTGTGGTTTGAAAGTTTGTCATTCCTTAGGTATTGATAATATTTGGATTGAAGTTGATGCTTTATATATGCTGTCTTGTCTCAAATAGTGAGGATAAGATTTGTAGTCCTGATTTATTCTATCTGATTAGGGAAATTTAGCAAATTTTTATCTTCATTAATGTTAAGCTAACTCATAGACATAGAGAAGGAAATGCTTGTGCAGATTGGCTTGCTAATCATGGGTCTAATCTCCCCTTTCTTACTGAATTCTCTTACAAATAGCTGTTGTCCTATATTAAAGGCATCCTTAGGCTTAACAAGATTGGCTTTCCCTATGTTAAAATTTAAATTTGGTTTACGTTGGATCAGGTTTTGTCCTTTTATGTGTTGCTTTTCTAATTTGAATCTATGTATCGGGTTTCTTGTTATGAAGGTTAATTTTGATAAATTTTGTATGATGATTAAGTCTCATGGTGTTTTTTTTTGTTTTGCTGGCAATGATTGTATCTATATGAACTATAGCCCTTGTCTCATTTGCTGCCTTCTCTTGCTTCTCCTTTCTTGGGTGGGAGAGGGAGTGGGCAATATGTGAAAGGTGACTTGCATCAATTTTATGCATATTTGATTTGACAATATCAGCGATTAGCTGGGGTTGATGTGGTGTTTTGTTTATTATTTTGGAGAAATTTCTTTCAATATTGCTTTGGTATTCAATTTCACCTTAGTTGGGGTAGCTGCAACACTGCTGATTTTCTAAAGATTTATTGGTGTGGAAGTGGCCCTAGCGTCAATGGGTTTTTTTGGTGGTGTGTGAATTTACACTATTTAATTTGGTTCCCTAGGAGAATTGAGTGGCATATAGGATTTTAGCACCATGATTGCTTGGATACTATGCGCCTAAGCTAGAATTTATTTATTGAATGGTCTTTGGGTTTTCTTGACAGGATTACCTTTCCTTGCTATGGGAAGTGGTGTTTTTGGGTTGCTTTAATTGTTACTTCTAATTTTTATTTTGAGTTTTGTAAATTCAATCATTCTTATTTCTACTATGGAAAGTGGTGTTTTTGGCCTTTTCCTGATCAGTTGTCTTGGTCATAATGTTAATTTCATTATATATCCTTTTGCTTAATATGTGGCTTGTGCGCTTGACTATTTGATGATAACTTGCAGTAATAACTTTGGGTTATTGGATGTTCTAGCTGAGGGTAATTTTATTTCTTTTGGTGTCAATTTTAATGAGAATCTGGGGTTCTATTGGATTTATGTTTGCTTGGATACTTCATGCCTCAGCTAGATTATGTTTATGGATTGGTATTTCGACTTTCTTGATAATTTTTTATTTTTGTTTTGTTAGCAGAGGTTCATTGGGGGTAAATTGGTTGGTTTGGCCATTCGTTATTTTGAGTTAGTTAACTACATTTACTTGGTTTACCGGGTTGTTTTAGCTGGGAAGGTTTTATATGATCAAGGTAGGTGGATGATTAAATTTTTTGTGGTTATTTGGATTGTTAAGTTTGTTAGCAATCCTACTATTTTTTGTAAGCTCTCTCATTATGGTTGCCTGATGCAAGGTGGCTATTGGGAATTTTGGTTTTAAGCTGTAAAAGTTTTATATTGTACAAACTTCTCGATCTCTGGTACTCTATTTTTGTTGTTATGCTTATTTCTGAACCATTTTCAAGGCTTCTTCGTTTATGGGTGCATTCTCTCTACGTTCTGTGATGTTGGTCTCAAATGGAATTTTGTTAGCTTTAGAGACACTTGCTCTCTTATATTTGTGCCCTGCTATCAAAATTATATGTAGATATTCGTTCACTGTTGGATTTTTGGTTCTGGTGGTATGAATACTTATCTTTCTGTGCCCTCTACTTTGGCTATTGGTTATATTTCCTTTTTTCCTCACTTATATATTCCTCTTAATAGGATCATGATTAGGTTTGAGCTGAATTTCAATTACATAAGATATATTTGCCTCTGCTTTTTCCCATCTGTTGTTTTTGTATTTTTTGTAGCACCCTTTTAGTGTTATTTTGCAGGTTCTTGAATTTTTTGGTGAAAAGATTATACCTATGGTTTATCAGATGTTCTTTCCTTTTTTGGGGTTCTGGATGCTTGTCACCCTTAGAATGTTCCTAGGTATTTTTTGTATTTTTGATTAGGAGGGAACTTGAGCTCTTAGGTTTTCTTTTTTATTTTCTTGTAGCTCTTGTGAGCAGTATTGAGCTCGAGGTCCCTTTTATGAACCTTGTAATCTTTCTTTTAATCAATGTGTAGGCTCCCTTGTGGGATTCCCCCAAAAAATAAAATTAGATCAAACTACATCATCATCAAGCTCTTTGCGTTTTGGCTCTAGCGATACTGAGGCGATTCTAGGGTCCCTTCTCGATGCCTCCTATTTCCAAATCGTGGATAATTTCTTCTTGATTTTGTCTAGATTCTTACATTTTTTGTTTACTCTTTTAATTTTCGTGGCTTTACTTTGTTATTTTTTTTATTTTTTGTGGGGTTGGGCAAAGAGGACGTCGCCGTCATCGAACCCTTGGATCTCGACGAATGCTAATGAGAAATCTTGATCTTTTAAAGATGTTCTTGCGGGTGGTATTTCACCTTCCTCACTGAAGTTGGATTTGGTTCAAACTTCCTTTAAGGGTTTGCCGGCTTTGATGTTTGACGATAACATTATTTCTCAACTAGCTACCCCTTTTGCTTTTATTTTGTTTAGAAAGTTTGTGCTGCGAAGGATGAATCTTGATATTATTCAGAAATTGTTTTCTCTCCCTGTTGGACCAACATCACATTGCAATACAACTCTCTAATGATTTAGATTAGAGTCGCATTTTTTTCTAGAAGAGAGTATTACATTCAGGGTTGTCAAATGCATTTACTTAAGTGGACTCCTAATTTTCATGTTAGAAAGGAATCACCAATAGCACCTATTTGGATATCCTTTCATAATATGAGGCATCATCGTTTTAATTCTCAGATCTTATTTGCATCAGGTTCCATCTTTGGTAGACCCTTACAGACGAATCAAGCTACCACGTCTGTATCACATCATCTGTGTCGCATGTGATGGTGGAAATGGACATTTCAAAGAAACATCTGAAGGAAATCTTTATTGGATTGGAGGTTAATGGGTATCATTAAAAAAGTTGAATTTGAAAACTTGCCTATCTTTTGTAGTAATTATAAAATGCATGGACACTGCAATTCAGAATGTTTTATTTTACATCCCCATTTATGAAATCATAAGGATACGTCTAAAGAATATAAAGGAAAAATATTTTAGTGGATCAATTATCCCATGAGAATACTAACCAAGTGCAGGATATGTTAATGGTATCAAAACCTCCCCTGGAGAGTAATGCTAATCACGCATAATATACAATGAATGGTGGTAAGGAGCATGATGCTCCTAAGGAGATAGGCTTTAGAGATGATAGTAAGATTGTGGCTTACAATCCCTCATCGACTGATGGAGTGTTTAATGACTCTCCTCACATTATGCTCGAAACTCATAATCCTGTCAATAATGATTTGAAAAATGTTGATGAGCAAATGGTGACAATTTCTTTTAATCATAATACTGTGTCTACTACTACTTATTTACTATATGCTACTAACAAAAAATTATCTGATTTGAAATTTATGCGGAACAATGATAAATTTACTAATATATCTTCAGCTCAACATTTTATGAATGACCAGGAAAATGAACCAGAAGGGAATATGGAAGAAAAGGAATATGTGTAGGAGGAAATGTATGAGGATGCTAACAACTTGAGGAATGGTATTGCCCCTCATAGTAATGGCAATGGTATGGTGGAGGGAACTATTGCTTTGGACACTCCTAATAAATTTCATAGTAAGGTTAATGGCATAAGTGGTAAGGCCTCTTCTTCTTTTAATTATGATGCTTATGTTAATTATAGTGCTAATAAAGATTTTGTTAATGAAGAGCATGATTTTACTTTTATCAAGAGCAAGAAAAATAAGAAAATGAAAAACCTGAATGTATAGTCTCCTAGAAGTACTCATAACAAATTCCATATTAATTATTAAGTTGATTATTTGGAATGTTAGGGGCATTGGTTTCCCTTATTCTAGGATTAGGGTTAGAAACTTATGTTGTATTCATAATGTTTATTTCCTTCTTTTATTAGAACTTCATATTTTTGTTTCTAAGTAGGTTGAGATGGCGAGGATCATTGGTTTCAATCAAAGTGTTGCTAATATTTCTAACAAATTATGGATATTTTGGAAAGATCCTGTAATCATTGATGTAATTGGTGATTTAACTCAAGTGTTGCATTGTAAAATTGAGTTTATGCAGTTTAATTTCTATGCTTCCCTTATCTATGCATCTTCTTCTCATATTGTCAGAAAGGATCTTTGGAATCATCTTTCTGGTTGTAGTTGTTTAATTAACTCTCGTTGATTAGTTGGTGGCAATTTTAATACTATTTCTAATCCTTTTGAAAGGCTTGGTGGATCTAACCATAATTATCAATCTATGGAAGACTTTAATAGCATGATGATGAAATGTAATCTTGTTGATATTAGTTTCACTGATAATCCTTTTACTTTGAATCGTGGTAATATGTGGCACCATTTAGGTCGTGTCCTTTTTAATGATTTTTGGATTAATTCTAGTAGTAACACCTTTATTATCATTTAAGTAAAAAATTTTCTGATCATTCTCCTCTCTTGATCTATATCAAATCTAGGCAATTTAGTTTTTCTCATACTTTCAAATTTCAAAATATGTGGCTGTTAGATAATTCCTTCATTGATTTAGTCAAGGAGAATTTGGAGGCTCCTCTACACCTCGATAATGATAGTGTTGGGATGACTAGACTGTGGATCAAACTCAAAAGACTTAAGTACAAACTTAATTGGTGGAATAGAAATGTTTCAAATATCTTTTTACTAATATTTTAGCCACTGAGGAGAATGTTAATTCCTATGAACTTATTTGCCAAAGTAATCCTTCAGATGTTAATTTATATAATTTGAAAGTGGCTAAGATTTCCTTGTTTAAACTTCAAGAGCAGAAGGAGGTTTATTGGAAACAAAATTCTACTTTTAAACATCTTATTGAAGGAGATCATAATATTAAGTTTTTCCATTCTTTGGTTAAGAATAATAGAGCTAGAAGTTTTATTCATCAAATTGAGCTACATGATTGGATAACTATTGAGGATGAGGAGAAAATTACTAAGTCTGCTGCGGATCATTTCACTAATTTAATTAATAAAAAATTTGAACCTCATCCGGTTAGCCAACCTGATCTTATTCCTTGCATCATTAATGAGGAGGAGAATATTAATCTTACCCTTTTGCCTTCCTGGGAGGAAGTCAAGAAGATTATTTTTGCTATGAACATGGATTCTGTGGCTGGGCCTGATGGTATTACTACTAAATTTTTTCAAAAGCTTGGTATATTATTTGTGATGATTTATATGGTGTTGTTTTGGATTTCATTAATGGTAATCATATTCCTAAGTTTTTCTCTAGTACTTCTATTATACTTATCCCTAAGAAGGTAGCAACTAATAAGTGGGTTGATTTTCATCCTATTAGTCTGTGTTCTTTCTTTAGTAAATTGATTTCAAAAATTCTTATGGATTGTTTATCCCCTTTGCTTTCTAAAACTATTTCTCCTTATCAAGCGGGCTTTGTTAAAGGTAGAGCTATTATTGATAACATCCTTTTGGCTAAAGAAATCATTCAAGATATGGACCTTAAAGTGAGAGGTGGTAACATTATTTATAAATTTGATATTGCTAAAGCTTATGATTACATTAACTAGAAGTTTTTGTATCACATCTTACAGCTTTTTGGAATTCTAACATCATTAGTTTGATCCAAAACTTAATTGATGGTTCTTACTTTTCTATTATTGTTAATGGTAAAAGTGAAGACTTTCCTAAATCTTCTCATGGTATCAAACAAGGTGATCCTCTCTCTCCTGCTCTTTTCATAATTTGGGCAGAGTATCTTTCTAGAGGTCTTACCCACCTCTACGAAACTCACCCTAACCTTTACTTTAGAACTTTAGGTGGTTTACCTATCTCCCATCTATGCTTTGTTGATGATGTTATATTTTTTTTCCAATGGCTCTGTGAATATGGTTAGTATGCTTATCCGTTATTTGAATAAATTTGAACTGTTGAGTGGCTTAAATCTTAATAGAAAAAAGTGTTGCTTTATCAGCTCTAAGAATCTGCCTAGTATCACATTATTGCTATTAAGGGTATTTATAGTTTTTTGCAAGGTTTTTTTCCATTAAAATATCTTGGTGTTCCACTTTTTAAAGGTCACAAAAGATCTTTTCTTTTTGATGATCTGATCACTACTATGCAGAATAAACTCAGCTCTTGGGAATTTAATTTCCTTAGCTTAGGTGGCAGATTAGTGTTGATCAAGAGTGTTCTTTGCTCGTTACCTATTTATATCTTTCAAACTATTCAGCCTACTATTGCAGTTTGTGAAAGACTTGGAAAATTGATCAATAAGTATTTCTGGAAAGGCAAAAGTGATAATTCTATAATCCTTTGGACTTCTTGGAAAAATTCTTGAAGAACATGACAGATTTAGCTCATAGTTTTTCCTTTAAATTATGATTCAATTTTCATGCTAAAACTAGTCTTTGGTCCATGTTTATGATGGCTAAATACTGTGTTGGCAATCATCCTACCATTTGTACTTATAAAAAGAGAGATTCTAGAGTTTGGAAAAGACTTTGTATTGTCAAATGAGAAGCAGAACCTTATATTCATTAGGGTATTGGCAGTGCTAATCTATTCTTTTGAAGGATAAGTGGCTAACTCAAACCTCAATTAATCATATGCTATATTCGGTTTCTACTTCGGCTATCAAGGTTAACAGTTTTATTACTAATAACTGCTGGGATTATTTAAAATTTGCTCAAGTTATTCCTGTACCTATTATTACTTAGATCTTACAAATTCCTTTAAATACTGATACTGATGATCTTTTATTATGTAATATAGCTAGCAATGACATATTTAGTATTAAGGATATTTAGAATAAGTTTAGATTTAAACATTGTACTTCAAAAGTTATTACTATGTTATGGAATAAAAGCATTCCTACTACAATTGCTACTTTCACTTGGAGAATTATGCATAATTATGTGCCAACTGATGAGAACTTAATTAAACGAGGTTTTATTTTGGCTTCCAAGTGTCAAAGTTGTTATCATGTGGAGAATATGTATCATGTTTTTATGTCTAGGCCTATTGCTACTAAGATTTGGATTAAATTTGAGGATATATTCAAACTTAATTATTTTAAGGATAATATTTCTATCAAGGATATTCATCATTTGTGGTTTACTAACTCGAGAGGTCATATTACCAACCTTATTCCTTCTCTCATTCTCTGGTAGCTCTAGATAGCTAGAAATAACTCTATTTTTAACAATATTACTATGAATCATGAACAAATTATTAAAAATGTTAAAGATAAATTTAGTAGGTTGTTTAGTGTCAATATATTATGCTCTAAGAATTTTAAAGGTTTTTTTCATCTTTCTAAGGATTTTGGTATAGTCCTTCAGAATACATTTAACAATGATGGTTCTAGGTTTATTTATTGGATTAAACCTCCTCGAAAACATGTTCAAGTTAAATAGTGATGGTTCTGTCAAAGGGGAGATGTGTGGCTGTGGGGGTATCATTAGATATTTTAATGGTAATTTTGTTAATGCTTATGCAAGCCCATTACCTAAATGCTCTGTTATTTTTTCTGAACTTTCTGCTATCTTATTTGGTTTGAAATTATGTCTTTCCCTTGGTCTTGTTAAAATTTGGATTGAAGTTGATGCTTTACACGTGCTTTAATACCTCAAAGATAATGATGAGAAGATTTGTAGTCCTGAACTATTTTATCTTATTAGGTAAATTAAACAACCTTTATCTTTTTTGATATCAAGATGACACATGTTCCTAGAGAAGGCAAAGCTTGTGCTAACTAGTTAGCTAATCATGGTGCTAATCTCCAATTTCTTACTAAATTTTCTTACAATCAGTTGCCTAGCTTTGTTAATGGCATCACTAGGTTAGATAAGCTTGGTCTTCCTTATGTTAGAACTTAATTTTTTTTTCGAGGAAACCCACGGAAGGGCCTACGCGTTAATCAGAAAAAGAATTACACAGTCCATAAAGGGACTTCAAGCTCCCTACTGCTCAAAAGAGCTACAAAAAGAAAATAAAAAAAAAACAAACCTATGAGCTCGAGTTCCCTACTAATCAAAGAAACAAATTAACCTAGGTACATTCTATGGTGCACCAGAATGAGCACCCAAAAAAAAAGGAAAATAACAAAAAATAGCAATCAACTCTAGCTTCCCCACCAAAAGATCAACACAATGATCACCTGCACTAAGCACATTCTACAAAAAAGGATAATACATAGGAAAGAAAGAAAAGAAGTAACACAATAGCAATGGCTAATAAGATCAAAAAACCAATAATAATACCACCAACCACCTAATAGCTAGGCAAACAGGACAAGGGAAAGACCACCCCCTAATCCACCAAATCATGTACAGATAGAAAGACATAAGTTCAAAACCAATAATCTGCCTCCATATAAAAGAGAGATAACCAGCCAGAGACCTAACACCCAGCCAAAAATATCTGCCCGGGCAATAAGTAATA
The DNA here is from genome assembly GCA_019925795.1 of Dendrobium chrysotoxum. Taxonomy (NCBI): domain Eukaryota; kingdom Viridiplantae; phylum Streptophyta; class Magnoliopsida; order Asparagales; family Orchidaceae; genus Dendrobium; species Dendrobium chrysotoxum. Next base: position 30,028,041 of record CM034314.1, read on the forward strand.
AGAACTAAAGCACAAAGAAAAACCAAGCAGAAATAGTACCAGGCAGCGCTAATAATCCAGCTCAAGATACCCCAACAGAACCACAAAGGAAAGCAATAAGGGTCAGTGATATAAGCAAAGAACCAGGCCCAGAAAAGCTAACTGGCTGCAACAATAGACTCCTAGGAACAAGCCAACAACCCCGAACCATGTAACTAAGATGTCCAGAAAAAAGACACCCAACAAGCACCATAATTCCCCAAAGAGGAACCAACAAAAGGTCCGCTAATAGGATTATAGAAACAACCACAACCAGACACAAGAGGCCTCAGCCATATCAAGCCAACCACAAGATGATCAAAGATAACAAGCAGCAAGCACGTCAACCCATTAATCAAAAACCAACATACATGGATAGAAAAATAGAGAAACTGGCATATACCAAGCTAGACAACCATCAAGAATTCAACAAAAGCAACATCATTAAAATTTAACATAAGATAAACCAATTTTATCAAATCTTAAGAGGCCTTTCAAATGAGCAGGAAGGCTAGAAGCTGAGAAATCAGCCAATGAATCCAATCCAAATACCCATCTGGCAATCCAATTAGCACATGCATTACCTAACTTAAGGATAACGGAAAAAGAGTAGTTCATAAGACTCAACAAAATTCTTAATATCCCTTTTCATATAAAACATGCCAGAGGAGCAAACTGTATCATCCACAGATTTTAAAAGAATGTAAGCAATATTTAGAGTCAACCTCAATATCTGTATTAGTGAGCTCAAGAGAAAAACAAAGTCTTAAACCATGGAGAATAACAGAAGTAATAGCAAAGTTAACATCACAATTAAGTAAAAGACCAGCAAAGCCCAAAATAAAATTACCATGAGAATTTCTGATGACTCCACCAAAACCCACATTAGAATCCATGGTAACACCATCCACATTCAGCTTATAAAAGTTAATAGGGGGCTTAGTCCAATAAATAGACCTAGGCTCTTTAGGAAGATTATCCACCTCTAACTTAAGACCTAAATCAGCCACAACAGAAAAATAATTTTTAAAGTTCTTGACAAAAAGTAATTTAGTAAAATAAAGAGCCACAACCTTACCTTTCACATTTTGGATAATTCTATGGTGGTTCATAACCACACCATTGAAATAAGAGTTATTCCTATCCAATCATAAATACCATAAGATAAGTGAAGGAATAATATTTCTAATATGGCCTTTGGACTTAATATACCAACAATTAAGCATAGCTTTAATAGATAGTTTAGTATTAAAACAATTTAAATGGAAAATGTCATCAAAATAAGACCAAGTATTGACTGCTAAAGGGCAAGATAAAAAGACATGATGCATATTGTCCATATGATAACACCATTGGCACTTAGACGAAAGGATAAAGCCTCTTTTAATTAAATTATCATCTGTAGGAATGAATTCATATAAAACTCTCCAAACAAAAACAACAACCGTAGTAGGAATACTTTTATACCAAATCATATGGAAAACCTTGGAAATCTCATGCTTGGATCTAAAAGAATGCTGAGCATCCTTTAATCTAAAGCTACCATCTTTAGTCAAAGCACATAACATAACATCATTTAAATTAGTGTTCAGAGGAATATTCAATATTTACTAAATAATAGAATCAAGAAGAACACTAGAAAGCTGCTCATAATCCCAACCATTATCAGTAAAGAAAAAATTCACCTTCATACACACATTAGAAGAGGTATAAGTAATAAAATCAATAGATTGCCCCCCAACCAATGGTCCCGTCAAAAGAAAATATTACCACCACTAAGGCCCCAATAGATAAAGGGCTCAACAACCTATTTAACTTTACAAAGATGCTGCCACACATCGAATCACCTTTGCTATACCAGCACGTAGTCTTATGTTTACCCCCATAATATTTGTCAACCATAAAAGTGGCCCAAGGACTCCTACTAGCATGAAAGTTGTACCATAACTTGAAAGAAAAAGCATAGGCCAAGCCATTCATAGTCTTACAACCTAAGGCCCCATCATCCAGGGAACCGCAACAATTGTACCAAGAGGATCAATTAATTTTAGAATTACTACTAGCCCCTTTCCAAAAAAATTTATTGAAAATCCTATCAATCCTATTATAAATTGCCTGAGTAGGAAGCAAAGTTTGAAAAATATAAAAAGGAAAGGAACACAAAACACATTTAATTAGAATTAAATGACCTCCAAAACTCAAAAAATTAAAATCCCAAGACAAAGGTTTATTGTGCACAGTAGTAATTAAATCATCAAAAAGAAAGGTTTTCTTTTTACCCTTAAAAAGAGGCACCCCAAGGTACTTTATTAGGCAAAAGGCCATGACGAAATAAAGTAACACTTATGTTTATTCAAAGAAAGCCCACTAACCATTTCAAATTGGTGAAAAAACCTCATAAGTTTGTTAAACTAAATAATCAAAGCATTAGTAAAAACAATAAAGTCATCAGCAAAACATAAATGAGAGATGGGAAAACTACCCAAGGTTCTAAAATAAAGACTAGGATAATTTTCAAAAAGATACGAAAGACCTATAGAAAGGTACTCAACAATAATAATGAAGAGGGCAGGCAAAATAGGATCCCCCTATCTCAACCCATGGGATGCTTTAAAAAAAACAATTGCTCTTACCATTAACAATGATAGAAAAGTAGGGGCCTTCAATGCAATGTTAATAAAATTGATAAAATAACTTCATAATATTATAGAGAAAGTTCTAATCAATATTATCATAGGCCTTGGCAATATCAAGTTTCAAAATTATATTACCACCTCTAACCTTGACATCCAGATCTTATCAAAATTCTTGAGCCAACAAGATATTATCAGCAATAGCACGCCCTTTAACAAAACCCATTTGAAAGGGAGAGATAATTTTAGGCAAAAACACTATTAAATGATTCATAAGTATTTTAGAAAGTAGTTTATAAAAAAAGGTGCACAATCTAATAGGTCTAAAATCATTCCAGTTACTAACAGAGTTATTCTTGGGGATAAGCACAATAGAAGTAGAATTAAAAAATTATGTTAGAACTTAATTTTTGTTCATGTTGGTTCAAGAATTGGCTTGTTTGCTGTTATGATTTTGGTTTTATCTTGGCTGTTTGCTGTCGGATGGTGAATCTTAAGAGTATTTTTTATCTTAAGCTTATCCAGGTTCATGGTCATTGCAACTTTTCTTTTGTTTCTCTTATATTGGGAGGGAATGAGATTTGTCATCTTGTGTTTTTTTTTTTTTTGGTTTGCTCTAGCTTTCGATTTTTAATGTTTTCCAAACTCATTTGTTTGGGCCAGACATGGTTTATAATATTAGGAATTAGAAGAATTTATTACATCATTGGTTTGGTAATCAGTCTAACATTTTTTTGGGTTTTTATTTTAGTGCAAACTATTATGATTGGCCTATTTTGAGCAATGATTGTATTAATTTTATGCTAATCTGTACCCTATGTGCTACTCATTTAGTCCCTGGCTTGTTTTGCTTTGGCAGTTATGTTTTGTTCTTTCCTGGCATCTCAGGTTGGGTAGTCCTCCTGTGTTGTCTTCGTGGTTTCTCTGTTTCTGTCTTAATGGTAGTTATTCTAGTGGAGATTCTATTCAAGATTAAGGGTTTTAGTGATCAGTGTGTCTTGCATTCTTATGCGGGTTGTTGGGTGAAGTTCTGTGGTTCTATGTTGCTTATGATTTTTATCCAGTTCTTATTTTTCTATTCCAGTGGTTCTTTCCTCTACAAGTTCCTTATGAGCTTGGGTGGGTTTGGGAGTAGATTAGAGTGGTAGTTGGGTTCTATTCATGGTAGCAATACAAGTACTACATGTCTGAGCTTGAATAACCATTTTACCTCAGTTTTCCTTTTTATCCTTTTTGGTTTTATTTTAAGATAAATTTATGGAGATATATAACCTACAATGTTTTGTTTTCTTGGATTGTGAGGCCTTTCATTTGGTGGCAGAAACTTTACATCTATTCTTCTTATTTTAAAAAAAAATATTTTGCCCTTGCATTTCTTCCCCTATTTACTGTTGAATTACTGGAGGGTGTGGTGGTTGTCGTGTGTTTGGATGGAATTGGGTTTAAGATTGGGTGCTGCTATTTTATGGTGTTGTTCTGGTTTATGCTTGGTTGCAGCCGCTTAGCTAGGTTCTTTTGGACTAATACAAATTAGCTCTCAATGAAAGTCATTATGAGTACTAACTTGATTTTAGCTTATAATGTTATTTCTTGGCCTTGCATTTTTCCTTTTGTTTTTTACTTTTTTTGTAAGAAAATTGTTATTGTTGATATTTTGCTTACTAAATTTTTTGGTGAAAAGATTGAGCTTCAAGAATATCAGTTAATCTTTTCTCTTTTTTGGGGTGTAGCCTTCTTTCCCCACTCTAGAATATATCTAGGATTTTTTTGTTCTTTTGATTAGTAGTGACCTTGAGCTTGTAGGATCATTTTTTCCTTTTTTGTGACTCTTTGGAGTAGTAGTGAGCTCAAGGTCTCTTTTAACGACCTTGTAATTTTTATTTATATCAATGCGTAAGCCCCTTTTGTGAGTTTCCCCTAAAAAAAATTAGATCAAACTACATCTCCTTTCTTTAAATTAAACACTAATGGCTCTGTTAATGACATGGGTTGTTATTTTGGTGGTACTATTAGGGACTCCTTTGGTAATCCAATTATGGCTTTGGTTGGCCCCATAAATACGTGCTCTATTATTTTTCTAAACTTTCTAAGATCTACAATGGCCTTAATTTGTGTTTTTCTCTTAGTATTAGAGACCTATGGATTAAAGTTGATGCAATTTTATTCCATATTGTTTGAAGGACTCTGATACTCACATTTGTAATCCTAATATTTTCTATCTTCTTCGTGACATTAAACAGGTTCACTCTTCTTTTAGGTTTCTCATATTCTTAGAGAAGGGAAGCTTGTGAGGTTTGGTTAGCTAACTATAGTTGTACTATCAACTCCCTCATGGAATTTACTTTTGATACCTTATATGCTATCATTAAAGGCCTTATTAGGCTAAATAGAACTGAATTTCCATTTGTTAGAATTTAACCCTTTTTGTGGAGTTGGCTCCCTATGTGGTAGTTTTCTCGGGTCTATCTTCCAATTCCATTTTTTATGCTTTTGGTTTTCTTGGGTTTCTGTCCTCTTATTTCTAGTGGCTTTCATTCAGTTATTAATTGTTGGTCTTTAGGGCTTCTTTCCTAGTTTCTTTTTTTGTCCTGCGCCCTATTGGCTTCTATCCTACCTACTTGTTCTAGTTAGGCTGTTGCCAGCTGTGAATTTTTTGGATTGCTGATAATACACTTATTTGCTGCTCACCTTATCCTTTATTTTAGTCTTAAGTTATGGTATCATCATTTATTGCCTTTGCACTTAACATTACAAGGTTATGTCTTGCTTTTGTTCAGATTTCCTTATGCATGCTTGTTTTAGGTTTCTGAGCTTTATTCTCATGCTGCCTTATTACGCTTGTATGGAGTATTGGGTGGTGGTGATCTATCTAGCTATGAATTTCTATGGTTACTTTCTTGTTGAAATCTTTGTGTTATTTCTAGTTTGGATGGTTACCCTCTGGTGGTTAATTGGCTGGATTCGTGCCCTCCCCCTCTATGATTTCCTGTTGCTATTATTGGTTCAGTTATGAATTGGTTTGAAGTAGCATTTAAGTTATTAGCATGATAATTTAGCTAATACTACACTCCTGAGTTGGTTTTATCCAACTTATTATAGTTTGTTTCAAACCTCTATTATGATTTGGGTTTGGTTTCTTTTCTTATATTGGCTCAATGCTTGGGCTGTTATGTTTTTGTTTCCCTTTTATTATATGATGATCTTGGGTTGGTTTTGTATTGGGCTGGATAAGCTTTTATGTTTTTATCTTCATGGTTATGTTGTTATTTAGCTTGGGAGGTTTGCTTTAATTGGGATTGATATTGCTGATATTCAAATTAGTTTACATTTCACCCTTCCCTATTATGGTTTGGATCTCTCCTCATGGATTATGGTTTTCTCTATTTGGATTTTAGGTTGGGGCTTTCTATTATTGTGTATGTTTAGTCCAAATTATTTTTGCATTGGTTTTATTATGGACATCTGTGTTTGTTATAAGCCTGCCATTCTAGAGTTATTGGTTTTTGTGCTGGTATTATAGTGATGTTGTTTTTATTATGTGACAGCTTTCTCCTCTATTTGCTGATTTTGGGTCTTCAAGTCTCCTTGGACTATTTGGCGGGGTTGGTTTTCGTTTGCCTTACCGTGTGGTTGCTACTAGTTTTGTGGGCATTCTTGACATTCATTCTTCTTTGAAGTGGTTGGATAAGTTTAGGAATGTAACTATGCATAATTGGATTACCTATATTCTGGTTAATTATGATTTTATTAGAGATATCCTTGGCATCATTCTACTCATTGTGCCTTCCAGTACTTCCATTACACGTCATGGTTGCACCAGGTGTTAGGTTATTATAACTGTGGTTGGTGTTCCCTCAATACTACTATTAACCTTTGCTTTTATTCCTTTATGTTTTATCTCTTTCCTTTGTAGATATACCATTTTGCAGGTAGTTGGCCTCATTGCAATTTTTTGTAGGAAAATCCTTTCTGCTGGAAGATTGGGCTGATTATTATTTTTTGGATCTCTCTATTTTGGTTGGTCACTCCTGGACACCCAAGAATGTTAGTAGGTTGTTTTGTGTTGGCAATTAGAGGGGACCTTTGGCTCTAAGGTTTTCTTTTTTACTTGTTTTGTAGCTCTTTTGAGCAGTATATAGTGAGCTAAAGGTCCCCCTAAAGGACTTGTAACTTTTTGTTTTAATTAATGTGTAAGCCCGTTAGTGAGTTTTTTTTAAGGAAACTCTAAAACACATAAACAAATGTAGAAAAAAATAGAGACTATATTAATGAGTAATATATTAAAAATAAAAACCTTCTCTAGCTTAGCCTTAAACCTATAATTTGGCCATTTGAATATTAATAAAGGAATAAATTAAATAAATCCTTAAAAATTAGCCAATGGTCCAAATGAGTACAAAATTTTAGAGACCTTAGGTCATCATTAACCTAAGCTTAAATTTTCATGAAAGTTTGAAGTCATTTGGTTCCTTAAATTAGTAAACACAAAATTCCTTTATAATGAAGTAAATTTTGAATGTTCATAAATAATTCATAAAAATATAAATGCAATTATATTCCATTTTAAGTATACCTAATAACATTAAAAATTAAAATTAACTAAAATCTAATCTTAAAGCTAAAGTCAAACCTAAGCTTAAAAGTAATTGCTATGTCTTTGTTGGGCTAGAATATTTAAATTACTTGAGGGTTAAGATATGTTGATTAGTACAGATATTAAACCTAAAATTTGTTGATTAACATGCCCTCTAAAATAAAAAATGAAGGTTTAAAACATTAAACCTTAATCCTTACAATAAATTCATAATACATTAAAACACAAACTTTGAACTCCCTAACCTATAACAAATTTAAATAATAGAAAATATAACTTTTTCCCAAATAGGAAACATCCAAGCCACACAACCTAACACACTCTTAGTATGTTAGTTAGGATAACCAACTCTATTCTGAGGCTAAGATTGTAGTTTTATTTTATTTTATTTGCTTCTTGCATCTTTGGTTATTGCACATGTTGTTTGATGAGTGATGTTGATGGATATGTTCTATATTTTTGTTTGATTTATGAGTTCAAAGATGGGTTGTGAAACAATTTAAACTCCCCAAGAAAAACCATGGGGGGGGGGGGGGGGGAGCGAAAATTGGTTTTTAAAAAATTTTCTCTCATAATATTCTTTTGAAATCTCAAAAACAATCACACAAACTTTAGCGGAAGAAATTTATAAAACAAATATTTTTGCACTTTTGAATTTTTGCAGAAAAATAAAAGTGAAGATGTATTTTAGTATATTTTAGTTCATATTTTTATTTTATTTTTCCTACAAAATTTAAATCAAAATAAAGCTCAACAATCTCAGAAAATTCTTGCAAGAATATAACATACAAGGAAAAATAAAATGCACGAAAATAAAATATGAAAAGAAAAGTAGAACAATCACACCGAATAAATAGTTATTTCATCAAATCTTAACCCATGTCCACTCCCCGTAGTCCTCCTCTCTAGATATTGTACTTAACCTTTTAGTGACTCTCCTTTAGCCCCCACAGTAAGGCAGAGAAGCCCTTAACAAATCTCTTCCACCAACCCTGTGCGATAGAGTACCAAAATCTTTTCCACACTCTTGATGAGGTAGAGAACCTAGAATCTTTTTCATTCTCTAGGTGAGTCAGAGAACTTATAATCTTTTTCATCAGTATGGTGAGGCAAAGCACCTTATTACCTTCGGCCTTGAAGACTTTCTTTATAGAGCAACCCAAAAGATTATTGAAGACACATGGAGGAACTAAAATAGATGCTTGCTTGGAGCAACTGTGTGAAATCCCCTCACACATCTTCTCCCTCACACATAACTTCTCCTTCTACTTCTATAAATTCCAAGATCTCCCAAGAAGCTAACTTCTTAAAGCACTCTCATTGTAAATCTTTCAGTAGACAAAAGACTTCTTCAAAGTCTAATAAGAGAGCTTAAATATAAGGCTTCCAAAAAACCCTAAATTTTTAATTCTATTGATTCAAATCATATAGTATGATTAGTTCAATTCATCATGTTAGTACTATATGATTAAGAAGGGTCTGTATGATTAGTTCAAATACTTGAACTGATCATCTTATATGATATCGAAGGTCATACAATACAATTAGTTCAATTTAATAGGATTTCATCCAGTAAAATCGGTGGCAATTAGATATCATCCTAGAAGTGAATTGGGTTATACTATACAAAGCAGGTCATTATACAGTACAATATGAACTATCAATTAATTCTTATTGGATTTCCTAATAACAAGATTATATTAGGTAAGATTTAATGACATCATATAGTACTATGGTAATCATATAAGTTTAATTTTTAAATTTTAAAATATTGCTTAATTTATGATTGGTGGTAGGATTTTTTAATTCTACTGATCATCCTGTATGATTTGGATTATACAATACAATTAATACAAATTTAGATTATCTTAATTAAATATTTTAATTAATCCCTGATTTACTCAGATCATATAATACAATCCTGATCATATCGGGCATTCTTCAAAGAAGTTAAAACACATAATTTTCCTCCTTCGTGTGTGTGCTCATGGTTTCTAAGCTAGTATACACCTTTTATAATACTTTTGGCTCAAGAAATATAGAAATTAAATAAATCAAAATACAGACTCTTGAGAAAACATTAAACCTATTCTACTCAGTCTTGAGTCCATCCTTTTGCATGGTGTACAACATACCTAAATTGTTAATGTGCATAAAATAAATATCCTATAGTAATATCAGGAGAAACAAAGTAGAAATCCAATAATGTTTGTTATCATAAAAATCATAAGCTTGGGATCCTGGATTACAACAATCTCGCCTTTATTTATGATAACAAATATTATTGGTTGAAATTTTAAGTTAATTTTATTGTCTCATAATCTCCCCCTTACTTAGTTCTTGTAAAAATAGGGAGAGCTTTTTTTAAATAATTTTTAATTATATAAAACACAGCAAGCACAATAGAAAATATAAACAAACTAAACTAAACACAACAAAGATTAATTTTACCAATATTCTATTCCCCCTTTTGACATCACCAAAAAAGGAGAAAAAATAATTTCAACCTAATAACGACAAAAGATAACAAAAGATAAAATAATAGAAAAGGATAACTACCACACAACACATTTCACTTAGAAGTCGGAAGGACCCTGATTGGGGGCTAAAAATACTAGTGAAGGGCTAAGAACTAGTCATCCTAAACTAGGCTTGAACATCCTCGCATTACTATTGGATCTATTGGTGGTGCTACTGGAGTAGGTCGTATTACTACTAATACATCTACTGGATCTGTTGGTGGTTCTGGTGCTAGGTTTTTCCTGCATTTGTTCCTGAGATATCTAATACTTTTCAAGGTTTTTCAATATAGAGGATAATCAAGTCTACTGCATTGAATTTAGTTTCAGTCCTAATGAAATACGTGATAAGAGATAGTAGGGGTGTCATGTTGACCTTATTGCATGCTTTAGGAATGATTATATTTTGAAGGACATGTTGAATTATACATGCTTCTTGAATAAGGGTGCAGACTAAAGGAGCATGATTATTCAATGGAGTATCCCTAAGGGTATTATTTGCTTTTGTCCAGTCATAATCAAGGACAAAGAATACTGAGTGAGCCTTAAGGCCAGCAGTACAAAGATGTCAAATTTGATCAAAATTTTCATAGGTAATCTCTACAGGTCTTCTACAAACAAGAGATTGAAGTGATGTGCCCTCATTATTAACTCTAAGGCTGGAGAAGAACTCAAAGAGCAGTTCAGAATTGAAAGGGAAAGCTAAGGTCAGAATAAAGTCGAGTGTGGTGCCTGTAATAAGGTTCAATACTTTGAAGTTAAAAGCCTCCTTATTTTAACCTAGAGTTCTAAGTTCCCCTAAATGGCAAGCCCCTTTTGGATAATTACATCACAAGAGAAATTCTTAGGAATACTCTAGATTAAAGTAATAACTTAAAATTTTAAGATTTTAATACTTCATTCAAGATTTAAAAATCAAGGATTTTCAAATGAATTTGAATAACAAATGAGCAGTTCTTTATAGATTCACAAGATGAAAGGTAGAGAATACTATCATTTTGAGGAACTCAAAAGTGTTCCTACATATTCTTTAGTCGGGCTTTAACATTTTAGGATAGGGTGATATTTTCATATTTGAGTTGATCAATATATTATAAATGTGAGATTATATTCCCAGAGGGTGAGAGCTTATGATTTTGAGTTTGCCTTAGATCCCAGATCTAAGATATATTAGTATAGAGTAGAGATTCAAACTTATTCTAAGTAAGTGCATGGATTTATGAAATATGACTTATACCTCGATACACTAAATAAATTTAAAAGTAAGCTAATACTACTAGACTTTTATTCGCTTAGAGTGGAATGCTTGTTAAATCGCTTAATAATTTTAAAATCATGAATCTAAGTCTTTTTAATATGAAGGATAGGCACATTGTTATTTAATTATGTAATATAGTCAGAAGTTTAAAATCAGGGTTTATTTGAATATTTGAGGGTTCAAATGCACCTTACGAATGTACTCTAAAGTATTTTTTACTAACATCCAAAATATTTTAAATGAACTAATGCAATTCTATTAGAAGGAAAATAAAAGGCTAGTTTTCTAAAAAACAATTGGTAATATAATAGTTCTTAAATCTAATAGGAAAAGTAGGCTCAACCCCATCATTTAGGCCAGCCCTCTCTTATTGCTGGCATGTGTGAATTTATTGTAAGTAGTTGAAATTTAAAATGCATGCCTTTCTCATAGAAAATGAAAAATGAGTTATACATGATATATTCCATAAATTCCTAGGAGCTTAATGATTATCTAAGAAAAACACATGCAAGTGATAAAACCTAGAAAAGCAAGAGTTCTAATGCAAAATTAATGTAAAAAAACCAACTAATCAAATCAAACAATCATAATAAAAGGGTATAAAAATAATGTCTATATGCAGTGCCAATCATATATTTAACCTAAGGTCCTTAAGGATTAAATGGTGGCAAAGCTCCACCATAAACAAACTTGGATTTCTACATCTATATTTAATGTAAGTCATATACAAAATGAGATTTTTTATATTCTTTAAATTCTTAAATGTTCAAGTTCCACAAAATTGATCATCCTTCTAAAAGGTGTCCAAAAGACATCATCTTCTAAGGAAAAAGATTCATTCTTTTGGTTGCTTTTCTACTTAGGATAAACAATCTCATTAAACATTCACAAATTTATATACACTTGAGAAATTACATTTAAAAATAGAAAAGGCTATCTACTCTTTCATGGGTTAGTACAAAGTAGTTTATATATCATGACATCATAGTAAAAATTATAGAGTACCATAGCCCATTTTTGAGCAACTTATAAATCTTGTCCATGCTTTTATTAACACAAGGGGCTAAGCAGCTGAAGCCCCTATAAGAATTTTTTATACATTTAAATTTAAAATCCCCTTTTAAATAGCCGTGCATAAGCATGACCACCTACAAAATACTAGATTAGTAATAAGCAAATAAAATTATCCTAACCTAGGATATCTATCTGTTCTTTAGAAAATCGACATATAACATTTATAGGCATAAAATAATCATAATATAACACACATTAACAAACATCACTCATCAAACAATGTGGGTAATAAGCATATATGTAGGCAAAAAACTAAACAAAGTAAAACACCAATCCTACCCTATGACTAGAGTTGGTTGTCCTAAAAATCAATCTAAGTGTGTGCTAAACTCTATGACTTCGAAGTTTCCTATTAGGGTTTATAGTTATATTTTCTACAATTTTAAATTTGTTATAGGCCAAGGAGTTTTTATTTCATGTTTAAGTGTTAATGAATTATGAATCTATTGTAAATTTTATAATTTAATATTTTGATTTATTATTATTATTATTATTATTTTAAAGAACATTCTAATCCATGAATGTTAAGTGTAATAAGTTCACTGATAAACATATCATTAGCCTCTAAAGAATGTAAATATTCTATTCTTAGAAGGAGTAGAGCAATAACATAAAGCTATTACTTCATATTATTATCATACATTTCATTAGTATTTTAAGAGTATTATTTATATTTAAACTTTAAAGCTTTATTTTATCTAATTTATATTTCATTTAAAATATATTACCTAATAAAATTAAAAAATATTTAATTGTTAATTGTTGTAGAAGTTTCTTATAACGATTTCCCCTTTAAGCTTATGTTTGACCAAAGTTAAACTTTAACTTTATAATTTGAATTTTGATTAATTTTTTTTAATTATAAGAGTTTTTATATACAAAAGAATTTCAAACTTCATCAAACTTGATCAATGAGTCACTATTGATCTAATAATAAATTAAAAAAAAAATTGGAGTCATTTGGAATTATTTAGGATTTTGATGATTTATTAATTTTTAAATTCCTTAAGAATTAAACCTAGGGTTGACCTAAGTTTTACTTTGGCTTTAAAGTTAGAATTTTAACTAATTTTTATTTTTATGACATTTTTATGTTTATTCAAAATGAAATATGATTGAATTTATATTTTTTTATCTTTAATGAATTAATTTTGAATTTCCAAAGCTTTCTTTATGTATTAAAGGCTATTCATAAGGAGGATTATGGTTTGTTATTTATGGTTCCAAATCACCTCAAATTATCATAAAACTTTAAACTTAGGTAATTGATGACATAATAAGAAACCTCTAACAATTTTGGACCATTTGGATAAATGGATAATCATTAAATATTTGTTTAGTTAAGCCTAAGGAATTTTATACATCTATTTATCTATTTTAAAATTTCCTTTTTTATTTTTATTTTTTATTTTTTAGTTAAAACCCACAAATAGGCCTACGCATTAATAACAAAAAATAGTACAAGGTCTTTAAGGGGACCTCCAGCTCCCTACTGCTCCAAAAAGGTATAAAGAAAGCTCAAAAAAGAACCTATGAGCTAGAATTCCCCACTAAATACAAGTACAAGAGACTCTAATAACATTTTAGGCTGGCTAGAAGCCAAAGCTCAAAAAGAACAGAAAAAGGTATACCCATTCAGCTCGGTGTTGACACCCAAAAAAGAGCCCTACAGAAAAATATGAGAGTTCTCCACAAATCTTCATGGCTTGAAGAAGCCACAAATAACCGGCAAAAGGAAACTACAGAGCAGCTGGACAAAAAGGTTACAAGCAATGTCAAAATAGTCTAAAGAAATCATAAAATTGATAGTAGATTTGAGATATGCGGTTAAGTAAGTAATTCCATTATGCCATTAATGAGTACCCACAGAAAAAACTTGAACCCACTACATTAAGCAATAAATCGAGGAAATGCTCAGCCAGTGATAAATCTGTCCGAACAAAGCTTAACTAATAATTGGTAAAGATAACATCATAAACCCATCTTGAAACAGTTGACAAAAATCCCATAATAGTGATGAAACCATGAGGACAATTGATTAAAACCACATTAAAACAAAACCAGCTGGACCCAAAAAACTTAATCCAGAATAAAGGAAATAACCTAATAGAAGCCAAACAATGCCTTAAATCAAAATAAGAATGAGCCAGCAGATTGTCTAAACAATGCCTTAACTAATGAGAGCATATGTGCCATATAATGGGCATGGACATTCTGAAGTAGAAACAAGTAATGAGGGCCAAAAGAAAAAACCATATTCAAGCAGCATTAACAGCCCCCACAAACATGAATTGATCACAGATATCTAGCCAATAAGAAAGATCAGCCACATATCTAGTAAATAAAATGAAATTATACAAATCATTCATTATGGAAGTAAAGAAAACAAAATAGTAGCAGACAAACCAAGAAGAATAAAAGACGCAACTTGAAGGTCTCAGATTACCTAAAATCCCTACAACCAGGTAGCCCACCTTTACATAGAAACTAATAACACAACTAATGAAAACAGATAAACTATCACCCCTGGAAAGAGAGAACAGGCAAAACTAGGACAGCAAGAACTTAATGAACTCTAACATAAGGAAGGCCCAAACGGTCAAGTCTAGCTAGACCCAAAAGTTTGCTAGGAAGAGAGGATCGAGTATATTCCACAAAATCCATCAAATTGCAACCCAAATTAGCTAAAAAATCTGAAGCTAAATTACCCTCCCTAATAATTTGAGTGATAGAAAAATTGATGATTGAAAGCCACTACTTAATTTCTCTGATGATAAAGAAATAAGAGCGATTGGCATTAATTTCCTAAGGTGTTTTAAGTGCTAATTTTAGAGTTTAAAAATTAATTGACTAAATGAACTCAAATATTTATAAAATAAAATTTGCATATGTAGAAGGGTCTTAGAAAGTTTTTATACATATTTAGGATCATTTGGATCACTCTACCATTTTATATAATTTTCCTAAAGTGTCTAATGCTAGACCTTTATGATATTATTTGGGCGAAATAGTTTGAGAAACTAGGTGAAAACATTGGCTTTCCTAACCCTTGTACATATACACGTCATCAAAATAAATTACATAACATAATTCTCTATATTGAGGTAGAATTATTAAAATTTTAATTTCTTGGTCAAAGCATGACTCATGAATTTCAAATATAAAGTAAGGCTAGAGTGGCTTTAAAATATGCCTAAGAAAATTTAAGAATATTAAGCATACCCTAAGATTATCTTACAACAATTTTTAAGACAATCCAAGGTGTTCAGACCAGTTAATTACCCTAAATAGCATATATAAAATATTAATTATTCATGTAAATATAGTAATGATCTCACCTTATAATTAATTTTAATGGATAAGGCTTATTAAAACAAATTCATAGAAGTTCTAAACATTGATATTTGTCTATTGGATAAATAAACACTAAAATTTGAGGGTCTCATAATTATGAGGTAATTAAATGCTAGAATTAGGTTGTTTACACAATGTGCTCCTTACTAGACATATACTTTTATGGATTGTGATAGCTAATTGGATATTTAAAAGTAGTAGGCCATACCTACTACCTCAAACTCATATTCATTTGTTCGATCTAAAATTGAATCACTGGAATTAAAATTCCTAGAATTAAGGATGTTTATATATAACTTCACATGAAGAAGTAAGAGCTATTCCATGATTTTAAAAGGAATGAATAGCCTTGATTTCATATTTAACCTCCTGAAGGCTTTAAGAGTTATCCATGTGTTATGGCTTAATCTAAGCATTCGACCCTACTAGACCTTACTAGATTGATTTAGGAGGATTTATGGGAGTGGAATGATCAATATAATTTTTGAATTACCATGGATTAGTCATTACCATCATAATGTCCTAGATCCCTATACTAATGAGATCGGGTTTAGAAATTACCTTAACATAATGGTTGATTATTAGGGGTTTTGGGTTGGAATAACTTTGATTGGAAGTAGTGAGTACTTTCTCTTCAAAGGCTAATTGTTGGAGAAGGTTCTATTATAAAATGGTTATTCACCAAATTGTTCCCATTGGAATTGGCTCAGTCTCACACTCATAGGCAATAAAAGGGATAGGAATCATCAGGTTTAGTAACTCTAACTCTCACAAAGATTAGGGAATAGATTGTAAGAACTCCCCTCTAAAATAAGCATATTTATAAGGTTTAAGAAATCTATGTAGATGGAATTCTTGTCACTTGTGGCCATACTATGTTGTTATATTTATTTAAATTTTTTTGGTGGAGTATAGAAATGTGTCCAGATGAGACTAAAGGCTGGACGAAAGCTATTTTGATCAGATGGCCAAGATTGAATGATGATGGGCTCAATTTCAAAAACTTTTTGGTCAAGTCCATGGAAATCTGACAGTTACCTGGGCTAGGCAAGGTTCAAGGAAGTTTGAGACACACATTAGATCACATGATTAGGCTCGATTTAGGCTAAAAACATTTAATTGGGTTTTGACCCATTTGGGATAACTTGAGATAGCTTAATTGGGTATCTTATAGTATCCTAACATAAGGGCTGGCTAAGGTGAGTTATTTGGGATGTAAACATACTATTGGCAAGGGCTTTGGCATATGGACTAGGGAATTTAGGGTTTAATTCAAATTAAATTCAAATGGATCAAATGGGATAATTAGGTTTGCTTGTTCAAGCATGGCTTACTATGGGCTCCAATGGGTTTAAGCAAGCTTGTGGAAGTGTTTATCGGTCTTAGGTCATAACCCTATGGTCTAGGATTTGGTCAACCAAAGAAAGGCATTTTGGTAAATTTAGGGTTTCAAAAGGTTTCATGGACAAATTGGGTCAACCAAGGCTTGACCATGCCTTTGGATGGATTAACTCACATATAGTATGAGCTTAGGATGGTTCAGATCACGTCCAAGGGCTTATGTTTAGGTTTAGGTTGAAATGTCACATTGAGTGGCATAGGTAATAAATAGATGAAAGCTAAGTTTAACCTATGTTTGGCCATGAACCTGAATTTGGAATGTCCCTGTAGACTCCCTAATACTCATAAAAGATGCTTTAGGAAATATTTAAGACATCTAAGTTTAGTAAAAGCTAAAACCTTAGGTTTCCCCTTATGGCCCCAAAAAGTTTTATCTACTCAAAACTTAGAGAACCTAAATATTAAGGTGATAAGGAACAAAGGAAAGGATTTAGACCTCACTCAAAAATGAGATTAACAAATGAACCCTTATTAGGTATAACGAACTAAATCAAGTTCACCATACATATTTTTGTTGAGTGAGAAAATCAATAAGATGAATAGTATTTATCTTTTGAAGCTTTGATGGTTTTATAAGCTTTTTTACTTTTATTGATATGATAAAGAAATCAATTTGAAAAGTTTTAAAAAATACCATTTTATCATGTGCTTGAGTCATGCAAGCCTTATATAGCTCAAGATTCTGTTAAGCCTACAAATGCATCTCTTCTAAATATTCAAGCTCTTCCAACTAAAGTCAACCATTTTATTTATATGATCTATGATAATTTGCTATAACTCTTAAAGAGGGGAACTATATCTTTAAAGGGAGAATATCCTTTGTGCCAAAGACTAAAGCTAATGACAATGGCTGAGTTAGAGTTTTGTATGTGGTCCAATATGCTCATAAAGCTTATTCTAACTTTTTATGCCATTAATACTTATTATCATTTAATACTTTCTTAAAATTTTCACCAAAGTTTTATTGAATGCCTATGCCAACCCATTTTCCTAGGGGTAATGTATGGTTAAGTATCTTTAATCAATATTATGACATCTAGCTATATTATTTATTTACATTCTTCAAAAAATGTGACCATTATCAGATATGGTTTGATGAGAAATGCCAAATTGATATAGGATATGAATCTAAGGAAATAGAGGACATAATGCTTTTTGACCTCTCATAAAGGGATAGCTTAAGCCCATTTAGAGAAATAACTAGTCACTACTCAAATAAATCTATGACCTTTAGAAGATGGTGGATTGATAGGACCAAAGATGTATATTCCACAAATTTTAAAGAGCCACAAGGCAATTATCATATGCAATATGTTCTACACTTTGTACTTGATATTATGTCCATGACATGCAATGGACATGTAGTTATCTATCATTGAATGTCCATAATACACCATTGTTTAATTTTTAATTTCATGTTAGGATTGGACTGCTGAGCTCCACATACTCTAGCATGTGCTTCTATGATAATCTTTAGAGCATCTTATTTGCAAAGACAACATTACCACATTTGATCAAAATATTGTTTATATAGTGTGCCATTGACTAATGCATAATAGAGATAATTCCTCTTGATTTTGTCAGCAACTAATTTTCTTGAGGGGGTTTCCTTCTCGCATGTGGTCAATGAAGGGTTATCACCAATCCACATCTTCAAGATCCAAAATAAGAACAATCTCTCCTTAGATAGTGGATTTTTTATTTATGTATTCCAAGTGTATAAGTGAAAAAACCTTATGTCTTTATACTTTTTAAGGAATGAAATCTTCTTTTGGACAAGCTTTATTAGGGCATCTTCCATAAATTTCTTCCATGTGATATTCGTTACAAAGTTACATTTGAAAATTTCTCAAGTTTCTTCATATATAATATTATGAATGAGTTTTTATTTAAAAAGTTTATAGATTCCTGCAACCTGTTTGACAATGGACTGTGAATGTCTAAATATCTTGATTTATTCAATCTCATTTAAGATTGTTAATTCTAAACCAATTATCAATACCTCAAATTCAACTTCATTATTTGTACATGATTTTAATAAATGGTATGAATAGTACAACATGCCTTTTGAGGTTCCTGAATACTAATACAATACCATTTTTCCCTGGAATAACATCTCACAGTTTTTTATCCTTCTAATAAGACACAACACTATGGAAATATAACTCCTAGGTAGAGCTTTCATTCATCTCCAAATTCATAATTTTTTTCATAAGCAAATTCATCATTCATAGGTGAATTAGCAGGAATTAGGCATGTGATTGTAAATTCAGCTAGAGCTTGAACTTTCATAGTATATTGGGCAATGAAAGTAATATCTAATTATAACAGATCATCAAACATAATGCCAAACCTCCAAAAAAAATTTGATAGGTCATAAGATATTATAATGATTGACCTGATATATTAAGTTAACCTTATAAGATAACATCTAATGGTTCAACTTTTGGTCAGTAAAGATTAAGGCTAAATAATGTTTGACAATAGGTGGGTAATACAACTCAATTGTAAGTAAATGGCAGCTTAAATAATAAAGTATATTAACTTTTTATTCTTCATTAATTTAAGCTAACAAGGCTTCAAGAGATTCATCTTGAGAAAAAGTATACATATTAATTATTTCCATTTAATTGAGGTAGCCAAAACTGGAGGTTTCATTAGGTATTATTTTATGCTATCAAAAGCCTTTTTTATTTATCATCCTAATAAAATCAAGCATCCTTTTTTGCATAAGGCTACAAATGGTTGACAGCTCCCAAAAAGATTTGAAATGAATAATCTCTGATATACTATCCTACCATGGTAGGACCTCAATTTGGTGAAACTTCAAGGTGGTTTCATATCTATGATTATTTTTATCTTAGAAGGATTAATTTCCCTTGTGGATTGTCTTACCATAAATCCAGGAAACTTTGTTGAGGTGATACCAAAGGCACATTTTAGTGGGTTTATACCAAAGGTGCCCTTTAGAGGGTTTATCTTTAAATAATAGTAGCATCACCAGTCAAAGATAATTCTCAAGTCAGGAAAATTCTTTTCCCTTTAGCAACTTTTAATAACTAGATTATCGATATAACACTCCATTTGTTGGTTGATATGTTAATCAAAGTTCTATGTAATGAAGGGCTGATATGTTGCTCCAGAGTTCTTAAGTCTGAAGGGCATAGCGTCATAGCAGAAGACTTCTATTAGCATTTAGAATGAAGTGAATTTTTTATCTTTAGGAGAAATCTTAATCTAGATGTATCTGAATGAATAGTACATAAAGGAGAAAATTCCATGTGAAGAGGTGATGTTTTCCTTAAGCTCTAATATATGCAATAGGAACTCATCTTTAGGAAAAGCCTTGTTTAACTCTACAAAGTTGATAAGTACACAAATCTAGCCATTCTTCCTTTTTAACAAAAATAATGTTTTCCATCAAGTAGGATATTTCTCTTCTTAGATAATGCTAATGCCAATTAGCTTTTTGACTTCATCCATAACTTGTACGATCCTTTATTAATACCCAAATCACAGCCTTCAACACCATCAACGGTCTAGATATGCCTGATAGTATAAACATCGTACTGTACGATCTATATTATTGATAATCGTACTATACGAAGCACCACTCGTACTGTACGATCCACATGTCATTTTGGATTGGGATAAATTTAAACTCGGCCAGTACGATCATTATTGCGGTTTGTACTGTACGAATACCTGTTTGTACTGTATGATTAATTTAGTTAAAAGTCATTCAAATGACTCCTCAGGATGAACGACCTCTCTCGTCCCCAATCTCTACTCACCAATGATTATGATTGGACCTCAGTCAACATGCTACTTAGAAATTTACCCTCCAATCAATACCTACCACTTGTCTAAACTCTTAATCAAAATGCCTGCATTATCTAGCATGTTCTTCACACATCCATAATACCCAAAGCTGGAGACCACATACATATTATCCCACTTCTGTCTGTGGTCACTTACTTAATCAAGTCGGGCACCAAATTCGATGAAGCTCAAATGATTTTAGACTATATTCATGTCTTGGCTACTTTCCGATATCCCAGTGCCAAAAGACAAGAAAATCTTGCCATAGGACTTGTCATTGGGTATATCCTGGATGCCAAATATCAACTACACTGCCCTCTCCCTTCGGATCATCTTCCTATCTTCTATATCGATGCCTCTTTTCGTATTCTATTCCATCGGGGGGCCGCACATGCTGATCCTAATTTTGATAAAGAAGAGGATGCTGCTCCTGCCGACACACCTCCACCACCACCAATACAACCACCTGGACTTGCCTATCCTGCCTACCCTCACGGTGACATTATTCAACGACTTGATCACCTGCAAACCAGGCTAGATTCCCATATTGATCAACAACACCGTTAGCATGCAAATGAAATGAAATGGTTTGGGGAACGCTTCACCTCAATCGATCACTAGTTCACGTCCCTCCATCAGTACTTTCAAGTGGTTCCACCACCTCCGGATCAGGATCTCAACTTTTGAATGCTTTAGTTTGTTTGTATTCTATCGTACTTCCTTTTATTTGTTGCTTGTTTTTGTGTCTATTTTGTAATTCTTGCGTTTGTACTGTTATGTGATGTTCTTCTCTTTTTACTGCTATCAAAAGGGGGAGAAATTCTGTAATGTTATGTTCTTCAATTTAAAGCTATTTATCATTCTTCTATTACTTTCGTTCTATTATATTTAAATTTCAAATAAAAAAAACAATAAAAAATGGAAATATAAAAAGAATTTTTGAAACTCCTCTTGTATTTTAAAATCCATAATTCGAGTGAGGGGGAGTTAAGGAAGAAATAACATCTACTATGGGCATCAGATAATATTATTTGACACCATCAAAAAGTAGGAGATTATTACAATCCAGGATCCCAAGCACTTAATTTTGATGATGACAAATAATACTTACTGAATTAATATGTACTTCTTTGAAAATTATAAATGTTTACTCTTGTCTATGAGCACTAACATTTCAGGTAAGATACAAACAGTTCAAGACTGTTGGAGACTCAAGATTGGTAGAATAGGATGTACAAGATCTTATATTTTTATTTTCTTTTATTTTTCTTTTCTTGAGTCTGCCATAAAAGTATGTATGTAAAAGGAGTGATCATATACACACACACAGGGGGAATTTTTTTTAGAAGAATTTTTTTTTAAAATAAATGGTACTGTATGACTTTCAATCGTATTGTACGATTGGTCATTAATACTCAGGCTAACGGTAAAATTCTTAAAGATTAGTTTTGTGAACTAATCATACTATTCGATGGTTATCATATTGTATGATTTGTTTCTATTCAAAAACCGTAGCCGCCAGAATAACTTTGGTAAGATTTTGCTTTTGATTTTCTTAACTAATCGTACTATACTATATATATTGTATTGTACGACCATTTTAATTCTTGCCAAAATTATCACCCATAATCAGGCAATTAAATCTTGGTTTTTTAATTACATTTGATCTATTGTATGATGTCAATCGTACTGTTTAATGGACAGAGATGATTTTGGATCATCTCGTAGATCATACCAGATGAAACCATGATTTTTGTACTATTCATCCCGGATGATATTTATATCGTGCTAGACGATAACCCGAAAATGATCTATTCATACTATACGAAGGGTACAGTTTAGGACAATGGTCAGAGATGAATTCATTCATCTCAAAGATCATCCCGTACGAACAGTTGAAAAATAATATGATCATCATGTACAATCTTTGGATCGTACAGTATGATATTCGTAAAATCTGTGAACTGTTCGTCTGCTCCCATACAGGATGAAGCTATTTTCGAACTGATGGAACTGTACGATATTATATCGTACTGTATGAATAGAAATATCAAATTGGAATTTTTAGGGTTTTCTGAAGCTGGATTTAAAAGGACTTTTAATTTTTCAATTAGTAGTTGTTGAGGCTGTGGTTGACAGAGGAAGGAACTCTTGAGGGGGAGCTTTTGGAGAGATCCAAGGTTTATGAGAGGAAGGAGAAAGTGAGCTTGAGTGTGAGGGAGAAGGAGTGTGAGGGGATCACACGGTTGCTCCGAGCTAGCTGCATGCTTGCTCCTCTTATGGCCTTGGTGAATCTCGAGAAGGTTCTTCAAGAAGAGAGGCTTCAAGGTCAACATCCTCAAAGTACTCTGTCGTCTCCAGGAGGGAGAAAAAGGAGAAGGTTGCTGCCGTCACCGGGAGGGTGACATAGCATCTGGTATTCCGCCACATTGGGGAAGGTGAAACTGAGTCTTGTAAAGGCTTCTCCGCCTTGCTGTGGGAGAAAAAGGAGAGTCAATTTTTAGTAGTGCAAATCCCATAGTGGAGGACTCCACGGAGTGGACGTAGGTCAAGTGACCGAACCACTATAAAATTTTCTAGCGTGCTTTTTTCATTTTTACCTCACTTTACTTTTCACGCATTTATTTACTGTTTTAATTGTTTAGTGAAAAATCTGATCTTGATCTTGTATTGTGGAATTTAAAAATACAAAAAAATTAGAACTCCTGTTTAGGTTTAATTTTTAAAATACCAATTCACCCCCCCCCCCTCTTAGCGCATCTCGTACTTTCAAATACAGTTTTGAAGTTCATGACCAAGCACCTAGTGATATGGTCAATAGTTGGGTTATCCCAACTTACGTACTTCTTGCAATCTCTTTGGGTATGGTAGTTGAATTTTTGAATTCTTCAAAAAGTTGTTGAAAATTGTATTGGTTTTTTCCCATTTGAATGGATATATTTTTTTATATAAGCCTTAAACTTCTTTTTATTCTCTTCTAAAATTAGATAAGGTTAAGGCTTATACAATTGAAACTAAAGTGATTTAACTTTTGAGACTGTTGATACAATACTCGACATGATGTATTATCAACTTTGACTTTCATTGGCTACTTGCCCATATCGATAGCTAAAATTGACCCTGATTTCATTTTTGAGACTTTATAGGGTTTTAATTTTTTAATGTTAGGAGAGGATTAACTATGATGCTTCTTCCAAGAGATTTAATGCCAAACTTTCCAATATATTCACTTGGATTTTGTTTTTTGACAACTAGATCCCTAGCTATGACATGATGTCAATACCTAGATGAAATTCTTATGAATAATTTTCTAATTTGAAGAAGGTATAGACTAACACATTCGACAATTTTGTATGCCATTCAATTAGATCCCCGAGCAAGTTACTAATTAACTTTATGTATAGTAATGCATCATTGCCACTAACATTGCAACAAATGACTCTAAAGTGCACTAAGTTTTGCTTTAGATTACGAGTACCATAAAAATTATTTTAAAGAAGATGGCACAAACCCCTTTGGATATGGCACTAAGTCATATTCCTCCTAAATAAGGTTTAACCTTTAGAAGTTATGGTGTACTATGGGACTATGATAAAGCTTCCACAACTTATTATTCTATTATTTTTTTATTGCTTATTAGCTACCTGAAACCTATTATTTAAGTACCTTTTTATCTTCTTCTTTTATAACTTCTTTCTTTTTATTCACAACTTGAACAAATTCAGAATGACGTAACTCAACCTGTGTTCATGATGGTGGAGACACTTGATTTTGCAAGGCACCTATAGTGTCCAACATCTCTTTTACTTTCTCTCCTTTCTTAAAATCTGTTCATCTTTTTTATTTAGTTATTTAAAAAGATCTTGGTTTAAGTTTGGTACAACACCCTCTTCAACCTCAACTTATAATAAATTAGCTTTGGAAGGTTGCTCTCTTTTTAAGGATCCTCTAGGATGTACCATGTACACTTCTACTAACATATCTTGGTCAAATCATTCTAATTATAATTATACAACTTTTTCTTCTTTTATTCCTTAATTGATTATCCTGATATATTGTGCAAATGAACTAAAGTATAGTATATACTTGACATGGACTTTGTTGATCTTTTTTTTTTTCATATCTTCCACCTCCACATGATCTTCAACCATAACTTGTGTGGACAGAGTGGCTACCACTATAGGTCACCAAATTTTCACTAGATGTTAAAGTTAGATGAACTGTAGAACTCAGCACCCTCACATCAAAATGACAACATTATTGGTTACCCTCAAAGTGCTACTGGTCAACTCTAGGTGAGTTATACACATAAGAGTGATAGGATACTTGTATAAAATTATTGGAGAATGTAGAAGAAGAAGGTGATGAATGTCGATGAGTAT
Organism: Dendrobium chrysotoxum; assembly: GCA_019925795.1. Lineage (NCBI taxonomy): Eukaryota > Viridiplantae > Streptophyta > Magnoliopsida > Asparagales > Orchidaceae > Dendrobium > Dendrobium chrysotoxum. Next base: position 30,053,096 of record CM034314.1, read on the forward strand.
GTCTTGAAGAAAATTTTTAATATACAAAATTTATAGATATTTTCTAGTGTTTTCACCCATCATGACAATGCTATCAATTTTCTTAGAAAACCTTCCTAGTTTTTAGTGATAAACCTAAGCAATCATAGATACAATGAAATGTCTAGATACTCTATCTTAACCTCCAGTGTTCAATAGATCTCTCATTTAAACACTAGTAATGTCTTTCCCTAAAATATTTAACTCTACTTTTCATTAATAACACCTTTCATACTTCTTAAAAAGACTTCTTTAGATTATCTAAAATTGTCTGCACACTTCTACATTATACCTTTGAGCAAAATATTAAGCTTTCTCTTCTCTCTTCTATAGACAATACCATAGGACAATCAAATGCAAGAGCGGTGAATAAGTAATCATATTTACATCCTCCGCTCTTTAGACAATAGAGAAAGGATGAATTGTGGTACCATCAAAAAGTGTAAAGGTAGGAGGGATTTCACCCTCAAAGGTCTCACATGTAGTAACCATGATTAATTCTTCATTCAATTATATTTTCTTTTTTTTCTTTCTGCCTAACACGAAGAATCTTATTCCTCCTCTAGGCTTTGGTCATTACAAAAATAGCATTGGATGATGAACCAACCTCAATTGTGCTAGGGGTTGTCAGCAAGATATGTTTATCAGAAAAAAATAATGAACTTTAACTTCTTTTCTTAACTATCAAGCTTGGGGAGTCAAATCCTTATAAATAAGAAAGGATTAGTGTCTACGGAGGCAACCATAGACCCACCTCCCATGGTAAAGTCCATGACAAGTTTCTTGTCCTTAATTTTAACAAGTTGAATAATACTGAACTGAGGAACATTTATAGTCATGGCCATATTCTCAAAGTGAGACCCAAACTTAGTCATACATCCATTTGCTAGTTGAGACTGGTTGAGGGCTATGTTTTGAATGTAAAAGAAACTAAATATGAGATCTCATACAATTTTCCTAAATATAACCAAAATTTTGTATTAACTTTCTAAACTAATATAAAACTGTGACAAGATATTTAATTTCTAAAATATTTAAACAAATCAGATTTACAAATTATTGTTATACATATTGGATTACAGGATAGTGTAACCATGAGATATATAACAAAAAAGAAGGATTTAAATTTTGTAATTTTAGTGAATTTTTATTTAAGCTTAATAATTTATGGAGCTAGTCAAAATTAAAACATTAAGTGACAAAAGTAAATGTAACTACATCATGTTAATGAAGACTGGTAGGGATTATGTCAAACACTTCAAAATTGAACATTTGATTTAGATAGATTTATACAACATGCTTTGAATGATCGATTGATGATTTTATTTAGAATTCTTGAATTATGGAAATTTAAAGAAATTTACTTGTGGGATACTCAAAATTTCATAACTTAATCCATCAAATTTCCTTTAAAAGGTGGTTCTTGAAACCAAAGAGGCTTCCCCAAAAGTTTAGAGAATTGGTTTTAATAATATACTCCAGTACACCAAAAAACTTACAAGGGTTTCTAAAACCACATTCTTATACACATTTAAAAGTGGTCAAACGTCATTACACACACACCCTATGCTCAAACACTAAATCCATTCCCTCAAACTCCTTGGAGATGATATAAATAGTAAATATACACTCCCTTAAACTCCTCCTCGACATCTTAGACCATTTAACTAGTTAAAAAATCAACCATATGCATGAAATAGGGTTAAATGGTGAACTCACCTAGACTTCATTTCCCTCTAAGCCCAGCTCCTCTAGCCTATTCAAACAGACTCCAAAAGCTTCCTGGACTCTAGCTTGACCCAATCCAACCACTAGTTCAACCTAGGTGGTCCCCCTTATATTAGAATGACCTAGGGTTATTTTCTGCTGAGCCACCTCATTCCTCTGGCTTCCTAGCAACCTGAGACACTTGTCCAACATCTAAGAAATTCATCTGATGCATCCCAGCCATCCAAACTCCTTCAAATGACTCAAATAGGGAAAATCATCCAAAAGCTTCATTGATCTTTCACGCTCCCCACAGCTGCTCTGTAGTATAACTCTTATTTTGTTTTAGGTTCCCAGAGCTTCGTCAACCTTCTAAGATTAGTTCTTGATCATTTGGATCTTGATGTTGATGATAGGAGGCAACGACCACGAGCTTGTCTATCCTAGCTATTTAAAGATCCCATACATTCATCCTTAGTACTCCAAATCTTTAGCAAAGTTATGAAGGAGCTTCAGACAAGAATAACTATCCCTCAAGCATCCTTTGAGACTACTTGCTTGTAGGTAAAACCTAAACCCAAGGTTGTTTCATAGGTTCCTAAATAGCTTACTAATCTTTGCATTAATGGCCTTAAAAATGTCTCCACATTCTTCTTTAACCCTATTTCATCTCCATCTATGTTTCAATACTCTTTCACCCATCCTATCAATTGTATAAGATGAGATGTGAGTTTAGGGTTTTTGTTGAGCTCATGAGGAAGGAGAAATCATGATTGTCCATTCATTCTATTTGATTTTGATGGTCAAGATCTCGCCATCTTCATATTCCATTTGACCGCACAGATTATCCTTTATTGCGAGATCTGATTTAGACCATTGGATCAAAACTACTCAAGGTTTGATGGTTACCTTCATCGTCACACTGGTTAAGTGGCTGACTCAGCTATTCGCCACCATCCGCGTGGCCAAACAATCTGCCGCCGTAGGTAAAGAGACTGCCCCGTCAGTGCCGCCGCATGATATTTAAATTAACTAATTTAGTTAAATCAAAAATACTCCAAAACTTTGAAAAATCTTATAAAATCTATTTCTTAACCATTTTTAGAGTTCTTGGACTCTATGGATTTAGAAAAAATAGCCTTACCTTTTAAAAATAATTATAATATAATTTGATCAATTTTTTTAATTATTTCAATTATATTTTTATTCTTTTTTCAGATATAAAATAAAAAAATACTAATTAAACTATTCTAAATATTGGAAAGGTATATTAGGGTGTAGCATTAAGCTATTGTGATTTTTTTAGGACCATTTGATGCAATCATAGCTCAAACATGAATTTACAAAAACCTAGGTCATGATTTTCCCTAGATTTTAGGAACTTCTAATTAATTCATGTCTTGCCCAATTGTTGCATGTTAGGGCTCTATGGAATCAGTAGGAAGGGCTCTTTCATTTAAAACTAAATCTAAGGTTTGATCATGTGTAAGTTTGGGGTAAATGACCTTTAAATATTTATAAATTTCTCTCTACTACTCCCAAACTATGCATGATACTGATTTCAAACTTGGTGGAGAGGTAATTGATGATGTTTCTAACATCCTCTAATTCCCTTGGCCTAATTTGATTCATATTTTTTATATGCAAAATTTCTGTAAGTTTATAGGTCACTATGTGATCTATAACTTTGATAATTCACTACATTCAATCCATAGAGCATTAGGCATTCAAATTTTTGTGGTTTGTTTATACATATGCAAGGGTTAGTCACACCAATTTTGAGATACATTTGAATGTTAGTGACACCTAGGAAAAATAACTAAGGTTTGTGAATAGTGAACTTAAAAAAATATAGAAATTCATACACACATCCAATAGGGATGAAACTTTAAACTAGTGAACTTAGATATATTACACACCCTAGGAATTAAATCCACCTTCATTTGACAATAATTGACCGTAGAACAATAATAATTAAAATAACCCTTTATTTTTAAGGCTGATATTCTCAAAAATCATAATAAATCAAGGAAAATTCATAAAAATGCAAAATCACCTTCAATCAACTCTAAAAAAATCCTACAATCATTGAATAAAACGATTGAGAACAAAATTAAATTAAATTTTAAATAATAAATCATTAAATATTAAATAAATATTAATTAAATTAATTAATTAAAGTTAAATATATATTTAATTAACTCCAAACTTTAAGAGATTGAAAATGTTTGGCATTAATTTCACATCAAAATCAAATAACCCTTCTTATGTTAACAATTAATTCATTCAAATTATTCATTAAATACTTAATTTCATATATAATTAAATAAATATAATAAATGTAATTCATATATACATAAAGAATTTAAACAAATAAAATTCATTGATTAATATTTTGAATTTTAATAAAATTTTTGAATATATTTTAATTATAGTTTAATCATAATTAATTAATAATTAATTAAAATTTATAAAAATTTCAAATAATTAAATAAAAATCAAAAAATTTCAAAAAAATGTAAAACATAAAAACAAAATTATTTTGATAATTTATTTGATTAAACTTTATTTTTAATTGAATACATTTGATAATTAATATTAATTAAAAAATAAAAACCTTTCCATGCTTAATATTTGCTTCCTTTTGGAGGGCACTTTAGCATTCATTTCAAAGGTCCTTAATACATCCTAAATCACCTAATAATCCTTCTATGTGGTGCATGATTCCTTTTGGAGGCACACATATATCTCGTTAAGGGATTTTAATAAATTTTTAAATAATCAATTAAGGGATTATGCGCATGCTAGCCTCCACTATGGAAGGCATGGTTGTATAAATTTTAATAACCCTTAATCAAACCTTAATAATACATCGACCTTATAAATCATGCTTGATTCTAGTTGGAGGGTGTGTGTATTGATTTGAAACGTCTTTTCACTATACCAATAAATCATTAATAAATCTCTTAAGGCTTTATGTGATCATCTATCCTATATGGGGGATGATTGCATTTCATTTATAAGCCTTAGGATTTGTAGGTTAGTACCCCTTTCTGTTGGGATTATTAATTTACAAATTCTTTAAATTTAAATAATCAATTCCAATCATTAAAACTTAAACAAAAAATTTAAATACATACAAGTTAAATTTTAACTACAATTTCCTTTTTGACCTTAATGAACAAACACTTTAAGCACATGCAATATGAACATTAAACTCCTATAGTACATACCAAAGCCACACAACCTCCTTCACACACTTAGATAGTTTTCTAGGACAACCAACTCTAGCCTAGGTTAGGATGATGGTGTGGATAACATAAAATTTAGACTTTTAGCGAGTCATCTCGTTAGCATAGTTTAAACATAAAGTGCAAACTAATCATTTTGAGTCATCAATTCAGAGTATGATTTATCTATCGATCTTCTAGGATAGAGTTGATCATATCATGCCTTACATTTAGGATGATTGTGTGTGTTTTAGGTGGTTAGCTAGCATCTTATTCCAAGCGTAAGCCCAGAGGTATTTTCCACATCTCACATTTCTTAGGAATAATATATATATATATATATATATATATATATATATATATATATATATATATATATATATATATATATATATATATAATTTAAATCTATTTTTTATAAAATTTAATAATATTTTTAAAGTAATGATTTGTATCTATCAAAATATATATTTAAGATAACTTTCTTATATTTTAAACTCAACATGAGTCTAATCTCAACTTTAATCAAAAGTTTTCTCTTCATAAATGTATAAGATTGTAGAGGCTTACCTCTATAAGAATCTAAGTTCACAATATAAAATAAACCCATCTTAGTTTGCTAAGAAGGGGAGGGGGGGTAAATAATCTTCTGGAGATCAACTAAAGCCAATCCTAAGTTAATTTCATATTTTAAATGATAGATGAATGAGAATTTCATACTTCAAGATAGTTTTTACATTCTCTATGCCATGTTCAAATATGAAAATAAATCATTACTTTCCTCAACTCAATAATGCAGTGTTAGTTTATCTTTTGAGATAGTTAACATTAATTATGTAGATTTATCTAAAGAAATATTAAATCTCAAATCAATGGCACATCAATTTAATTTTTCCATAAAGATCGAATAATTTCTACCATAAAGGAATTCTACCAAGTTTATAACAACTGGTATAAAAATTTGATCCCATGATAGAAGCATTTAAAATAGAAAAATTATAATGAAGAACTTGATCAAAATATCCCATAATAGATAAATTAATATCATTTTTCTAGAATACCTAAATTTTGCCACTAGAGTTTATATAAGAATAATCAAAACCTAGTTGTCTTTGGCATAAAAATTGCTTGGAGAACTCAACCATGGGCTCCAAAGGGCTAAGAAATATATGTTATGAATCTTGCACAAGTTATGAATATGAGAATGAGCCTCAAGCTTACCCACACCTGTTATGTTTGAAATAATTATATTAAACTTGAGAAACATTCTTTGAATAAGTATTGGATCTAGGTATCCTAGCATCAGTGGAAAGGTTCATATGATTTTTCCTCTTTCTTTTTTTAGGTGACCACAACATAGTCATCTTTAGAAATATTCACCAAATTTAGATCATCCAAATTTTCAATATTATTATTAAGGTAATCCTCATAAACATAGTTAATCTCTCCTTCTTCCAAACTAGAGGTAGAATGAGCAGAAGGCCAAAGTCCTCAAAGGGCTCACTAGGGTCTTCTTCAGAAAACTAGCACACTGCAAGAAACCCCCTCCAATTTCTTGAGAGAGTCACCAGTAGACACATAAGATTTGGGAATGGTGATAACATGAAGCATATTAGAGACTTCCAAGGAAATAGAAGGATCTCCAACAGAAACACCTCCATTAATTAAGGATTACAATTATCATTCTTACCAATATGACCATTGAAAGCCATGATAGGAGTGACTAAACCACCCAAATTAGCATCATACAAGATTCTAATATTAGCATAATGAGAAATGGGGATAGTGGTGTTGAGATTATCACCATTTGGGTTAGTATTACTAACTAGAATAGGGCCATTATCAATGACATTGTCCACACCATCCCTAGGCGATATAATAGGATGCTTAACATTTTTTTCACCATTTCTAGGATTACTAGTTGGTTTCTTTCTTAGATTAGGGTGCGGTAAAAAGCATTCACTTTTATTGCGCCCCAAAGTTTTGTAGTGATCACAAAATATAGGAAAATCATCCATAATAACCTTTTGCACATATACAATTTTTTTGGCCTGTGCCATTTATAAATTGGCATTGCTTGGCAATGCTAAATTCTACAAGAACCCTTGAAATAGAGGGTCTAGACCCAATCGTAGTTGCATTATCCACTTGTAACGGTCAACCAAAAAGAGATCCTAAATCATATAGTATTCTAGGAGGAAAAAATGAGGTATAAGCTCCAAAAATGAAATCCAAATAGGAATAATCAGCAATTTCACAGACATATCAAAAAGATGAGTCCATTTAATTAACTTTACATTAAAAGATTGGTGTTCAAAGACATGATAATAATCCGGATCAGTCTCAACTGTAAAAAGGGCATGTCTTAAATCAAGTACAGTAAGAGAAAAGCTACCACTCAACTTAAGATTGAAGAAGAAATGATGAATCAAATCCAACTTAGGTTTACAAGCGCTAAACTTACTAATTAGATAAAATTGGAAAGGAGCCACAAGGGATTCCACTTCTTCCTCAACAATACATCAATTTTCTAAATTTACATCAATTTTTTATTAACTAAAAAATATGGTGAAGATAAAAGATAAAAATAATTCATGATTTTGTAAACAATAATTATTGATAATGTCTACCACATAACCTATTCTAGTCCCCCCCCCCCTCCAGGTTGGCTGAAATTTAATGTGGATGCGTCGGTTCAGCCCTCATTTATGGCTGGCAGTGGGATTGTTGCTCGCAACCATGAAGAGTTCTAATTACTGTAGCTAGTAGGAAGATAGAGCATTGGGATGCTACCCAAGCTTAGATCTTGGCTGCTCTTACCATCCGTGAAGTGATACAAGACTTGATGCAAGAGTTGGATGGAATTATAATTGAGGGAGACTGCTTCAGTACAATAAGGTGGCCACAGAGTTTGCTTGACTGCCAGAATAAGATCCACTTCCTTATGGAGGAACCAGATATGTCCTTCCTAAGGGATTTCAAACAAGTTTTATTTTAGCATATTCTAAGGGAGAGTAATCTTCCTGCCAACTTCTGCTCTAGATTTGCTTTAGTAGATAGCTTTATTTTTCATGATATTAATAGTTGTGAATTCCCCTCAACTCTTTTGTCACTGTTGAGGGTGGATAGTGATAGGGTATAACTTTATAGTTGGTTTTTTACTTGTATTTACTTTTTCCCTTTGATTACTGAAAATGCAACTTTCAAAAAAAAACCTATTCTAGTAGTTTTGATGATAACAAACATATGCTTGGATGTTCTAATTTATGTGCTAAGTATTTTAAGTGTAATAGTTTGATGAATGTGCATGATAATTTCTTATATGGGATGTACATTGCATAACTCAAGTTCAATCCAAATTTGAGTTAAAAGAACTCAAGATGTTCAGAGATGGATAGCTTGAAGGTTCTTATATTAATGTAGGAGTATATTAGAGGACTATTGATATTTACTTGCTTGGTTTGACTTTCTCATAGTCTAAATATCTATTAAAAGAATTTACATATTATTAATTAAGGATAATAAGATTGATTTAGAAATCTATAAGATTTCTTTATTAAATAAATTTTATATGCTTCATAGATTATGTAAAATTTATCAAATATGAAGAGATACTTAATTAGGGCAATTAAAAGTAATAAGCTTATATGGTAAAAACTTTATTAGGAATTCATTTTGAGTTGAAATTGTTTAACATAATTTTACTGATATAAAATTAGGTTTATCTAAATTAAATCATATTGTTATATGAATATTTAGTATATCTTTAAATACATTAATATATGCATAAATTTTTATTTTGCTATATATGTATTATTTCAACAGAAAAATGGAGTAATTTGTATTTCACTAGATTCCTTGAATTCTGCAGAAAGAAATTGATAGGTTACTTGACCCACTTTGTAGCTAAATTGAATTTGTAATATTTTTCTAAATATTATCTGATTTTAATATTATATACTGGGTAGCCATTTTTGCCTTATTTTGGATGTATAACAAGACTTTTTGACTTTTCCAAGTGACTAGCCATTTTATAAAAATTTAAAACTTATATTTATTTAATATAAATGAATTTTTTATATCAAATATTATATTATTAATTGATAAAATTATATTAGATTTTTAGTTTTATTCAAAATTGGTATTACTTACCCTTTCGCTTTAAATACCTCTCTATGCTGCAACTCCTTGCTGATAGACTTTTTCCCTTACGAGGAATCCAGTGAGTAGAAACTCAAGCTCTAAGCACTGTTGGAGCCTAAATATTTTTTTTATGGGGCACAAAACTTTAAAAAATCTTCCTCTCGACAATATAAACGACTATGATATCTTATTGGCTCCAGTTATATAAATTTTCTTCGTAAAAGATATGAGGAAAAACAAAATACACTCATTTATAATTCAAAAAGGATATAGTGTTTCTAGATAACATAAAAAATATTTGTTAATTAAGATTATATAATAAAACTTTAAAGTTAAAAAGTAGTAAAGTATTTCACATTAAACGCAATATGAAGAAAAGACAAAAATAGTCATTGTGTGTGTGACAGTGAGAGAGAAGAAAAAATGCCACAATTAGAGAGAAAAGTGGAAGAGATAGATATACATAAAGGGAAAAAATACAAGGTAGTGAAGTCACTCCTTTATGTGTTGCTCTGCTAGGATTTGCTTGGTAACCCTAGTCATCTTCTGTTGGCTCCCCTTATGGGGGTCTCCTTCCCTTCTCCTCCTTCCCCTTTGCCCTCTCCCCATGTCTTGCTCCTAACTTACTGAGTTCCTTGCCGTTAACACCACCTCTCTTTTATACAACCCCTCACCCCTTTCGCCGACCTCCTCCCTTAACTGGGTCGAGATCCTTTCCAAATGTAGCTCCACCATCAAAGACACCCCCCCTCACCTTCCATCCTCCTCAGGAGAAGGTTGTTTGCATTGCTGACTCCCTAGACGAGGACTCATCCAAGGAATGGGGCCTTTCTCTTATCGGATATATAATTGGTCTAAGGCCCTTCCATAAAGCACTCTTCTTGGAGACGCATAAGGTTTCACCTTTAAAAGGTACTCTCACCATCCTCTCCTTGAATGAGGGCTTTTTCCTCGAATTTTTTTGGCTGTGAAAGATTATGAGCTTTCTTGGTTAGGTGGCCCATATTTTTTTTTTTTTTGGGAAAACCTTTTGTCTTAAAAAATGGAGCCTTCTTCTTTAAATCCATGAGAGAGGAGGTTCTTCCATGCATATTTGGAACAAAATAGTTGATCTCCCTCTTACTGATTTGTGCCCAGAGGAGATTTTGATGATTGCTAGTTACGTTGTTAAGTCCATCACGGTTGAAGCTCTAACTGCCTCCAAAACCAGGCTTACCCTTTAACCGTTTTTGTGTCAAAGTGGATAAATCCTCCTCCCAATCGGATAATGTGCCTATCATGCTTGGAGAGGAAACCTTTAATGTTAAGATCTACTATAATTGGATGCCTTCCCACTGTGTTGGATATAGATCCTTCAAAACCATCAAAATGATTCTCTTGACTCCTCTTTGTGTGCTTCTCTTAAAGAAGTTAATCATGTTACAAATCTAGTTTCAAAAAATACTGTTTTGATGATAACAAATATGTTTGTATTCTATTTTTCTTGGCTAACCCATTTCAGGTACAAAAGATCAAAAGCAACTCAATCCAACTCAATATCGGGTCCAAGTATGTCTAATGTACTATTTTCCTTTTGTTGAGTCAATTGTAATGTAACTGATCCCCTAGCTAAGTAACCTTGCACACACACACTCGGGGTGACACCTTGAGTGAATTAGAGTTTCTATTCAAATTTTTATTCCGATCGTCCTGGACGATATTCACATCGCCCTGGACGATCAAGTGAAAATAGAAATCCTAATTAGGGCGACCAAGTTAAGTGTGACTGATTAAGCAGATCGTCCTGGATGATCCATACATCGTACAGGATGATAGGCTCAATTAAAAATTCTCAGCCGTTAGATCAAGTTAGGCAAGTTTTATTTTTAGAGATTTGATCTGATCATCTTGGATGATACGTGTATCATCCTGGATGATCCAGTACAATCATGCCTAAATTAGTCTGGTGATTAAGGAAAGCAATTAATATTTAATTAATACAATCACATCATCCGGGATGATCGTAAGATCATCCAGGATGATCATGATCATCCAGTGTGTTTCAGCTGTACATCCAAAGCGATGCTTAGGATGATTTCGACACTTTTTGTTCTAATCATCATACAAGACGATATCAGTATCTTCCTGGACAAACAAGTCATTTTTGAAACGTCCAGCATAAGTTCCTCTGGAGGACCAGAGCGGTCTTCTGGATGAAATTCCTGGATTTACACTAATCGTCCCGGATGATCGCAGAATCGTACGGGACGATCTGATCAACTTTTTCTACTGATCGTCCAGAAGAGCCAGATCATCCAGGCTGAAATAGGTGATTTTGAACTAATCATACAGGATGATATTTCGATCATCCTGGATGATTCTTGCCGACTAGTTGAGATTTAGGATAATTTTAGAGCCCTCCTTTAAAAGATATTTTTCTTCCAATAAGAAAAATCTTTTGCCACTTTCCTTTACAGAGAAACTCTAGAGAGAGAGAGAGGATCTTGTGAGGGGGAGTTTGTGAGGGATTCATAAAGGTTTCTCCAAGCAAGGATCAGAGTCATCTTCTCCACTCATCGTCTCTGGTCTTGTAGGTGTCTCTTGGGAGGATCATCGGAAAGAAGATCTGGGTTCTCTACCCGCTTCAGGAGGAAGTGAAAGGAGTTCAGGTTCTCTTCCTCCTTCAGGAGGAAGTGAAAGGAGTCTGAGGATCTCTGCCTGCTTCAGGAGGAAGCAAAAGGAGTCCGAGGTTCTCTGCCTACTTCAGGAGGAAGTTAAAGGAGGTTAGGAGTTAGTGCAATACTCGGAGGGGAGGCTCCAAGGAGTGGACATTGGTCAAGTTGACCGAACCACTATGAAATCTGGTGTGTTCTTTCTGATTACTTTCTACACTTTAGTTTTCTGTGATTAACTGCTTGGGTGAAATCTGTGTTTGATCTTTTCATTTATATTTTTTACTTGTTTCCCCTGTAAATCATCAAAAAGATTTTTTACTGTTGATCTCGAATTTTTAAATAACCAATTTACCCCCCCCCCCCTCTTGGTTAGCCTCGGGACTAGTTCATCAGGGTTAACATCCCTTTCGAACTTTCAAGTGGTATCAGAGAGGGATTCAAAAATTTAAGTTTAAAAACTTTTAAATTTGATCCATGATTAACTTTGGTAATCATAATACTGCTAAAGGTTATTCAATTTCACGACCACCATTGTTTGATAATATACCTTTTGATTTTTGAAAAACTCGCATGTCTACTTTTCTTCAATCAATTGATTATCGCATGTGGATGCTTGTTAAGGATGGCTATGAGCCACCTTTTAGAATGATTAATAATGTTAAAACTGAACTGCCTTTCACTGATTGGACTTTTAATGATCGTGACTTAGCCCAACTGAATGCCAATGTTTAAACTTTTTTTCCTGTGCCTTAAAATCTAAGGATTATATGCGTGTTTCTACGTGTATAACTGGCAAAGAAATTTGGGATAGATTGTGCATCACTTATGAAGGTACAACTGAAGTCAAACAGTCTAGGTTAAACATTTTACTTCATGACTACGAACTTTTTTGCATGAAACCTATTGAATCTATTTATGAAATATATACGAGATTAACTCAAATTGTCACTTCTTTGTATGCCCTAGGAAGAGAACTTACAAACTACAAAATAGTGAATAAAATTCTTAGATGTTTGCCTTCTTCGCATGATGCTAAGATAACTGCAATCACTGAATCTAAAGATTTGAATACTTACTCTATTGATAGCTTACTTGGATCACTCATTACTTAGGAGCAAGGGGTGAACCAAAGACAGCTGGATGCAGGTGAAAAGAAGAAAGAGAAAATAGTGGCACTGAAGGCCAACGATAGTGATTCTAGTACTTCTGGGTCTGATAGCGATGACATTGCCTTAATCACTAGGCAATTCAAAAGCTTTCTAAGGAAGAAACATAAGAACTTTCAGAAGTCGAATAAGGGTAAGTCCAACAAGAATTTTAAAGGTTCATCTGACATTATTTATTTTGAATGCAAGAAGCCTTGATACATTAAGGCTGATTGTCCTACACTTAAAGCTCACCCAAGCAAGGAGAAGGGTGAGAAGAAACATAAGTTTAGGAAGGACAAGAAGCAGATTCAGAAGGTGTTCTGGTAAGATTCTGCATCCGACTCCTCTGAGACTGAAGCTGAGGAGGAGACTACAAACTTATGTCTGATGGCTAATGATCATGCTGAACAGTCTGATCAAGAAGAGGTATGTGAGTTTACTTACGAGCAATTATTTGAAGTATCTGAAAGAATTCATGCATTGTATAGGAAGCTTAAGAAAACTCATGCTAGCATGAAACTAGAATTTCTGAATTTACAAAAAGAGCATGATTCTATATTTAAAGATCATTCAACACTTGATAGCAATCACATGTCTTTACTTGATGAATTTGATAAACTAAACAAAAAGCATTCTGATTTAATTGTTTAACATGATTTACTGAAAACCTCACATGTAGGGGTGTCAATTCGGGTCAACGGGTCAGGTTCAGGTCGCACCCAACTTGACCCGGCCATAAATGGGTTGACCCTAACCTGACCCGGATGTACAAACGGGTCAGATTTGTCAACCCGGACCTGACCCATGCGGGTTACCGGGTTGACACGACCCGACCCACGAATTCTGTCGAGCCGAGCGAACGCGGGATGCTGAGGTAGGCGTGGGAGTCAGGACGCGAATGCGGAGCAGCGGCGGGACGTGGATGCTGGAGTACGGAACATGGCGTTGCGGCTGGATGCCTGGATGCGGGAAGTGGCAAGTCCAGCGAGAGCGAGATGCCTGGACTGCGGGAAGCGGTAGGTCCGGCGAGAACGAGACGCCTGGACCGCTAGACGAAGGAAGCCGGAACGGCTGAGGCGGACGTGACCTGATGCGGATGTGGAAGCAGGACTTGCCACAGACACGACTGGCGACCTGATGGGCAGCAGCGTAGCGCTGACTATGGAGCTGAGACGAGACTATGCAACATGATCGCGCGGGACAGTAAAAATGGGTCAATTCGGGTCGACCAGTGGGTTATCGGGTCAACCCGAACCCGACCCGCTTTTCAAACGGGTCAAAAATCCGAACCCGGACCCGACCCATTTCGCAAACGGGTTGACCCGAACCCAGATTTTTTCAGGTCGGGTCTAGGTCGGGTTTCCGGTCGTGTCAACTTTTGACACCCCTACTCGCATGTTGATTTAGAGAAAGCTTTCAAAGAATTAGACAATCTGGCATGTGAAGTGGAGAGTAGCAATGGTGCATTGAAATTTGAAATTATAAGTCTTAACAACGAGAATGAATTTTTGAAAGTTAAAATCAATGCTTTTGAGAAAAATAAAACACCTTCTACTTTTGCACAGTTTTATGCACCTCCACCTTTTGAAGAATCTATTTCAAAATCATCAAAGCATGTTTCATATAAATCTAGGAAGAGGCACTATCACCCACATAAATTAGTTAATCCTTTTCCTGGTGTTAGATATTTTTCTTGTGGCATGTTAGGACACATTTCCCACACCTACACTGTTCACCGTAGCACACATTGGGTGTGGAGGCCCAAATTGCCTGTTTCACAGAACAACACATATACATTGCATACTTCTTTTCATAAGTATTTGGGTTCCTAAATCTGATGTTTGATGATTTTATAGGTGTGCTCTCATATAAGACCTCGTTAGAGTATGTGGTACCTGGACAGCAGATATTCAAGACATATGACTGGAGATGCAAATCAGTTCATTTCGCTGGAGGCCAGGGCTGGACGTAAGGTTACACTTGGAGATAATACCACCAGGAGGGTGGTAGGCTCAGGTATAATTGGTGATTCAAAGAATTTTGTGATTGGCAATATTTTACTTGTAGATGGATTGAAACACAACCTGCTGAGCATCAGGCAGCTCTGTGACAAAGGATACAACATCAAATTTCTGCCCACTTGCTGCATTATAAGCTTAAATAACAAAATTATTTTGCAGGGATAAAGGATCAATAATGTCTACATGCTTGATGTAAGTTGCTTTAAAGCTGATGTTTCAATTTGCTTAAAAACTGTTGCTGATGAGTCTTGATTGTGGCATAGGAGATTCTGTCATGCCAGTATGAAAACCCTTAGGAGAGTCACCCAAAAGGACTTAGTTAGAGGTGTTCCCAAGCTTAAGTTCACTAAGGACCATCTGTGTGATGCCTGTCAATTAGGGAAGCAAGTCCAGTCCTCTTTTCACTAAGTTAAGGACATTAGCATCTCTAGACCTTTAGAAGTCCTTCACATGGATCTCTTTGGACCCATTAGCACTGCCAGCTTAGGGTGAGAAGTCTATGGTTTTGTGATTGTAGATGACTACTCGAGGTTCACTTGGATTAAATTTCTATCACATAAATCAGAGTCATTTGATGAATTTAAGTCCTTCTCCACTTGGATTCAGAGGAAGTTAGGTTATGAGATCTTGACTATTCATAGTGATCATGGTGAAGAGTTTGAAAATGTGAAGTTTGGAAGTTTCTGTGAGGAGCAAGGGATTAGTCATAATTTTTCAGCTCCTAGGACCCCTCAGCAGAACGGGATAGCTGAAAGGAAGAACAGGACCTTAGTGGAAGCCACTAGAGCCATGCTTGCTGAGTATTCACTTCCAAAATACTTTTGGGATGAAGTGGTGAACACTGCCTGTTATATGCTGAATAGGGTGAACATTAGATCAAATCTGAACAAAACACCTTATGAGATCATCAAGAGTAGAACTCCAAACATGTCCCACCTCCACGCCTTTAGCTTTAAGGTTTTCATTCTAAATAACGAGAAATCATCCTTAGGAAAATTTGACCCCAAATCTGATGAATGAGTATTCTTAGGCTATTCTAGTTTGGGGAAATCTTTTAGGGTGTTCAATAAGAGGACTTTGGTGGTGGAAGAGACAACTTATATGGTGTTTGATGAATTTGATCCTAAGGTGACTAGAGTTGAGAAAGAAGAAGAGGTAGAGGAGATTACCCAAGGGGTTGAAAATGCAAATCTAGAGGAAATGGTAGAACCTCAAACCACTTTGCCTAGAGATTGGAGATATTCTTCGAGTCATCCTAAAGAACTGATCTTAAGAGACCCTTTTGAAGGTGTTAGGACTAGGCATGGACTTAGGAAGGAAGTAAACCACTCTATCTTTATCTCAATGGCCTTACCCACTAACATCAATCAAGCCCTTTCTGATGAGTTTTGGATCTTAGCTATGCAAGAAGAATTAAATCAATTTGTAAGGAATGATGTTTGTAAGCTAGTAGAAAGACCTAAAAATCAAAGTATAGTGGGAACCAAGTGGGTCTTTAAGAATAAGATGAATGATTCTGGTGTGGTGGTTAGGAATAAGGCAAGATTGGTGGCTAAGGGGTATAATCAGATTGAAGGTATTAATTTTGAGGAGACCTTTGCCCCTGTAGATAAATTGGAAGCTATTAGGGTGCTACTAACCTTTACCTGTTATAAGGGATTTAAGATGTTTCAAATGGATGTCAAGAGTGCCTTTTTAAATGGGGTAATAAAAGAGGATATTTTTGTAGAATAACCCCTAGGTTTTGAGAGTTCCAAATATCCAAATCATATTTACAAATTAAAAAAGGCCTTATATGGATTGAAACAGGCACCCAGAACTTGGTATGAGAGGCTTAGCACATTCCTGTTAGAAAGAGAGTTTGGTAAGGGGAGCGTAGACACCACCCTTTTTCTTAGGAGAGTAGGGGATGATTTACTCATTGTCAAGATCTATGTTGATGATATAATTTTTGGATCTTCTGATAAATATTTATGTGATGAGTCTTCTAAATAATGTGTAAGGAGTTTGAGATGAGTATGATGGGAGAGTTGTCCTACTTTTTGGGGTTTAGTATAAGGCAAATGGATGATGAAACCTTTCTCAATCATTCTAAATACACAAAGAACATTTTGAAGAAATATGAAATGGACAAAGCTAAGCCAATCAATACTCCCATGAGCTCCTATGTTCAGTTAGATAAGGATTCAAGTGAAAAATCCATTGATCAGAAGAAGTATAGAGGAATAATTGGATCACTGCTTTACCTGACTGCTAGCCGACCTGATAGCATCTTTAGTGTTTATCTTTGTGCTAGGTTTCAAACTGATCCTAATGAGTTCCACCTGACTGCTATTAAGAGAATTCTTAGATATCTTTTAGAGACCCCAAACCTAGGAATCTGGTACTCTAGGCACAGCACCTCTTTTGAGATTATTGGATATTCTAATTCTGACTTTGCAGGGTTTAGGGTGGATAGAAAGAGTACTTCTAGAACTTATTAATTCATAGGACAATCTTTAGTCTCCTGGTCCAGTAGAAAATAGAACTCAGTTGCACTTTCCACTTCTGAAGCTGAGTACATTGCCTTAGGAAGTTGTGTGGCCCAAATTCTTTGGTTGAAGCAACAAGTCTTAGATTTAGGATTACCTGTGAGCACAATTTGTGTTCTGTGTGATAATACTAGTGTCATCTGTATTTCTAAGAATCCAATCCAACATTCTAGAACCAAACACATTGATATAAGACATCACTTCATTAGGGACCATGTTACAAAAGGGGACATTGAGCTACATCATGTAGTAACTGAAAATCAGCTGGCTGACATATTTACTAAACCACTGGCCTTTGACTCATTCAGCATTTTGAGGACCAGATTAGGTGTGATTGACATAAATGCTTAATTTTGATGAATACTGATTTCTAATTTGTCTATTTTTCTTATTCTGTCTCTATTAGTTAGTTGTTTGATTTGATTATCTATTTTCTATTGAGTTTTGTTTTTTTTGCTGATTTTTATTTTAAGTATAATCTTGTTGTTAGTTTGATTTGAGTATTTATTTTGAATGCAATTTCTTACTTATTTTCATTTACTGTTTCATCTCTTTTGTTTACTTTTTTATCTCTTTCAAAATCAAATCACTACTCACTACTGCTGATAAACTGATTTTCTGACTGAGAGTTTTGTCTTATTTTTATTTGGAAGCTGGTAAGCAGTGATTGATTTCATTGGATCTGTTAAAGGGAAGAAATATTGATGATTGTTTCTCTTCCTCTAACTCCTTACTGGTGTATTGTTTCCTTTGGATAAAAATCTTCTTCAAAATTAAAAAAATTAGTTTTTGAAATAGAGATTTATTTTATCTTCCTATAGTAATCTACCTCATATGAATAGTATTTTCAAAGTCTTTAGTTATTATTATGATTTTCTGAACCAAGTGATTGCACTTATCATACGATGCATGGATTTTGTTTTGTGAATTACTCTTTCTTATTGTGGAGAGTGAGTTTTGTCGTCTCCTATGCTTGGAAGATAATTTCACAACTGAGTCTCTTTAGCGATTAGGAAAAGAAGAAATCTTACAAAAGATGTGCAGTGCGCTAAACAAATTGAAAAGGAGGCATAAAATGAGCCCAAAGCTAAAAAGATGCGAAATGTCGCCAAACTGAAAGATACACAAAGTATATCAAAAATTAAAAGATACGCAAAGCGCTAAACTAATTAAAAAAGAGGCACAAAATGAGCCTAACCAAGCTTTCTTCTCTTTTAGATCGTTAAATGTCTTAGAAAAATACGTGCCACTTAATATTTTCAAAAGCTTGAGTTTGAAAATCCTGATTTCTGATTTATTACTCTGTAATACTATTATATCAGATATTTTTCTGGAATGAGGCTGAAAGGATCTCTTTTCAAATCTAATTTCTTTTCTTCTAAATTGAATTTTTTATTTTGAAAGGGATTTTCATCTATAAGGTGTCCGAGGTGGGAGTTACGAAAGTCAATTTTCCAACTTTCTCTGGATTTCAGCGCTGTCAATTATCTTCTTATTAGTTTTTGCATTTAGAATCAAGGGAAAATTTTGAATTACTGGAGCAGAATGATTCAAAAAAAAACATTATTTTTTTGTGTTCTCGTTTTGAGTTTTTATATATGTTGGTTCTATTTTTCATTTTACTGTTTGTATTTTTTGGATCCCTGATCTTTCATCTCGATCCTCCATCTTTTTTACTTTTTCTTCGCATCATCCTGGACGATCCGCACATCATCCTGGATGTTCTTCTTCATCCTGGACGATCTATAAATTATCCTGGACGATTCATTCAAATCATCCCCACTCTGATCATACTGCTTAGATACACCAATTATTGGTGATCGTCCTAGACGATCCTTACATCAGCCTGGATGATATGATCTAAATTTTACTGATCTGAATCAAACGGCTGAGATTACACCAATTATTATTCATCATCCTAGATGATCCACCTCATTGCCCTGGATGATACATGTGTTAGTAGTTGGATGACTCAAATTCGGCCCATCCGCCATAATTATTGCAAATCATCCTGGGCGATCCACCTAATCGTCCTCGATGATACTTTTCATCAACGGTCGTCCAGCTTGACTCCTCGGGATGATCGCCTGTCTCTAATCATCCTAGATGATCTCTGATCATCCTGGACAATCCGATCGCCTTTTTGACTAATCGTCCTGGCCGTCATAAATTCTCATATCGTCCTGGATGATCCTGCGATCGTACGGGACGATCCGACCGATTTCTATTTAAATAGTTGATTTCTTCAGTTTTTCTTCACACCTTTCCTTCCATATTCCTCACTTGTGCTTTCTAATGGCTGGAGGGAAGCCTTCTAGGAAAAAGGGTGCGAGCTCCTCACGGGGGAATGTCGATCCCTGCTTTCCCAATGCAGCTGATCAGGTTGCCTTCGAACGGTATCTTGAGGTGGGGATCACAAAGTCTAAAAGAGTAAACCCCCGCACCCTTACCTATCCTGTCCTCTATCTTTTTACGCACACATCCCTCACTTTCATCCTTACCCTCGCCTTTAAATTTAGCCTTGAACTTCTCCAAGTCGTCTTCGCCAATCTACGCATCTCCAATAACTACTCCACCCTCCACTTTTATGTTAATCAACATCCAGTAGAACTCGTAGCCCAGGACTTTTATAATATCCTTCAGCTCTCTATGACTTGCGATAAAATCCATACCCTTATTTCTGATCCTGACTATGATTGGAGTGCCGCCAATCACTTTCTTAGAGATACAAATGCACCCTACCACGACAATGCTTGCACTTTCTTCCTTAAGGATGCCCAGACCATTCAGCATGTCCTTCGTTCCTCCATCATCCCAAAGGCTGGGGATCGAATTCACATCACCCCATTACTATCTCTAACCATCTATTACATCTTGGCCCACCGGGACTTCAATGCCACTGACCTTCTTTTTAGATATATTGAGCATCTCACCACCATTAGGGATCCGTGCCATAGATGTCATCCCAATCTAGCTTTAGGACATATCATTACATACGCCTTGGAGACCAAATATGACCTGCAGTATCTAGTCCCTCATAATATCCCTCTTTCCTACTTTACCAATAATTCATTCCATGTACTCCACAGTACCCGACTATATCCGGAGCCCACCCCAGATGTTGAGAAGGAAGAGGAAGAAGCTGTTCCCATTCCTGCTGCACCTAATGCACCTACTCCCCTTTGCATTGCTTCCCCTTTCGATCATCTGGTGCAGCGGTTTGACCAATGGGAGGCCCGATTTGATTCTTATGTTGCTGCCCATGAGCAGCAGCACACTGAGGATCTATAATGCTTTACTGACTATGCTGCTCAGGAGCAATAATAGCACGACCAGGACATTGCCTAGATTGGAGCCCACTTTGTAGCCATTCATAGTTACTTCACGCCACCACCACCTCCACCTTCTAATCAGGATCCGCCTCTATTTTAGTTGCGTATTTTGTGCTAGTTTCTGTTTGTTTTGTTGTTTCTTTTCCTCCTCCTTTTTGTGATGTCAAAAGGGGGAGTTAGTTGTAGTAGTTTTTGATTTATGTATTGATCTTATTTTGTGTTGTTTATTTTCTTTGTAGTTATTTTCCTGTACTGTACTAGTTGTTCAATAAAATTTGGAAAGAAATTTATTTTTCAATGTGTGTTGGTTAACTCCTAGTTCTTTTATTTTAAACTACTGCACTAATATTTATCATCATTAAAAAGGGGGAGATTATTATAAATTTGGTTTCAAAAAATACAGTTTTGATGATGCTAAATATGTTTGTATTCTATTTTTCTTGGCTAACCCATTTCAGGTACAAATGATCAAAAGCAACTCAAGCTAACTCAAGATCGGGTCCAAGTGTGTCTAATGTACTGTTTTCCTTTTCTTGAGTCAATTATAATGTAACTGATCCCCTAGCTAAGTAACCTTGCACACACACACTCAAGGGGAGAGCTTAAGTGAATAAGAGTTTCTGTTCAAATTTTTGTTCCGATCATCCTGGACGATATTCACATCATCCTGGACGATCAAGTGAAAATAGAAACCCTAATTAGGGCGACCAAGTTAAGTGTGTCTGATTAAGCAGATCATCTTAGATGATCCATACATCTTACGGGATGATAGGCTTAAATAAAAAATTCTCAGCCGCCAAATCAAGTTAGGCAAGTTTTATTTTTAAAGATTTGATCTGATCGTCCCGGACGATAAGTGTATTATCCTGGATGATCCAGTACAATCATGCCTAAATTAGTCTGGTGATTAGGAAAAGTAATTAATATTTAATTGATACGATTACATCATCCGAGATGATCATGATCGTCCAGTGTGTTTCAGCTGTACGTCCAGAGCGGTGCTCAGGATGATTTTGACACTTTTTGTTCTAATCATACAGGACAATATCAGTATCATCCTGGATGATCAAGTCATTTTTGGATCGTCCAGCACAAGTTCCTCTGGACGACTAGAGCGTTCTTCTAGAAGAAATTCCTGGATTTACACTAATCATCCCGAATGATCGCAGAATCGTACGGGACGATCTGATCAACTTTTTTTACTGATCATCCAGGCTGAAACGGGTGATTTTGAACTAATCGTACAGGATGATATTTCGATCGTCCTGGACGATTCTTGCCGACCAGTTGAGATTTCGGGCAATTTTAGAGCCCTTCTTTAAAAGATATTTTTCTTCCAACAAGAAAAATCTTTTGCCACTTTCCTTTATAGAGAAACCCTAGAGAGAGAGAGTTTGGGAGAGAGAGAGAGAGGATCTTATGAGGGAGAGTTTTTGAGGGATTCACAAAGATTGCTCCAAGCAAGGATCAGAGCTATCTTCTCTGCTCGTCGTCTCTAGTCTTGTCGGTGTCTCTTGGGAGGATCGTCTGTAAGAAGATCTGGGTTCTCTGCCCACTTTAGGAGGAAGTGAAAGGAGTTTAGGTTCTCTACCTGCTTCATGAGGAAGAGAAAGGAGTTCGAGGTTCTCTACCTGCTTCAGGAGGAAGCAAAAGGAGTCCGATGTTCTCTGCCTACTTCAGGAGGAAGAGAAAGGAGGTAAGGTTCTCTGCCTCACCTTGTCGGTGGAAAGGAGTTTTTATACAGGCTTCTCCATCTTGCTGTGGGAGCAAAAGGAGAGTTACTTTGAGTTAGTGCAATACCCGGAGGGGAGGCTCCGGGGAGTGGATGTAGGTCAAGTTGACCGAACCACTATAAAATCTGGTGCATTCTTTCTGATTACTTTCTGCACTTTAATTTTCTGTGATTAACCGCTTGGGTGAAATCTGTGTTTGATCTTTTCGTTTGTGTGTTTTACTTATTTTCGTTGCAAATCATTGAAAAGATTTTTTACTGTTGCTCTCAAATTTTTAAATAACCAATTCACCCCCCCCCCCCCTCTTGGTTAGCCTCGGGACTAGTTCATCAGGGCTTAACATCCCTATTGAACTTTCAAATTATAGATTAGCTTTCTATCACTCTTTGTGTTCCTCTTAAATCATACAAAGAGCTAAGGAGAGATAGTTGTCCAAATGTGAGGATTGACCTTAGCTTTGTCTATAAAAAAAAATTAAAGCAAAGTATAATGGAATGCAATTAATGAGCTGGTTACTCCAACTGGTACTCTCTCCTCTCCCTAGGATATTTCTTTTATAATTATCCACCACTTTTAAGCTTTGTTCAACTCTCATGGCTCCCCTGGTTCTCCTCCTTTACCCATTCTTTCTTACACCAATGTCCCTCACCCTCTTTTGGACATGTTGATTGTGCCTATCACTGATGATGAGATTAAGGGTGTCATCTTTACTTCTCCTTCCAACTCTGCTCCTGGACCCGACAGCTTCACATTTGAATTCTTTAAAAGAATGTGGGATATTACTAGGGCTTATGTCTGCTGAGCCATTAAACACTACTTTCTCTCTTCGTCCATGACTAAATCTGCAAAAGCCATTGCAATCAATCTCATTCCTAAATCCCCCAATACTAAGGTTATTTATGACTATAGGCCCATTTCCATATGCAATGCATTTTATAAGATCATGGAAAAAATTTTGGCTAATAGGATGAAGCCTGTTATGCCTCATATTGTCCATATCGGGCAATTCGGTTTCATCAACGGAAGGCCTTCAACAAATAACATCTTTCTTACCTCTAAACTTTTGAGAGAGTTTAAAACTATTCCTTTTAAGAATTATTTTTGTGCTAAGTTTGATATTCACGAAGCCTTCGACACTATCTCTAGAGAATTCTTGCTTGCTAGGCTTTCTGCTAAGGGCTTCCCTGTTGACTTTGTCTCCTTGGTGAAAGCATGTATTGAAGATGTTCATTTTTTTGTCTTTATTGGAGGTGCTCTGGAGGGTTTTTTTGGGTCTTCCTCTAGTCTCACACATGGGTGCCCCCTATCCCCATACCTTTTTTTTTCATTATAATGGATTACCTTTAAAATATTTTGGATAGTTCTAATGCTCCTGGTTTTATGATCCTAAAGCTGGGAAATCTAAATATGCCTCACCTCCTTGACACTAATGGCTTAATTGTCTTTGGGGATGCCTCAACTGGAAATGCTCTTTCTTTAAAAAATATTCTTATCTCCTTCTCTCAAGCGATTGATATACATATTAATAATAATTAGATCTCTACCCTTTTTTCTTATGGTTCTTCTAATGCTAGTGATGTCTGCAGAATCTTTAATATTCTTATTGTTGTGATCTCTTTTAAGTACCTAGCTATCCTTATTTCCCTGAAGAGGCTATTTTTTTGCTGATTTTTCTTTGTACTTCAAAAGCTTTTTTCTCTTTGGGAAGGCTGGAGAGCCAAGTCTTTGTCCTTTTCTAGGAGAATACAATTTTTTAAGTTTACCATCTTTAATACCCTTGCTTACTGAAAAAGGTGTTCTATTTTGCCTAAGGGTTGTTGCAACTTCATTAATAAGGTTTTTTCTATGTTTTTTTTCCATGGTGATATCAATTCGAAGAAGCTTCATACCATATCTTGTAAAGTGGCTTGCAGACTGAGGATTCAATATGGTTTGGGCATCTTGCCCGTCTAAGATTTATACTTTGGCTTCACCTGCTCTCTTATTTGGAGATTTATTAATCCTGATAGTCTTTTATCTAATTGTTTGTGTAAAAGTATGAATCCTATTGGAAGCCACCTCCCTCTTTCTCTTCCAACTGCTATTACAAGGTTTGCTCCACAATTAGGCAAATTAGAGACAAAATTGCCCTGAAGGTGTCTCATAACTGTTCTCTCTTTTCTTTAGGATCCTTGGTGTGAGGGTCGTGCCTTACATATGATTCATGGGCCTGAATTTTTCAGACAATTCTCCCACTCTCCCCTCTGTAGCATGATTAACAAGTCAAGCTAGGTGCTTCCCTCCAACTTGCCTCCCTCTATCCACAACTTTATTCTCAACACTTCAATTGCCGAGGCTTCTTCCCCGAACATTTTCTAAAAATCGGGGAAGGGGGATCCTTCCTTTAGGTCTTTCTCTTATGATTTCTTTGCTAACTTCCCTCAAGTTTCTTGGTATAAATTCTTATTGAAAAAAAGACACGCTCTCTACTTCTTTGCTTTTACATAGATGGCCTTATTGGAAGGGCTTAAAACCTCTAACCTCCTACTTAAGCATAATATTGTCGTAGACCCGCTATTCTCTTTATGCTCCTCCAATATGGAATGCAACTCTCATTTGTTCTTTGAGTGCAATTTTTTCCTTTTATGTTATATCTGCTACGTTGCCTTTTTCTGGATTGCTTTCCACTAAGGCATATCCTGCTTCAGGTGTTTCAATTTGTGGAAGATTTACATATTATTTCGGACTCTATTAAAAATTTTTACTATCTTATTAATTTTCACTCTCTTTATTTCATTTGGAAAGAGAGGAATGATAGAAGATTTGGCTCTAGCATCTGCAGTTCATCTACTATTCCTTACAAAATTGAAAAGGCTATCCTGCTTAAAACCTCGAGCTTAAATAATTTTAATGATCTTAGGTAATTTCTTTACTAATTTCATGCTTCTTTTCTTAGTGATTCATGGCAGGTATGGCTTACTGGTTCGTTAGGTTATGATTTTTTGGCCCCTAGGTGGTGGTTTCCATGTTGGTATTATTGTTGTGTGTTCATTTTTGATGTTTTTTGTTCCTAAATGGTGCTGGCATGATTTGTATTCTTCCTGGGGTTAACCTATGGGGTGTTTTTGGCTCGGACCTTTGGCTCTCTTATGTTTGGTTGTTTTTATTGGATCCCCTTCTTGCAAGTTGGTTTGGGTTTTGTTGAGTTCTAGGTTTTTGGCTGGTAATCAGTTTGGGTTGTCTCTATTTTCGTGGAAGTGGGCTCTTGTGGCTGCAGGTGATCTCTCTGGTTTTTGTTTCCTGATGTATTTTTCCCTTGTATGCTATGAGAAATCAAGGCCGATGGACCATGTTGAATGTGGGGATCTCATCTTTAGCTTTGTCCCCCGTGTGGCCTTCCTGGCAACCAGTCTAGTTTCTATTCGTGGAAGAACTTTGAGTTGCCAGGGTAACTATTACTGACTTCATTTTTTGGGGATGCCCATTTTGAAAGCATTCTAAGTCTTTTTGTGTTTGGCCACCTTCTAGCCTAATATTCTTTTTGTCGTAGGTTTTTTTTTTATTTGTGTATACATATGGATATACTTTCTTCCTTTTGACATACAATTGTGTATACTTGTTGTATTTCACTTTTCTTCATAATCTATAATTATTTTACATAGTAGAATGAATTTGGGCTTTGCCCTCATTTTATCCAAATTATATATAAAGTCATGGTTGGAGAGAAAGTACGAGAGGAGAAAGAGATGATAAAAAAAGTAAGTCATGAACGCACCGTTAGGGATACAGACGTAGGATACTAAAAATAAGGCTATAAAAGAGTGAAGCCAAGCTCATGATAGATATTTCATTCATCAGAATGGAGAGAAGTATAGACTTAACACAGCTCTCTTTAGTTGGTTGAGAGTTTGATTATCAATTAAGAGGTCCTGGGTTCAAGCCTCCTATTGGTAAGGAGTCCTGGGTATGAGGTTGTTGGGACTTAAATTTTCTCTTGCTATATTTCTATATTTAAGATTTTAACTTTGCATAACAAGAATATAAGATCAACGATATGTTTGGAAGTTACAATTTTTTTAAAAATTGGGCAGTGATGGCCCGTGCCTCCAAACCCCTATTGGATCCGCCCTGGCCCTAAGCTCTCTCTCTCAATTTCACACCATGCAGCAACAGAAAAACACGGGGTGCACACAACTAAAATGATTTGAATCTCTTCAATTACTGTGATAATTTCACGTTACTCAATTAACCCTATTCCAATCATACTATCCGCTTTGGATATATTGAAATAATTCCACCATTTTTTAAAATAATTTTGATTTGAAGACCATCCCAATTATAAAATATGAGTTTGGCAGCTTATATCATGCAATTTTCGTGACAACTACACAGGATCTTAATACCAACCAAATCTCTAAAAGTCAATTCATCTATATTATAATTTAGAAGCCACTCAACTCAATCAATAGATATAGTGCAGAGAAAGTAGTCACTAATGCCATCAAGCGGGCAACAGGAATGAGCTCAACACAAGTTGCTCGTTGATCAACAATACAACACGTTAGAATCACTCAGCAAAAACACAGTAAAAATTCCCAACAGAAAAGTTCACCACTACTTCTTCGACAGTCCAATTTAATCAATAAACAGGTTTTAATCTCTCCTTCAGCAATTGCAGTAGCTCTCCCTTCTTCAGCCTTGAAAAACCCTTAATCCCTTTTCCCCTGGCAAGTTCTTTCAGCTCAGAAACTTTCATATCATCAATCTTTTGCATTTCAAACACCTCAGAACCAGCCTTGTTTTCTTCTGTTCCCTCTAATTCCTGTGCTTTCTCCAGCTCATCTTCCTTATTCAATAAACTCTGTTCATCAGATGGCAACGCTACTGGAATAGGTGACCTCCTTACAAATTTCGACAAAGGCCTCTGAGTTTTTGAATCCTCCAACGCAGCAGAGTCTTCTAGTCCGCTATCCCTTCTTCTTCCCTTGTCATTGGTCCTTCCTAACATCAAAACATCATCAATTTCTACTGAAACAGGGAAAAAATAGGAACTTTACTAAGCTTCTTCAAACCTCTGGTTGGATTGCGCTGGGGAGAAGCGGAATCAGTAATCTCATGCCTTCTTCTCCGAACTTTAGCTTCTCCCTCCTTTGAGATGGAAGATTGAATCCTCCTAAACAATGCAAGTATCTCTTCGTTATCTGGGGATTTGGATCTCCGCTTCAACTCATCGCTTCCTCCTTCTCTGGGTTTATTCGAGGAAACGCGGCGCTGCTGAGGACGCCTTCTTCTGCTTCCTTCGGATCTGATGATGGTTGAATTCGGCCATTGGAGTTGCCCTCGGTGGAGAGGAAGTGCAGAGATAAATCTGCAATCTATTTTAAGTTTCAATAAGCTGCATCAAAAGATCAAATTTTTACCTCAGTGACGAGGAAAAGAAGTAGAATAAGCTTTCTCTAGGATTCGGTTTACTTTTTTCTTGTATTGAAGATTTTGCCGGAAAGAAGACGTGCAGAATAGAGCGGAGACCACCATTGGCGAGTAGAACCGCTTGCATCGCCTCGGACTGCAGACAGTTGATTAAGACCTTTTCTTCTATCCTTATCCGTTCGTTGTTGGAATGAATTCAATTTAAACAATTATTTGGAGAAATTTTATATTAATTTTTTTTAATGAAAATTTTTTACTTTATTTACCTATCGCTTAAAAACTCTTTTCGAGCTAATTTACTTTAAAGAATTTTTAAAAAGGAACTCGCTGGATTCTTATTTAGCAATAGGGGCACGTCATATAACAAATTTTAAAAGGAGCAAATTAACGAAATCAAATGGCATATTCTGTGCAATGCGTCAAATAATTTGGTGCGTTTAGAATGTGCCGAATTAATTCCTTACGTGCCCTGATCGGATCTGCGAAACGCAGGTGAGAATGGAAAAGGTTTGCACTTTGTCGAATGTCGTGCGGGAATAATTTATGTTTTATGGAATGTTGTGCGTAAAGAATATCACGTACAGGTGGAGTAAGAACAGAGTAATAGAGAAATGGATTTCTATATTATATTGATTTTCATAACATATCAGTTTTACATATGTTGATATTCATAAGCGTAACTTGAAGTAAAGATAGAAATAGTTTTTCCATCAGTTAGAGCAGTTTAGAATCTTAGAGGAAGTGGTTGAGTTGGAACGGTTGAAGCAGTTTGCCCACATTGGCTTGATGGTGATTTGAACTGTTTTGTCCATGTGTGTTAACAGCCCCCCGCAAATTAAGCAGCCAAAGGTTGGATGGTCAATTTGATCCGGATTTGATAAAAGCGAGTCGGAGGCAAAGCCTTTTTCAATATATCGGCCAGTTGATCAGTAGAATTTATGTGATGAACCACAACAACATTGTTTTTGATATGCTCACTGATGAAATGATAGTCAATTTCGATGTGTTTGGTTCGAGCATGGAATACCGGGTTATTTGCTAATGTTATGGCCAATGTATTGTCACAATAGATGGGTGTAGGAGAAGTTTGGCATTCCTGAAACTCAGCTAGCAGACGACGAAGCCAGATAACATCGGAAGTGGTGGAGGCCAGCGCTCGGTATTCTGCTTCGATTGAGGATTTTGCCACTGTAACTTGCTTTTTGACTTGCCAAGAGACTAGATTAGTTCCAAGGTATGAGCAATAACCCGTGATATATTTATGATCAAATTTATCGGCGACCCAATCGGCATCAACGAAGGTTTGAAGCTGTAGATCACCATTATTGAAGGGTGGACCAAATTGTTGTGTACCTTTGATGTATCGGAGTAGGCGTTTGAGGGATTGATAATTTTGGTTGGTAGGATTATGCATGCTTTGACAAATCTGATTTGTTGCAAATGCAATATAGGGCCTGGTTATGGTTAAGTACTGAAGAGAGCCTGCGATTTTTCGGTAGGGTGTGGGATTGAGAAATGGCTAATCAACTGACTTACATATTGATGGTTTAAGCGCCAATGGAGTAAGTTCAGGTTTACAGGAGGAGAATTCGAATTTATTGAGAAGCTCTCGGGCATAGTGAGACTGTTGAAGAACAAAGCCTGTATCAGTTTATTGGATTTGTATGCCAAGGAACAATGAAACCAAGCCAAGCTGCTTGAGGGAGAATGCTGATTGAAGTTTCTTGATCAGTTGTTGAATGATGCATTAGTTGTTATCGGTGAGTAGTAGATCGTCGACATAAATGAGCAGATATAATCTTATGTCAGCATGAGTGTAGAGAAGGAGAGAGGGATCAGACTTACTGAAATTGAATCCAAATTTGATAAGAGTAGATGTGAATCTGTTAAACCATTGTCGGGGAGCCTGTTTGAGCCCATATAGAGATTTATGTAATTTGCAAACATAGTTTGGTAAGTTTGGATTAATAAATTCGGGTGGTTGCTACTTGTAAATCTCATCATGTAGATCTCCATGTAAGAAAGCATTGGAGATGTCAAACTGTAGTACGGGCCAATTTTGTTGTTTTGTAATGATAAGAAAAATACGAACTATAGGCATTTTGGCAACTAGACTAAATGTTTCCTTATAGTTGATGTCATATTCTTGGGAGAATCCTTGTGCGACTAAGCAAACTTTGTAGTTTGCAATTTGATCGTTAGGATTGAGCTTAGTACGATAGGTCCAACGAAAGCCGAGAATAGGAATATTTTGAGGAGCTGGAGTGAGGGACCAAGTTCCTTGCTTTTGAAGGGCAAGGAATTCTTTGTTCATGGCTATTTTCCATGGTTGGCATTTTATGGCTTGTTTGAAGGTTGTTGGTGTGAGGGTCATTTGAGTGGTGTGGAGAGATCAAAGATGGGTTTAGGTTTGAGGTGACCCATCTTGAATCTAGTTTGCATGGGCCGTGTGGAAAGGTGTAATGGTGAAATGAAAGGATCAGGTGTTGTATTTTATGAAACGGATGGGGAATCTAGTGGTAGGATGTTAGAAGCAGATTGACTCGGAGTTGGTTATAGTGATATTTTGGTAGTGTGTTGGTCAGATTTTGTTGAGGGTGTAGGAATAGGATGTATTACTGAAGTGGAACAAGCGTTAGAGGAGGTGTTGGAATTGAAGGTTGAGATGGATGGTAAGGTGTAGGTTCTGTTTTAAAAGGAAAAATTGTTTCATGAAATATTACAAGGCGCGAAATGTAGATTTTTTTTGTTTTAAGATTGTAGAAATGATATCCTTTGTGAGTTGAAGAGTACCCAAGAAATAAACATTCTTAAGAGCGATTTTGAAGTTTATTAGAGGTTGAAGGTCTAAGCTAGGGAAAACAAAGACAACCAATTGTCTTTAGGTGATCATAGGTGGGTAAGTGACCATGAAGAGGTTGAAAAGGGGTGTTTGAGGTTGCAGGCTATTGTTGGTAGGCGATTGATAAGATAATTGGATGTGAGTAAGGCTTCAGCCCAAAAGTGGAGAGGTAGATGAGCAGCATGAAGAAGTGTTCGAGTTATTTCTAACAGGTGGAGGTGTTTGCGTTCGGCTAAACCATTTTGTTCTGGAGTATATGGGCAACTCAATGGTAGGTAATTCCTTTTGTCGTGGAGAAATTTTTGATATTTTTGACTTGTGAATTCACCCCCGCCATCATAGCGAAGAGTTTTGATGTTTGAATTAAATGAATTGTTAATCATTTGATAGAATTGGACAAATTTAGAAAAGGTTTGATCCTTGGAATACATTTAGTAAATCCAACAAAAATGAGTATATGTATCAATAAAAACAACATAATATTTATAACCATTGTCTGAAGTAACAGGTGAAGGACCCCAAACATACAAGTGGATAAGAGAAAATGGTATTTGTTACATTAGATGAACTTGAATTACATGATTTGCACATAAATGAACTAGATGAGATACACAAAGTAGAAATGTAATTTGCTAGATATTGCATGACTCGAAGATGAGGGTGACCGAGACGTCCATGCCAGAGAGAGGTGGAGTCTTGTTTGGTAAGAAGACCGGTAGTTGGAGTTCTGTGCTTTAGGAGTGAAATTTCTGAGGTAAGTGAGAAGATATAGTTTAAGTTATTACATAAGATTATTTTATATTGAATTTTATTTGAAGTTGTAGCCTAATATTTTTCTTTAGAACAATTATATAGGGTAGTGTAAGTAGTTGCATATTTCGGTTAAAGATTTTTTTTAGATTTGTAATGTTAAATTAGTTAAGTACATCATTTTGGGTGAAATTCAAATTTGAGAATTTTTTAAAGGATTTTTTTGACTGATTATAATGAATACGCTACCAATTTAAGATCTCTATATTCTTGAGCATTTTACAGAACATCTCTAAACTCTCTCAACTCTCCATTCTCATAGGTCAAGCCCGCTAATAAGATCTTGTATCTTCCACAAATAAATTTGGATTCGAGTCACGAAGTTGCTCAAAATTGCTTGACTTTGTTGTAAATTATATTGCGTTAGGAAATTTGAATTTGCTTAGAGTTATTTAATGATATAAGTTCTATGATTTAGGTACTTTTTTATTGCCAAACTTTTTTAGAGATAAGAAGGAAAATGATTAGGTAAAAATTAAGGAGCAAAGATTTTTGTCATGGATTTGTATTTCCTTATGTAGCATTCTTTATATTCATAATTTTTAAAAATGAATTTTGTATTTTTTTTTCTATTAGCATACTCTAAAGTATATTTTTATGAGTAATGATGTATCACAATGTCAAAAGTTTTAAATATTTAATCACGGTAAAATTTGCATTTTTATTCACAATTAGAGAGAGAGAGGGGGAGGGTGGCGGACAGGGAGAAACACAGTCTTTAAATATTAAAAATTTTAAATATTTAATCAAAATTTAAATAAGTTTAAATTATATAACTAGGATTAGTAAATTAGGTTTACGCTATTTTTAATATTACAGTAAAATTTATAATTTTTGTAACTAAAATTTAAGTTGCAAAATATTTATAACTATTTAATTCTTAATATTATATATGAGTAATCTATTAATTTTTATATATATATATATATATATATAATTTTAATATTAAATATTATTAAATATATCAATTTAAATAGTAAATTTATTATTATTAAATTATATCAATTTTAGCTGTAAATTTAATATTATTAGATCATATCTATTTTAATAATATTTAAAAGTTTATAAATTAGTAAAGCATATTAATATTTATAAATTAAGTATATTAAATTTAAATATTATAATTATAATTAATAAATTAATTTTAAATTATATTTATATCTAAGTTAATTAAAATTACATCATTTAAAATAAAATCATTTCTCTTATATTTATTTTTTGTACTTTTTAAAATCCAAAGTAAAAGTGATAAAATAATTTTGAAAAAATCAAATGTTAAAAAATAAAGTAGATTAAAATTCAAAAGATATAATCTTTGAAAAAAAAATGAAGGAATTAATATATCTTTATTATCTCTATCATATGTCAAAAAATAAAGTAAATTAAAATTAAAATTAATCTTGTAATATATTTTAATGACTAACAAATAATGAAATTTCTTCTACAAATATCATTTTAAAGACTAATAATTTATGTTAAAAATATTCCTTTATTTAAATATACTTATATTCAATATAAGATTTAATCAATCAATTTAATTTATTTTAATAATAAATTAACCTAATATTTAATCTATCAAGTTTGATATGAGAAAAGCTTAACATTGGTTAAATGTTATACTAACTATACTAAGTGTATCCATATGGTGTAGATGTCCTTTAACATTCGTTTGGTATGATGCTTTTTAAATTAAATTTTTATTAAGTTGATTTTGCTAATACAATTTTAAAGAATGATTATTTTAAAATTTTGACCATATGATCTAAATCTGATGATGAAGCTGAGCTTGGAATGAAATGATTACTGAGAATGGAGTTCATATCATCTTATTAAGTAATGCCAAAAATATTCCTAAAAAAGTTAATATTATTTCTATCACACTTTGATTTTAAAACCAATGCAAATTTTAGAAATTTGGAGAGGATAGCAAAATGGAAGTCAAGTAGTGATGACTTAAATTTTTTATAAGTGTATCCATATAGTGCAGATGTCCTACTAACTCCTTAAAACATCTTTGTAGAATGCCACAATTACTTTTATACTTTAGTGGTGAGCTGGAAGTTAGAACTGAATTCACACCAAGCTATGTCAGTGGTAGGAATAGGCAAATAATTATAGAGGACATTATACCGTTGGTCAAACTAAAACTATGAATTATTTGTGCATTATAGTACAATCCATCAACCCAGACATAAAATCTTGGACGTCGAATTCGTAATAACGATGGATATGCTGCCACCCATGTGGTCGATGATGAGGTTTGTGAATATATGTTGCTAGAGGCTAGAAGGGGCACTATTACGATATATGTTGAGGTTGAAGAAGTTATCCCAAGAGAGCCTACTGGGACAAGCACAACAACATTCATATTTGATGTTACTAGCCCTTCAACTCAAGTATATCAGTAAGTTATGACATAAAGTTAAAGTTGAAGTTTCCTAACAGGATAAGGAATATAATTGATGGGCCTTCTAATGCATTAGTTAGGGCTTGTAGCTTCTGTAAGAATCTTAGGCACAACCAGGTAACTTATCCAGATAATCTTAGCTCTTCTAGGTTCTCATGACTACTTTAGTTTGTTAAAATGTTCAAATTTCTTTTTTTTTGGGAATGCTTAAATTACTTATTTAATATTCCTTAATACATTATCAGATATGGAAGACATAATTGATAGTTTGTTCCACCACTTTAGAAGACCTTCAACTACATTGTTGAACATGTTATTGAAACATTTATTATTTTCTAGCTGGTTATTTCCATATCAATATATTTGTATTATAGTTGTACTTCAATTCCTTATTTGTATTATGAATTTAAGAACTTCCATCTGATGTGTAAAGTATATGTTATGGTGGGAAAGATAACTGCATGCAACAAAGCCAAAAATGTGAAATACATATTATTTAATAACAAGTTCTATAAATTTCCAACAATTAAGGCAAGAAGAATAGGTGGATCATCACAGTGTCATATGCACAAGGGTAGTGCCCTGTAGGTGGAAGATGAAGTTGTCATAGATGTTCAGTTGAGCATAACATCATTGAGAGCTTCACACAGAGTTCACGATCCAGAACAGGTATACAAAAATTTTCTTTTAGTAAATTTGCCATATAATTTATGTAAATTGTGGTGAAAATCTTTTGATATTTTACAGGCATCTCCATTAGTGGCATCAACACACTAACGCATGGCTCTTTAATGACCCGTACATTGCCCACGGTTACTATATGTTCTTAAGGCTATTGGGTTTGAAAGTGTTTGACACCTCCATGTCATTAGATTAGATCATAATCTTATTACTGAATTGGTTGAGAGGTGGTGTTCTATGACCAATAGTTTCCACATTACTTTTGGGGAGATGATTGTCACACTACAAGATGTCCAGCTCTTCTTGGCCTTCGAGTTGTAGGTCCTGTAATTATTGGCAAATATTTATGCTAGCAAAGTTGGCCAGATTATTATGATGAGCTTCTTGGAAGTTATCTTGGATGTGTCATTATGTATCATGATCATGGAGATGCTAACATTCAAGCCAGCTTCACAATAGGTATTGCATAAGTGGAGTCCATGGTACCTCTTAGATGGTTGAGATGAACCATTTACAAAAAATTATACGATGACTTTTCTCCTTCTATATTCTTGCAGCATGTTCGAGCATACAACCAATTTATGATTGGTTATTTTTTGATACCAGACACATCCCAATCACATGAATCCTTATAGTGGTTGCCTCTACTTTCAGACTTGGATACATTTACCATGATGTCCATTGACAGCGCACGTTTGCCACATCTATGTAGAGAGTTGTGTCATGCCACTTGACCTACATGCACTTATATTGCTGGTTGTGTAACTCTGCTACAAGTTTGGTCATAGGAGCGATTGTATGGAGGAAGGCTAACACTTTGAGTGCCTTATTTAGTTGACTTGGATGGATAACCACTTGGATGCAGGTATGTGCTTTAACACAAATCAAATTAATCATTCTTACTAATTAACATTTGAATAAATATGTTTAATTATGTCTACTTATAGGTGGGGTAAAGATCGGATTAGAGAGATTCCTTCAGGCAACACAATGACGTACAAAGATGAACTTGATAGTTTGCGGCTTAGCGAGGTTTGTAAAACTGCATTTAAATTCATACATACATTTCCAAGTTCTCATGTCAAATATGTTTAACACATTCACCTGTTATAGGTAAAGATGACTCCATAAACGAACGTAGTTCTTGCATCATTACTAGAGCATTACTGTATGTCTAGGGAGTTATGGATAATAAGGGTCCCGATGATCAGTTGAAAATGTACTGATTGGTACCTACCAGATCGAGTTATGAGACAATTTGGAGGGATCCAACTCACTAATTTGGAGCCTATAGTGAGAGCATTCAAAAGGATAGATGGTTGAGGGTGGGCTGACAATGACTGGACAGTTAAGTACAAGACGTATATTGAGATGCAGAATAATATACATGTATATCTTGTTCTAGTGATTCTGCCGAAATGTAATGGTAATCAGGAGTTGGGGACATATCTACGATCGTATGGTCCTGGGCATCTATCTACTTATTACAGCCTCAGAATTTACCTCCAGAAACTATTTTCCCAAGCTCTCCTGGAGAGCGCTTAGTGGTACGTATATGTATATACGTATTACTCTTAAATGTTATGAAATTACATTGTTGAATGACACTTTTTTTGAACAAAAACTACAGGCTGATTACTTCATACAAAGTTATGACTTGCTAGAACTACTGAGTGGCGGACATGGTGAAAATGCAAGCTCACTACAGTTAGTTGTTGATCAGGTAATGGAGTTAATAGATATAGTACAAAGATCAATCTACATTGATTTTACTACTTTTGGCATCAGTACATATGAGCAGCCTCGTTATAGGGCCTAGGTAGCTCAGGGTTCTAGACATTCTATTTCAAATGCACCTTCTACATCCACAAAGGGGTATAGGAGGAAATCAAAAGTCCAGAGCCAGAGTATGGATCCACCAAGACATTCAATGTATGTTTGTATAAGGGATAATGACATGACATCCACCTATAATGTAAGACAATCATCGATGCCTATATAATAGTTTAGCATGTATGATGTAGCAGTTGGCCATCCTACAGATCTCTATTATGGCAGCTAGTCTCAATAGACTCCTTTATATTCATCATTTAATGTGTCTATACCACATTGGATGGCACTTATGGGATTACCATCATCACAAACAAAGTAAGATTTGCTCTTACGAGAAGGACAACCTCCCAGAAGTACCAGCAAGTCGAGGAGGATGAGGATGTAGATGTTCAGCCATAACTGCAAAGGCAAGTACGATGGCCTACAACTAGATTTTCCCTGGGTAGTGATGCCATTCCCCATTACAGACGGAGAAGATAACTTTGTATTTTATTTCACCAGCTTATATGTAACAATGTGTATGTTAGTTGATTTACTGTGGGCTTATATGTAACAAT
The DNA here is from genome assembly GCA_019925795.1 of Dendrobium chrysotoxum. Lineage (NCBI taxonomy): Eukaryota > Viridiplantae > Streptophyta > Magnoliopsida > Asparagales > Orchidaceae > Dendrobium > Dendrobium chrysotoxum. The sequence continues at coordinate 30,090,152 of CM034314.1, forward strand.
GGGCTTATATGTTTCTTCTTCTAAAAAAAGCATGCATATGCTAAATAATAAATAAATTTAAAGTATTTTAAATTTAGAAGATGAATATCGAGTTAAACAGAACGAATTCTTCATTTTGAATTATTAATTACTTAATAAAGTTTTAAATTAAAATTTTTTGAATTCTTTAGTAAATTTAAATCTACTGAAAGTTGGAATAACAAAAATGATAAATATATTTTTAAACGGTAGTCTTAGGAGATAACAACATACAATAATAAAAAACATAAAAATAATACATAGATACCATAGTGAACATGGTAATCATATAAACTAATACATATATTTTTCATTTGCTAAGCAACATACATAGATGTGCTTGGAGTTGCATTTGAGTCGAGCAGCACTTAAGATGAAACTCAATCTCATACTCAAGGTCTTGCCAATCCTTACCATTCAAAAAACTTCTAGGCTTACCTTCAGGTAATAGGTCCTTCATCCGGTCGTTATAAAAATCTAATATAAACTCGTCATAACTAAAATGCCATTTATGATATAAAATTGCATGCTCGATGTCAAGGTTGTTGTAGTCCACCTCTGGTGAATGACCACGATCTCTCTCATGTCTCATCTCATGATATTGCATCTGCAAAAAATGAGGACTTATAAGATGGCCATTTCTTTTAAGAACCCCATTTGAACATATTTTCATCTGATGGCATTTAGAAAATCTCTCATCCTATACAATGTTACCCTCATTACCTCAGCATTCACGACCCAAAGGGCAGGGTCCTCATCTTCGGACCATTCATGTACGCAACATATGAATATCTATTTGTATTCATCTTCTACTCTAATGGACGGTCACTGGCTCGTGCTATATATGCATGCATTATTCTGCTTGCAGCATTGAACCTTTCTTTATTAGGGATTCCTTAAATCATCTCTATACATTGTCAATACATTTTCAACATCTAAACTCAAATATTCACAAGTCTACTTATGTGAATGCATCCCCTTTAAATAGCTGGGAATGTGCAAATCTCACCTTTATATGCTGCTTATAATTTCAATATTATTTGATGGGGCATTTCATCTTTATAGTTCAATTGATATGACGGCTTGCAACAATGCGAACTCCTATCAATGATTAATTAGATAAACTTAGCATGATCATAAAAGCTTTCAAAATTGATTTGACAATATAAATTGATTTGACAAAATAATTTTATATTAATGCAAATCCGGCTGAACATTTATATTACAAATATCTTAACTCATAACTAATATTCCAACAAAAATAACAATTTCATATTAAAAATCAAAGTAAAAAAGTTTATGTTGTCAAATCAGCATTTATTATCAAATTAGTATGTATGTCACATTCAAGAAAAAGGCACTATATCACATCAATTTGTTGTCTCAAATCAACATGTATTATCAAATCAACTTGTATTGTCAAATCAGTTTGTATTGTCAAATCTAACAGTAATGTTAAATCATGGTATTCATTTATTTCTTACCAACTAATAATTACTCCTGTAACTGATGGGCTTCTCCTATAAATTCAGTATGTCTTCTTTGTTTGGATGCATGTAATTGGTATCCTTCATTCTGCACATCCCTTACAAATCTTCTTCTGTTTGTTATATTTCTTGTGCAATGTATAGGACACCAAAAAACCCTTTGAAGAGGTTGATTGTGGAGGGTAACAATCAATTGAAGGAATGTTTTGTGCATTCCACTAATGATGAGTTAGAGAAGATGGCCAAACCGAATGACATTTATCGGTGATGTATGCATTCCTGGTCAGACATGGAAGATTGCATATTATGGGACACACATATTAAAGTTATGAAGATTCCCTCTTACATGGATGGAGCCAGTTTGAATGAGGTGGTTTGGAGATTTCTACGAAGAAGGTTTATGGAAATGCTAGGACATCTAGCACCGATCAACATTCTGAAGGTAAGATATGCTGAAATTGGATATTGTCAAGATGGATAGTTTGAGGCGATTATAGACAACCCAACGGCTGATAAAGATCATTGTATTCTTTACTGTAAATGGCATCTTATGGTTGATACATTCCTCATTAGGACATATGAGAATTTGATATTTTTGCCAGGTAGAAAGAGGAAAGAGTTTATCAATACATCGGACTAGCAATGTATCCAGCATTGATTTCAATACAAATTTAATTGCTGCCACCTCAATCCCAACTCCAAGCTTGCATGTGCAATGTGATCAAAAATCATTGAAGGGTTTCTTTTTTTTTTTTAGAACTTTCATAAGTGTGTTAGTTAAATAAATTCTAAATGTGGTTTGTCTCTGTTATCGTTAAAGTTATTAAGTTTATGGATCTGTACATTCGTGTTTGTCGGAATGTGATTTTCAATACAATGTTCTTATTGTTGTTGGAATGTTGCTTCTTCTTAAATTTACTTCTTTTTCTTATATTTTAATTTTTAGTACTTCTTCAAATCGAAGTAAATAATATTATGAAAAAAATTTAAATTAGATAAATGATACTATTATTTTGAAAAAAATTAAATTTTGAAAAATAAAGTAAATCGTAATGTAATACTAATTATAATAAAAAAATATTTTATAATCAATAATTTCTCAATAAATCGATACTTATATTCTATTTAATATATACACTTTTAAATTGTTTCATTTTCATTTTTTTAAAAAAATTCGAATACGTAAATTTATATTATTCAAAAAAATTAATTCAAAGTAAATAAGCTATTTTAAATTGTATGTCAGCATAAAAGTTTAAAATTCTTAAATCTAATTAAATTACTAATTTATGTAAAACTAACAAATATCCCAAAATTTAAAAAAGGCAGTAATGACATTTTGATTGTCACAAAAATTTTGTCAAATCTATGAAAATATAAGAATTTACAAATTCAGAAATATATATTATTTATTTAAAAAAAAAGGTTAATGAGCAAGTCGCCCGTTCCATTAAACGGGCGATTATGCCTAGTTTTAATTATTTTTGCGTGTGTTTAATCAACTAATTACGCTGCTAATAATGCTTAGTGTAAAAAATTTTCCAAACTCAAATGAAAATTTGCAACTGTAGTAGTCTTTAGAATGCACCAACTGTATGGTGCATTCTATGGCTAGTTTACTTCTTTCTAAATTATTTTAGTAATATGCTCCTACAGCTAATTTAAATATTGATGGTGCTTCTTCTTAAAATTTGGTCATTTACTTTTATGAAATAATAGTACTCTTGAACAAGACATGTAAATTTTTGAATAAGAGTGCTACTCGAACATTCCTATTATCAGCAACGTCTACTTCATTCTTGGCTATATTTGATCTAGGGGTGTAAGTGAGTCAAGTTTAATGCGCTCACGAGTCGAGCTCGAGCTCAAACTTGAGCCCATTTAGTAAACAAACTCAAGTTCGAGCTTGATGAGGCTTGGCTTGTAAACTCACGAGCTGGCTCGAATAATTATTATTATTTTTTAAATAATTTTATTTTATTTATAAAATTTAAATATTTTAAAAATTAATAATAAATTATAAACAAATTTATCAAATTTAAATATTTTAAAATCCCGCCAAGGCTCGCGAGCCAGCTCGAGCTCATTTACTGTGAAATGAGCTCGAGTTCGAGCTGACTTTCTGACTGACGAGATGAGCTCGGTATGGCCACTACTCAAGTCGGCTCGTTTAGACCCCTACTTTGGTATCATCACCATTGTCTGCAGTAAATTTTCACTACAATGATATTGTCGTTTCAAGAAGACGCACCAGTCAACTAGCATGGTAATAGATGAAGGTGATCATCCAAAATAGAAAATAATCACATGAGAAGGCGAATTCATTAAAAGAATAAACCCACACAAAAGGAAGGATGAAATACTTCCTGAAGCAGGAAAATCAAGAACAGCCTGAAGCAACCACAAACCCAACAACATATAAATCAAATTATTGCATACTCAAGCAACAAGTTGACTGAAAAAAAGCATAATAAAGAGTGCAAACATCCACCAGAATATTCTCCATTTAACACATGGACAGAAGCAGAGCTAATAAACCTTTCAGAAGATAATGAATAAATAGAAACAAAGAGCTAATCAATCAAGAAAAAAACAGCAGCCACATGAAAAGATCGCCAATCCATAAGAAAATTCTCCATTCAAGAGCCAAGAGGGTAGGTCGCAAGTAAACCGCCCAAACAACCCAAAAAAGCAAACCAGAGCACCCCAAACAAACTCGAGAAAACTCTGAGCAAGAAGAAATAACTCTTAATCGAGAGAGCCCACCAACAACACCAATAACAAGCTGGAAAGGAATAAATGCTCTAAATATAGGGTAACATATGAAGCCATATCCTTCACCTCAAGGAGATCATTAATGTTACCAAAATTAATGAAATTTGAGTTGCTAGAATCTTTTTTGGTAATCCAATTAGCAGCACAATTTCCTTCCCTCCAAATTTGGGAGATTTTAAAATCGAAGTGATGCAGAATAGACATAATTTTACAAAATAGGTAAAGAGGGAGGCATTAAGACAAAAATTGGAAGAGATTAAGTTAACTCATAATTTGGAGCCTGATTCAATCCAAATATGAGTTATTTGATTATCCAAACAGATTATAAGACCTTGAAGTAGAGCAGTAATTTCAACCATGGATAATACCTCCACAACCCGCACCAACATTGGTAACAAAACCATCACTATTTAACTTAAATTGATTAAAAATCGGTTTGATCAATTTGAAGTTGTTGGGAAGAGAATGGTTATTAACATTAATATGGAGATTAAAGGAGGACAAAGACATGTAGCCCAAGCAAAGCTTAGGCTTTAACCTTTTTGCATTAAAAAAAGATAGATTTTATTCCTAAGAATAATAATTATCCTATCTGTATTTATTTTGATGCCTTGATGCTTGCAATTATTTTTTCTTGCCAAAAGAGCCAAAAAAATAAGCATTTGAATGATAATAATAATATGACCTTTAGGCTTTTTAAAAAATTGATCCTGTAACAAAGCAAAAGAAATGTTATAATTAGATCTCATTCTAAAATTTAAATCACTCTCCAAAATACTCCAAACTTTGGAGCAATAGGCCCATTCAAAAAAATATGATTGATAGTTTCGAGATGACAACAACATTGACATTTAGATGTAATGTAAAGGCTTTTGGATTTTAAGTTCTCATCTACCGGAATAAATCCTTTTATAAGCCGCAAGATGAATATAGATATATTAGTAGTAGTAGAGTTCCAGATTTTATCAAATATTATTTTAGCTTCATTTTTATGCCAAAAGTGATTCCACACATTTTTAAGATTAAACTCCCCATTAGCAAATTGTTTGAAAATAGTATGATCTAGTGATTGCATATTGATAGGAATATCACAAATAAAGTTAATTAGAGAATTAGGAATGTTGCGGGCTAGAATATACGTGGCGATAGAGTTATAATTATACGTCTTAGCGTTGCACAAATATCCAGCTCACACACAGAGAATACAATATTTTTTACATGGAAAACTCGGGAAAGTGAAAAAACCACGGGGCCTAGCCCAGTTGAAAATGATTCCACAAGAATTTGATTGAAGTACAATGGTTTGACTCATCCTTAAAGATGACCAGATTACAAATGTTAACTAAAAGTGACACAAAAGTCCAACGTCGCTCCAATGTCAGGTAGTGGTCCGGCAGCACTCCGGCGTTAGGCGGTTGTCTGGAAATGGCACTTCAGCGTTAGGGGGCACTCTGGCTTCGGGTGGCACCTCATCGTCTTTTGATGGTCTGGTGGTGGTTCGATAAAACTTTGGCATCCCTTGGTGGTCCGGCGGTGGTGCGATAGAACCCGACGGTGGTGCGGCAGAACTCTGGCGGTGGTCGAGGAGGAGCTAGGCAGCTGGATCTTTCTTCCTTCTCTTCCTTCTTCTATCTTGGCTTCAATCCCCTTTCAAGAGGAAATGAGGTTCTATTTATAGAATTCTTGCATGGCATGGCTTGTAAATAAGTGGAAGATCAAGGGTAAATTGGGAGTGGTCCGGATGGACGGCCGATCTTGATTCCTGCGATCATGCACCGTTCAATGGACCTTCGACTATCTTAATGATATCAGAATTTGATGATCTTAGGCTCGTTGCATTCGTCTTATCAAGCCGCTCGATTTGACTATAAGCATGTCACAATTGGAGACCGTTTGGTAACCCAAATTGTGATTTGATCCTTTTAAATGTGCTTCGAGTCATTAATTTGGACTCATTTGGGCTCGGATTGGGTCGATTTTGGTGTCGTTGGGTTCGTGTTTCTGAGACAATCAGTTCGACTATAAGTTTACTGAAATCAGAGTTTGGATGATCCCCAATTTAATTTTGGAAGCTTTCAACTCAATTTTGCTTCAAGATTCATGCATGATCAGAATAATTTTCTGTGACGTATCAATGAATATGCTCAACAATCCTATTATCTACACCACATTCCATCAACAATAAAGTTGGAAACTTCCAAATTAGTGATTGAATTTTCTTTGAAATTGGAATCAATAGAGCCATTCCTCATTCAATTATCCTGTCAGAAAAAGAAGAGCCATTACCAATACCCCACATGAGAGATAATTCACCTAGGCATTTGATTTTGCACAATCTAGACCAGTAAAGAGATTGACCTTGCTTGAAGAAACATTGGGAAGGATGAAAATTCTTATAATATTTTATGATTATAAATTTGGCCAACAAAGACTTACCGATTCTAAAGTTCCACCAAAGTTTAATAAAAATACCTTCCTTAATAGACTTATGAGCTTATCCACCCTCCATGAAAGGGCCACAATAGAAGTTCCAAGAATACAAATAATTTTTTTTTACTTAACCTCAGACGAGCCTCAAAAAAATTATTAATAAAATTTTCAATTCTTGAGCACACTTTACATCATTCGTATTTTAAGTGCTAAATCTAAAAAAACTTTTGACATAATCTTATCAGTTCAAACCATTCAAGCACGGTGAACAAGGTTCTATATAACGATCGAATGTTGTTTAAATATATTGGACAGTGATTTGAATAGATTTAAAGCAATGTTTGAACAAGACTTGAATAAGGTTCTCACACTGTTTAAGCAATATTTGATAAGATGTGAAGAATGTTTGAATGTGGTTTCAATACAGTTTGAGCTATGTTTTAATATGTTTCGAACAGGTTTTGGGTGAGATTTGAATTAAATGTTGAGGGATAAAATGTGATGATATAAGGGTGTTAGATTATACAAGTTGAGATATGGGCAAAGATTACTTGTGGTGGGACAAACAAAACATATCTATATCGTTATAAAATACTTACGAGAAATCATCATAAAAGTCATTCATTATCAAGGGAGTAAATCTCCACTTCAACTCATCAAATCTTCTTTGGGTTCATTGAGTGTTCATTGCTTAGGATGCCTTTTCCTTCTTACTTTCAATATAATAATGACTTAATGTGGCCATTGGAGTTGTTCCTATAGTGTGGGAAGTGTAGATTTAAATATGCAATCTTTAAGATTTAATAAAATGCATCAAAATATTAATTTTTACCTAAATGATGACAACCAGAAAGTATAATATGAATTCTCTAGGGTTTCATTCACTTTTTCCCATATGGAGGACTTATATGGTGAAAGAAAGGGGGACGAGTGTGGATGCTACTAATGGCGAGTATAATTTCTTGCATCTTCTCATAGTGTAGGTTATTGATTAAGTCATTTTTTTTATATCTTTATCCATTTTTCTTTTGCAAAGAATCATATGGATAGAATGGTGAAAGGAAGGGGGATGAGTGTGGATGCTACTAATGGCGAGTACAATTTCTTGCATCATCTCACAATGTAGGTTATTGATTAAGACATTTTGTTAAGTTTTATCCATTACTTTTTTGCATAGAATCATATAGATAGAATTAATTTTAGAAATTATTACATAAATTTAATATTCTTTTTATATATTTTAATTTTGTATATTATGATCATTCTTATTATTAATAATGTGGGAGTAACCTATATATCATTTTAAACTCTTATATTTCTATTAATCAAAATCTATTATTTACTTATATAATACCAAAGTCTATTTAACATCTAAAAAATAGAACACTATTTAGTTGTGCTTGGCTCTTCGTTTAAGTCCTATGTGAGTCAACATCTTCATCTTCATGAACCTTTTTTTTAGTAATTCCATGAAATCTCACCAATGAACAACTACAAATTTAATGAATTCCTTTGCTCATATGATATTTTTGTTGATGGCATAAGCTTTTACAAAAATGGCATCTCCTTCACCATCTATTCTTATGCAACATCAATGGTCTTAACTTTCTCCATCTTTTCGATGACAATTTCGCTCATAAATTTCCCATATAATTCTCTAAATATTTTTTTAATTTATTATTATTATCATTTAAAAAAATTGTAATAATTTATATAAAAATTTCCTATAGGAGTTTGGATCCTTACTATTTATTATTTCTTATTGCTTGTTTTCTCTCCCTACTAGTATTGCTATTATAATTCAAATCATGCAATATTTTTTAATTAATTAAAAATACTTCAATAAAATTTATTTAATTAATCTCAATTTCCAATATGTATGAGACATCATATTATTAACTTTATGCTTTGGTTATCATTTCATATGTCTAAAGATGCGAGGCGATTTATTCAAGGCATATAATGTCACAACCCAACCCAATAAAACCCATAGATAGGACAAGCCATATTACGTTAGATGGTGATAGACCAAGCCGAAGATCAAATTTGGAGAACTTTTCAAAAATCTTTGATTTTCACCGAACAACAGAGCTACTAATTTACTTTTTAAAAATTGAAAATGCTCATCTATAATTTTTTTTTCATTATCATTAAAAAGCATATACAACAAAATCTTGACGATGCAGTACATAGCTATAACATAGACAGAGCAGAGAAAAATATAAGCATGACTGTTCAAAATTAAGAAAATTGAAAAATACATATATATCCTCTGATATATCAGATCATGCAACCTCAATTACTTAATCGATTCCTTACTATTGTCTTGACTTAAAATAAAATTCATAATAAGTGTAAGCAATATATTTCAGTAGGCCATGCCCACCGATCTAAATTTTGAATACTTAATCAAATATTCATTTAACTAAATGAAAACAAATAGGTTCTTCCTGACAAGTAGTTACTGGGTCCTCTGGTACACCTACTAAATTAGATTCTTAGTAACATCCATGTATTATTGAGATAGTTCAAGGAAGGTAAATCCATGCCTTATGTTAATATTTTTAAGTAATTTAATATTTATTATAACTCTAAATGCTATAAAACCTTTTTTTAAAAGCTTCATTAGTCTTTTGGTGACTAAAGCTCTAATTAAAGATATGAAGGATGCCTTCCTGAACTTATTTTTTCCCACATCCCCCTATTATAATGGGAAAGCTATAGGAGGGATTATAGGGATTATTTTTAATTTATTTTGTATGAATTAGTGTATATATTTAATGAAGTACATGTTAGCCTATCACAAGATATATGAACAAGAATTAATGGCCAGGTGTCCAAATATCATATTTCTTATTTTATTTTAACATCTATGTGTTGATTAAGAGGACTATATATTTTATATAGTCATGTATTAAGATATTCTAGTATTTGGTCATGCTTTGCATTATAACACATGTCATAGGTTTGAGATCATAAATGTTGTGACTCGAACTCACGAGTTTATATTTTTGATGATAACAAATATTATGACTCACATCTTTATATCTCATAGTACTTTCATTCTATACTTATTTGTGTGTATACTAACATTTCAGGAATACCATGCACGATCCAACGAAGAATCAGAGCTCAAGATTGGGTAGAATAGGTTATGCTATAAAGAGTCTGTAATATTCATTGATGTAATTTTTGATTTCTTGAGTTGAGTCCTATAAAGGTGTTTCCTAGCTTGGTGATCATGCACACACACACTCAAGGGAGTGTGATTGATCCAAAACTAGAAGTTCAATTTTTGGAGTAATCATCCTGGATGATTTATATCAACCTGGATGATCCAATATGATCTCAAAACCCTAACCGCCATAATAATTCGGGCAAGATTTTAGGTTTTAGTTTTTGGTCTAATCATCCAGGATGATTTATATCGCACTGGATGATCTATGATAATGGTTCCTAAATTAATCATATGATTAATCAATTAAATATGCTTAATTTGATATTCTAATCATCTTGAATGATCTGTATATCATATTGAATGGTTTATTCAAAATTTGTACTGATTGTCCTGGGCTATCCTGAGATCATCCAGGACTATCAGGTCAAATTTTGCACATCATCTTGAACGATCCTGAGATTATACTGGATGATCTTTGGCGATAGAATTGAGTTTTTTAGGGTTTTCTAAAGCCCTCTTTTTAAACACATTATCTTGGACGATCTTGAGATCATCCTGGATGATCTTTGGTGGTAGAATTAAGTTTTTAGGGTTTTTCGAAGCCCTCTTTATGAGCATATCGTCCTGGATGATCCTGCGATCATCCTGGACGATCTTTGCCTCTAGAACTGATTTGGAAGGGTTTTTAAAGCCCTTTATTTAAGGCTTGTTAAAGACTTTGAAAGAGTAATTGGCAGCTATTGAGTCTTCATTTCTTTTGAAGAAAACTTGAAGAGAGAGCTTAAAAGGGAGAGTGGAAAGGGTGGAGTTTGAGAGGGGGAAGAGCCTTGGTAGAAAAGGTAAGAATGTTAAGATTTCTTCTGATGTTATCTGCTTTGGATGTAGAAAACTTGGACATATAAAAAATCAGTGCGCAAACTTAAAAACTCTTCCTAAAAAGGAAAAGTGTAAAGCTAAACAAATTGTAAAAAGGGCAAATAATGTAAAGCAAAAAATCTCCTGGGCAAACCTAGCTTCTAAATCATCAGACTTGGAGTGAGATGATGTGAATTAAAGTTTCACTTGTGTGTTTGTACTTATTTTGTTTGTGTGAATATTTTTACGTTTTGTGTTGTTTTTTATGTTTTCATTTTATTCTTTTTTGTTTTTGTTTTCGCAATCTTTTATTTTATTTTTTTATATAATTGTTAATTTCTTTGATCAGCACACACATATCACATTTTTGTTTAGTATATGCTTTTAAAAATTAAATAACTTTTCAAAAGATCATTTTTTTCTAAAAATGAAAAATTTACCTCCTATTTTCTTGAAATTTTATGTAAGTTATGGTTGACTTCTCTAAAAATTAGTCAAAGAAAAGAAACTCATGATTTTGTCTCTCTATCTCATTTCTTTAATGAGGCTATTTCCCTTTTGATTCAAAATCATCATCAAATTATGAATTGGATCTTGAAATTGAACTTTTTTCATCTCCCCACATTTTCTCTATCTCATAGAGATTTTTTACAAGTTGTTGAATCTATTTCATTATTTTCTTAATCAAGCTGTTCATTTTTGTCACTAGATTGAGTTTTCTTTAGTCCTTAAAATTACAGAAAGGAAGCATATTTGTAGAAAAAAAAAGAGGCATAAAATGAGCCCAAAGCTAAAAAGATGCGCAATATCTCTAAAATAAAAAATCAAAAGATGCACAATGTCACCAAAATGAAAAGATACACAAAGTGTATCAAAAGATATGCAAAGTGCGCTAAAAACTAATAAGGAGGCACAAAATGAACCCACAATGAGCTAGCTTACCTTTTTTGTACTTCTTAAATCTTAAGAAAACCCTTATATCTATTAATATTTCAATACTTGAGTTTGGAAATCATGACTTTAGATTCACCTTTTTGCATTAATCTTCTATTAGATATATTTCATGCAAGGAGTTTTGAGAAGATTATTATTTCCTTCTCTAATTTGTTCCTTGATTTAGATATTTTCCTTAAAAACTTTTTTAGCCCTTAAGAAACCTGAGTTTGAATTAACAATTTCTGATTCTCTATCCTTCTGAGATTATGCGTGGTCAATACATGCCTTAATATATTTTTGAATAAAATTAAGAGGTAACTTTCTCATTCCAAGAAAATTTTGATATTTCAAACTGATTCTTCTAAAATTTTTTCACCAGATCAGGAACCATTTTAATCTTTTAATCAGTTTTCTCTATTTTGTTTTTCTATGCTCCTATTCTTTTAGATAATGTCAAAGGGGAAGAACGTACTGTTGTATTTGTGTTTGAACGTACTGTTATTTTTTTTTGTTATATTTATTTAGTTTATCTTTTTTATCTGGTTATTTATTTTATTTTATGTGTTTTGTTTTAAAAAAATTTAAAAAGATAGAAAGTTATATTTTCCTATATTTTTAAAATTTTTATCTTAGTGAGGGGGAGATTAGGAGAAAATACTTTTAGTTTGAAAATTCACCAGTAATGTTTGCCATTATCAAAAAGGGGGAGGCATCAACTTTTTTGATTCATAAATAACAATAACTTTGGCATCAAACTTATCAAGTTGGCAAAGTAGAATTTTATTTACCCTTTCAAAGTTTGAAAATTCTTTACCTAAAGCATGTAATGATGTTACAATTTGAGTAAACCTAGTATACATGTCTAAAATTATCTCATAAGATTTCATGATAAAAAGTTCATAATCATGCATTAGAATATTCAACTTAGATTGCTTAACTTTGCTAGTTCCTTCATATGTAATGTATAGTTTATTCTAAATTTCTTTGCCAGTAGTACATATAGATGTTATCATGCAATCATCAGAATTTAAAGAACAAAAAAAATAATTCAAATATTTAACATTTAATTGAGCATTAATTTGATCTACTCTACTCAATTCAGAAAAAGGAATATTAGTTTTGATTTCATCTATAATATGTGACGGTACAGAATAATCAGTTTAAATCATATGCCACATGCGATAATCTATTGATTTTAAGAAAGTAGACATACGGATTTTCTAAAAATCAAAAGTAATATTTTCAAATAAAGGCGGTCAACGTGATTGAATATCCTTCTGTAATATTACGATTTCCAAAATTAGCCATGAATCGAAATTCAAAAGATTTTCAAAACTTAATTTTATGAATCCCGCTCTGATACTACTTGCAAGTTCGTGAGGGGTGTTAAGCCCTAAAGAACTAGTCCAGAGGCCAACCAAGAGGAGGGGGGGGGGGGGGGGGGCTGAATTGGATAATTAAAAATACTTCTTTAACAAAAAGAAATATCTTTTTATATCTTTGTCGCCATAACATAAAGAGAACTTTAAATGCACATAAGTTCATTAACATGTCACATTAGGAAAGAAAGATTTTGGATACCTCTTTTAGATTAAGATAAAGGATAGTCAAATAAGGTTTCATACTCTGATTATAAATTATGTAGAACTCAAAAGAAGCTTTAAAATTTTTTTTGAACATGTGGGGATGACTGAATAGAGTTCAAACTCAGCCCAAGTTAACAAAAATTGTTACTTCATTAACTATCATATAATGAAGGACTCAACTACTCTCTCCTCTACATATGTTCCAACGACATCCTACAAATATGGAACAAATTCCAATCCTTAGGGAATTTGAAATTCTTTTTATTTTAAGCATAGATCAATATACTTTTATTTTATTTTATTTTGTAGATGTTCTAATGAATGGTTAGTGATAATCTAAAGTAAAGTAGAAAGTGTTGACATTTGATACTTTCTTGGTTCGATAACTATTTTTCTTATTTTATCGATGGGTTGGAATTAAATTATTTATATTATTTAATTAAAAATCTTGAATAATTTCTTTATTATATCTACCTTAAATGCCTTTTCATCATTCCTTAAGTGTTGCATCCATATTCCATTAGAAACATTTAAGAAGTAAAGGAAGAAGTTATGCCATCCGAAGGGATATACTTACCCTCTTCCAAAGTATCTAATCTCATGGGACAAGGGCCCCTAACCAAAATTTTCAATTTTGAGCTAAATCTCCTTGGTAAATTTTTGAATGATATCTATTTCCACTAAAACCCTAGCAATAGGAGTCCTAGAATGGGAAGTAGTGGCATGATTGGTTTGCAAAGGGCAACGAAAAATGGATCTTAAGGCATGGAGAACTTGAGAGTTAAACAAATGAAATCTTAAATGGGGAAAGGGGATCCATACTAGAACAATCGGGTATTCCTCCTTTATGTAAAAGAAAGGGGTCCATTTATATGCTAGTGACTATGCTATTAGAGTGATTTTAGGGAAAAGGTATGAAAAGAAATTTCATGCTATTTAAAATGCTAGTAGATGTTTAATGATGCCAAAATTAACTATATAACTACTGAATACGAGTTACTAGTAATAATATTTTTCTTCAGTAAGTTTATATTTTATTTGATTTCCATAAAATTAACTATTTTTAGTTATCACTCTACTATCAAATACTTTTTAACCAAGAAAGATATGAAACCAAGATTAATTAGGTAGATTTTATTGCTATAGGGATTTGAAGTAGAGATTCTTGATAGGAAAGGATCTAAAAATTAGGTGGCTAATCATCTATCTTAATCAGAGAGGGAAGATTCTGATCATAATGCTAATGAAATTAATTAACTTTTTCCTTATGAAAAGTTGTTCGCACTACAATCTTTGAATGTGCTTTGGTATGTTGACATTGTTAATTTATTTTTTATTGGTGTAATGCTTCCTAACATGTCTTACACCCAAACGTACAAAATCATGCAAGATACTAAAATCTACTTTTGGGATGAGCCTTATCTATTTAGGGAATATAAAGATTAAATCATTAGGTAGTGTGTCATTGTGGATGTGATGCAACCTATTATTAGTCAAGGTCTTGATTCTGAGTATTGAGGGCATTTTAGAGGCTTTAGAGCTACTTCTATGATCCTTCATTCTAAATTTCATTAGCCAACCCTATTTTTAGGATGTAAATGATTGGGTTAAATGATGTGATAGATGCGATAGGGTAGCAAATATTTCTAAGAGGAATACAATGCCCTTTAATTTCATGCTTGAAGGTGAAATTTTTAATGCTTAGATATTCGACTTAATGGGTCTATTTGCTCAATCCTTTAAGAGTTAATATATTTTGGTAATAGTCAATTTTTCCTCCAAGTGGATGGAAGGAATAGTAACTCCTAAAACTAATGCTCAAGTAGTAATTAAGTTGTTAAACAAAAATATATATTTTTTATATTTAGAGTGCCTAGAGTCATCATAAGTGATATGGGTATTAAGAATAAATTATGTACTGTTTATTATATTTAAATATAATTAAAAATTATTATTTTAGTTATATTTGTGCAAAAAATATTTAGGGAAAGGAAAAATCTATAAGTGTTGAATAACACCACGGCGCCATTAATGAAAGCGCCACCATATTATGATCGTCAATGCCCCAGCATCAAAATGCAGACATGGTAGCACTAGCTGCTCAATTATTACAACATTGTAGTGACCCAAAGGTCATTGTTGTGGTGCATCATAGTGTCACTGTGCTAAAAATTAGCACTACATCACTAGAGCCTCAAGAAAATGAGCTTTGGAGCACCGAGCTGCCTCAGTGCCTGATTTCACATTCAAGCACCATAGTTATTAAATTTTGAAACACCATAATGGAGCAGTTATAGAATGGAGGAGCCTTGTTGACTCAGCCAAAATAAGCACCAATTCAATCATTAACCAGGCCAGGTTAATGTTGCGATATGGCAGAGCAAGCATTACAGGGCTGACTTGTTAGTTTATTTATGAATGCTAGAATACCACCTTGTCATGCATTGTGACTTCTAAATTTATCCCTATACTTACTATAAATAGCTTTTAGTTCTATTATTTGGAGAATTCTATCACTTGAGTAAAAATTTATAACTTTTACTATATCTCTTTAGTGCCCCCTTAGAGTAAATTCTAAGGGAGGCTAAGAAAGTCCAAGAAACCTTCATTAGGAGATTTTAGCCTATTTTATGGAAGCAACTCTATTGCTAGAGGTAGGAGTGTGGAGAATATCAACTGATCCTTTTAGGTGACAATTTTCTTATTACTTCTCATGTATCCCTTCTATTAATGAATAAAATAAAAATGACTTTGCTTTTTGCATCTAATTCTAAGTTTTGGGCTGATGATGTAAAAGCATAATAAATACTAATGTAGACTCTGGTGCCTTGAATGATTATATATATTTTTTCAATATTTTCCATTCTTTATTTAATACATATAATGACCATGTGTGTAGTTAATATCAAGTGTGATGTATAGCCACGATAGAGGAATGCTAGAACAAATATGATTATTAAAATAGAATGATGACGTGGCAAGACATAGGATGTTTAAATTTCTATGTTCTATGGAGAAGTATAATTATAGGAAGATCATAAACTTTTCTTTTCCCCTATATAAAATTGGCAGAGATATGCAGATGCATATGCTCTTATCCACATCTAAAATTAAGAGTCTCATTAGGAAAACTATGTTATTTTGCATTCTTTAGTCCAAAATACTTTATCAATATAAGTATCAAAATCTTCTTTCAAATTTCTTTAAGTGGAAAAAAATCAAAAATATCATTTTTACATTTAGTAGGATAATTTGTGCATTTGAAATAAGCAGTAGTAGTTTAATTTTAATTATGCAAAATACCTTCTTGTGGGATCGACACTCTTCTCTATCACTTTATTACTTGATCAACATATATACTTGCATATTTTGTGGGATTTTACTATTTTTATATTAAAGATAACCTAAGCATATTCATATTGCATACTAGTATATGTGTAAATCATATCGTTGACTGTATAGCTTAATTTACACTAGAAAAAGCCACCTACACCGAGCATATCCCCCATCACGGGGCATCCATTTTTTTATTAGGAGAATAAAGAATCTAATTTTAAAACTTGGAATTAAGAGTAGAATAAGAAATGCTTACCATCCCCAAACTAGTGGTCTAGTTGAGATAAGTATTCTAGAGATTAAAAAAAATGTTAGAGAAAAGTTTTTGTCCAAATATGAAAGACTGGTCATTAAGATTGGACGATACATTGCGGGATTATAGGATTGCTTAGGAAACATTAATTGGAATGTCTCGCTATAAGTAAATTTTGGATAAATCTTGACATTTTCCCCTAAAATTAGAGTATAAAGCTTTCTTGGCACTAAATAAACTAAATTACAACCTTAAGGATGTTGGAGATAAAAATGCTTACAAAATTAAATGAATTAGAAGAACTTAAAAATATTGAATACGAGAATGTTAAATTATATAAAGAGCATATTAAAAGGTGGCATGATCATAAGCTTGTTAAAAAAGAAATTAAGACTTGAAAACAAGTTTTGTTATATATTTCAAGATTAAAATTACTTCTATAGAAGCTTAAGTCCACATGGTTAGGGAAGTTCACTATTATAAATGTGTTTATTTATGGAGCTGTGAATATTAGATAAAATAAATATTATACCACAATGTTACTTATCCTTAGTGCCACAGTGCTTATACCCATGTTGACTATTTGACCATGCACCTTAGTGCTAGTCGCATTATACATATGGTGGGCAATTTTTCTCTCATTTCACTTGTGCAATATGTTTCCCTTATCCTTATATTTCAAGATCCCTAGTTATTCCAACCCTTTAGTAATGTCTTATAAGATTACAAGTGATAGAAAGAGGTTTGATTCAACTTTTTGTGAGGCTAGGAGGTTTGTTAGTGTTGCCACTTAAGAGAGATATAATTGTGTGGTGAGTAAAACCATAATTCTTGAGCATGAGTTTGATAATCTCAGAAGATTATACAGAAAAACTAAGATTTTATTATAGATCAGTCTCATCCTACTAATGCTTATGTAGTTTGGGAATTATTCACGAATATGGAGGAGCGCCAAAATGAGTGCCTCTTTATTTATGATAAGTGGGTCACCTTCACTCCCATAACAATAAACTGGGTCTTTTGAACCCCAATTTTTGGTTTTTTGGTAACAAGTGCCTAAAGCTTTACACCTCAACTATATATTAAGAAGAGATTTTTAGGTTCCTAACATGGAGTGACTTAAATGCCTAGTGAAAGAGGAGAGATGATAAAATTATTTATCTTCCTATGTCAGCCCTCACCTATGAGTCTTAAGCCTTGAACTAGTTAATTTATGTCAGGCTCATGCCTAATAGAAACATATGTGAGGTGACAAAGGATAGCATAATTTTAAATTATTGTATAAAAATAGGATTATTGATTATTTGAAGATTGTCTTCCAGTCCATAAATTACATGCTTAGGGGGTCCATATTAATCGGTTTAAGGTATCCTAATCTTATGTGTGAATTATGTGAATTTGTTAGGGTAGTAGAAAACTCAGGGGAGCAGCATATTTTGCTTACTTTTGCCCTAATGAGATCTAATATCAAAACCTTTAAAACCACCTTTACAAAAAGGGGAAAGGAATCTATCTAGTCGACCCAACCTAATAAGTTATGGATTACAAATCCAAGGATGTAAGAGATCAGGTGGGGAACCTTAAGGATAAAGTTAATTTGATTGAGTTTTGTATAGATGAATTCAGGTAGCAGTTGATAGGGCTAGAATTGGGGATGTATTCTTATTATATCATTATGACTAGCACCAAAGGCATTATAAGTGTAAGACTGACTATAATGCAACCATGGTTAGCATGTTAAAGAGCTGAGAGGCAGAATGTATTTCTAGGCCCACCCCCCTTTGATATGTACTGATGATTAGGATCATTATCAGCATAGAGAATAGAGGCAACAAGAGAGGAAGAAAAGAAAGAAGAGAAAGAGTAGGGAGAATCCTACTGATGTTGTAATTTTTATTTTTATTTTTATATTTTTTTGTTTTTTACTTTTTAGTTTTTATTTTATTATATATTTTTTTTAATGCATTCTATTTTAACTTTTTTTATAAATATATAGTTTGGAATATATGTTGAATGAAAAAAATTTCCTCTAGTTTATACAAATTTGCAAATACCTCTAATTTATACAAATTTACTTGTCTTACTATGTTGCCCTTTTTGCTTGAATTATGAAATTTGGAAAATTAAAAATTAAGATCCTTAAATATTTAATATTAAAGAACTTATAATGTTTTTTCTGAAAAAATAGTCATATGTGCCTACTAATCTTTTCATAAAATTCAGAATTTCAGATAAGTTAAATTGCTAAAAAACCCTTAAGCACTTGACTACTTATAAAGGAGTATTGCAAATTAATAAATTAGATTAATTCTAAATCACCTAAAAAGTAAGTAATTAGTGAGTAATGAAATACTTAACAAACATTATATTAGTGTACAAAGTGGAGGTAATAGACATGTATTCACAATCAATTTAATTTATTTAGCAAATAAAAAATGTTAAAGTGAAAAGATTGAAAAGGCTAAGTACTAGACTATTAAAAATTTGTACTTGCAATGTCTAGCCTTGCTCAATAATAATAAGTGAAGGTAATTGTCAGGCATTTAAAATCATTATAAGTTACTTAATCAATAAAAAAATGTGAAAAGCTATATATTAGAATATTAAAATAGGTACCTACAATGTTTAGTCCCACTTCTATTCTTCTAAAGAAAATTATTGGAAACATATTACTTAGAAGAAAGCTTATAGGTTGATTCAAAGATTAACTAAATGTATAATTTCATTTATTCCAAAATTAATAATAACTCTAAGTAAGTCAAAATTATTCACCTACACTCGTCGGAGTTTAATTTTGAAGGAATATTAATTAAAAATATAAGAATGGGCTAGAAAAAATATTTTATTAGAAAATTTTCCAACTTATGTATATTAAAAATACTTAGATTATTAATTTTTAATTTTTCCTAAAATTATTTTCAAAGAAAAGATATTTAATTCCAATGCAATACGAAGTACTTAACGACAAGTAAAATCTTAAAGTTTGGGGGAATTTGATAAGTAAAAAACATTGCATAGTCCAAATTGCATTTATTTGTTGTGAAGTGCTAGCTAAATATATCTTTTTAATATAGGAAACATATTAAAAACTATCAAAATTTACTCAACGCCATAGAACCACATATCAAGTAGCATAGTGCTATAACTTCCCTAGTGCCACTTGTTAGGTGATACAACAGAGAGGTTTTAGTAGATTACCTAAGATCTTAGCACTGAGGTGCTACCCAAGTAGTGGTGTAGTGGAAGATTGAGCACCGCAATGCCTTACCCCAGCAATGGATAGAAGATAGTTGGAGATAGATGAATCGGTGAACTGATGCAACATGTGGCGAATTGATGTGATGAGTTCCAAATTAAGATGATGGTTTAGCAGCACTATAGTGCCACCAAGCCAATACTGTGATGCTAATTTAGTTTTTTTTCACTACTACAAAAGGAGACTTAGTGTTCACATTAGGCGGTTCGCAAATTGGAGACACTTATATGTGTTTGGAAGAGTGAGTGTGAGAGGCTACTTTTGGTGGGGAACAGTTCTTTGTACCTGTGTTTGAGTATTATATTAGTGTGGATTAAAAGAAGTTCCATGGAGTCTGTATTGCTTATCCCTAACATTTCTATCCTTATTCATTAGTTTCTACTTTTATTTTATTTAATGAGAGGTGTGAAATGAAAATGAAAACTAAGCCCCTTGTTATAGGTTATGTTAGATTGTGTAGTACAATCGAGAGATTATACTAGCCAATGAAATGAATGTAATCCCTTCCATAAGAAATCATACAAAAAACAATCAAATTGAGTAGTATGATAGGGAATTATATAATATGATTTCAAACTTTTTGATTATCCTAAGGAGTCTTCAATATGATTGTTTGACCAATGATAATTGAACAGTATAATGAGACATTTATATCCAACAATTGGCAATAATGATCATTACAAAGAGTTAAAATGGCAATTTATTGGTCCTTAACCCTCCTATATTATGTGTATTGTATAGTATGAAGGGAGTATGATATAGTTTGATGCAATGTTTTTGAATTTTTTTTTGTTATGATCAAGAACAAATACACATAAGAACATGTTCACAACATATAACACCAAGAAATAGAATAATAAATATAAACAAAAATAATAAAATTATACATAATTTGAATAAACAATACACAACCAAAAAACTTATGTATACCCTAATGACAAAGGCTCTTAATTCTATAATCCCTATTGTCCCAAGAGTGCTAAATCTCTTATATCTTAATGGTCTAGTGAAAAATTCTGCTAATTGACTTTCCATATGAATAAATTATATGCTTACATCTTGCCTTATTATATTGTCTCTAATAAAATGGTGTCTAACATCAATATCTTAGTATGTAAGTGATGGATTGGGTTCCTACTAATACAAATCAAGTTTTCTTTATTACACATGATGGGGATTGTGTTCACATGCAAACAAAAAATAAAAAGAGGCTACTTCAGCCAATGGACTTGGAAACACAACATCCTATAGTAATATATTCTTCCTTTGAAGTATATTGGGCCATATAATTTTATTTTCTATATGACCAAGAGACAAAGGATTGACTAATGAACTAACATATTCCTTGGATGCTTTCTCTATCTATTTTGTAGCCTGTAAAAAAAGAGTCAGACTATCCTACCAATTCTGAAGATGTATTATTCATAGAGTACCAGCTAACTAAGCTTAATATTCCTTTATGGAATTTAAAGATTCTCCTAATAAAATGTGATTCCTTATGCTTAGCCTGAAACGTAGTGCATAAATATACACTAAATATTATGTTAGGCCTACTCATAGTTAGGCATAATAAGGATCTAATCATTCCTCTATATTTTTTCAAATTAACAGACTTACCATTAAGATCTTTTTCTAATTATGTATTAGGGATCATAAGAGTGTTCAGGCTCTTACAACCTTCTACATCAGATTTCTTAATCTGTTCTTTCATATACTTGGTTTGACTAAAGAGGTTTCCATCAACTGTTTGCTTAATATTGAACCCTAAAAAGTATATTAGTTCTCCCATCATACTCATCTGAAAGTCATGGCTCAAAGTGGATGAGAATTCTTCACATAAATATTTATTTTTAGATCTAAAAAGAATATCATCTACATAGATTAAAATAATTAGTATGTTTGATAATAGCCTCTTAATAAATAGTGTCGTGTCTACATTGGCCTTAACAAATGAATTGTTTATTAGAAAATTTTGTAGTATGTCATACCATGCCCTAGGTATTTGTTTTAATCCATAAAGTGCTTTCTTAGGTTTGTAAACATGATTTGGATGCGATGAATTATCAATTTTTGGTGGTTTCTTTAAATATACATTCTCTTTTATAACTCTAATTAGAAATGCACTATTTACATCCATCTGATATAATTTAAATCCTTTAAAGCATGCAAAGGCTAGTAAGACTCTAATAGCCTCTAAGCATGATACAGGTGAAAATGTTTCTTCAAAATAAATTCCTTTAATTTGATTGTATATATTTGAAACTAGTCTAGCATTATTTCTTACAACTAATACATAGTCATTTAATTTATACTTAAAAATCTATTTAATTCTAATCACACTCTAATTAGAAGGTCTTGGCACTAATTCCTAAGCATCATTTATTGTAAATTGGTTGAATTCCTTTTGCATCACTATAACCCAAAGCTTATCCCTTAGTGCACTATAAATATTATTAGGCCCTATCATAAAAATGAATGTAGTGAGACTAATCTCCTTCCTAATAATGTGTCTAATCCAAATTCCTAAGGAAGGATAGCTTATGATGAGGTCACTAGGATGACTACTAGCATACCTCCACTCCCTAGGTAATGGATCATCTCTATAAGTTATATCATCTAGTCCAATATTCTCAATCCTATAAGGGATATCCTCATATTATTTATCATTTTCTCTAATTTGGGTAAACCTATCATATTCATGAAATATAATATGATTTAACTCTTTAGCAACCAAGGATTTCTTATTAAATATCCAAAATAGTTTTCCTTTTAAAGTGTACCCTAGAAATACAACTTCATCTGCCTTAGCAAAAATTTTTCCAAAATATGTTTTACCATTATTGAAAATAAAGCATTTACAACCAAAAACTTGAAGATGAGAGATATTTGGTGTTCTATCCTTAAGTAATTCATATTATTTTTATCTTTGTTTTGTCCTTATATTCAACCTTTTTAGAAGATACCAAGCAATATTTACTACCTCAGCCTTGAAATATTTTTGTAATTTATATCACTACACATAGTTCTGGCAGCCTCTGCTAATTTCATATTCTTTCTTTTAGATATGCCATTTTACAATGGGCTGAAAATTTGAGTTCAAAACTTGATTCCTTACAAAATATTTTGAAATTTTCATTTTTGAATTCTCCTCCATGTTCTCTATTATTAACCTCCTTTTTATGAGTTCAAATCAAAGCTTGGACTCTTAAACCCTAAAAATCCTCCTTTTAAGAAGGAAACCCTAGGTAAAGAGCTTAGAATGTGGTATGGCTAATTATAAAATGAACTATTACCTCCTTAGGGCTTCCCTAGTAAACTTTGGAAGCTTCCATGTGCTTTGAAATACTAAATTATAAGTCTTAACCCTAAAACTTCATCATATTTACATTTCATGCCACTCAACATGTTATACTACTCAAACCACCCAGTAAACCCTTGAAATTGATTTAAACTTGTTCATAATCATCGTTGGAATGATTCAAACCCATGGGTGTCCATCATTGACTATGGTTGACCTAAGTTGACCAATTATGACATTTGAATCCTTTAAACCCTAATGCTTAAACCAATGCATGAAATATCTTTCTATCATGGATATAAACCCTAGGATTGATCCCTAGGACTCTTAAAATCATCCTTGAGCTAACCTAAACCTATTTGGGCACATGATCTACCATGTTGACCTTGAATGGTCATGTTGACCAAATGGACCGTAATTTCCAATGTATGTTAAACTTCCAAAAGAATCACTCAAATATGTTTGAGTGCATTGGAACCTATCATGAGCCATGGTTGACTTAGTCTTACAAAAATAACCATGTTGTACAAATCTCCCTTAAATGTACATTTCAAGAATTTGACCATTCCTTGACCTTGACATATCCTCTGACCACTTCCAAACATTCATTTAAAAATTCCTAGACTAAATAGACCAAAACACTGGGCTAAGTCAGCCTTGGTTGACCAAGTTCACATAGGTTGACCAAATAGCCTATATGACCCTTCTTTTTTCATTCAAGCTAAACTCTTGACCCTTCGCCTCCAAGGAATGCCAATAAATCCCCATGGTCCATATGAACTTGCCATAGTGCCCACTTAGCTTAGCCAAATGGCCTAAATTAAGTGCACCCAAAGGGGCCCTTTTCAGCCAATTCACTACATAGAAAAATATAGCCTAATCCACTGCATGTGTTACCTGCCTATAGATCAGTTGGACCTTCCCTAGCCAGACAAACAATTGGTCTAGTTTGTGTTAGCAAACAAGATAACTAAGATGAATTCAACTGAATTAACTTGCTATCTGAGCCCAATTAATATGAACGATTGCATGTATTATCTTCCCTTGGACCATAAAAATCTGCCAAACCCAGTACAACCTTTGGCATGGCCTAAGGTGAAAGGAAAGCTCTAAAAACTGACCAACTCAGTATGGGTTTACTTATGACTAATTGTCCATCTCATTCCATGTTGCATGCCTTCTTTAAACAACTTCTTAAGCCTTGTTGGACAATTCACACTGGCCTAATGCCTGGTATGATGAGCCTTGGCTAAAATTTAATGCACATTCACTTTTGAAAACTTTATAAATACTTTTATTTTTTTGAAGTACAGTTCCTCATTTTTTCTCCCTGAGCATTATGAGTGATCTCTGAGAAACCCCAGAGCTTTCTCTAGCCTCTCATAACCTTCAAGGGTGATTTAAACCAAGCTCCAATTAGCTCTTTTTGATGAATTTCCAACTTCTAATCCAAAGCTCCTCAGGATTTGCTATTTTAAGATGGATTATTATCGGGATCAAGTTGATCAAATTGCAAGTAAAATCCCCATCACTTGCCCTATGATTTAACATAATTTTCAATCTTAAGGCTTATTAGATAGGGTTCTCAGACATTATGAAGTAACTCTCAATCCACAATAATCTAAACATTTGATTAGTAGTTTACTTCAATTTGGTTCAACTAGAGAAAATTAAAAAAATTCTATAGAGTAACTTGTTTAGATCAGTCAAACAAAGGATAATACTTGAGAAACCTAATGAGAGTTTGAAGATGAAATATCAACTATCCATCCCATTTAATTTCATTGGATGGCTATGATTCTATTGGATTGAATTATATGTGTCATTCTAGCAGTTTTAAGCTTATAAATTTTAGGCATCTAATCTCAAATCGAATGGCTAAGGTTAAAGTAACGGTGTCATTGGGGCCCACCACCAATTATGTTACCTGTGATAATATGCCTCATGGAAATGTGCAACAAGTTAATTAGCATGAAATCCAATAAATTAACTAATAGAAACTCATTTAACATTAAAATTTGAATGCTTCTAATCCTAAGGACCAATTAGAGTGATTAACCTTTCTATCGATTCAACTCTAGAAGCATTATCTAATGAATTTAAAATTAAGGACATATGATTAGTGTATTGAGTTTAATTTACATAATTTTCACTATTATAATTGTTTAATTAATCATAGTACATAGATCAAATAGGGCTCTAGTTTTTCTATGAAGTTCTTTGAAATGTATCTCACATTTACAAATGTTCTCGTGAAAATTTGGATACTATTCTAGCCTTAATTGAATTTAAAAATTAATAGATGGAAAATTGACCTATGAATTTGATAATCCATAAAGAAGAATCCATAGAGTAGTTTTTCATGAATCTACTAAGAATGATAGAATTAGGTATGAGGGTTAGCTAGCCACTGATCGCATCATAATTCTTGGCCAAGTTTGCTTTGAATAAATTTCGAAAGGTATATATATTTTTAACATTTTAAATTTGTAATAAAACTAACAAATTCCTAAATGGTTCTAAATTATTATGGAACACACCTTGGGTCATCCTTGACATATGGTTTAACTTTCATAATAATTAGAGTTCATTTGGTTTATTAATTAGCAAACCCTAAATCTATTAACATAGTTGACCTAGGAAATTAAATAAATCATTACTTATCAACTTTGACCATCTCATGACAGTGCTCCACCTCCCCCGCCATCAATTCAAGGACATCCTCTCCAGTTTCCATTTTAAGGCTCTTTTTGTGCTTTTCTTTAATTTTTTAGTGTTATTTTTGTGAATTTGCATGGCCTGGGGCCTTCTTCGGTCCTTGATGTATTTTGTTCTAAATTTTCATTTACAATTTTATTCTTTATTATTCATTTTTGTTTCATTCTCAGGCTAGATGATGACTCTGTTGTTTACTAATCAATGGGTTACTTGTAAACCTCCAATTTCTAGTAAGAATGTGGGATTTTCTGGCATTTCTGATAATGGTAACTCTCGTTCCTTTAAAGATGTAGTTTATATGTTGCTTCGTCTACTCCACCCCCCATTTTTAGGAGTCCAACTTCTTACAAAGGATTTTCTGCTTTAACATTTGGGTAAGATGTGATCTCTAAATTAGCCTCTCCCTTCAAATTCACACTTGTTGGTAAATTTTCATTAGGAAGACCTAATCTGGAATCGATTAGAGGTTTTTTTATGAACTTAAAGCTATATGGTCATTTTCTATTGGCCTGTTAGATCTACGAGATATTGCAATTCAACTCTCGAATGATCTGGATTCTATTCATATTTTCTCAAGAAGATTATAGTATATTAATTTGTGTCAAAAGAGTCCTTTTAAATGGACACCATTTTTTGATATTAAAGAAAATTCTCTTTTAGCTCCGGTGTGGATTTCTTTCCTTAATTTATGCTTGCATATATTTAATTTGCAGATCTTGTATAGTTTGGCATCTATTTTAGGTAGGCCTTTATACACAGTTCAAGCTACAACTTTCATTTCTTATCCGTCTGCTAACCTCTGCTAGTGGAATTAGATGTGACTAAAAAAATACCCCAAAGATATTTGGCTCGGTCAAGAAAACTTGGGGTATCTTTAGAGAGTTGAATTTTAATTTGAATTTTTTTCTAAATGCACTGTCAAAGTATTTTTGAATGTTTCTGCTTGCATCTGCATCTTCGTAAATTAAAGGATCTTATTAGTGATACTAAAGAAATTGAAAATTTTCTTGGTTCTTCACTTGTTGATCTTATTGAGTTCTGTGATACTCAGGTACCTAATGATCCCATTAAGGAACCACAACAGACTGACACTATTCCTAATAATATTTATTATACTTATTTTATTATGCTTAGTGCTATTTTAATTGAGAATCTAGTGGATGGTTTACAACTTGTAACAATAAAGGGAATGGATGCAACATTTATTGAGCAAAATCAATTACCCATCATAACTGTTACTTTATCTTTAGAAGATCAACTTGTTGGGATCAATTCTAAACAAAAAAAATGCTTTAGCCTTATCTCAAATGCTTGTGGATTTAATAAAAATATTATTTAAATTCAATGCCTTGCTAACCTTATTTTTGTCATGAGGTTAACAAAACTCTATCAATCAAATCCAAAATCATATTCAAATAAACTATTTCAATCCAAAATTCAAGGTCAAAGGTCCATGTCCTAGGACCCTTTTTGGGTGATTTTTCAACCACTTCAATCAAATCAAATGACCCCTAATTCATAATCTATCAATTGCATATTGATTACAGATGTCCCTAGGGACAACCCTCTAAATTTGATGTCATTTCAAGGCTTCTAACCCCAAAAATGCAATTTAAATCCAAAGGCTATAAAACCTTTAATTATTTAAAGCCCACGCCACTCAACCTTGCATCTTGTGGAAGTTAACCTCGGGACTTCCCCAAAACCTTTGAAAATGTCCATAAACTTTCTTATAACATGTTAAACACAAAACTGCACTTTGGTGGGTTGATCAGGGGCCCCAATGAACAAAATGCCCCTCAAGAGCAAAATTGAAGTTTTCTCCAAAGTTCAACATGTATCAGGCCATAAAACCTATTTTAATGCATCCTAAACACCTATAGAAATCTACTGAACTCATATCCAGTCCTTTGGTCATGCATGGTTGACCAAGTAAACTCATGTTAACAAAACGATTCTTTAAAGGTCCAATTGGGCTTTTCAAGCCAAATGGCCATTCCATATCATCAGACTAGTTCCATTGGTCTCAAGTCACTCACATAAATGTTTTCAACCCAACTCCTACTCTTGGTCAACTTAACCCAAATCTTCAAATACATTCCAATCAAGCTTTTTAAACACTCAAGAATATTTCCTTGTGTGGTTTAAACACATCTAAATCTACCTCTAGTCATATCATGATGGGTTTGACCAATTCAACACACTGAACTTGGTCAAATCCATTTCACTTATCAATTTTACATTCAAGCATATATTTCATCACTTCAAGTCTACCCAAATCCATTCAATTAGCCCTTGCACATCTCCGAAAGTCTATCATGAGTCCACCATTGATTGATTTGACTTGGTCAACCTAGTAGCTTTGGTAAAAATCCTCACATAAACTCTCCACTCACCTAGACTTCAATCATATTTCTATAAGAAACTTCCACTCCACCTCATCATCTCACTAGACCACTTTAGGAGCCACCTCAGCACCCTTGATAGGTTGAGTAGTCATAGAGTCAACAAAGTCTTCTAAATGTCTTTATATGGTCAAACTCCTTCAAATATGACTTCCATCCAAACTAGCTATCATAATCTATTCACATGAGCTTTGTCCTCCTAAACACCCTCTTTGCAAACCCAGTAGTAGGTTTATCCAAAATTAACAAAAAGTGGTCCCCCCTCCCTTGAAGACACCCAATTACAAGATGGATTAGCCAGCCTCCCACTACCTTTGAACCATTTGAGACACATATAGGGCATCTAATGAAGGACTCTAATCGATCTAAGCCATCCAAGAAAAACCCTAAGGAACAAATCCTTCATTCTACCAAAACTTAGAAAAAAAAAGCTTTTCTCTAGTAAAACTCTAATTTCGTTTTGGCCCTAGAGAACCTCCTCTACACCTCTCTAGCTCAAATCCACCAGTGAAAGGCTACCGATGGTGAATTCTCTAGTGAACCAAACATCAATTCTATCCAGACCCCATAGCCATTGATCAAGCCCATTTTAGCCTTCGAGCTTTTTAGTGGAGTTATGCTAGAAGTCTCAAGGACCATAAGAAGCCAAAGTTTGGCTATTTTTATCCAGTAAATCAAGGTAAATCCTAATCCCTAGTAGAGGACAGTTAGATTTAAATAACTTTCTAAAAAGTACATTTCTCATCATAAAATCTCTTCCTCACGATTTTTGTTCACTTTAAGAAACTTTGTGTAAAATTTCATCGGGTTTGATCATGTCATTTCAAAGAATAAAGCTTTTTTTTCTATTAAAGCTTTGGAATCTGTATTCTAAGTGTACAAAATCTGAATTATAAATTGATCTCTTAATCAACGATCCAGATTCAATCATTCTACATTTTATCTGAACCTTGTAGTGCTCCTGAGATTTTGGATCTCTGTCTGATGACATCTCAGCCACTCATTTCAAAAAGTGAGCAATCGGACAGCTCCACTGCACTACTAATGTGGTTAAGGAAACTGTGCTATGCATTAGCACCATTGCAATCATTATCGATGATTGCATTATAGTGCAATCATTGGTACTAAATGCCTTTCATGGAAGCCATTTTGATTCGCCAAACCAAAGAATGGCGCATTGTCCACCGTCGTCGCCACCGTCAAGTTTTATTTAATAAAACTTTCTTAAATCCATTTTAATTACAAAAACCTCAATAAATCATAGGAAATTCATTTTTAATCCTTTCTTGGAGTTACGAGACTCTATGGATTCATGATGAATATTGTTTTGTTTTTAAATTATGTTTGGTGCAATTTGATTAGTATTATTTAAATTATTTTAATAACATAAAAAGATATCTTTTAATTTTAAATAAGAATATATTAATCAGTTTAACCCTAAATTTGGCAGAGATGTATAATGGTTTGTCCATCAGCTCCCCTTATTTTTCTAGGGCTATTTGATATAAGCTTAGGTCATGTATGAATTTATAAAAAAACTTGGTCATATTTTGACCTAGATTTTTGAGAATTAATTATAAATATATTTTAGATTCATTTTCAATAATTAAACCCTCTATGGAATTAGTTAATAGAACCTATTAGGGTAAAAACACATTCAAATGAATTCATTAAACTTTTAGGGGAAATTTACATCATCAATTCTTCTTGAGTTATTATTGTATCCCTTAAACATTCAATCATTTGAGTTAAATCATGGCGAAGACAAATCGTAGGATGTTATTGACATCCCATGAGTTTTTTAAAGAATATTTATTTTTCATATTAAGGGCCGTCAAATTTATAGGCAAATGGGTCATGAATTGACCTCAATGCCTACGAGTTTGATGTGCCCAAATTTTCTAGGTCTTATTTAGTTAGGTCTATATGACGGCGCTTGTTGTGGTGTGATTTTCTATATGCATATGTCCAAGGGTTAGATGAATGAGTTTTTATGCCCACTCAAACATTACTGTTACTTAAGGTGAAAAGGTAAGGATAATGTCTACAAATTTAGAAAATCCTAGAAAAATAAATATGCACCCAATAGGGATGAGACTCAAAATCACTAAACCTGGTGACACCATAAACCTAAGGTTCTAATTTCACTAGATTTGGGTTTCATTGGTTAATCAAATAAAAAATCATCCCCCTCAAGGGGCCTGAAACTTCCAAAATATATAATAAATCCAAATTAAATCCAAAAATTATAAATAATATCTTAAAATTTTCATAATTTAACCCTCTATCTAGGAAAATTAAAAACCTTTCACCTGACTCCAAATTTTTCTTTAATTTAATAATTAGGGAAAATTAAAATTTAATTAGAATAAATAATAAAAAATTATTAAAAATACCAAATAAATTTTGAACTTAAAAACACTCCTAGAGGTCATCTCTAATCTTTGGGAGTGATTTCAAGAGTTTGGAATAAGTTTGGTGCAAAAATGTCAAACCTCCCTAATTAATCAATTAAATAATTCAATTAAAAGAGAGAGCTACACGAATTCATAATAGATTCTAGAAAACACGAAATTGAGCAAACTTACAGGCATTGGACTCCTTTAAGGGTCTAATATTTATTAAAGATATCTAAGTTCTTGAACTTAACCAAAATTAAGAAGTCAAAATTGGACCCTTTATTTAATGAATTAAAATAATTCATGAAATCTAAAATTTGAACATATGACTAAAATTCCATAAAAACATCAACAAAATCAATATAATCAAATAACCAACGCTAAAATAAACAAAAAATACTCCATTAATGATGTTTTTAGGATATACTATCTCAAGCTATGGGGCTACATGTCCAAAGGAGACCTTAGTTCTCGTGCATGTTATTACAACGCCATGAACGAATTCAATGGAGTGTAAAACTATAAAATTAATTAATCATTAATTAGATAAATATCATTAAATCCTTAATATAACCACATCATCCAAGTTTTTAGGATGGATTATCTTGAGCTGCGAGGCTATGTGTCCTTAAGAGACCATGGTTCTCGTGCCTATTGTGATAATGCCATGAACCGATTAATGAATAATAAAAATATTATTAATTTAATGAGTTAAATCAACAACTAATTCATTAAAAAATCATTAAACTTTAATTTAAACTAACTAAATCAATTAAATAATATTGGTTACTGCTGGGTAACCCGGGCCTTTGAGGCTATTTAATTTGTCCCAAAGAGGGTGAAATAAATCTCACAGCCCAGTTGTAAATAAAGGTAGTACTCAATTAATAATTAAAATTTACCTTAAAATAAGCAAAACTACTAATACTTAAACTTGAACTAAAATTCCTTTAGCTTACAACAAACTAAAGAAACCACTAGAAAACTCCAACAATAACCAAGTCTAGGACATATCCATGCCATACAACCTGATACACATACTTTAGATGATTTATAAGGAAAACCAATTCTAGTTTTAGACTATGCTGATGTTCCTTCTTTTTGTGTTAATTGTGTAATGAGGTTTCATGTGGATCTCCCTGCATGTTGGTTAATATGGTTTGGTGTGATCTATGTTGTTGATTACAATATAATGTTTTTTCCTTTACTATGCGACATGTGATATGGTGTGATCGGTGCTACATTTTTCTTTGGTTAGGATAATTTGGATGCTAACAAAGTTTTCAACAAGTAGTCATGCTCATGTAGGGATAAAATAAAAGGGGCTAATTAAATTATAACTAATGAAATTTTATGCAGGTGCTTCCAATACCTAGTCCCCTTAAAATTAAAAAAGTATGGCCAAGTGTGTTTTATGCTGAAATGAAAGAAATTTGATTATATAAATGCTTAGGATATCAATAATTTTACAGATAAACTGCTTAGGATTACCAGGTTATATTAGAGTCTTTTTTCATTTTCTATATGTAATTTAAAATTCAAAGTGTTGTGAAAGTTTAATTGAAATGGGATATTTAAATATCTAATCTTAATTCCAAAGAGGAAGGAAACATCGCTTAGGGTAGAGTTTCTTTCAATTGGAAATTCAAATTTGAATGACTTGAAAATCCAAAGAGAAACGAAACAACCCTTCAGGAAGGAGTTCTTTTCATTTTTATACTTGGACCCAACAAATCCAAGGAGCCCAAAGGAAGGCGATGATGAAATGAAGAATGAGAAGAAAAATATCATATTTTAGAAACTTGTGTCCTTATTAGGATTAGAATTTGAGTTATTATCTATGGTGCCCAACCACTATTAATTTCTAAAGACCCTGGGTTATAATTTAGTTGTATTTGCATATGGACTTTCTTACAGTAATTTTATATATTTTGGTGATGTGATTTGATTGCTGTGTTCATTTTTCATGCCTTAAGATTTTTCAAAAAAATTTATAGGTTTCTTTCACTGCATGCTACTTTTGTAGTAGCCTGGAGGTAATCAGGCTATCTAAGGACAAACCTTTTCTACTCATAACCAAATAAAAGAATATTAGGCCAACATAGAAAGATAAATGACTCTAAGAAGTGAGCTCGAGCACGCCGAGGGTCTCATGCATACATATTGTGACGTTTATTCCTTGTCAAGAAGCTCCCTGCCTGTGGGTCGTGGAAGACCACCTGACATATTAGGGTGCATCTTTGTTTATGTGATGTTGTGAAATCTCTAGGAAAAAACCTATTTCATAAGTAAAAATTTTAAATTACTTCATATCATTTATGCATATAAGGTCAATCAACATGCATTGTATTAGAAACTAATTAAAGAATTTAAATTTTAATCATATTTGAGTAGAATCACCACTTATAAGTAATGGGGCCACTTAGGACTTTCTCTAGATGTCGACCCCAATTCCTCAAAATTTAAATAGCAACTTTACCCATCTTTAATAAAGAGAAAATAGATAGATTTAAAGTGCCTAGGTGGTTAACTGGCTCTCTAATCTAGGATGAGATAAACTCAGATTTGTATGGCATTATATAGGTTCAGGCCACTATGGTTTGGTGCCTAAATTAGAATTAGGATCTAGGGAAGACCCAAAATTATATGTCCCCAACATCAGGAATCTAATCTTAATATTCTAATAAAATGATAACTCAAATCAAAATCTTTTCTGATTTAAAATTTAAAGCCCAACACGTAGGATAGAATGGGGCATTTCTAAAATATTTTAGAATCTGAAAGTTCCTCTAACTTCTCCTCTATTGTCCTCCAAAAATAAGTGTTCAAATTTGATATAATCCTAGTTGGAGATTCTAACTTCATTCCTTTGATATCTCTCTTAAAAAATTCTAAATAGAATTTCTACTATTATTTTAATTGAGAGAATTCATAGGAAACTTAAAACTTCCTACGATGTAATTAACTATTAAGGATTTCCTCTATAGGACATTTAAGAGCCCAAAAAAATTAAAGAAACACTCTCTTTGGGAAAATTTAAAAAAATTAGAGACAATCATTATCATCAAATTCAAATAATTAATAAGGAATGATATTTTTCTTCCAATGGGAGGGTATATCATTTGTTATTATATCCTTGAATATGAAATTAATAATAACACATCTAAATTATTATAGCTAAATATTTTATCAAAGATCATTTTGAACCTTCGGGGTCATATATAGTTCCTTCTTGAATTTGGCTATGATAATCATGATAAAATTTATAATTTTAAATATGAACCCATTTGGAAATATTATTTTCATCTATTAGTATGGTATATCATTTCTAATGGTATGTATGATTTTAGAATTAAAATTCAAAAGTCAACATTCAAATTTTCCCAAAGAAGTTATATTCACAAATTACTTTGCACTTTTCAACAAAAGCTCACAAACATACCGTAGTTCTAATAGTGGTGATTGTTCTAATCTTATTCCTAATGACCCTACTTTTAATGTGTATGATAACGTAGAAGAAGGGGAATTTGTTCAGGCATCTGATTCTGATATCAGCTCTAAACATTCTTTGGATTCTTCATTTGATAATGCGAATTCTACAACTTTTGATAAACTTATCTCTGTAGGAAAAAATGTGAATGATGATAATATGGAGGATAATAATCATGGTTTTACCAAAGTCCAAAGTAAGAAGTCCAAGAAAAGTAAAAATTTTATTCTGCAATCTCCTAGGAGCACTAGAACTCAAACTGCAGTTAATCTTTCTTTTAATTTTTAAGTCCCTTATATGGATTGTTAGGGGTATCGGTTGCCCCTCTTCTAGGATTTGAGTTAAAAATATTTATAGAATTTGTAATATATGTGTTTTAGTTTTTCTTGAACCATTAATTCTTGCAGTTAGGTTTCCGTCCACTACTTTCTTTTTTGAGTTTTAATCATGTAGTTGCCAATTATTCTAATAATATTTAGATTTTTGGGAAAGATCGCGTGGTTATTGATGTCATTGGTGACTTTAACCAAGTGATTCATTATCCTATCAAGCTTTATAAATTTAAAATTTTTTCTTCCTTCATTTATGCATTTTCTTCTAGATTTTCTAGAAGGTCTCTTTGTGATCAGCTCTCTCATTTTCACACATTAGCTTCTTTACTTGGCTTGTTGGTTGGAATTTTAACACTATAGCTGCACCCTCTAAAAGACTTGGTAGCTCCCAACATGTTTATCAGTCTATAGAGATCGTCTCCTTAGAAATCATAATAATGTGCGGCAATGTTTGGATTGTGTGCTTCTTAATAATCATTGGATCAATTGTTACACTAGTACTCATGTTGAGAATCTTACTAGAACTCTTTTCGATCACTCCTCCCTCCTTATTGCTATCAAGTTTGTTCATATAGCCTGTTCATCTAATTTCAAATTTCAAAATATGTGGCTCTTAGATAACACTTTCTTAATTATGGTTCATAATAATTGGTGAGCTCCTTTGCAACCTGATAATTCTATACAAGGTATTTATAGACTTTGGTTGAAACTTAAAAATGTTGAAGTTCAAAATCAATTGGTGGAACAAGAATATTTAAAAAAATGTTTACACAAATATAAGGGCTGCTAATGATATGGTGAATTTGAGGGAAATTAATTGTTAAAATGACCCTACTGATGAGAACTTTAAGCTCCTGAATGATGCTAAAACTTATCTATTTCAATTTCAAGTTCAAGAGAAGGTTTTTTGGAAATAAAAAGTAGCTTTAAGAATCATATTGAGGGTGAAAATAACACTATGAACTTTCATACCTTAATGAATAAGAAAAGAGCTATGAATTGCATTCATAAGATCTCTTTTCCCGAGTGTACTACTTTAGAGGATGCTAAGAATATTGCCAATTAATATTGCCAATTATGCTATGTAACATTTCAAAAATTTGCTTATTATGAATTTCAACCCTAGCCTTATTGAGCTTTTTGTACCTTATCCCAACTATTATTAGGGAAGAGGATAGTATGACCCATCATCAGCCCCCCACTTGTAAGGAGATTTTTGACATCATTAATTCTATGAATCTTTATTCTATGGTTGCCCCTGATGGTTTCATGACAAATTTTTTTTTTCAAATGTCCTGGAATATTATTAGTGATTATTTACATGAGGTGGTTTTGGACTTCTTTGTTGGTAACACAATCCCAAAAATTTTCTTTTCCACTTACATTGTTCTTATTCCCAAGAAGAATGTCACAAATTTTTGGGATGACTTCCAACCCATTAGTCTCTATTCCTTTTTTACCAAGCTTATTTCTAAACTTTTAATGGGTCGCTTAGCTCCTTTCCTTCCTAACCTTATCTCTCCTTATCAAACTAATTCTTTCAAGGGGTGAACCATCTCTGATAATATTTTCTAGATCAAGAGTTGCTTCACGATCTTGATACCAAGGTGAGAGGGGAGAACATTATCCTTAAATTGGATGTTACTAAAGATTATGATAACATTAATTGGAGTTTTATCTATAACATTTTACTATTTTTTGGTTTTAATTTAGCCTATATCAAACTCATTAGAAATTAAGTTAAAGGTTGCTATTTCTCTGTAATTATTAATGGCAAAAGCAATGGCTTGTTCAAGTCCTCTCAAGGATTAATACAAGGTGATCCAATTTCTCCTTCTGTATTTATTATAGTTGTTGAATATCTTTCTAGAGACATTGTTAATCTTTATGATAATCACCCAAATTTAACCTATAGGACTTTGTGTTGTCTTCTTTTTTCTCATTTAATCTTTGCTGATGATATTATTATATTTTACTAATGGCTCATTGAATACGATTAATATTCTCATAAGATTTTTACATAATTTGGAAAATACTAGTTCTCTTTTTCTTAATAACAACAAGAGTTATTTTACTGCTTTCAAAAATGTGCCTCTGGATCAAACTAATAATATTAAAGGTATTACTAGTTTTATGCAAAGTTCCTTGCTTATTAGATACTTGGGGGTTCCTCTTTACGAATGCAAGAAGAAGTATTTTCTTTTTGATGATATCATTTCTTCTGTTCAAAATTGCTTGGCTTCTTAGGAGTTTAATTTGTTAACTTTTTGGAGGGAGACTAACTCTTATCAGGAGTGTCTTATGTTGTTTACCTATCTACATTCTCCAAATAATTCAACCTACTCTAGCAGTTTATAACCAGTTGGAGAGAATTTTTAATTAGTTTTTTTTTTTGGAGGATTACCCCCAAAAATTCCAAATTACTCTGGTCTTCTTATAGTAATTTCTAAGGGGTGATTTAGGAAGGTCGTTTGGGTTATAAAATGTGACTAATTAGTCTCATGCTTATTTTTATTAAAATGTTGTTTTGTTTTCATACCAAACAAAGCCTATGGGATAATTTTATGACTTCTAGGTATTGTATTGGAAAACATTCTACTATATGTTTTTTTAGAAAAGGTGATTATAAAGTTTGCAAGAGATTATGTAACATCAAATGGGAAGTGAAGAACCAAATATGATGTGGTTTGGGTAGAGGTAAAATTTTTTTCTAGAAAGATTATTGGTTAGCTTTTTCTTTGATAGATTCTTTGCTCAACACTAATTCTACTTCTACTGTTAAATTGAGTTATTTTATTTCTGATAAAAATTGGGATTATAATAAATTGGCTATGGTTATCCTTGAGTCTGTGGTTAATCAAATTTTGAATATCCCTCCTAATGTTGATTTTGATGATTATTTATTATTTAAGATTTCCAACATCGGTAATTTTAGACTTAAAGAGGCTTGGAATTGTTT
The DNA here is from genome assembly GCA_019925795.1 of Dendrobium chrysotoxum. NCBI lineage: Eukaryota > Viridiplantae > Streptophyta > Magnoliopsida > Asparagales > Orchidaceae > Dendrobium > Dendrobium chrysotoxum. Next base: position 30,127,863 of record CM034314.1, read on the forward strand.
TAGAATTTAAAACACTGTTTCTGTGGTGTTGTCTATGATCTGGCATAAAAGTATTTCCACTTCTATCACTATTTTCATTTGGAGAGTTATGTATATGTATTTCCCCATTGATGATAATTTAATGTCTAGAGGTTTTGTTTTACCGTCTAGATATCAAAGTTGGTCCCATGTTGAGAATATGCATCATGCATTAAAAATATTAGCAGTTGTTCTTTTATGGCTCAGAATTTTAGTATGTTTTTCTTGGTAACAAAGTTATTGATGAGCCCAAGTTGGTTATTAAATTAAGCCCAAATCACATATTTTAAAACTGAACAAATATGTATCTGTTAAAAGTTTTGGTTCTGGTTGTGCTGGTGTTATCAGGGATTTATTTGGTAACTCTATTATGGCTTATGCTAGTCCTTTACATAGGTGTTTTGTAGTTATTACCAACTTGTCTGTGATTTTATATGGTCTTCGGCTATGTCTTTCCCTTGGCATAGCTGACAATTGGATTGAGGTGGATTCTACTTATAGCCTTCACTAGTTGAAGAATTCTGATAATGATATTTGTAGCGCAGATCTGTTCTATCTTCTAAGGGATAATAAGCAACTCTTTCTTTTTTTTAAATTTCCATATGTCTCATATTCTTTGGGAGGAAAACACTTATACTGACTAGTTAAAAAATTATGGGTGTTCTCTTGATTACCTCATGGATCTTACTTACACAAATTTTCCTGTCTTCTTGAAAGGCCTTATTAGGATGGATAAAATTGGGATTCCTTATGTTAGATTATAATTCTGTTGGAGTGTGTGTTTTCATTCTGGGAGTTTTTTTCTTTGCATCTTTTTTTGGGTATTTACATTGGTTGCTCTTGGATTCTTTCTTATTGGATTTTTGAGCTAGTTTTTTTGCTCATCCAATTTTTTGATTGGTTTCTCTTTACTTTCTCAATGCTCTTATCTTGGTATTCCTTACTTATAGCTATATTGGTTAGGCTACTTTTAGTAATGATTGCAATCAAATGGATATTGATAATATACTTGATTGCTACTCATCTCAACCTTTACTGACTTTAAGAGCAAAGGTTTGTCTTATGAATATGGAGTTAATTTCTATTTTGTTCTTGGAATATAAGTGGTGATGCCTTATTGATGTTCTCTCGTTACAGCTTGCCTTCAGCCAGCCGGCTTTTGGTTTTGGAATATGAATTTTGCTAGTTTTTTTACAGCTGTAGTTGTTTGCTCGGCTTGTTTCCAGCTCTCTAATCCTTATTTCTGTAGAGATTTCTCTGGTGCATTATTATGTCTTCAATTTAAATTGGGTTATTATTTACACTTGCCTCTTTGACTGGTCTAATCCTTTCTCCTTCTGTTGTGTCTATCTATGATGGTTGGGTTGGTTTTGGCATAGTTTTGAGTGAAACTTGGGAATATTCCATGTTTCTTTGTAGATACTATACACCTGAGTTGGCTTTTCCTAACTTATTTCGCTTCTATGTGTCTATTGGAGGGTAACTGGATCAGTGGTTATTGGCTCTATTGTCTTCAGGGGACTTCTGGTGCTCTGTACACTTTTCTTAGTCATGATCTCTGAAAGTGTACTATTAAGCTGTTTATTATTTTTTTTGTTACCTCTTGGGTGTTGGCTTTGGATATGTTCTAACCACCATAGTTTTATTATTATTATTCAAACATTCACTTATATTCAGGCTTTACTATTGTTTGAGGACTTGTGGATTGGTTCACATGTTTGTTTCTTGGTTCTTGAATTGTTCTTTATCCAAGAATTTTTGTAGGTTTTCCAACTCGGTCAATATGTGCTTCATGATTATTTTACAGAAGATTGTGCTGAATGCTCAATGTTGGATATCCTATTTTTTGGGTATTGGCTCCTAGTTGCCCTAGCTATTTTCCTAGGTTTCTTTATGCTTGCACATAGATGGGATCACTAATGCTTAGGTTATTTTTTGGCTTTTTGATGTAGCTCTTATGAGTAGTACCTAGCTTCTGATCCCTTTAATGACTTATAATTTTTTTTATACTAACACGTAGGCTCCTCTTTGGATTTTAATAATAAAAAAAAGGAAATTAAAAAAATCATTGAAAATTAAGTAAGAATAAAAAATTTTAAATAAACCACAATAATCTTTAAAATATAAATGAAATCAATGAAAAATAAAATCCCCTTTAAAATACTTTTAAAATAGAAATAATAAATAAAGAAAATTTTATAAACAAATAAATAAAATCATTAAAAATTAAATATAATTCCAAATGCTTTCAAACATTCTAGGATCATATATTAGATCATTTTTGACTTATGGTGATGATCTCATATGATTGGAGGTCATTTAGTACCAAAATCAGAAAATGCTTAAAACCTTAATTCATAAAATATTAATAAATATTAAAAATAAAAAATTCATAAATAAATATATAAAAATCCTAAAAATACAAACTCAATCACATTAAACTCTAAATAAATAATAAAATTTAATAAAAAAATAAATCCCTAAAATTTGAACTTCAAATAAAAAGTCAAACTTTTATCAAATCTAAATAAATGAATAAATAAAAAGAAAAAATAAAAATAAATAAAAAAATAAATAGAGATAAATAAGTAAAATAAAACAAATTAACTAAACATAAATCAATTAAAATGATCCAATAAAAAAAATAAATGAATAAAAAATTTCATAAAATTCATATAAAATTTAAAGAGATCAAAACTAAATAAATAAAATTAAAATCACAAAGAAATTAAAAGTTAAAATTTTAAATAACAAATAATTAATTCAACTTGAATAAAAAAATAAATAAATAATAATTAAATAAAAATTTTAATAAGATAAAATAATTCTAATAAAATAAAAAAATGTTAAAAAAATAAATAAATTTTAAATGATTTAATTAAAATAAATCAAAGTAATAAATCAAATTCAATTGAATAAATTGAAATAAACAATTTTAAATACATTCAATTAAATAAGTAAATATGAAATAAATAAATTAAATTTCTTGCTTTATTCGTTTGCTTCTTTGGAGCGAAACAAATGTATTCATCTTTAAAGCCTTAGTTTTGTTGGTTAATCAATTCAATATATATACTAACCCCAAGTAGTGTAGAGTCTTTTTCTTTAAGATTCACATATAAATTTGTATAGAGTTGTAAATATATAAAGTTATAAAAGTTTAAATTAAGTTGCTTATTGTATAATAAATAAGTCCAACAGAATGTTATTTCTTTGAAGATCATATATTTTGGACTTCTACAGAAGCATTTCATACCCGAATTCTAGAGCCTTAAGGTTTGAAGAGCTAAAATAAGCAACATCTCTTGCAACATTTGTAAGTGTAGAAATTTAGGCTTATAATAGATGGACCTTAACCAACTTTACTTTATTATAAACCCTAGTTTGTATAATGAGTGGCCCTTTCCACATGTACTTTTCTTTCTTTCTATATACATGCATTGATTGATTGATTACCTATTTGTATTAAAAGTTCATGAAGGCTGTTAAACCTCTAAGAACTAGCCTGAGACTAACTAGGGGGTGGGGAGAATTGGTAATTTAATTTTTTTTTAAAAATGCTTTAATAAAAAGAAAAACCCTTGATGTAGAAGCAGATCAATTTTATAATAACAAAATCAGTGTTTTTCTAACCACACAGTAAATCACAAAAAAATGTAGAAATTAAAATGCGGAAAAGTAAAAGAACGAACAAACACGTTTTTATAGTGGTTCAATAAAATCTGACCTACGTCCACTCCCTGAAGTCCGTCTCTGAGTATTACACTAAACCTCTTAGTGTCTCTCTTTTAGCCCCCATAGCTAGGCGGAGAAGCCCTTACAAAAATCTCTTTCACCAACTTGGTGAGGCAAAGTACTCTAAATCCTTTTCACCTTCTTAGTGAAGGCAGAGAGCCTGATTCCTTTTACTCCCTCCTAGAGTAGGCAGAGAACCTGAATCCTTTTACTCCCTCCTGGAGTAGGCAGAGAACTTGAATCTGATGCTGAAGAATGTCTCCCCTAGAGCCACCAAGGAATTAGGAAATTAGCTTAAAGAAGATAATGAAAACCTTGCTTAGAGTAACCTTATGAATCCCCCACAAATCCTCCTCACAAGAATCTCTCACTTTCTTCTCTCCCAAAGATCTCTCTCTCATCCTTCTCTAAGCTCTCTCTCTGACCAAGTCAACAACAAAAGATATCTCATAAGACAATGTAAGAGCTTAAATAGAGAGCCTCCAAAAGAAGCCCTAATTTCAACTTACCATCAAAGATCATCCAGTACAATCGCTAGATCATCCTATACGATTAGTACAAAATAGCCCTTTTAGCCAGTACGATCCATATTATTCTATACAATTAGTTTAAGTAATTATGCTGATCATCCAGTACGATTCTGTGATTGTACTGTACGATTAGTTCAAGATATTATACTGATCGTCCAATACGAAAGGTGACAATGGGCTATAATTTAAATATCATCCCATACATCCCTTGGGTCATCCAGTATAATATTCCTGTATAGTTAGAAGAAAATCATGGTTTTTGTCTTAGATGTCACAGGATGATCAAGTATCATCCCATGTATCTCTCAGGTTGTCCAATGTGGTCATCATCATCATCCTGTATGATGTGATCGAGCAAATTAACCGTAATTAATCTCCTAATCATAGGATTAATTTAGGCATGCTTGTCATAAATCATCCAGGATGATTCACATCATCCTATATGATTAGAATAAAATTTAAATATTAAATCATTGCCTAAATTATGATTGGTAGATATTTTTTATAATCTTAACAGATCATCCTGTATGATATGGATCATATAGTATGATTAGTTTAATTACTCTTAATTAAAAGAGGTGCCCTAATTAGGGTTTTCTATTTTAACTGATTGTCGAGTATGACATAAATCGTACTGTACGATGAGTTCAAAATCCAAAAAATTTACTAACTCACCAACTTACTCTCTTATATATGTCTGTAAGGTTACTTAGCTTAGTGTCCACTAAATACATGATTTGACTCAAAAAAGGCTAAAGTCTTTGAAATTGAAATTACAAACAGACTCAACCATAATCTACCCAATCTTGAGCTGATTAACATTGCCAGTGAGCTTGTGGACCTAAAATGTTTGTGAGTAGGGAAATAAAATAGATATATAATAATAACAGTGATAAGAAAACAATAATATTTGTTATCATAAAAAATTATAATACTTGGGCCCAGATTTGTAACAATCTCCTCCTTTTTGTTGATGATAAACATTCTTGTTTAAAATTTTGAAAGATTTTGACATTTTCTAAAACTCCCCCTCAGAATGTGAAATTTTAAAAGAAAGGAAAGTTTTTTTTTTAAGGAAATATGAGACAAAAGTAAAAATTGATCAAAGTAAGCTTCACTAAAATATAAGATACAAATAACACACTACTCCCCCTTTTGAAATCACAAAAGGAGGAAAAAGAAAATACTAAACAGAACAAAGTAAATACATTAAAAAAAAAGACAACAACATAAAAAAAACAAACTAGAACCCATAGGGATCCTGATCAAGAGGAGGTAATGGTGGTGGATAAAAGAATCGATGAAAAGAGGAAAACTGTTCTCCAAATAAGGCCATATCCTAATCATGCTGTTGTTGTTGTTGTGCAACATAGGCATCAAAGCGAGCTAAGTTATGGTCATGCTGCTGCTACTGCTCAGCGACGTAGGAGTCTAAACAAGCCTCCCACTGATCAAACTGCTGAACCAGCTAATCAATTTGAGACTGCTGGTGGATAAGGACAGGTGTAGGAATAGGTTCTTGCTCCTCTTCCATTAGCTCCTCATACACATTGTGACATCGAGTACTATGAAGAACATTGAAGGAGCTATTGGAATAGAATATAAGAAGGTGATCAGGTGGAGCTAGAAATTAAAAATTGTATTTTGATTCAAGGACAAAGGCAATGAGATGTCCTGGGGCTAGGATAGGCTTTCTTTTGTGGTCAGGATATCTAATGCATGTTAGATATCCAATATAGCAAATGATAAGATCAAATGCATTATAGTCCATGTTAGCCATGATGTAGTAAGTGGTAAGTGAAAGAATAAGTGTAATATAAATATTAAAATATTGCCTAAATTATGATTGGCAGATATTTTTCATAATCTTAACTGATCATCCTGTACGATATGAATCATACAGTATGATTAGTTTAATCACTCATTAATAGAGGTTCCCTAATTAGGATTTTCTTTTATTTTAATTAATCATCCAGTACGATGAGTTCAAATTCCAAAAATTTCACTAACTCACCAACTCACTCTTTTATGTGTTTGTGCAAGGTTACTCAGCTTAGTGTCCACCAGATACATGATTTGACTCAAGAAACACAAAAGTACTTGAAATTGAAATTACAGATAGACTCAACCCTAGTCTACCCAATATTGATCTGATTAACATTGCCAGTGGACTTGTGGACCTAAAATATTAATGAGCAGGGCAACAAAACAAATATGAAATAATAATAGTGAAAAGGAAATAATAATATTTGTTTTTATAAAAATCACAATTCTTGGGCCCAAACTTGTAACATGTATATGATGTGCATAATAGAAATTGCAAGCTTTTCTTAGGTTTCTTGGTGGTTTATATACTTTTACTTTGATAGAATTATGAACTTAAACTATTAATGTTTTATTAAAAAGAGCCTGACTACTCATCATTCATTAGACATGAAGTCATAATTTTATAAAACTGCCTAGGTTGTTAGCTGGTTGTCTACTCCGAGCAAATGTAAGTCTAGTTTACATAATTTATGCACTTCCTTCTGGGAGTAAATTTTTGCTTATCTAATAAACTATTTATTAAACACAAATTTAGTCTTACTTAAATCATTAAAAATTAATTATAGTATTGGTTAGAGTGTTGGTGGTGTTCTATAATCTTAAAGCTCTCTCTACCTTTCCTCCTATAAATTTCAAAAATAAGTGTTCAACTTTGATAGATTCCATATTTATAAAGTCCTGATTCAAACCTTTGCCTATAATCTTTATAAATCATTAAAAATTTAGTCACAACTTTAATAAAGAGTTTTCTAAGGAGTTTAACCTAAGTTGTAATTAACCCTAGAGTTTTTCCTTCATGGTAAATAGAGAACCCTAGTAAAAAAACCATACTTAAGTTTTCTAAAGTAGGGGAAACATCTTTGGGCATAGATAATCATTATCTTCATTTATATTTATTTTTAAAATGATAGTTGAATATAATTTTATCTTTCAAGATAGTAGGATATTCTTCTTATAGCTTGGCGTAGTTATTTGAACTGGTCTATTTAATCAAACATCGATTTTCTAAATCTAACAGCTTGCCTCCTTCATCATGCATACTCTAGAATCAAGTGGATTTAGTTCAGTGATTCTCAAGATCTAATATCTTGTTTAAAGTGAGTGGGTTCAGAAAATGAACATAGAATTCTAGTAGTATTTCAAAAATTGTTAGTAAACTGGTCTTTAGCTAATCTAATAATATGAACATTGCCTTTAACAAGTCCATATACCTTAATGGTAGCCTGATCATGTTTGGGCCTTCTTTTCATAATTTTTAAATGATAGTAATTGGTCCTCCATTTTCTATAGTCAAATCTAAATAAGTCTATGGAAAGAAGCTTTCCCTTTAGTTTACTAGGGAAGGTATGTCAATAGATACTTTCATGGCCACTAAGCCATCAGTATTCTCAAGAATCAAGTTCCCTAAGCTTGATAAAAAGTAATTGAATTCTATGGGTTTCTCAGATTTGGTTGTGCCCAACATATTTGAGAATGGGTCATCTTTTACTATTGCATTGATGATAACTAAATCTTGAAGGAGGAACTAGAGCTTTTGTTTGAGGAAGATGTCTAAGAATAAAAAATTATTATAATAGGAATTCATTATGTCTAATACAAAAGAGTATATAGTGGGAGAAATCTCATCCACCTCACCCTTTCTTGGAGGAAGCCATTTTCATCACCTCACTACTGCTGTTGGAGGGAGAATGTTAGAGTGATTGCTAACTCCCCCCAACCTGCATTTGATTTTCATCCTATTGTCTCATCTATTATAAAGAGAAAGAGGAAATTAAAATTTTTTCTAAAAGGACATGTCCATAAGCGTGCTAATAATTTTTGACAGTCCAAGGAAATCTAACTTTAAATTACCTAGCTCTAAGAGTCTAGAAGAAGAGGGCAAATCAAGGAAACCCAATTATTGTCCATATCATCGTATTTTCTTACATGAGCTTTAAAATTGCATAACTTTCATGGAGTGGATCAAAAGGAATATTAAATCCTTAGGCAGTTGTGATTCCCAAGGAATACTTGGTAGATTCATGCTAAGGATCTACCAACTACATGATTGGTGAGGCTTCTATGCTTTTTAAAACTATAGAGCTTAGTGATGAGTGGGATGTTGCTCGGACCAATTTCTCTAGGAGAATTTTGAATAAAATTTATCATTTATCCCTTTAAGTGTCTCAACGAGTACACAGTCCCATCTAGGTTGATCTGGTTACTCCTAAGGAAGATTTGAAGGTAAAAATGATAAAAGATTTTGTGTATTTATTTGGCATATTTGATGATGATTTTTGTAACAACTCAAACACTGTAATAGGAAATAATTCTCTAGAAATAAATATAAACCTAAATGAACTAAAAGTCTCTCTTAATTATTTCACCGATAGTGATGCCCAATTCTTGAAATTTAGGGTACTCCTATTAGTATTTAAATTGAGAAGTTATATTCAAACAATTCTTGGGAAAAAAATGGAAGTAATTAATGATCAAGAAATAAATAACTCTACTGCCTCTTCCACCATTGAGGTAGTGCAAGTAAATCATCATCATGGTAAAGTTTTATCACAATGAGCACCCACCATAGAGAAAGGAAAGAAATACATAGATAATCCTAAAACTTCAAAAACATCTTTTCTTGTATAGTCTCAAGATGGGAAAAGTCAATTCATTTCTAAAGTAGATTATAATATATTAGCCCATCTCAGAAAGATTACCTGCAAAACTAAGTATTTATGATGCTCTTGTCCTATCCAAGAAAATTAGGGCAATTTTAATCAAAACTTTACTCAATCTAAAAATTTATATGGCTTAGTTAGCATCACTACAGTACAAAGAAGCTATATATTGTAAAGTGATTCCAAAAGCAACATTCGCAGAAGAAGGCTTGATATTGAGAACAATCAACTAAAATATTTCTTTATATTTTTATATAAATGTGAAAATTTCATTTTATTATGTGTCCTTATTGATTTGGGTGCATCAATCAATATTATGACTCTTAGAACTCTTGCATACCTATGGATGGATTCTCATAAAGTCAGTTAGGATAAAATGGTGTTGCGAAGTTTCAATGAAAGAAGTGAGAGGGCATTGGGCTCTATAACTCTCTTGCTAGAAAGGAGAGATCTTAAAATCAAAGCCAAGTTTCATATTATATATTTAGATGTTTTTAATATGCTCTCCTGGGTGTAACCTAGCTTTATGAACATAGAATGGTTTCTTCCTCTCTTTATTAATGTATTACTCTCATGGGGGTGTTGAACACTATATTAAGGGATATATGTAACCTTTATCATTTCATGAAGTAGAAAAATGTGAAGATGCTACATACTATCTTCCTAAAAGTAGATAATATTCTCTAGTAACTTTAAATTGGCAATAGAAAAGAAAGAAGTTAAGAAAGAAAATTAAAAGAAAATAAAGAAAAAGAGCAAGATGAGCATCCTAAACTTAAACAAAATGTTCACTGGCATCCTGCCCTTTCTATACAAAGACATAGTAGAATGGATTAATGATCTAGAGGAGGAGGTAGAAGATGTCAAAATGAAAAATTACGAACTAGTAAAATGAGTACACACAAGTAAAGATACTTGTAATACATATCAACTTGGAATCCTTCTTAGAGGATGAATCTTATGAGTTTGAGAAAATTAAACAAGCTATGGAGTATGTGAAAATCATTGAAAAACTATTGTTTGAAGTTTCTTTAGAGGTAGATAGCGATGAGTTCATGGCCAAGGTCATTTAAGAAAATAAGTTAGATGTGCCTACAATTGTGAATCTCAAGAAGTATGTGAAGAATATAACTTTATCCCCATTACCTTAAGATGGTATAACTATGTTAATAGTTAAAGTGACTCCCATTACAGATCCAGATTATAATTCTAATATTTTTTTCCTTCTACCAGTAAAAGTTTCAAAACTAATGTAAACCTCAATGACACTTTTATGTATAAAATAGTAGAGATGCATTTTAATTGGTATTCTATATGTGTCATAGATTTTTCCAAGCAAGGTTTAACACCATTAGCTTGGACTAGAGGTAAGATAACAAAATTTAAAAATCTATGGAATACAAAGTATTATAAATCAAAATCAAGAGAAAGTGTTGGATTTGGTACTATTTGTTTATTTGATGATGATAATTATTGCTTAATGGTATCCAATAATCCATAGTGTAATAGTCTTTTTACATTGAACATTAATTTTATTAATTAATTTTTTTAGAGACTTAAGATAATCTAGATAACTATCTACTTAGGCAAGCACCCTTTGAATTTGAAGATGAAATTAAATCAATAGTAAATGAACTAAAGGAGAACAACTTGGGTAATGAAGAGAATCCTCATCCTATCTTCATAACTTCTTTATTGAATATGGATGAGGAAAATGACATTGTCAAGTTACTTTCATAGTTTAAAGACTACTTTTCTTAGAGTTATACAAAAATGCATTGATTATCTCTAGATATAGCAGTTTATAGACTCAAAATTCAACATGGCATGGATTGCATAAAATATGTTTCTTGGCATATGAGGCTTGAATTATAATAACAAGCTATAGCTAAAGTCAAGAAATTGCTTGAAGCTGGTTTCATTAGAGAAGAAAAATTCCAAACATGTTTATCAAACATCATGCCAACCAAGAAGAAGAATGGTCAGATTTGCATCTGCACCAATTTTAGATATCTAAATAAAGCCTATCCTAAAAATGAGTTTTTATTGCCCATACAAGTACTCATGGTACATTTTACTTCTTCCTATGTAATATTATGCTTTATGGATTGATCATCCTAATATAGTTAAATTAAAATGGCTCTGAAAGATGAGAAGTATATGACATTCAGAATACTTATAGAATTGAATTACTATAAGGTTTTTCCCTTAAAAAAAAAAGAACACTGCAGCAACATACCAGCATGCTATGATGAGGATTTTTGATGAACTGATCTAATAACAAGTAGAGCAACATGTTAATGATATATTTATTTAAAGTAATGAAAAGAAGACCATTTACATGACTTCAGAATTATTTTTGAAATATTACAACTTTATAATCTAAAAGAAGCCCCTAGAATGTGCCTTTGACATTATTTTAGGGAAGTTTTTAGGTTTCATGTTAAGACATTACAGAATTGAAATTGGTTCTAAAAAATTAAAAGTAATCTTGGATATGTAATTGCTTAGAAGTCTAACTCAGTTGAGACCTTTCTAAAGTTAATTATTATATTTGAGAAGAATTATATCAAATTTATTATGATGATGTCAACCATTTATCGCCTTATACAAGAAAGAGTTTTTTTTTCTAGTGGGATGGCCAATGTTAGAAGGATTTCTAAAGTATAAACCAATACCTAATGATATGTCCAATTTTGGCTTCTCTTATACAAGGAAAGTTTTTGATTTTGTATAATACAACTCTAAAAAAATCTCTTAGCTCCTTATTAGTTAAAGTTATTGGGGAGGGAAAAAAGAACATGCTTTGTTAATTAAGTAGATGATTGCATCCAAGTGACAAAAATTATTCACCCATTGAGAAATATTTTTTGGCCTCGATCTGTGGTGCAAAGAAGTATAGGCATTACATTTTATCTAATGCAGCCAACTTAATATCTTAGGTTAATCCATTGTAGTATATTATGATTAATACAATATTATCTGAAAGATTAGTACACTAGTCAATGATCATGATACAGTTTGATATAGCATTTACTCCCTTGTGTGCTTTAAAAGGTCAGGTCAAGCCTTGGCAGAATTTCGAGTAGCACATCAGCATCTTTTTGATTCCCTATCAAATGATGAATTTCTTAATGAGCAGATTATAAATTTAGAAGTAAAATAAAGAACTATTTAGGAATTATATTTTGATGGTGCTGCATCTTATCAATGAGATAAAGGACCATAAGATGTTATCCCAGGGAAAGTGGATATTGGAATTGTATTTATAACTCATGAGAAAGGCCTTCTATATTACTTTTACCCAATATCAATACCCTATAAGAACAACAAAGTTGAGTATGAGGCACTAATAACTAGTTTAGAGTTAGCAATCCGAAATTAAATCAAATAAGTCAAAATCTTTGGAGATTCATAACTAGCCATCAATAACATTGCTAAAATTTGTAGTGACAAAGGGAAATCTTATCCCAAATAACTAGTACACAATGAAGCTCCTTGAGTAAATTTTAAATGTGACTTTGTTTCAGATACCCCATGGAAGAAATTCTATGGTAGATGACCTAGCAAATCTCACAAAGGAATTAGCCGATCCAAAAAAAAATTTCATTTTTGTTGAGGAACAGGGTTGCAAGATTTTATCACCCATAGATTTTGAATATATAAATAAAAAATCCCTAGTTGAGGGTGAGATTATTTTTGTTATGGATGCTAAAGTGATATATTTTATATAACCCTTATTGGACTACTTGTGAGAAAGTAAAGTCTCGAGATAAATTAGTTGCTGATCATATTAATAAAAGATCTCTATCTAACACTCTATTCAATGGACCCTATATTAAAGATCTATTTATTAGATTTGGTTATGTTATGTTTTCTCAATATTCCTGAAGCTCAGCAATTATAGAAGAAGTGCATGTTGGATTATGGGGTTCTCGCCAGTCTCATCCTAAAATAAAGACGAAAGTTAAATGGTTGGGATACTATTGGCCTTCAATTATACATGACTACATGAATTTTGTAGGTCATTGCCATTAGTGTTGGGTGCAAAGTGTAGCCCATCAATAACCGCCAAATGTTCTATATCCTATAATTACTTTGTGGCCCTTTGAAAGATGTGGTAAAGATATCATTTGTCTAATTGATCTGGCATCCTCCAAGTTCATCGATTTATATTAGCAACAAAAGATAACTTTCAAAATTGGCTAAGCCCATTCTATTGTGATTAGTTATAAAACATCATGTATTAAATATCTTTAAAGACCATATCATATATTAATTTTGTGTTCCTTGTTAAATCATATCAAATAATGATCCATTATTTAGAAATACTAAAATAAATAATTTTATTAGACATCACAACATTAATTAAAGATACTCAACCATTAATTATCCTCATCAAAATAGATTTGTTGAGGCCTTTACCAAAACTTTGGTGCATATTATAAAGAAAATTTTAGACAATAATAAGCATCAATAGCATGAATGGTTAGGAGAAGCTTTATGGGCATATCAAACCACATATAGAAAACTTAATCAACATCATTCATATTAGTCTTTGAGGCAGAAGTTGTTCTCTCTTTTGAGGTACAACTTCCATCTTTGTAAATTATAGTAAATTATGATATAACATCAGAGTTGAATGCCAGACTTCATTTGGAAGAGCTCAAAGGTTTAGGAGAAAAGTGCTTGTAAGCTAAAAATAATTTTTAGTTATATAAATCTTACATACTTCAAGCATATGAAAAATTTGTTTATCTAAGAACCTTCCAAGTTGGAGACCTATTATTGGTTCTACGAAGGCCCATTTTGGTTCATTAGAATTTGGGTGTAAATTTGAACCAACTTGAGAAGGTCCATTCATGGTGGGTAAAGTTTATTAGGGAGGATATTATCAATTATTAGATCATAAAGTATATCATCCTATATTGCATGTTAATGGATGATATCTCATGAAATATTACCCTGGATGATATATTACAATAAAAGTTTTAATAAAAAAATTGATGTATAAATTTCTTATGTTATTTAAGTTTCCATAACGAACTAGGTCCAATTAAAAAGGCAATATATTCAGAGAATTATACTAAAATAATTAAATTTCTTAAATCCCTACGCCTATTTAAAATTTATCCATTTTAAATTGCCTACTTGTTCTAAGGGATCGATATATGCCTCCCCAGTGGCATCATTTCCTTAGAACTTTAGTTCACTGGATAAATTTCTTTTATTACTTTTCTAATCTAACTATCCATTTTCCTATATAAATCTGTTTATCTATGATGATTCCCTTTAAAGCATTCGCCAACTTAAATTCATCTATTTAAGATGAATTTTCTTTTAGAGATTTTCTTGCTTAAATCTATTTTCTTGGGATGATTTCCCTTTTAAGCATTTGCTTACTTAAATCTATTTGTTTGAGATGATTTATCTTTTAGATATTTTCCTAATAAAATCCATTTATTTGAGTTGATATCACTTTTAGAAATTTTCCAACTTAAGTCTTCCTATTTCCTATTCCCTATTCCACTCTGCTCGCCTAGGATGTTAACACTTTAAGTGCCTACTCGTTAAAATTCAACTTTTTGTTGCTTACTAAATTTAAAGCCTACTAAATCAATATGCTAATTTTTTTTATTATGTTGACTACCTAAATTGATACCAACATGTTTGATTTACTTTTTGTGAGTTCACTCAATTTTGTATGAGGTCAATTCCCAGCCTAAAACTTAATTTCAACATTAACTTATATATCAAATGACATAAAATATATCAAAATCCATCTCAGTCGACAATGTAATCAAAATTTGTATGCTTGTTGTCCTGCTCGACCGAAGGAGGCACTGGTTGATTTTCTCTAATCAACTCACTCAATCTTCTAAGCTCCTCAAATATTTGAGTGTTCATGTCCGCTTGTATTTTTGGGACATTTTCTAACTCTAATACTAAGTTAGCCACTTGCTAACTAATTAAACTCTCCTAGCTGCCTGCGGAGTGGCTAGTGGTTAAAGAGGAATGTCCCTCATATGAGGAGGCCTGCAAGCCTAATCCATAAACTTATCCCTTCTTCATTCTACCTAACATCTGTGTCCAAGTATGCTAGTAAAAATATCTGTAGATCCCACAGAGGACCCCTCTCTAGCTATAGTCTGGCTCTCTCGAAGTCATGTATTGTCATCATACGTATAAAATATAATATAAGATTAATCATTGAGATGTGCTTTTTTCTTTACAATCTTCTTAAGTTTATTTAAATACTTGAATAATGTATGGGAGTGAATTAAAAAATTTTTATTAAATTTTGATATGTTATATTTGCATAAAATTACCTCTCAAAATGATGCAACCATTGATATTAAACTGGCCCACCAACTCTAGCCTCATATGGTAAATGCATGCGTTGATGTTCCATGGAGTTAAAAATTTTTTGGAGGAAATATCTTCTCAAGATTATAAGGAATAAAAGGAATATTATGGTTAATATGGAACAAAGCTTCTTCATTTTGTCTTGATGAGCATTAGTCCTTGAAGAAGATACTTAGTTTGGTCAACGGGTGAACTAAAAGCAATGGGCAACAAACATTACATTATGATGTTATAGTCATGACTTTTCAATCTGATTAATCTCCTTGATCTTATATCAACACATCTACTGAGGTTGGAATCATATCCATTTGGTAGCACTAGGCTTTGCACCCATTCACAAACTTCTTGCCTCTACTTTAATTTGAAGGTGAATGGAGTTTTTGACTTTAGAAGTTTACCATTTCTACCATCCTTTAACTCAAGCATTTTCAGCCTGAAAATATCCTTCAAATCCATCCTAACTTTTACATTATCTTTTGATTTACCGTTGATGTCCATCACTATATTGAACACATTATAAAACACATTATAGAAAATATTATTCTCTATATACATCACATCTAAATTATGTTTGATCAAGTTTGTTCTCCAATATGGCAAATACCAAAAAATACTCTTCTTTTTTTTAATAAACTGCTAATAATGGAGAATCAATTATCATGGGTATGAAATTTAGTATTTCAAATATTTCCTCACTACTTAGACTTGGTGGAGGCTGTGTCGTCTCCACTCTATTTTTAGCGATAACATCCTAATTTTGCCTGAATGGATGGTTTGGAGGTAAGAATATGCGATAATAGTCAAACCAAGTGTTTTTTCCCTCATGCTTCAGAGTGAATGATTTAGTATTTTCCATGTAATATGGGCAAGCTAGCTTGCCTGTAATGCTCCAATAAAAATCATATCGTATGCTAAAAAGTCACCATTTGTCCAAAGTAATGCTTCCCTTAATGTAAAATTTTATTTGGTGAGACATCATATGTAGTAACTCCATAATTCCATAATAAGTTTAAGTCATCAATTAAAGGTTGCAAGAACACATTTATCTTTGCCTTTAAATTTTGTGCTTCTGGAATGATAAGTATTACAAACATATAGGTTTTAGTCATACAAAACTATGGAGGAAGATTGTAGGGGTTGAGCATCACAGACCATCATGGGTAAGGTGAGGTAGGTTGACTAAATGGAGTAAAATAATCTACACATAAACCTAATCTTATATTCCTTGGTTCTACAAAGAAGGTGGGATGTGTCCGGTCAAAGTGTTTCTAGGCTTCTGCTTCTGATTTATGTGTTAGAGCATCAACTTGTGATCTATGTTCCTTAAGCCATCACATATGTGCAACAGAGCTCATAATTGCATATAAATGTTGTAATCGAGGAATGATGGGTATGTAGAATAGCTGACTGACTGGCACATCTTTCTGCCTTCTTTTTTATAGAATTTGGTTTAAATGTTGGTGCATTATAATGATGATATGAATATCTAACAAATTATCCCCATAGTATTAGTATAGCATAAATTTGTTAACACAACAACCTATTTTCATAATTTTCCAACCATGTTTGGAAACAAATTTTATGCCTGGTATAGGTCTGTTGGAATTAAATTATTTGTTGGGTTGGTCTCCTTAAGTAGGCTAATGAACTGATTAAAGCATTCTCTGGGTACATTATATTTTATCTTAATGCTTAACATCTTCAAAGTAAGAGATAACTCTCAGTGAGTAGTGCTCTCATTTCAAATTACTTGTTATGCATCATGCAACAAATCATAGCAGTTTAGTTCCTCTTTATTCATAAAAGTATATATATATTATTGAAATTTTGGCCCAGTTGCATCATAAACCAAATACTTATCTTAAGTTTATCTTCCTCAACTTTGTTGGAATTTATAGATGGGCCGTGTTGAGAGTTGAAATGAGACTCGTACTCAGCATATGAAGTCCAATACCAATATTCTGGCATGAATCCTTTGTAATATAGAACAACAGTAATCTCATTTGGTGTGAGGTAGGCTAGATTTTTGTGTTTGGAATATGGACAATGAATCTTTCCCTCATTTATGAAGAAAGGTAATTGATAGGCTATTTGAATGAAATAATTCACTCTATTTAGTAATTCATCTATTAATGTCTTGCATCCAGAAAACAATCGATTATACATCCAGCTTCATTAATTTTGAATATCCATAATAGATTTTTTTACCCAAATAATGAGATTTGGATCAATTTAAAAAAATTTAAAATAATGTTCAATTGTGATGATGTTAGGAGTTTTCATGGATAGTTATGTTGCTTATTTCTACATGTACTTTCAAATCCTCATCTCTGCAGCACTTCACTTAATTATATGATCTTTTAAGATCTATACCTCAACCTTGATCCACCTAAGCATCCTCATTTATTCAACACTTAATATTATTCTTATCTTTTAATGGCCAACATTATATGTACACCCTAAAAAATTACAGGTCTCACCACCATCCTATAAAATTTTCCCTTAAGTTTGAGGGGAACTATTCTATCACACAATAAGATCAACATATTCCTATAAATTTCAACCATCCAACATGAATTCTGTTAATAATATCTCCATCTATTATACCATCACCATGAACAATAGACTCTAAGAGTAAAAAGGCACTCACCCACCATATTGTAGAGTTCTCCCTTTAGTTTGAGGGAAATGTTTCTATCACATAATAAGCTTAATGTATTCCTATACTTTAACCATTCTACATGAATTCTACATTTCAACCATCCAACATGAATTCTATCTATAAACAATTAATTCTAAGGATTTATTAAATCCTATAGTTTAGCCACAGGATTTACATCGGATTTGAGCAGGATTTAGCATAAATTCTCCCAAGGAAAACATCAATTTAGCTCACGGTGCACAAAACCCCTATTTCTCTCTTTTTTTGTAAATCCCAAATTTAGTATATCCTATAGTTTGGAGGATTTAAGGGATTTGGCGAAAGAAGTGCGCGAAAGGGAGAAAGTTACCTTTACAATGAGTGAGCTCATTGTTGCTTTCGATAACGATCCAACAAGAAGGACATCATCGAAGGAGCAAAGTTGAACAACGATAAAGAATAGTGAACATCGATGAGGAGAGGATAGGTCATGAGGAAGGAACATCAGTGAGCAAGGGTCGTAGCTACAGGCGCGCACGGAGGAACAGATAAACCTTGAGTGAATGAAAGAAATGACCTAGATATCAGTTTAGATAAATCTATTTGTGATGGATTTGTGGAAGATCTGTGATGGAACTATCGGCAGATTTGTGGTGGAAAATACATCACAAATTTGTGACGGATTTTTTTCAACAATTTAGTCACAAAATCTATGACTAAAATTTTTACTGCAAATTCTTTACAATTTTGTCAATTTTTTTTTCATTGCAAAGCTCTCCACAAATCCACCATAAATCATAGGTTTTCCTGTAGTGAGAATGTTTAGCTTAGGTTAGCTAAATTGGCTAACTCAAACATCCAAAATTTAAATTTAGTGGACTATTTCATTATTGATGTCCAATTGGGCCACGATAATGATTGTGCTCTCCTTCCCTAGACCCAAGGTGCCTGCCTAGTATTTCCCATTCTATGGTCTAACCCTAGGTGGCTTAGATTGGTGCCAATGAACCTGATTTGAATGGGTTCACTAATAATTTTCCATATAGCTAATCACATGCCTTCAATCTCAATCCAACACTTGCTTACATATCATTGGACCATCTCGTACTTGCCAAATATCCTAGTATGATGTCCATTGATCAAATCTTTAGCTAATACATTTTAAAATATCTTATAAATACTTAAATCTTAAGTGAAGTCTTTTTCCTGGCCCTATTTTCTAGAGCTTCATAGAGAGTTCATGAGTGTTCCTTATGTTTCCCCAATCCTCTAGAAGCCTAAGGAGTGAATTCAAGCGAGCTCTAGTGATCCCCTTTTGGCCAAAATCCAAATCATGATCCAATCCACCCAAGGTATTATAGAATGAGAAATATTATCAGTGTCTAGTCGATCCTTCAATAAGCAATGCCCCCTCAAGAACCAATCGTGAGCTAATTTTGGTGGGGGCTTGAGTAATTATGAAGGAAACCTTAAATCCATGGAAATGTAGCCATTACATAAAGGTTTATTATCCCTAGATCCTACTAGATCCATTAGGTGGAGATATATTTAGTGAATTGAATGAATTGACCATAAAATAGTAGAAAACCTTGTTGATAAGTAGAGGTTGAAAACAAAATTAAGACATTCTATTCCATTTGAATTAATGAGACACTCCTAATTTTATCAAATCAATATAAAATAAAGCCCCATTAGAAAACCATAGAAATTAAAAATAATCAATTAATAAAGAAAACACAATTACTAAATAAATAAATTCATTAAAAATTAAATAAAATCTCTAATTTCTCCAAACATTTGAGGATCTCACATTAGGGCATTCTTGATAAATGGTGATGATTTTATGATGATTGGACTTGATTTGGTGTAAAAGTCACAAAATGCCTAAAGCTTAATTAGAAAAAAAAAATTAATAAATGAGAAGATTATAAAAGTTCATAAATTTAAAATTAAAATTCCTAAGAAAACAAAATTAACTACATTGAAATTCCATAAAAATGATAATCCTTGAAATTCCAACTCTTAAACAGTAGTAAAAGTTTGGTCAAACCTTTATTAAAATGATAAAATGAACTAATAAATAATAAAACATAAAATGAAAAAAAATAAAATTAAATCTAAGAAAATTAAATAAAATTATTTTCATAAATTATTAAATAAACTCAAATACAACAACAACAACAACATCAAGCCTTTATCCCACTACGTGGGGTCAGCTACATGAATCCTTTTTCTCCATTGTGTCCTGTTAAAAGTCAAATTCTCATTTAAATCTAATAAAGAAAGATCATTTCTAATATTTTCTATCCAAGTCTTTTTAGGTCTACCTCTACCTTTCTTAACATAAGTCAAATTTAAGACCTCTACTTTCCCAACCGGGTCATCGGGAGGCCACCATTTTACGTGACCAAACCATCTAAGGAGACTCTCTCTAATCTTATCTTCCACTAGAGCTACTCCAACCTTTTCACGAATATGCTCATTTCGTATCCTATCTCTAAGGGTAAAGCCACTCATCCACCTGAGCATCCTCATCTCTGTAACACTTAACTTAGAATTATGCTTCTCTTTTAATGGCCAACATTCGGCACCATAAAGCATTGCAGGTCTCACCACCATCTTATAGAATTTTCCCGTAAGTTTGAGGGGTACTTTTCTATCACACAATAAGCCCGATGTATTCCTCCACTTCAACCATCCAACTTGGATTCTGCTGATAATATCCCCATCTATATCACCATCACTCTGAATAATAGATCCAAGATATCTAAAATGTGTACTCTTATTAATGACTTGATCGGCCAAAGTCACAATGCCCTCACTAGGTCTATTATTACTAAAATTACACTCCATGTTTTAATTCATTTTTTTTTATTTGAGTTTATTAATTAACTAAACTCAAATAAAAAAATAAATTAAAACAATTTTCATAAAAAAATAATAAATAAATTATTGAAAAAAATAAATAAATTAAAAGTAAAATTAATAAATAAAGTTGGAAAATGAAAATTAAATAAATAAATCAATCAATAAATAATAAAATAAAACATAAATCAAGTAAATAAATACAACTTAAATAAATTAAAAATATAAATAAATTAAATAAATCAAAATAAGTAAATATTTTAAATTAAAATAAAATCATTTATTTTAAATAAATTGAAAAAAATGAATTCCAAACTAAATAAAAAATCATATAAAATTTAAAATTCAATATTAAAATAATGGTATAAACAATTAGGGAAAAATTAATAAAAATTAAAATATTAATACAAATAAATAAAAATAAAAATCAATGACATCAATGTATATAAAAGTAATTAAATAACATGGTTTTTTAAAATGTAATGCAAACAAATAAAAAATAATTAAATAAAATTGAACGCTTTATATGCTTGCTTTATTCTTTAGAATGAAATAATGGATGCATTTGGAAGCCTAGAACTTGTTGATTCGTGACTTTAATGTATATTTGAGTTATTAATTAATATGGTTCTTTAAAATATAAAGTAAACAACTTCAACAATTACAGTTCATAAATAAATTATAAATCATTAGAACATAAAATTAAATTAAATCCTTTGTCCTACAACGCATGAAATTAACTTGTAGATAACTAAAACACCCATCATTTTGGATACATATAAGACACACACCTTGGCACACATATTAAATTATTTGTTAAGGTGGCAACTCTATGGTAGTTATAGAGTAATGTTTTGTGGTATGTGTGTGTGTGTGTGTGTGTGTGTTTACTTCCCTAGATTTTTGTTGATATGGTTTGAAACTATTCTGGTGGATGTGTGATGGTTTGAGTGTTTACTTTTTATTGCACTCTATAATGTGGCCTGTGATGATGTAGATGATATATATGCACTGTTTGTATTCCAACTGCTATAGGAGAAAAGTCTTATTCTATTAAATGTAGATGTAAATTTGTATAGAGTTATAAATATGTAGAGTTGTAAAAGTCTAAATCAAGTTGCTTATTATTTAATAAAGAAGTTCAAAACAATGTCTCTTCTTTAAAAATTATTTCTTTTGGAATTCTACAGCAGCCTATTCATTCCTAGTATTGCCCCATGACCTAAATTGGAAGAATTGTCCATTTCATTTGATAATTCACCTACCAAAGCCTCTAATTTCTTTAATTAAATAAAATTAGTAGAAGTAACTATAAATCATTTCCATTTAACAAATATAGACTATATTTATTCTAACATCAACATCAATCTATCCACACTACCAAAAAATAAAACAAAATGTAGAAAATAAAAGAAAATCTAAAGATTCTAATCAGCCTCACTCCACCTGACCCTTTCTTAGACCTAAAATCAATAAATATCACATAATGAGCTTATAAAGCCTAATAGGACCAAGAAACTACAATATATTTCAATTTAATGTTTCAAAAAATAATATGCATATTCATCTCAATCAATAGGTATCAATAAAAAGTATGATCTGTTAGTAGTGATATAAATCAATATGATCAGTAATAAAGAAAAAAACTCAAAATTATTACACTGAAATCCATACTATCATATACTGAAAGAGTAAATACATCAATTCTATATCAAATAATCTATACAATAGCGAGTATAGTGTTATCAGCTTTATTCATTGTATGCTATATATGAATCAAGAATGATTCCATCGCTATTATCAATGCTATAATCCTATGTAAATAATGCATTAGTATGCTAATTAACCACTATTTCTTTGAGTATATTATTATGAAATGTATATCTATTTGGCTCCATATGCTTTATGTATGCATTTAAATTTATGTATCTATATTATATGAATTTGTTCAGTAAGGCAAGCCATATAACTTTTAAATGGTATTTCATTCTTCTGGCTGTCTTATTAATTAATCATCATCAGCCAATCATAACTTTCAATTATTTTTATCAATTATTTAGTTTAATGTGTGATTTTAATAAGTAAATTAAGAGTCATCACTCTCTGCCTTGTGGCATAATCAATCAATCCGTTATAAGCTAATATCAAGGATTACCCCACAAATCTTTATTTTAGAAAAAGCTCATCCATCCACTTTTTTGAGATAGTCTAGCCTAAAAACTTCTTTGACAGAGATATAAAATTTAATTTATTAAGTTATATATTTACTAAATTTTTGGTGATTTGTTGAATTTTTGTATTTATTAAATTATTTTAAAAATAAAATTTAACCAATTATTGACTTTCTGCTTAATAATGAATTCTAGAAGATTTATAGTTTCTTAAATACTAGACCAAATTATGAGTCAAAAGCATTTGAGTTTGTGTTAATTAGATTTTTGGTAATTAGTTATGCTTTTTGCGAGGTCAACATATTTTAATGAATTAGAATTGACCAAATATTGACTTTCTAATTTATAATGAATTCTAATGTTTTATTTTATTTTCATAAATACTAGACCCACCTATGAGTTCAATGCCTTTGAGTTTGTTTCATTTAAAGTTTTTTACAATTAGTTATTATTTGTATAAGGTTAGGACATTTTAACGATTTAATTAATTATTTAATTAAGGGGATTTCTTATTTTTTGCTAAATTAACTCCAAACCTCCTAAAATCTTCCTCGAATGTCAGTGTAGATGACTTCTAAGGTTGACTATAAGTGCTAAAAATTATTTTGGACATTTTAAATATTTTTTAATTATTAAATTAATTTAGGAGCTTTAATTTTCTTCTATTAAGCTTTCAATTCTAAGCAGTATGACACTTAGAATATATTTTTTAGATTTAATTTGAATTTATTATGAAATAGTAAAATTCCTAGGTCAATTATATGTAGTGAAACTTGAAAATTAGGTTCATCTAAATGTGCTTCAAACCCACTTAATATGGGCTCCTCAAAGACTTCCTAGGTGCCATAATCAATCATAAAAGTTAAATACTTCTATCCCTTTGATGATTTAATTTGGGCTATCTATTGAATAGATTTGGGTGAAATCAGAGGCTTTCAAAGAATTATTTATACATCAATATTCCACAAAAAACTTAAGCCTTAACTATGTGTAGATTAAGAGTTATGAATTTTTGAAAATTTGGGTTAAATTATGACCCATAACTTTACAAATTCATTTCGCCAGGATCCAATAATCCCAAAAGTATAGAAAATCAGGCTATGTAGTACACACACACCCTAATTTATCCTATCCAAATTTGAGCTCAATTGGACCACTACTTATAGCGTAATTACAAAAATTCAATTTTCAGTCAAATTCAAACTACTCACTAATTACTTGTCAAAACATATGAAATTAATTTAAAATAAAATTGGGCTCAACACTAAATTTGGGTAAGAATTGGATTTATGGTGAATTTAAGAAGTTTTTGAGGATTTTTAAATTATTTTTAAGCAATTAAATTAATTTTCCTAGCTGGCACAATGATTCCCAATCATTGGCAATCATTACTGATGGTGACGCAGGGGCACGACATGCGTGAAGCTCTGCTCAATGTCTTATCCACATGTGCAGCTATTTAGGACCATCTAATCTGCGTGGATTGAACCGTCAGTCCCAATTTTGTCTCGTAGCTTCATGTAGGCTCAAAAAGATGTTGGGTCAAATCTAGCTAAAGATAACAAATGATCTGAGAACTTTTGGGTTACCAAATCATGATACACATGTGATCAGATAGTCCAAATCAATCCATGGAATTTTAGTTCAATTTAAACTAAAAATTTAAATACTCATAATTTCTTGTATACTCATATAAATTTAATGAAATTATAAACAAAGCTTATTGGTACCCTAAGGCTCCAATCTATGTAGTTTGGGGGCTTCATGCTTTGAGATCTTAAACTAATTTAAATTTAAATTTTAGACCTTCAAATGGGAAAATACCTTTATCTGCTAAATGGATCTTCTTAATTTTGGGCTCCATGGACTCCTAGAGATGCTTTCAAGAACATCATTAAAGACTCCAAGCTCTAAAAACCATTGGATTGGAAGTTGATTGGATTGGATCACTTTCTCTCTCATATCTCTCGTAGACTTTAATTGGAGAGATCTGGAGCTGGAGAAGACTGGGTTTTTTTATGGGAGGCTTAGAGGATTGCTAGAAGGCTAGAGGATGTAATTGACCAACCCTTCAAAAATTTTGGGGGTATTTATAAGAGAGAGAATTTTTATTCGAGGGCCAAGATCATGCCACCTAAACACTAGCCAGCCACCATTTTGATTGGGAATTGTCCAATAGGTGATAAGGGGAGGTTCTATAGAGCTTGAGCTCATTGAGATAGTTGGCTAGTTAGTATAGAGTAAACTAATGAATTAAGAGTGATTATATTAGGCAATCTTACGGCATCAGCAGTCAACATACTGAAGCTTACTAATTCATATACAACCAACATTATAGAGTGTAATTGATTAATTGGTTGGCTCCAATATGGACTCTATTGTTAATGGACCCAAGAATTTATATTTTGAGGGTTTATTTATTTCAATTGGTTGGCCAGATTAACCTATGGGTTGGGCTTATTTGGACATGTGTATAGAGTCAAGACACACCTATAACAACCATTTATGCAATTTAATTCCATAAGGATTAGGTTTTGGTTCAATAAAACCCCTTTAGGAGCACCTGGCTCAGCCAATGTGTCTAAAGTAGGTGGCCCAGGGACAATCCCCAAGAGTTTGATTCATTGATTTAGCCAAAATTATTATTTTTAAGCTTTTTAAGTGTTTATGTGTGTTTTGATCAATAATATTTTACTTGATAAACTAGGTTTGAGCATTAGTTAATGAGGGGTTCAACGTATTCCAAATGTGATTTAGAACTTGTTAGAGGTGGAACCAGGTAATGGGGAGGTCATTTTATTCAACATGCATGTATAAGGGCTTAAGGGACTCTAGGTCAACTAGGGTTGTATGTAGTCCCAAAGTTTAGTTAGGTCTCCATATATAAAATGCAATTCCAAAGTTGTAAGGGGCCTTTTGGTCAACTTAGGTTTACTTGATCAACAAAGGTTGACCATGACTTGGGGTTTGGTTGAATGCACTCCAAATCACATTTGAAATATGTTCGAAGAGCTTTCAAGGTTTATTTTCACTGATCCATGTTAATGCTTAAGAAAAATTTAGTTTTTCTGAGGTTTTAAGGTTTTAAGATTTTTATGGTCAATTGTGGTCCACCAAGGGTTCAATGTTAGTTCGATCCATCATGCTAATGACAATGTTCATGCTCAATGGACTTGGGGAGGCTTCTAAGGCCAAAAATCACAATATACTAAGTTTAGTGGCATAAACTATAAATATTTAATGGTTTTGCAGACTTGGATTATGCTTTGAGTTTGATGGATTAGGGGGCTTGGAATGCCTATAAAGTTATTTTGTTGACCATAGAGATATGTCCAATCAATATAAAATTGACCATTCATGAATCCAAGATAATTTGGTTGGATTTTAGGGTGATTCAAAATTTTTCAAAAAATTTGTTATGGACTTATGGCTTTGGGTTTGATTTTGAATAATTAGTTTTTAAGGTTTAGATATTTATTGGATTTGGATAATTATTTTAATGTAAATTTTATTTTATTAAAAATATAGAGGGGTTTCAATTTAACATTCTCATATCATTTACAATCAATGATGACTGTCAATGCTTGAATATATGATCAGGTAACAGTCACTGGGAATTTTCAATTAAAAGATTTTAAGTGTTATTTTGGTTTGAAATTTGAGTTGATCAATGAGGGTTAAAGATTCAGGGGTTTTTGTTTTGAAATGGTCCTATCATTGACAACCATTTGATTATTTTCAAGTGATTGATTAGATGATTAGATGGCAATCAAGAGTGACTGTTAAATGATAGATATGGGGGTCATTGATCAGATTATTATGCTAATGCATAGTGATGGATTGAATATTTAACGTTTGAAGTGTAGTTTAATGATTTGTGTATGGAGATTAGATATTTGATGTGGAAAATTAACCTCACTAAATGAAGTCAATAAATAGACCCCCAATTGGTGTAACGAACTTGAAAAGTAAATCATACATACAGACACTGAATGAATTGATCAACAAAATCAAAAGAGATTTTCAATGATCAGGGCCTAAACAAAAATAGTCTTGAATATGGAAATTTTAGTTTGAATTTGGGGCTTGCTCAACCGCTAGTAGATTTGGATTTCATAAAACTTAGATGTCTTCTTTCTAGCCGATGAGAAGGAATGACAATACAAGGGGAATCAAACCTATTTCTACAAACTATAGGGCATCTTATAATAAAGAGAAAATATATAAGGAGATTCACGCTTAAAAATGGAATGTTTAGATTTAAGATTTAGTTTGGATGGTGCCATGAGGGCTTGCTCCACCTCTAATAGATAATCATAATGAAAGGAAGCATAAGTTTGGGTACTCACACCTAACCTTAGAGGATTACAATCTAAACAAGAGTGGTGGCATGAGGTTTTCTCTAATGTTAGTAGGTTTTAATGATACTAGGATGGTGCCACAAAGGGATTGCTCAACCACTAGGGGATGATCATAAGAAAAGGAAGCCTATATTAGGACTTACACCTAATCTTAGGGGATTGGATAATTATATCGAAAGGAAGCCTATATTGGGACTTACACCTAACCTTAAAGGATTCATTTATAGATTAGGATGGTGCCATATGGGGCTTACCCCACAACTAGCATGTTTCAATAATTCAAGGATGGAGCCACGAGGGGCATACTCTACCACTAGTGGATAATTATAAGAAAAGGAAGCTTATATTGGGGACCTACACATAATATTAGAGGCCAATATGATGAAATAGAAAAGAAGACTATATTAGGGACTTATACCTAACGATAGGGGATCAATTTATAAATTAGGATGGTGCAATGAGGAGCCTGCTGCACCACTAGCAGGTTTCAATGATACTAAGATGGTGTTAGGAGGGGCTTATTCCATAACTAGTGGATGATCATAAGAAAATGAAACCTTTATTAGGGACTAACACCTAATCTTAGAGGGTTAGATGATCATTTAGAAAGAAAACCTATATTAAGGACTTACACCTAACCATAGAGGATCGATTTAGACTAGGGTAGTGCCACAAATGGGTTGTTTACTAGCAGGGCTTGATAGAGAATATAATATGCCATATAGAATATAATAGGAATATACTTTTACCTAATGACTATTCTTGATGGAGATGGAACCCAAACGAGAGGCTGCTCTCAAACGAGAAGATTTAAATGATCAAGCCATCAGAATTTAAAAAGAAAGGTTACCATTGGAGATTTAAAACCATTTCATTAAGGATATAATTTAATAATGTTTGTGGAATTTAAAACTTATAAACTTTAGTTTAAATTTTTGACCTAATCTTCTCCTTTAGACCATTTCCTTTGAAAAAATTCAACACATTCAAGCACTATATAAAAATAATTGTATGAAAATTATTTCATTTATTATAACACATTTTTAAGATTATCCACGATAATAATGTTTTAGGTATTGCCCATTTATTGGTAACTTTGGACAATCCCCTTTATAATAATTTAATTAATAAGATCCTCCCTAGTATGCTTTCTCAACCATGAATGAACCTTCCCAAGTTGGTTCAAATTTATCGGCTATCTTTTGATGGGCTAAGATGGGTCTTCACAAAACTCAACCCAAGTCTCCTAGTTAGATAGTCCTTGGATGATCAAACTTGTCATGTGCTTGAATCATTTTAGCTTTGTATAAATCGATCTTCCATTGAGCCTACAGATGCATCTCTTCTAAACCTTTGAGTTCTTTTAGTCAGAGTTTTGTTTTCTATTCTTCTATGATTTTGTAACTAACAGCTACACACAATGAAGGTAGTTGTACCTCCAAAGGGAGAATAGCCTCTGCTCCACTAATCAGAGCAAATGACATAGATTAAGTAGGAGTTCTATATGTGGTTCTATATGCCCACAATACTTCTCCTAACTTTTCATGCTGGTGATATTTATTATCATCTAATGTCTTCTTTATAATTTGGGCCAATACTTTATTAAAGACCTCAGCGAATCCATTTGTAAGAGGGTAATATATTATTGAGTATTTCCAATCAATTTTCTTACATTTAGCAAAGCTATTTATTTTATTAATTCTGAATGATAGACCATTTTCTGATATTATTCTTTAAGGAACATTGAATCTTTATACCACATGGACTTTAAAATTTTTTTGAATATAATGAGCTCTGATTTCTCTTAAGAGATTTACTTCTTCCCATTTTCAAAAGTAATCTATAACTACTAATATAAACCAATGGCCTGAAAAGGATAGTGGATCAATTAGGCTGACAATATCTATACCTTAGCTTTCAAATGACCCAGAAATAGCTATTGGATGTTATATGTTTGGTGTTATACAGAACCACACCATGTACTTTGCATTGATGACATTAACATGTAACTTTTAGGCAGTCTTTAATTTTTTTTTTTTTTTTGAGGAAATGCATTTGCATTAAAGCAGAAGAAAAGAAAATTACAAGTCAACCTATGTGAAAGAAATCTGATCACAATCCTTCCTAATCAAGTCAACAACACTTGAAGGAAGCTCATTAGAAATAAAAGTATCCCAATAAAAATCACCTAGGAGGGCATGACTAGAACATACAACAACCACTTTATTACCATCCCTAGACACAAAATGAAAATGAACATTATGAAAAATTTCTAAAAAAGAAAAATCCAATTTATGCATGACATTATTACACTTCCTCAAAACTGAAATCTGTAAGAGTTTCATAACATTGATATTGTCTCCTTTAATAATAATGCCTTGCTTATCATTCATCCAGCCTTGAATACAATTCCTGAAATTAAAGACAACCAATAATTCCAACATAGAAATATCCCAATGCAATAGCTTCTTCCCATAAGCCATAAGAAATCTGCCTTTATGATCCCATAAAACACCTGCTATGCTTGCCACATTAGAATGCAACAAAGAAGCATCCACATTCAATTCAATCCAGTTTGTAGGTGGAGGAAACCAAGAATTAGACAGTGAACAGTGCTGATTAGTCTCCCAGATCTTGCAAATAGGAATAAATAGAGGTTGCAATGCATAAGACAAAATAGCAAAAGTTGATAAAGAAATAGTAGGGACCTTCAAACCATGTGTGAAATAATTCCTAGCTTCCAATTGTGATAAACAGCTAACAGGTATATTCTAACAATACCTGGATTAACCGCAACCATCTTCTTCAACTCAATACAGCATTGAGACATACTGTTGAACCTTGGTAACTTAATTCCCCAACGTTCCAGCAAATGAAAAATGTCAAGCAATTTATCACAATGAATAGTAATATGAGTAATATCTTCAGATTCCATACATCAGTTAGTTGATAATGGATTATTCAACAACCTCCACCAAAACAATATTTCTTTAGGATTTAATTTCAGCTTCTTAATCCACTTGACGTCAATGTATACATCCCAATGATTATTAGCAGCATGGAATGTCATTGAAGCAATAGTCTTTCTAGAATTAAAAGCACATAGCTCTAATTGATCTTGATCTACCTTGTTATCAATAGGAATCCAAGAGATTAATTCAACCAGTTCTTCAGAAGAAAAAAAAACTTATTCATAGCCATATTATTCCAATCTCCATTCTCATCCAAAAGAATAGAAACTGAATTATTGTGCAACTCTTGAGTATTGACCATAGTAGGCCACTTATTCATGCATCTATCCAAAATCCAATTTTCATTGAGAATACTAACGGATTCTCCATTTGTCACTCACCATCTTGCATTAAGTTTGAGTGAGGAAGCTCCAACTTTTATAATACGCCAAGTCACCGATGAACATCTTCTTGTATCATTCTTCCAAATATACTTACCATATTTAGCCATAATAACCTCACTAACCAGAGAATTATTTTTATGGATAAAATTCCAAGCAATCTGAGCTCTATGCGGTCCATGCCTTTGCACAGCTCCTTGAATACCAAACCCTCCTTAATCAATAGATTTACACAGTCTTTCCCAAGAGATATAGTTCATACCCTTCTTACCTTACTCCTTATGCCATATAAAATTCCTATAACACTTATCAATGTCTTTAAGAATGCTCCTTGGAACCAATGAGTGAGTCATGATAAATTGAGGAATTGAGGAGTATACAGATTTAACCAATAATAATTTCCCAGCCAAAGAGAAAGTTAGCGAACCACAAGTATTAAGCTTATTCATGACTTTATTTAAAACAAATTGATAATCAGCCAACTTCAACCTTCTAGTAGACAACTTAACACCAAGATAAAATAATTCATCCACTACATGGTAGCGCATAATTCTTTTTTAATTTCCTCCATTTCCACCGAGATACAGACTTCCCAAACATAGCCATTGATTTGTTAAGATTAATCCTTTGACTTGTCCAGTTACAATACTCTGTCAAAATTTTACTAATGCCCTTTGCACACCTCAAAGAAGCTTCAGCAGCTATCAACACATCATCAGCAAATAGAAGATGAGAAATCTTAGAGGTGTTGGCTGCAATCCTTACACCTAACTCACTCCCTTTATCATGAAAATATCTAGACAATAATTCAGAGCATAGGATGAATAATGCCAGAGAAAGTGGACAACCTTGTCTAAATCCACATTCTGCATTTATCCAATTACGTCTAGTCCCATTTATAATAATAAAAATTTTTGGATGCATCACACATTGGATAATTTAATTAATGAAAACCTCTAAAAATCCCATCATCAACAAAACCTACTGCAATGTATCCCAACACATGCTGTCATATGCTTGTTCCATATCAAGCTTGAGAACTATAAATCTTGGCTTAGATTTAGAGAATCTTAACTTATGAACCATTTCCTTTGCTAGAAAACGGTTATCTGAAATAGTTCTTCCTGGAACAAATGCCATTTGCTGTTCAAAGATAATGCTTGGAAGACATAATTTCAATCTATTCAAGATCATACCAGCCACCATCTTGTAAATAGATTGACATAAGCTGATCGGTCTAAACTTAGCAAAATCAGAAGCATTTTTATCATTTGGTATTAAAACTACTAAAACTACTAAATTTGTTTCCATTTTTCTATCATCAATCAAAATTTAATGAAATCTTCAACTGCATTCAATAATACACCATGGACAATACTCCAATAAAATTTGAAAAAATAGGAGTTTACGCCATCATTACCTGGAGCTTTATTTTTTCCCATCTTCCAGATATTAGAAATAAGATCCTATTTCTTAAAATTAGCAGATAACAAAAGCTTTTGCTCTTCATTCAGCATTCTATCCACACCGAACTTAGGCCAACCAGAGAGAGCGGTTCCTACTTTTCCACTTATTTTTAAAAAATTCTTCAGAAGCTTTATAAACACCTTCAGAGTCATGCACCATAACACCATTCAAATCTTTTATATTGAATAATGTTCCCATTCCTTCTAGCATTAGCACAATTTTGAAAGAATCTAGAGCTATTGTCCCCTTCCCCAGCCATTGAATTTTAGACCGCTGCCTCCACCAAGTCGAAAAGTCTTGCAAGAGTCACATTTAGCTCATGAACCTTATTCCTCCAAAGAATCATCTTCTCCAGAAAAAGGGCTTGGATACTCTCCTCTTGTAGAGACAAAATATCATCATGCAATTCAGCCTTTAGCTTGTTTAAATCTTTAAGTCTCTTTTTACTCCAAAAGATAAGACTCTTGAGAGTTATAGAAACTTTCCTTTGAAGGATATCAGAAGCATTACCAAAGTCAATCTTCTCCCATGCTTTCTTGACCACTCCCCAAGAAGCTTCGTAAGAACACCAAACATTTTCAAATCTAATAACATTCTTGAAACCAACCATGTTACCACATAGATTGAGAAGAATAGGATAATGGTCTAAAGCAACTCTAGGTAGATATTTACTAACTGCAAAAGGAATATGGGATAGTGCTTTAGAATTTAGACATTCTCTATCAAGTCTTTCCCAGATCCAAGAAAGACCATCTTTGTTATTACACCATGTATATTTAGGACCAATAAAACCAATGTCATGGAAGTCATTTCTACTAAAAAAATCCTTCATTTCTTGTGGCCCACGAGAGAAAGTAAACCTTTTACCTCCTTATTCTTCATTTTTAGAAAGAATACAATTAAAATCACCACTTATAATGCACGGTCTTCCCTCAGCAGCATTGCCTTATAACATCTCCCACAATTTCCTCCTTTCAATCACATCCTTATTAGCATAGACTATCGAAATAGCCCAGGTAACCCCATTCGGATCCAACAAATTACCTGTAATACACTGACTAGAAAACTTAAGAATAGTAAAGGAAGAAATACTGCTTTTTCATAAAGGAAGAATATCACCAGACGTTCTATTAGCATCAAAATGATTAAAATCCCATTTACTGCCAATAATTCTATTAACTTCATTCCTACTCATAGAATCTAATTTAGTGTCCACCAATCCCATAGAAAACACACCATTGTCCTTAATAACACTTCTCAAATAATGGGAAGCTTCTTTTTTCTTTGCTTCCCTACAATTCTAGAAAAAGTAAAGAAGACATTTAAGATATTAATGGAAATAGGCCCCTAGCACCTTCAACTCCTTCAAGCTTTCCAACACCTCTCCTACCTCTAAGAGAACTCTTCAAAGGTTCGAACTTCTTAACCTCCTTCTTCAGATGGCGAGATATAGAAGAGGAACCACTCTTGGAATTAGTAGTAAACCTTTTCGTAGACACTTCATCAACAGGATTATTGAATACAAAAATAAATTTAGAACCTAAATTTGAAACTTCTTCAACATTCTCATCTTTAACAAGAGAAGGATGCTCTTCAGTGGAAGTCTTCTCAATAATGACCTTAGGTCGTGTGACAATATTACCATTGATTGCCTCTGTTACAACACCATCAACTTGAACACCAGGAACATATTCACCTTCTTCAATTTGAATAAAGTCAATTGTAGATCCAAATTTAAAATTTGAACCCACTAACATTTGCATTGACTCCTCTTTACCATTGTCATTAGACACCCCAACATTCCCAGTAAAAGCAATAAGAACATTTTCTTTTGACTTCTCATTACCAACTATAACACAATTTGGTTTAACAACACTCACATTCTTGTCCCGATCATTTACTAGTACATCGCCAAATAAAACTTTATCAGTTACTTTTGAATTTTCCACATTCCTCACATTATTCTTCACCGTAGTTGGATCAACAAAAGCCTTGGGTTTATTAAAAACCTTGGATTTTTTCCTCCCGTAATTTTCATGAATCCAAGGACCATATTCATTAGCCTCTTTATCAACATCCTTATGGACATCTTTAGCACCATTGTCATTAATCTGTCCATCATTATGGGGTAAGACTGAGCCAGTCTTACTTTTGAAAATTTTTCTTTCCTTTGATTATATACTAGACCACATAATTATGAATCTGACCAATTTTACCGCATCTAAAGCGTAATGATGAAATCTTCTCATA
Organism: Dendrobium chrysotoxum; assembly: GCA_019925795.1. Lineage (NCBI taxonomy): Eukaryota > Viridiplantae > Streptophyta > Magnoliopsida > Asparagales > Orchidaceae > Dendrobium > Dendrobium chrysotoxum. The sequence goes on from CM034314.1 coordinate 30,162,325, forward strand.
TTGGACTTTTTGGTAAAATCATCCGGAGCTTCCTTCGACCCATAAGCTCTAAGGTACCTGTTCATCAAAATTGATGTGCACATATCTTCTTATAAACTCCCTTCTTCCCCAATTAAACATATTTCCATCCAAATAAAATGGTGTACCAATCTTTGATGCAATTCTTGCAATATTCATCTCATCCCAATAGAATAAGGGTAGATGTGGCAGCTGGATCCATACTGAAGAAAATATATTTTTCATTGATGAAATAGAGAACTTTGGAGCCCATTCTTCCATGCCAATGATATGACCCCCTATATACCAAAAACGCCCACTCAACACTGCTTCCTTGACTTCAGTAGAATGAAATGAACAAAACATCCATTACGACCCAAGTTAGTAAGATGAAAAGCTCCTACATGACTCCATTGTCTACCCAATTGATGACCAATAATATCCAATTCATTTGATTTTTTTTAGCTTTAAACCTGATTCATGTGCACCATATAATCCCACATGAACTTCTTCTATAATCTTCTGTGCCTTCAATTTGTTTAAACACCTTAATCACATCTGATCAAACAATCTTCTATATATGGTTTCATTGAATAAAGTGTAAGATGGAGATCTTTATCTAATTTGATCAGCTGCCAATCTATTATGAGGGAGCTTATTTTCTTACAATTATTTGATGAAGGGCCTTCTCCAATCCACTTCATTATCTATTGCAACAATAATTTTTACCTCTATTATAGATTTATTGTTTGTAAATTCAAAGTCTATGGGTTATAAGACATTGTAACCTTGTACTACTATCAAAATTGAATGCTCATCAAGACAAGGTAGGGCTTTGGCTAATTTTGCTAGTACATCGACAATGGAATTTTGTCCATGGGGAATTATATATAATGTTATAGTTGGAATCTTTTCAAAGTGATGCATCATATACTAAAGATAAGGAATCATATTTTCCTTTAATACTTGATAAGTACCAACTATCTAATTAATCACTAGCTGTGAATCTCTAAAAATTTTGATTTCTTAAATTTCATTTAGAATTGTCAACTCTAACCCATTATCAATGCCTCATACTCAGATTCACTATTCATAAAAGATTCTAACAAATTCTAAGAGTAATACCTTAGGTCTTTATTTATCATAACAAACACTATACTGATTCCAGCTTAACCTAGGGAAATATGATCATATACTTCTTGTTGACTGGAGGTAGCACCTTTGAATAGAATTCCCAGGTGTACTTTTCATTTAATTATACATTCATAATTTGTTAATCTATTAATTCATTATTTATCAAACAATTATCCCGCACTAGATGAGCTGCTAGGAAGTCTACCACAACTTGCTCTTTTATAGCACATAAAGGAATGAATATAATTTCAAACTATGACATAATCACTAACCATCAAGATAATCTTCCTTGAAGCATTTTATGAGTTGTTAGATACTATAGTGGATTTACTCTAGATATTAGATTCACTTTAAGATAGAGCATATAATGCCTAAACTTCTAAGCAGTGAAGATTAAAGCCAGGCAATGTTTCACTATTGGAGAATAAATTACTTAAGTTAGAAGTAAATGTCTACTCAGATAATAAAGTGCATTCTCTTTTCCTTACATATTAAGCTAAGCTAATAAGGCACCAAGAGATTTTATTAAGTTTATAGTATATAAAATTAATGGCTTCCCTAGGCCGGGAGCAGCCAAGACTAGAGGATTTGTTAGATATTATTTTATACTGTCAAATACTTTTTGGAAATTTAATCCCATTAAAAGTGAGAAACTTTCTTGAACTGAGCTACAAATAGTTGTTATCTTACAAAAATTTTTAATATAAATCTTCTATGGTATGCCAATTGACCTTAAAAAGATCTTAATTGAGTAATACTTTTAAGCAATATCTTTTTTATTATTGCTTTGATTTTATCTGGATTGAACTTGACTCGATGGTAATGAACAACAAAATCTAAGAAGTTCCTTGAGGTGACTCCAAAAGTACACTTCAAAGGGTTCATTTTTAGGTTATGTTAGTGAAACATCCAAAAAATGATTCTTAGAACATATAGATGATTATCTGTTTTAGGATATTTAATAACTAGATCATTGAGATATCTTTCCACCTAGGAGTGGATAAGTTTATCAAAAATTCTCATCTTTACTCACTAGTAGGTTGCTCTAGCATTCTTTATTCTAAATGGCATAACTTTATATCTGTAGAATCCTATTGGTGTTCTAAATACTACATTGTTTTCAACTTTATGAGCCATTTTGATTTGATTATATCTAGATGAACCATCCGTAAAGGAAAATATTACATGGGAGGAAGTAATATCAACCATGAGTTCTGGTGTAGGGAGAGAAAACTCATCTTTTGGACAAGTTTTGTTTAGATCTCTTAAATCAATGTAGACATGAATATGATCACTATTTTTCTTAACTAGGATAACACTAACAAACCATGTCAGATATTTCTCTTCCTTGATTAATCCGGCATCGATTACCTCTTAATTTTAGATATTACTCATTTTTCAATGAAGATTTGCATCCGTTAAGGTGTGTGTTTAACTACAATCATTTCTAGTTGAATATCTATCTTGTAAACTACTATATTAGAAGATAATTTAGGTATTTATTCATAACTCCATGAAAAAAAAGTCTTTGAATTCTTTAAGAAACTCAATCATTTTCTTTGCCTCATCCTTATTCAATAAACAGCTCATAGAAATTAGATAAGGGTCTTCTTTATTGCCTATATTTATTTTCTTTTTATCATTAATGATATATTTATTATCCTCTTCAAGTTCTAGAGGTGCTTCTCTAGCTTGAGAGTCTTCGAAAACAACTAAAGTTTCTAGACTGAGTTTGTTAAAAGCTTTAACATTTCCTTAAAAGGGACTACCAGACTCTAGATTATTTGATAAAACTAAATAATATTCATCATCATCAAACAAACATAGATTAGAGAAGTTAATACCTAGTCCTGATATATATTTGTGATTTTTTATTTTCCACAGTTGTTCAAATTACTGAGTTTCACCTTTAATCCAACTTGATGGTGTTAAACCTTGCTTATTAAGTTTGTTTACGCAATTTGAGTACAAGTCAAAAGGAAGCTCCATTACTACATCCATAAATGAATCATCAAGGGTTATATCAGTTTTAAGGGTTTTGCTGGTAGAAGCTACAAAGATATTAGCTTTTTGTCTAGGTTTAAAGGAAAAGAAGTTTTCACCTCTAACCTTTTTTACATCGCTTTAGGAGAGTGGGGTTTGGGTAATAATTTCCATATACTTCCTTAACCTCTCTGTATTAGATGTATTCAAATAACCTTCCCTAGTGATTTAGACCCTGTCCTCATCGCTATCACCTTTTATAAAAATTTCAAATGTTGGCATCTTTATATAATTCCTACATTTTACAACCTCTGGATTTTTATCAAACACGTATTTTTACTTGTCTAAGCTAGATTCAAAATTGATGTGTATTACAGGCAGTTTTATTTGCATATTCTACTTTTCATTTTTTTGACTATTTAAGTTTGTCATCCCTAACCTCTTCCTATATCATTGAGCCATTCTAACACCTATTTGTGAAGGAGGAGCAAGTGACTAGCAAAAATCATGTTCAAGATGGAAATGCTTTTCATTTTCATTTTCATTTTCTTTTTTTTTCCTTTTCTTTTGCTTCTATCTCATCCAGTTTAAAATTTTTAGAGAAGATAATATGCTTCTTAGGTAGATATTATGTAGCATCTTTGTATATACTGACTTCATAAACTGGAAATGGTTACAAATCATCTTTAATAAAGTGCTCTACTCCCTCGCAAGAGTATTTGATACACTGATGAAGGGTGTAAGGTACAATTCAATACTTATTGAGCCAGGGTCTACCCAAGAAAGAATTAACGAAAGTTTCAAAATCTATTATTCAACCTAAAGCCCTATCTTCAATTTTTTTGAATCCTCATAACATCATTTTAATAGAGCTGAGTTTATAAGCATTTACTTTTAAGTATGCAAAAGTTTTAGGAGTCATAATATTGATCGATGCACCCAAATCAAAAATAATGTGAGATAATTTGAAGTTGTCTATGTTCATAAAAATTTATCACAAATGATTATGCTCTATTTTGTCCCAAGAATAAAACTTCATCCAAAAATATGATCTCTAGAATTTCCTCTAAATATTTTGCTTCTTCAAACTGCATTGATGCTAACTGAGCCATAAAAATCTCTAGATTGAGTAAAGCTTTAATCAAAGCCCTCTCACTTCTTTAGAGAGAATTAAAGCATTGTGAATACTCAATTTCATAGGTAGTTTTTTTAAGATGAGCTAACATATTATAATCCACTTTAGGAATATCTAAATTAGCTACATCTGAGTCTAGTTGGACTAGTGTTGAAGTTTTTGGATTATCACCAACTTATTTTCCTTTATTGGTTGTAGATGATGATGGTGGTAGTACTTTACCACTATGCATATTTACTTGAACTATCTCTTCTGGGGAATAGATAATGGATTTTTTTAATTCTAAGTTAGCATTTACTTTTAACACTTTATCTAATAAATTATCAAAATCAGATATCTCAATTTCTATACAAATAGGATTACTCTGAGCATCAAGGATATGGCAATTACTATCGAAGAAATACTGAAGAGATTCTTTCAACTCATCTAAGTTTATTTCAAGTTCTAGAGGGTTATTTTCTATTACACTATTTACATTACCGTTTATTACATCATCAATAGATATAAATAAGATATACATGTTGACCTCATTTTTGTATGAGGTTATTAGGGACCAATCCTAATCCCAGATCAATACAATTTAAGACCAATCTAGACTCTAGGATTTCCCTAGATTTCCATCCCTAGGACCTGTTCTAGACCCTAGGATTTCTTTTAATTAATCCAGACCCTAGAATCTATTCTAGACCCTAGGATTCTCCTAGATCTACCTAGAGTTTAGGATTCTTCTAGATCCTAAGACTATTCTAGATCCCAGGCCCTAGGACTTCCAGACCCTAAGATCTTCCTAGAAATCAAACTTTATGATCTACTCTAGATCCTAAGATCCTTCTAGATCTTGAATATTAGGATTCCTAGATCTTAGAATTCTTCTAGATTATAGGATTCTTCCAGACCCCAGATCCTAGGATTTCCCTAGAACTTCTAGATTCTAGGATCTTCCCAGACTCCAGTCCCTAGGATCTATTCTAGACCCTAGGATTCCCTTAAGCTAATTTGGACCCTAGGACCTATTCTAAACCCTAGGATTCCTCTAGATCAATCAAACCTTCATTCAATTCAAACTTCAGTCAATCCAGACTTTAATCCATATCCTTAATTCAAACCTTGATCAAAATCCAGCTCAAAACCAGATTTCCAGACTCAAATCCAAGGCCAAAGGTCTAAGTCCTGAAAGCCTTTTCTAGTGAATCTTTGAATAATTCAAAACCCTATCAAATGACCTCTGATTCAGGATCTGTCAGTTTCACACTGATGTGACATGTCTCTAGAGGCAACCCTCCAAATTTGAGCTCATTCTGAGGTCTCTAACCCCAGAAACTGAATTGAAATCCAAAGGCTGTAAAACCTTCGAATATTTACAATCTATGCCACTGGACCTGCCACCCAGTGGATTTTGATCCTGGAGCTTTCTACAAAGCTCCAAATCACCTCCAGACCCTTGATTATAACCCATTAAGGATTAAACTGCATTTTGTTGGACTCAATTTGACCCCCAGTTGACCAGGGATTTAAATGACAAAAATACCCCTATGGGATGTGAATAGTCACTTTGGTCAAATGAGCTCCAAATCAAATGCAACCACCTCTAGCAAGTTTCAAATATCAAACCAAACCTGTTGGACCCACTTCCAACCCCTGGGTCAACCTGGTTGACCAAGTCAACCTAGTTTGACCAAACAGGCCTTTATGGGTCAAAATAGGTCATTTTGACCAAATGACCTCCTCTGACCTTGGGACCACCTCCATTGGTCTCTAAATATTATTTCAAATCTATTGAACCCATTTCCAGACCCTGGACCCACCTGGTTGACCAAGTCAACCAGGGTTGACCTAAAGGCCCATTAAGGGCCCAAATAGGTCATTTTGACCAAATGACCTCCCCAGACCTTGAAACCACCACCAGTAGACTCAGAATGTCATTCTGAACTGGTTGAGCCCAAACCCTGACCCTGGGTCAACCTAGTTGACCAAGTCAACCTAGTTGACCCAATTGGCCCATTAAGGGCCTAAACAGGTCATTTGATCTACATTACCCATTTAAACCCTGAAACCACCTCCATTAGACCCCATTCATCATTTTAAACTTGTTAAGCTCAACCCCTGATCCTGGGTCAACCTAGTTGACCATGTCAACCTAGGTTTACCATATCAACCCTTAAGCTTTTACATTTTAAATCAAATCTTGATTGCATTCAAAACCATATTAAACTTCTTTGATCACATTCCCCAATGATTTGGATTTGACTGGACCCATTGACCCAGTCAACAGTTGACTTAGTCAACTGAGTCCAACTCTAGTCAAAATTGACTCATTTGGATCAAATTAATGACTCTTAATGAATCAATTCATTCAAACTCTATCAAATTCCTAACCTCAATTTCATACATGATCTAAACTCATTTAAATACAATGTTTCTGTTCATTAGGGTAGTCTATGTTTAAAATTTTATTAAATTTTGTCAATCGGGCTGAAAGAACGAGCTCAAAAATGGGTTCTGGAGCTCGGTTCACAATCCAGTCGTGCTATGTTGGATCCCCGCCATTGATCTATTCATCAACGGTCGTGATTCAGCCTTACCGCAGTTTTGTCTATCCGGTGGGTCGATCCTGCGGTTCCGTTTAGGATCCGGCTCAATCTGAGCCGCTCATTCCAAAACGCGGGAATCCAACGGTAGGGACGAGCCGCTGACGCGGATAAGTCGTTTGCGCGTGGGCCCGCCGCCGAGGCAATCATTAGGTGATCATTTACTGTCCCGCAATTATCATCAATGATTGGACGCCTTTTGACAGGCCAATCCCGCTCCGCCACGTGCCCTCCGCCGCCGGCTGCGCCGCTAGTCATTAAGTAATGATTTTAAAATCATTATTTAATCTTTTTTAAAGTAGAAAATTCTTAAAATATTTAAAAATTATTTTAAAAATTATAAAATTAACATTTTATATTTCAAATTTTTTTTTTAAATATTTTAATTTGATATTATTATTAACTTAAATTATTAAATATATGTATGTACTTTAAAATTATTTAAACCTTAATTACTTGTTATTTTAAATTAATACTTAATAATTAAATATTAAAATTTTATTTTATTTTATTTATATATTGAATATTACACATTGAATATAAAACATTAATTATTAATTGTTTAAATATTTTAAACACTTTAAAATTAAAAGTTAACTTTAAATATTTATAATTAGTTAAATAATTTAAGTTATTCAAATAATTAAACAATTTATATATATTTGATTAATTAATTATAATGTTATATTTTAAAATTTAATTTCATTAAGAAACACTTAATAATTGAATATTCATTTTAAAATATTATTATTCTTTTGAAATTTAATTAATTTAATTTCTTTAAATATTTTAAATAATATCCCATTAAGAATTAATTAAGTATTATTTAATTGTAATATTCTAACTAAAGATATATATATATATATTTTTTAAGTAATTGAAAATTCTAGAAAACAATTAAGTTTTAATTAAGTTTAATTTAAGAATTACTTTAATCATTAATCAATTTTAAATTTATTTAAATGCCTTTAAATACTATGAATTTAAAAAAAAATTCAAAATAAATTCATTTTAAATCAGAAAATTAAGTATAATATATCAAAATTTTTAGAAAATTAAGTATTTTAATTTGAAGTCAAATTCAGAGATCAAAACTTGATTAATTTTAAGTTTTTGTTTAGTTATTCAACTATTTTAATATTTAATTAGTATCCAATTAAATATTAAACCAATTATTTTAAAAATTAAAAACTTATTTTCAAATAATCTTTGTTAACCAGTAGATCTCTCATTTTGATATTGAATTTACTTTAATTATATCTTTAAGTATTTTAAATTTAAAACTTATATTTATATATATAGGTTTATAAATATATATTGAATATTTAAAAACTATTTTCAAGATAATATATAGATACTTAAATCTTTTAGATTGAGAGATCTACTATGAAATTTTAAACATAGATCAACATATTTGAATAGAAATCATGTGGGAGTGCTAATGAATGATTATGATCTAATCATTCATTAGTTTAATTAAGAATATTTAATTAGTATAAATCATTGCATGTTTAAGGACATACACACACCACTTAGTTATAGGCTCTCTTAGACATAGGATCGATTGTGTTTATATGTGTATTTATCATGCATATGTTATGTTGAGGGTTAGAGACTTTGATTTGAACCCAATTAACCTAGTGTCATTAAGGACAACAATTAAGGACTCATTTAGAAAATTTAGGAAAATTCTAATAATTAGGATACAATTCCAATTGACTTGAAATTTTGAACATTTGAACATAGAGACATTCTCAGCCTTAAGAAAAATTTTCACTGACTTTTGAGATCATTAAGCCCCATAATTAACCTAATCAAGTTTAAACCTTAATTAAGCCTTAAAACCTTCCAAAAATTATAATAAATCAAATTTAAATCCAAAAATTACATATAATACCTCAAACTGACCAGAATCAAACCCCTAATCAATGAAAAATAAAAGCCCCTTGACTGGACTTCAAAATTAAGTTTAATTTAGGTTTAATTGAAATCTGAAATTTAATTAAATTAATTAATTAAAAATAATTAAAAATTCTAGAAAATTTCTAAACACTTGGAAATCACTCTTTAGGTCATTCCTGACCTTTGGAGTTGATTTCAAGAAGTTTGGAGGTCATTTGAATCCAAATCACAAAAAGGGTCTCTAATTAAACAATTTCAAAAATTCAATAAATACTCAAAACTTCAAAATTCATAACTAATTCAAATGAACTCCACATTGAGAAAACTCAAAGGCATACAACTCATCTTAACCTCTAATATTTATCAAAAATGTTAAGTTTCCAGAAATCAATCAATTTGAAAAAAGTCAACTTTTGGTCAAACTTAGTTCAAAATCAAGTCAAAACTTCAAACCTTCATAATAAAATGTAGAAAAATCCAATTTTAGTATACCTGCTGTCTAACTGATCGTATTAAGGTCTAGTATTTTAATAAAATATTATCATTCTAGAAAACACTTGAAATCAAAAAGTAAGTTTTTGACCCTTGAATTAAATCATTAAAATAATCCAGAAAATCCCAAAATTCAATAAATTTCAAAAAATTCCAGAAAACATTAATTTGAACTTAAAACCAGCAACCAACTAATTCTAATTAAAATTAATCAACCTTTAAACCTTAATCAAACTCAAATCGCTTAATTATATCGGGTACCACTGGGTAACCCAGGCCTACGAGGCTATTAAATTAGCCCCAAGGAAGGTGAAATAAACTTCATGGCCTCGGTGTGCAACAAAGGTGGTATCCAATAAACAATCTAAATCAATTTTAAAATCAACTTTAAATCATTAAGACTTAAACTTTAATTAAAATCTCCCTCAAGCCTTCGAACCAACCAGAACTTTAAGCAACTTCAATCAAATGCCTATTTAGGACATATCAAAACCACACAGCTTACCTCACACACTTTAGATGATTTGCTAGGATAACCAACTCTAGTCTTAGGCTAGGCCGGTGTTTACTTTTCTGCTGCGTGCCGGATTTTCGAGCTTTTACTGCATGCTGTTTGCTAGTGGTAGAATTGATGTGATTGTTTATTTATTTACTGCACTCTATGATTTGATTGATTGTACGTTAGACCTACCCTTAGGTTAGGAACAATTTATACTAATTTAATCTTATGCAGGTGGCCATGCTTATACAGGGCATAAACTAAAGGGGGCAAAAATCATTAATATTAAAATTGCACAGGTGATAAACTACTTAAGTCCCCCTTTAAAATCAAAAGAGCATGGCAAGTGTGGCTGTGATTGAGCATTTTGATTTCAAATATATAACTGCTTGGGATGTCAAATATAAACTACTGATTATTAGGATAACCCTGCAGGTTGTTGAGTCTAGATTTTTAATTTCAATTGATGTAATTTGTATGTAAATTTGAGTTGTAAATTTAAAGTACTTTGAGATTGAGATGTTTAAACATCCAATTTGGAATCCAAAGAGGAAGGAACATCCCCTAGGGGAGAGTTCCTATCCATTTGGAGATTCAAATTAGGATGAATTTCAAATATCCAAAGAGAAAAGATAACACTCCTATTCGGGGGGGAGTTTCTTTTCATTTGGATATCCAGACCCGACGATCCAAGGAATTCTAAGGAGATGAAGAAGTGAAGAACGAGAAGAATCTCAAATCTCAAAGTCACTTGAGTCTTAGGAGTAGAATTCGGGTTGTAGTCAGTGGTACCCGGTCACTTTACTTTCCTGCAGACCCTGGGTTGTATAATTAAGGGCACTTGCCTATGGACTTTCAATTTGAACATTTATTTAATTAATTTAATTATTTAATTGATTTGATTTATGTGTTGATTGCAATTAAGGACCTGCATGCTTTTAGTAGTTTATTTGGCGCTTATTGCATGTCGATTTTGTTTTAGCCTGGAACCCGATCGGAGGCTCGTGAGGGTACGGTCATTAACCTTTTCTACTTAAATAAAATTAAAAATTTTAAGCTCAGATAGAAACTCTAACGCTCTTAATAAGTAAGCCCGGACTCGCCGGGAGTTTTTCATGCATACATATTAACTTTTCTCTACCTTGTTAGGCACCTCCCCGCCTGCGGGTTTTGGCAGACCACCTGACCTATTTGGGTGCAGTTCTGTCCAAGGGGATGTTGTGCAATCTCTAGGATAAAACCTATTTTTAAGCCTGATTTTAAAACTGCTACATATTGATTCAAGCATTTTATCGAGTCAACTAGCATGCATTGCATTAGTAACAAATTAAATTTGAGTCTAAATGTTTAATTGCATTTTTAGCTTAAGCATTTCACCCAACATAAGTTGAGGGGTCAATTAGGATTTGCTCTAGATGTCGGCCCCGCTCTCCTTAAAATTTATCTTAAATAACGTCCTTAACCACTTTACATTTAAAAGACTTGACACATGGTTTTAAAGCATTTAGGTGGTTTAGTTGGCTCCCCAATCCAGGCCGGGATAAGTCCAGGATTGCATTGCATTAGCTAGGATCCGGGTCACTGATTCTCATTACCCATTTTAGACTTAGGTTCTGAGGCAAATGTTCAATCCTAAGACCTCAACCTTCAGGGAATCTAATTCCCACCTTCTAATAAAATTGATCACTTAAATATTAAATGTCTTTCAATCAAATTCAAGCCCAACACTTAGGATAGTTTGGGGTGTTTCTGAAGCAATTCAGAATCTCAAGACACCTCCTACTCTTCTTCCTTTGACTCCTGAAATAACTACTCAAATTTGATCCAATCCCTATTGAATTTCCAACCCTTAACCTCCTTTGACATCTAGCTTTGAAATTCTTAAATAAAATTCGTATCGCTATTTTAATTGAGAGTTTTCGTAAGAAATTTCTGATTTCCTATGATGTAATTAACTATGAGGGCTTGCGCTCGTAGGAGATTTAGAAACCCAGACCAGATTTCAAAATCAAATTTTTAAAACCTTCAATTAATTACCTTTGGGAAATCAAAACAAAAAATGGCGATCATTATTTTTATATTCAAACTATTGATAACGATTGATATCTTCTTTCTTCGGATAGATATGTCAATTACAATTATAGTTATGATTATGAAATTAATGATCCTATTCAGATTAATATAATCAAACAATTGATTAAACATCATTTTGATCTTTCGAGATCGTGTGTTGTTTCTCCTTGAGTTTGATTGTGATAATCAGGATAAATCAAGATTTATAATCTGAACCTATTAGGGATCGATATGTTCACATTTTGAGGTGATATATCATTCATAATAAGTGTTCGATTATAAAATTTAAATTCCAAAAATTAAATATTTTCCAAAGAAAATTAAACCCTTTTCAAACTAAATATTTTTCAATCAAAACAAAAAATGGCGACTCCACTGGGGATAATCTCTCTCTCCATCTTTAATAGCGCTACGAATTTTATTGCATCGGTAGTTTTGACTACCTTTCTTCTGTTGGTCCCTCTACCCATTTCTCCCTTGGGTGAGTGTGGCCAACTCAATTAAGACATGTGAAAAGAGAGGCGAGTGTAGGATACCTCCCTCTGAGTCTGGTTTTGACATTTTGCCTCCAAGTTCATTGGTAGAGCGAAAGAGTCAAGCTGAGCTTTTCAAAGTCCTTCTGTACATGTTGCAAACTTGCACGCAAATAAATCATAGCGTACTAAGTTTCACAATTTACAGAAGAAGTTCTCTAACTTCAAAATCATAGTTTCAAATGTCTAGCAAAATCTCATCTTCTTCAAATCTTAATTGATTCCTATATCCTGCCACTGCATACAGGGTTGTAATTCTTATAATTCAATATGTGTGATAGGATATAGACCTCTCTTTCAAATTTTCATTCGAAGTTTGAAATCTTCTGGTTATCTAACCTTCGACATTTCAACCCCGAATCACCTGTCGGAACGAAAGAGTCGGGTTAGTTCTTTTAGTGTCCCCCTATTTAAAATTTTGTGTAAACCATTATGTTGAACATCCGTTCAACACTTTGAGTTTCAAAATAAGGGGAGATGCTGCAGAAATTTCAAATTTTTCAAACATCTATTTTCAAGTCATAATAATCATAGTAACTATATATTCTACAATAATGATTGTAGTTGTATATAGTTAATGTACTTTTAACTTCTCCGGTCATTTCAGTCCTTGACATTTCATTCTGAATCATTCATCGGAATGAAAGAGTCAGGTTGATTTCCTAAAATCTCCCTCTTATATGTTTGTAAACCGTTATGTTGAACATATGTTCAATACTTCGAGTTTCAAAAATAAGGGGAGATGCCACCGGATTTTCAAAATTTTCAAATTTCTTTTCAAAATCAATCAAGTTCAAAATGCATTGCCATATATTTCTCTACAATAATTGTTGTTGCTTAATATATGCAATATTTATTCAAATTTTTTCGGATAAATTAATCTTTGACATTTCATTTTTAATCATTCTTTTAAAATGTAAAGAGTCAAGTGGTTTTCCCTAGCTCTTCCCTAATATTTGTAAACCGTCGAGTTGAATGCAAATTCAACACCTTGAGTTTCAAAAACATCCGTTCAATTCTCTTCAAGTTTTAATCGTCACTTGTCGAATGTTCTTCTACAATACTTCTTGTAGATTAACATTGACAATTCAAATTCAACATTTATTTTCAATATCTTTCAAATCTTTGAACTCTGACATTTTATCTTTGATAAGATATAAAGAGTCGAGTTCCTTCCTGTAAAATCTTCCCTAATGTTTGTAAACTGTCTTGTTGAATGCAAATTCAACACCTCGAGTTTCAGAAATAAGGGGAGATACTGCCGGATTTTTGAGTCACTTACATTCCCTTTCAATTCAAATTCAATTTCCACTGTCATGTGTACTACTACAATACTCTCTTGTAGTATAACATGTATCATTTTCCAGATTCAAACTTAATCGTTCGATCTTTTTACCAAGTCACACCTCTGATATCTTATCCCTAGCCTGATCAGTGGGATAAGAGAGTCGAGTCAAAACCCCTTGACTTTCTTTGATATTTTGTAAACTATTAAGTTGAAATCAAATCCGACTTATTGGTTTCAAATATTCAAAGAAAGTCTTTCAATCTTCAAAATTTCAAAATCCCCGTCAAATTCTTTCAAATCAAATCCAGCCCATTGTTGTTATACATTCTCTCCAACATTCTCTTGTAGTTGAACATATATAACAAAAATTCAAATTTTCTTCAAGTCAAAATTGATATCTATACTATATCACTACATATCGGATTATAATTCCTATAATTCGATTTATGTGATAAAATATAGAAAATTTCTTGTCAAAATTCAAATTCAAAAGTTTGATTCAAATCTTCTCTTCCAAATTTCAGACAATCAAATCTTCTGCAATGGCTGGGAAACTTCTGTTCTCTGTTGACCGAGACCTCCAAGTCGAAGAGTTAATTCATAGCAGTGCAATATAGTTTGGAATGGGTTTCAAGACTCTGAAATTATCTGTTAATGGTGGAACAATCATTAATCTCACTGCTGAGGGCGAGAATGGTCCAGTAGTGGAACTAGCTGTGGGAGCTACGAGTGACCTTCCCCCAGTGTTGGAACTGGCAGCTGGTGCTACCTTTACACCTTTTGTACCCTCGGTCCAAAGTGAGGACAAGAAAATTGAAGTGAAATCTACTGTTGAGAAAGGGTCTTCTAGTTCTACAGCACTGTTTGGCACTAAGAGTGCTAGGAAGAACTACCTGAGAAGGATAAGAAAGAAAATCACCAAGTCAAGGAAGATAGCTGAACAGAAAGCCCTGAGTTTAGTTGAGCCTGAGGCTGCGGAGGAGCTGCCTATCCCTGCCTCTTCTCCACTCCTAAAAGGGAGTCATTTTCACCCCCTCGCAGCTGCTGCAGGGGAGGAGAGAGTCACACAGATTGCTAGCTCTCCACCTAGCCCAGTCGACTATACTATTTAGAAAACCACTAAGGAGAAGAACACTTTAAGAACCAGGATGTTGAGGAACATCATTCACACCTGTGCTGCTGAGACAGGTCAGACCAAAGAACAATATGTGAGACACCTGAAGGGGGTGATCTCACACAAGCTTGAGAAAGAAGTTCTAAAGGAAGAAAAATCTGAAGTAAGAAGCCTGACTCCTCAGCCAGTAAGGAGAAACAAAAAGTTTGTTAAGCAACCAGTTGCCTCAGTATTAGTGGATAGATATCACTGGGTGCCTCATCTCCCAACTGCCAAAACTGAGGAGATAGTTTTAACTGGGTCTGGTAGGAGTCACCCTCTCAGTGGTAGACCTCTAGTTCCCCCTTCAAGACTCTCAAAGTTGGCCCCTGTAATAGCCAAATCAAAATAGATCGTCAAAGACTTATAGCCAGTTGATGTTAAGGGCAAGAGGCCCATACCTTTGGATGAACCTTATGTGCCAATGAAGATAAGCAGAACTGTTGGGATTCAGATTAGAGATACACCAGTTTAGTCACCAGTTCAGTTACCAGTCCAGTCACCTGTTAAGGTCCCCTGACTCCTTATTCAAGGATGTGAGGATTCTCCTCAGATTGATGTTGGGGTTCCCACAAGTCAAACTCCTTCGTCACCTAATAGGATAGATATCCCTCACCCTGTTGAGGATGTCACCCTCACGACTACCGACTCCGGGACAGTTGGAGGGGAGGGGACAGAACTTGAGGACGATCAAGAAATGTTAGATCAGTTAGTGGCAGAACCTACTACTGATGACTTGAAAATTCAAGAGGTCCTCACCCAGTTCGGAGATGAGGAATTTGAAGAGATGATTAACTATAAGGGGTACCTACCAATCGACCTCGAATCAATTGAGGGTAGACCGGTCGATGAGGTGGTACAAGAAATAAGGGACATACTTAAAAACAAGGCAATTGAAGCCTTTGATTCAGAAGCAGATGATCTGATGGAAGAAGATTCAGCTGGGAACATTTGTATGGTTGAGACAAGAGCATTAAATAAAGATGTTGAGCCTTCAAGACACTGATCTGGTAAAGAAGAAGCCTCTGCAGCAGTAGATTCAGACTCTGATGGATCAATTAAATTGAATGAGAAAGATGAATACATCAAGAGTCTGGAAAATAAAATTGAACAGATGATGCTCAAAATGGAACAAATGCAGAATCAGATGATCAAAGCACATCAATCTCAATCCGAGCAGTTGCAACCTACAACACACACAGTGGGTGAGCACAGCAGGAAAATAGAATCAAGTCCTAGAACTCCAGAGGTTGCTTCCCCAACCTCACCAGCCGACAAAGATATCCGCCAGATGATCGAAACCCAGGTAAGGGAGGCCTTAGCCCATTCTCAAGGGACTGTATCTATTCCAAAGGGTAGACCCTACCCTGAAGAATATAATTCAGTTTCTTATCCTAAAGGCTTTGTGCCACCTTCATTCAAAGTTTTTAGTGGGTTAGAAAATCCAAGACAGCACCTGGCCCACTTCCGAGCGAGCTATTGCAACGCAGGAGGGTCAGATGCTCTACTCTTTCGCCAGTTTGTGAGTAGTCTATCCGGTATTGCTTTTGAGTGGTACGTAGATCTACCTAATGGTTCAGTGAAAATATTCACAGAGCTCGAGAGTCTATTCTTATAGAGGTTCTCAGGAGCTCAGCAGCATGTAACCGTTGGTGATCTCGTCATCGAAAAACAAAAATCGGGAGAGTCTTTGGTTGAGTACATCTTGAGATGGCGAAATCTCTCGATGAAGTGTGAACCCCAGTTGCAAGAGTAACATGCAGTGGAGATTCTTTTAAAGAACATCCACGGGCCTATTGCTTTATTTCTGAAGGGTTTCACTATCAAAACCTTTGAAAAACTTTTGAATAAGGCTAGTAATCTACAGGAAGAGGCTTCCAAAATGCCATTCCTGAAGGATGCTACTGAGGAAAAGAAAGCTAGCAAATCATTGAAGTCCTTTGAAAAGATAACAGCAATGGTTTCAGCTGTTGATAAGGGGAAGAAACCAATGAATGTTCAGTCCAGTAATTCTCCAACATAACAAACTCAAAAATCTCCACCTTTTCAGGTAACTTCTCAACCTACAAGAGATTCTCACCCGATTTCTTTTAAAGAGAGATTGGCTCGTACATATCCATTTAAAAGGGAGTCGGTGAGAAAGATCTTTAAAAGTCTTCAGAAGAAGCCAGATTTTCGATTGCCGGAGGCCAAGAAGCCGGAAGAGGCAAATAAGAAGGATGATCCAACTTTTTGCCCCTACCATCGCGTGTTAGGCCACACAATTGAAGACTGCATCGTCTTCAAAGATTGGCTAGAAAAGAACTTCCGTCAAGGTAATATTATAATTCCAAAGAAGTACCTGGTCGATCCGGATCAGGGGTCTGTCAAATCCATCTCAGGTATGAACTCTAACTTTTCTCTGTCTATTGAAGATGGTTGGGATATAGCACTATCCTGGGCATTTAAAAAGTCGATTAATAAATCTTTTCATCTTTCTCAACAGTTACCGACGAGAGCCCGGGACCCGATCTGGGAGGTTGACCTCGAGGCTTCACAGGAGGACGTTGGGACATTTTCCTCTCCAGTAGTCTTAGGAACTACTGTATTAAATAAAAATGAAAAGAGTGAACTTTCTGTAGAGAGGAAATTTGTTGATGAGAGATCTGTACAAGTGGTTGATGGTGGCTCAAAATCTCTGTCACCACTGAAATTATCTAACTTTTACTTTGCCCCATCAAAGGCAAAGGGTCAAAAATTGAATAAAAAGTCTGATCCTTCTGCTCAAATTTTAATGATTAATGTTGAGAATGAAAATATAAATGATTCTTCTGTTGAAAATAATCAAGAACAAGCTGAGATCAATCAAGAAATTCAAACACTCAGCTCACCAGATTTGACTCTTCAAGAGAGAAATGAATCTGATGTCTTATTAGATAGTGAAACCCCTGAAATTAACTTTCAAGGGAGTCCTGTCGTGATAGACTTTTCAGATTCGGACTCTCGCTCAGATAACGACAATCAATCGCCTAAGGAGAGCGTAGACTCCCCTGTAGTTTATTCTTCCGATGAAGTCGTGCAAGTACAACTATGTGGTGGGAAGGTCTTACCCCCTAGGCTACCTCCTCAGGATAAAGGAAAGTAAGTTCTTTCCGATGATCCAATTCAAATCCCTGCTCAACAATCAACTCCAATTCTTTCAAATCCATCGGGTCTCAACGTCAATGTTCCAAGTGTCGATTACAATGTCTTAGCTCACCTTAGGAAGTTGCCCGCCAAATTGAGCATTTATGATGCCCTTGTCCTTTCAAAAGAGATGAGGGAGACTCTAATTAAAGCACTTCTCGACCCAGAGATTTGCTTAGCTCAATTAGCCTCAACATCCGAGGAAGAAGCTTTGTATTTTAAGAAAATCCCTGGGGTTACCTTCTCTGATGAAGATTTACTCCTTGGAACTGCCGACCACAATCGTCCACTTTATATCACAGTAAATGTGGGCAAGTTTAAGTTATCAAGAGTTCTAGTTGACCCGGGTGCATCGGTCAACGTGATGAACATAAAGACTCTCGCATACCTTAGAATTGATACTAGCAAGCTCTCAACTGACAAGTTAGTGCTTCGTGGGTTCAATGAAAAGGGCGAGAAGGCTTTAGGTTCAGTTACCCTTCTTCTAGAGATAGGAGAATTGAAAACTGAAGCGAAATTTCATATAATTGATTCGGCAACATCTTTTAATGCGCTCCTAGGAAGGCCTTGGATCCATGAGTATAGGATGGTTCCTTCTACCCTATATCAATGCATCAAGTACCAACGAGATGGCATTGAGTTTGAAATTAAGGGTGATCTGCAACCATTCTCTATTCATGAGATCGGGATCTATGAGGATGCGGCGTACTACGTACCTAAAGGGTCCACTACTTGTTCTAAGATAGAGATCAACGTCAAGGAGGAAAAAGCAGAAAGTCAAAGTTCAAAAGCAATTCAAAAATTGAGAAAAGAAAAAGTCAAAAATCAAAAGAGACAAAACTCAAGTAGTGAAGACGACGTCGAGCATGTGATCTTCAGGCCTCCAAACATTATACCTCAAAGAGGTGGGAGGATGGCCCAAAGAGCGCGCGGTCGAGGTCGCCCTTCAATTGAAAAAAGAAATTCCCCGATCTACGTCGAACTTGAAACAAGTTCTGATGAAGACTCAAGAAAAAGGGGTGCCAGATTTGTTTTTGACTATACAAAAATCAATCCTCCTCTGAAGTTTGATCTCACTTTAGAATCGAATAGCGACCAGGAGGATACAAAATTAAATATTCAAAGTGACGAGCCTGAATTGAGTTTGTATGAAAAGCTTAATAGAACGGTTGAATCCTTAACCTTAACCCCACTGTTTGCTGACAGGGTCTCAGGGTTAGTAATTAAGGATGCTCCGAACTTAGATGGAGAAGTAAGGAAAGTCAAGAAGTTCTTCCCTGGCTCTTCCTCCTCAAGGAATGAAGATGATGTAATCCTTGAAGAGGCAAATTTCAATGAATTAATGGAATTACCTTTTGGCTACTTTCCTGCTGGTGTTAAATCTCTTATCTCTAAAGGTTTTGCTCCGAGTCAATGGACTAAGGGTCAGGCTAGATACCACGAATGTCTTTGGAATTCAAAATTTAATAAACATTAGACCAGTGGTATCGGCTTTAGTACCGTTAGATTATTTGACGATGACGAATTTTGTCTAATGATAACTAGTCGTCCTGAATTTAAAAATGTCCCTACTGAAGTCATTGATTCATTCGATGGACTTTATTTGGAGACTTTTGATGATTCTGACGAACTTCAGGTTCGGGATGCACCCCCTGAATTCGAAGAAGAAATTAAATCAACAGTCGATGAACTTAAAGAAATCAACCTTGGAACAGAGGATGACCCTCGCCCCACTTTCATAAGTTCTTTGTTGAGTGAGGATGAGTCTAAGGATCTAATTCAACTTCAATCCGAGTTTAAAGATTGCTTCGCCTGGACATACGATGAAATGCCGGGGTTGTCCGCTGACGTAGCAGTCCATAAACTTGGAATCCGGTACGATGCCATTCCTATCAAACAAGCTCCGTGACGTATGCGTCTGGAGATCGAACAACAAGTCATTTCCGAAGTCAAGAAGTTGGCAGAGGCTGGATTTATTCGAGAAGAATAATATCCTTCTTGGGTAGCCAGCGTCGTGCCAGTTCGAAAGAAGAACGGTCAAATCCGAGTTTGTGTTGATTATAGAGACCTGAACAAGGCATGTCCTAAGGTTGAATTTCCTTTGCCAATCCTAGAACTCATGGTGGACATTACCTCCTCGCACGTTGTTTTCTCCTTTATGGATGGCTCGTCTGGTTATAATCAAATCAAGATGGCCCCAGAAGATGAGAGAAACACTGCATTCAGAAGTCCTATAGGGATCTTTTGTTATAAAGTGATGCCCTTTGGCCTCAAAAATGCTGGTGCTACCTACCAGCGGGCCATGACTCATATCTTTGATGACTTAATACATAATCAAGTCGAATGTTACATCGATGATTTAGTTGTCAAGAGCAGAGTAAAAGAGGCTCATCTTTATGATTTAAGAACTGTATTCGAGTGGTTGCACCGCTACGACCTCAAAATGAATCCCTTGAAGTGCGCTTTCGGCGTCACGTCAGGGAAATTCTTAGGTTTCGTAGTTAGGAATCATGGAATCGAAATTGATCCTGCTAAAATTGAAGCTATCTTAAATATGCCGCCCCCTAAGAGTCTCACTCAACTGAGATCTCTCCAGGGCAGGCTGGCGTATATAAGAAGATTCATTTCTAATCTTTCTGGAAGATGTCAACCATTCTCTGTCCTAGCTAAAAAGGATGCCAAATTCATTTGGGACGAGAAATGTCAAAATGCTTTCGAAAATATCAAACAATACCTGACAAATCCGCCAGTTTTGGTAGCCCCCATTCCGGGAAGACCTTTAATCCTTTACACTGCAGCCCTTGACGAATCTCTCGAGGCTCTTCTAGCTCAAATCAATGACGATGGGAAAGAGAATACCCTCTATTACTTGAGTCGGAGATTACTCCAAACGAAAATCTGCTATCCTGCAATTGAGAAACATTGCCTTGCCTTAGTCTTTGCAGCACAAAAACTAAGGCATTGCATTGCTTTCTCATCAGGTCAATCTAATTTCTAGTGTCAACCCCCTGTAATATCTTATGACCCAGCCCACGTTGTCAGGACGTCTGGCTCGTTGGTCTATGATATTGTTATAATTTGAAATCACTTTCATTCCTCTACGTGCTGTGAAAGGGCAGGCCGTCGCCGACTTCCTTGCGGCACACCCGCTACTGGCAGAACCTCCTCTAAACGATGATTTACCTGACGAGCAAATCATGAGTTTCGAGGAATCCAATACTCTAACCTGGGAAATGTATTTTGATGGTGCAGCGTCCTCTCAAAGGGGAAAAATACCTCAATCCACTATTCCTGGAAAAGCCGGAGTCGGTCTGGTTTTCATAACACCAGATAAGGGAATGATGCATTTTTTCTACCATTTATCAGAACCTTGTACGAACAACGAAGCTGAGTACGAAGCTTTGATAACTGGTTTGGAACTTGCAATCTTAATGGAGATTAAAGAGATTAAGATCTATGGTGACTCTCAACTGGTGATCAACCAAGTTGCAGGGACCTATAAAGTTTTAAATCCTAAACTCCTGAAATATCATCGATACACAATGCACCTACTCGAGAAAATTTTCATTGTAACTATGTATAGGGTTCCTCGTGGAAGCAATTCCTCGGTGGATGCCCTAGCAAAACTTGTAAAGGAATTTGCTTGCCCAGAAGAAGATTTCATCCCTATAGAAGTTCAGGGTCGTCAAGTCCTATCCCTGTAGACATGGAATACCTCAACAATCAATCTTCCCAGGTCCTTTCTACATCTTCAGCATTTGATGAAGAACAAGATTGGAGATAACCAATAATCAAGTATTTGCAAGAAGGCAAGCTTCCCCACGACAGGTCTCTTGACAATCAGATTAAGAAACATGCCATATCATATGCACTAGTCAACGATACGTTATACCGACGATCGTTCGATCAGATGTGAATCCATTGTTTAAAAAAACGAGAGACCTTGAAGATCGTTAACGAAGTCCATGCTGGACTGTGCGGTGCTCATCAATCAGGTCCTAAGATGAAAATGAAAATCAAAAGACTTGGTTACTACTGGCCTACGATGATTGACGATTACATGAAAATTGTAAAATATTGTCATCAATGCCAAGTTCATGGTGTGGTTTTACATCAGCCGCCTAATGTGTTGCATCCTACGATAGCCTCGTGGCCCTTCGAAAGTTGGGGCACGGATATCGTCGGGCCAATTGACCCTCCTTCTTCAAGGGGTCATCGCTTCATCTTAGCAGCGACTGATTACTTTTTGAAGTGGGCAGAAGCAGTTCCACTAAGAAATGTAACATCACACCATGTAATGAAATTCTTTCGTGACCATATCATATATCGATTCGGCGTGCCTCGCAGAATCATATCCGATAATGGGTCCGCTTTCAAGTCTACAAAAATAAATAACTTTGCAAGTCGCCATGGTATTGATTGGAGATACTCAACGATTTATTACCCACGGGCTAATGGATTGGCTGAGGCCTTCAATAAAACCCTGGTACAAATCATCAAAAAGACCCTGGATGATAATAAACGTCAGTGGGATGAGAGGTTGGTGGAAGCTTTGTGGGCCTACAGGACCACATATCGAACCCCGACCTAATCCACACCGTTTGCACTAGTGTATGGGTCCGAGGCCGTACTTCCTCTGGAAATTCGAATCCCTTCGCTCAGAACTGCAGTCTAGAATCAAATCACAACAGAGCAGAATGCACAAATTCGACTTGAAGAACTTGAGGGTCTTGAAGAACGTCGTCTCCAAGCCCAGCAAAATTTAGAACTCTATAAAGCCAGAATGGTTCAGGCTCATGATAAGTTAGTGCGACCTAGAACCTTCCGAGTAGGCGACTTGGTCTTGGTTCTTCGGAGGCCTATCTTAGCCCACCGAAAGCTCGGTGGGAAGTTTGAACCAACCTGGGAAGGACCCTTCGTAGTGGAAACAGTTTACGAAGGAGGCTCGTATCAGCTAGTGGATTGTAAAGGAGATCACCTAATGCTTCCTGTAAATGGGCGATTCTTGAAAAAATACTATGCTTGATGTAGCTCGAATTTCGAATCAATAAAATTTTCAAATTTTGAATCTATTCAGTTCAATTTTGTCCAAGTTTTTCAAAATCCGAAATCAAATTCAAGATGAATCAAAGTCAAATTAGACTTCAAGTTTAAAAAATTCTTCAAATTCAAAACCAATTCGAATCAAATTCAAAACACATCACAGATTTAAAACCCTTCAAGTTCAAATTTTTCAAACCAAAATTCAAATTCAAACACTTTCAAATTCAAATTCAAAAATCTTTCAAATCTCAAATTCCAGAATCCAGGCCCGATCCTCTATGTAGAGCAAGTTTCCTCTACATATGATCATGCAGACACGATCCTATATGTGAAGCAAGTTTCCTTCACATATGATCATTCCTGACCTGATCCTCTATGTAGAGAAAGTTTCCTCTATATACGATCATCTAGACCCGATCCTCTATGTAGAGCAAGTTTCCTCTATATACGATCATCTAGACCCGATCCTCTATATAGAGCAAGTTTCCTCTATATACGATCATCCAGTTTTGATCCTCTGTGTAGAGCAAGTTTCCTCTACATATGATCATTCCAGACTCGATCTTTTGTGTGAAGCAAGTTTCCTTCACATACGATCAATCCAGATTCAATCCTCTGTGCAGAGCAAGTTTCCTCTACACATGATCTTCCAGACCTGATCTTCTATATAGAGCAAGTTTCCTCTATGCATACGATCATCTAGATTCGATCCTATATGTGAAGCAAGTTTCCTTCATATACGATCATTCCAGACTCGATCCTCTGTATAGAGCAAGTTTCCTCTATACAGGATCATCCAGATCAGATCTTCTATGTAAAGCAAGTTTCCTTTACGTACGATCACTCCAGATCCGATTCTGTGCGAAGCAATATTTCCTTCTCACATGATCATCCAGTTCTCTTTTCTTTAAGGATAGATGTGAGTCATCGTGCTTTCTTTCCTTAGGATTAGATCTAATAGTGATGGATAACGCCCTTTACGGCACCATTCTAGTTTCAAAATTCAAAACTTTAAGCCTGATCTCCTATAGGAAGCAATACTACTTTCCTATGAGATCATCCAGTTATCTTTTCCTTAGGGTAAACTTTTTCTTCCCTTAGGATTAGACTCCCCAGTGATAGAGTAAGTCCTCTATGGCACCGTCCTGGAATCAATCTCAATCAAGCTTCCTTTTCTTTAGGGCTAGGTTTTTCTTCCTTCCCTTAGGATTAGATCTACTAGTGGCAGAGTACGCCCTTCGTGCCACTGCCCTAGTATCAAAATTCAAACTTGATCCTCTACAGTTAGGAATTCTTCCTTTCTATACGATCATCCAGGCCTTCTTTTCCTTAGGGATAAGTTTTCTTCCTTCTCCTAGGACTAGATCTACTAATGGTAGAGTACGCTGTCCCCAGCACTACCCTAGTGTCATTTCAAATTTAATTTTCTAAGGTTAGGATTTTCTTTCCCTCAGAATCAAATCTAGATTTAATCCTTTATAGTTAGGAGTTCTTCCTTCCTATAGGATCACTTAGACTTCCTTCTCCTTTAGGGATAGATTCTTCCTTTTCCTTAGGGCTAGACCCACTAGTGGTAGAGTACGCTTTTCCTAGCACTACCCTAGTATATATTCAAACTCCGATTCCCCAGGGATGCATTCCTTTTTCCCTTAGGATCAAAACTCCAGACTTGACCATTCTATTCAGTCAACGCCAATATGTGCAATAGAACTACATTCTATTACACATATTGGGGGTCCATTTGTTGACCTCATTTTTGTATGAGGTTATTAGGGACCAATCCTAATCCCAGATCAATACAATTTAAGACCAATCTAGACTCTAGGATTTCCCTAGATTTCCATCCCTAGGACCTGTTCTAGACCCTAGGATTTCTTTTAATTAATCCAGACCCTAGAATCTATTCTAGACACTAGGATTCTCCTAGATCTACCTAGAGTTTAGGATTCTTCTAGATCCTAAGACTATTCTAGATCCCAGGCCCTAGGACTTCCAGACCCTAAGATCTTCCTAGAAATCAAACTTTATGATCTACTCTAGATCCTAAGATCCTTCTAGATCTTGAATCTTAGGATTCCTAGATCTTAGAATTCTTCTAGATTATAGGATTCTTCCAGACCCCAGATCCTAGGATTTCCCTAGAACTTCTAGATTCTAGGATCTTCCCAGACTCCAGTCCCTAGGATCTATTCTAGACCCTAGGATTCCCTTAAGCTAATTTGGACCCTATGACCTATTCTAAACCCTAGGATTCCTCTAGATCAATCAAACCTTCATTCAATTCAAACTTCAGTCAATCCAGACTTTAATCCATATCCTTAATTCAAACCTTAATCAAAATCCAGCTCAAAACCAGATTTCCAGACTCAAATCCAAGGCCAAAGGTCTAAGTCCTGAAAGCCTTTTCTAGTGAATCTTTGAATAATTCAAAACCCTATCAAATGACCTCTGATTCAGGATCTGTTAGTTTCACACTGATGTGACATGTCTCTAGAGGCAACCCTCCAAATTTGAGCTCATTCTGAGTTCTCTAACCCCAGAAACTGAATTGAAATCCAAAGGCTGTAAAACCTTCAAATATTTATAGTCTATGCCACTGGACCTGCCACCCGGTGAATTTTGATCCTGGAGCTTTCTACAAAGCTCCAAATCACCTCCAGACCCTTGATTATAACCCATTAAGCATTAAACTGCATTTTGTTGGACTGAATTTGACCCCCAGTTGACCAGGGATTAAAATGACCAAAATACCCCTATGGGATGTGAATAGTCACTTTGGTCAAATGAGCTCCAAATCAAATGCAACCACCTCTAGCAAGTTTCAAATATCAAAACAAACCTGTTGGACCCACTTCCAACCCCTGGGTCAACCTGGTTGACCAAGTCAACCTAGTTTGACCAAACAGGCCTTTATGGGTCAAAATAGGTCATTTTGACCAAATAACCTCCTCTGACCTTGGGACCACCTCCATTGGTCTCTAAATATCATTTCAAATCTGTTGAACCCATTTCCAGACCCTAGACCCACCTGGTTGACCAAGTCAACCAGGGTTGACCTAAAGGCCCATTAAGGGCCCAAATAGGTCATTTTGACCAAATGACCTCCCCAGACCTTGAAACCACCACCAGCAGACTCAGAATGTCATTCTAAACTGGTTGAGCCCAAACCCTGACCCTGGGTCAACCTGGTTGACCAAGTCAACCTAGTTGACCCATTAGGCCCATTAAGGGCCTAAACAGGTCATTTGATCTACATTACCCATTTAAACCCTGAAACCACCTCCATTAGACCCCATTCATCATTTTAAACCTGTTAAGCTCAACCCCTGATCCTGGGTCAACCTGGTTGACCAAGTCAACCTAGGTTGACCATATCAACCCTTAAGCTTTTACATTTTAAATCAAATCTTGATTGCATTCAAAACCATATTAAACTTCTTTGATCACATTCCCTAATGATTTGGATTTGACTGGACCCATTGACCCAGTCAACAGTTGACTTAGTCAACTGAGTCCAACTCTAGTCAAAATTGACTCATTTGGATCAAATTAATGACTCTTAATGAATCAATTCATTCAAACTCTATCAAATTCCTAACCTCAATTTCATACATGATCTAAACTCATTTAAATACATCATAAGTCAAATGCTATGAATTTTAACTTAGTCAAACCTTTAAATATGGTCAAATCCCTACCTACACTCATCTAATCCATTCAAACTTCAAATACACAACATTAAACCTTTTCCAATTTATCCAATCAGTATTGAAGACTCCTCCATGCCACCTAGGCAATCAAGTTGACTATTGACCAGTCAAACTAGTCAACAAGCCTCTTGAGATTGGTCAAATCAACTCCTTAAGCTAATCAATGCTAACCCAAACATTTTAGCAATCTTTAAGACTTTCTGGAAGGTTCTTAAGGTGAGATTAAGCCTTAGATTAGAGCTTAAGTAGCCCAAGTGGTCCCAAGTCGGTTACCCAAGGACAATCCCTTTACACATGGGATGTCCTTTGATGTCTTTTGATTCCCTGCTCCCAACAACCCCCATGCCACTTGTCATCCATCTAGGCATCCCTAGGTTCAATCCCAGCCGTCCCTTGAGCCCAAGGACATTTAAATAGGCTAGGTCATCCAAGAGGAGCATTCATTCAAACCCAATCTCTCTCTCTCTTCTAAAACCGCCCCAGACCTCAACCTCTACTCCATTGAGCTCTAGAGAGATCCTTCTTCAACTTCCCATCAAAATTTCTCCGGTCAAAGCCCGTCGGCGAGTGGATTCTGGTGAACCGAGACCTTACTCCGTTCAAGGCTCGTAGCGCTCGATCCAAACGTTATTAAGCTAAGGTGTCTTCAGCAATATTGAGCGTGGACAAACAACAATTTCAGAGAGTCCAAAATCGGTTTAATCCGTCCATTATTGAGGTCGAAATCCTAAACCCTAGTTTAGATCACATTAGTTTAAATAACGTTTTATTAAGCTTGTTTTAATCTAAATCAAACATTCCACAATGTTTCTGTTCATTAGGGTAGTCTATGTTTAAAATTTTATTAAATTTTGTCAATCGGGCTGAAAGAACGAGCTCAAAAATGGGTTCTGGAGCTCGGTTCACAGTCCAGTCGCGCTATGTTGGATCCCCGCCGTTGATCTATTCATCAACGGTCGTGATTCAGCCTTACCGCAGTTTTGTCTATCCGGTGGATCGATCCTGCGGTTCCGTTTAGGATCCGGCTCAATCTGAGCTGCTCATTCCAAAACGCGGGAATCCAACGGTAGGGACGAGCCGCTGACGCGGATAAGTCGTTTGCGCGTGGGCCCGCCGCCGAGGCAATCATTAGGTGATCATTTGCTGTCCCGCAATCATCATCAATGATTGGCCACCTTTTGACAGGCCAATCCCGCTCCGCCACGTGGCCTCCGCCGCCGGCTGCGCCGCCAGTCATTAAGTAATGATTTTAAAATCATTATTTAATCTTTTTTTAAAGTAGAAAATTCATAAAATTTTTAAAAATTATTTTAAAAATTATAAAATTACATTTTATATTTCAAAATTTTTTTTTTAAATATTTTAATTTGATATTATTATTAACTTAAATTCTTAAATATATGTATGTACTTTAAAATTATTTAAACCTTAATTACTTGTTATTTTAAATTAATACTTAATAATTAAATATTAAAATTTTATTTTATTTTATTTATATATTGAATATTACACATTGAATATAAAACATTAATTATTAATTGTTTAAATATTTTAAACACTTTAAAATTAAAAGTTAACTTTAAATATTTATAATTAGTTAAATAATTTAAGTTATTCAAATAATTAAACAATTTATATATATTTGATTAATTAATTATAAAGTTATATTTTAAAATTTAATTTCATTAAGAAACACTTAATAATTGAATATTCATTTTAAAATATTATTATTCTTTTGAAATTTAATTAATTTAATTTCTTTAAATATTTTAAATAATATCCCATTAAGAATTAATTAAGTATTATTTAATTGTAATATTCTAACTAAAGATATATATATATATATATATTAAGTAATTGAAAATTCTAGAAAATAATTAAGTTTTAATTAAGTTTAATTTAAGAATTACTTTAATCATTAATCAATTTTAAATTTATTTAAATGCCTTTAAATACTATGAATTTAAAAAAAAATTCAAAATAAATTCATTTTAAATCAGAAAATTAAGTATAATATATCAAAATTTTTAGAAAATTAAGTACTTTAATTTGAAGTCAAATTAAGAGATCAAAACTTGATTAATTTTAAGTTTTTTTTAGTTATTCAACTATTTTAATATTTAATTAGTATCCAATTAAATATTAAACCAATTATTTTAAAAATTAAAAACTTATTTTCAAATAATCTTTGTTAACCAGTAGATCTCTCATTTTGATATTGAATTTACTTTAATTATATCTTTAAGTATTTTAAATTTAAAACTTATATTGAATATTTAAAAACTATTTTCAAGATGATATATAGATACTTAAATCTTTTAGGTTGAGAGATCTACTATGAAATTTTAAACATAGATCAACATATTTGAATAGAAATCATGTTGGAGTGCTAATGAATGATTATGATCTAATCATTCATTACTTTAATTAAGAATATTTAATTAGTATAAATCATTGCATGTTTAAGGACATACACACACCACTTAGTTTAAGGCTCTCTTAGACATAGGATCGATTGTGTTTATATGTGTATTTATCATGCATATGTTATGTTGAGGGTTAGAGACTTTGATTTGAACCCAATTAACCTAGTGTTATTAAGGACAACAATTAAGGACTCATTTGGAAAATTTAGGAAAATTCTAATAATTAGGATACAATTTCAATTGACTTGAAATTTTCAAAATTTGAACATAGAGACATTCTCAGCGTTAAGAAAAATTTTCACTGACTTTTGAGATCATTAAGCCCCTTAATTAACCTAATCAAGTTTAAACCTTAATTAAGCCTTAAAACCTTCCAAAAATTATAATAAATCAAATTTAAATCCAAAAATTACATATAATACCTCAAACTGACCAGAATCAAACCCCTAATCAATGAAAAATAAAAGCCCCTTGACTGGACTTCAAATTAAGTTTAATTTAGGTTTAATTGAAATCTAAAATTTAATTAAATTAATTAATTCAAAAGAATTAAAAAGTCTAAAAAATTTCCAAACACTTGGAAATCACTCTTTAGGTCATTCCTGACCTTTGGAGTTGATTTCAAGAAGTTTGGAGGTCATTTGGATCCAAATCACAAAAAGGGTCTCTAATTAAACAATTTCAAAAATTCAATAAATACTCAAAACTTCAAAAATTCATAACTAATTCAAATAAACTCCAAATTGAGCAAACTCAAAGGAATACAACTCATCTTAACCTCTAATATTTATCAAAAATGTTAAGTTTCCAGAAATCAATCAATTTGAAAAAAGTCAACTTTTGGTCAAACTTAGTTCAAAATCAAGTCAAAACTTCAAACCTTGATAATAAAATGTAGAAAAATCCAATTTTAGTGTACCTACTGTCTAACTGATCGTATTAAGGTCTAATAGTTTAATAAAATATTAACATTCCAGAAAACACTTGAAATCAAAAAGTAAGTTTTTGACCCTTGAATTAAATCATTAAAATAATCCAGAAAATCCCAAAATTCAATAAATTTCCAAAAATTCCAGAAAACATTAATTTGAACTTAAAACCAGCAACCAACTAATTCTAATTAAAATTAATCAACCTTTAAACCTTAATCAAACTCAAATCACTTAATTATATCGGGTACCACTGGGTAACCCAGGCCTACGAGGCTATTAAATTAGCCCCAAGGAAGGTGAAATAAACTTCATGGCCTCGGTGTGCAACAAAGGTGGTATCCAATAAACAATCTAAATCAATTTTAAAATCAACTTTAAATCATTAAGACTTAAACTTCAATTAAAATCTCCCTCAAGCCTTTGAACCAACCAGAACTTTAAGCAACTTCAATCAAACGCCTATTTAGGACATATCAAAACCACACAGCTTACCTCACACACTTTAGATGATTTGCTAGGACAACCAACTCTAGTCTTAGGCTAGGCCGGTGTTTACTTTTCTGCTGCGTGCCGGATTTTTGAGCTTTTACTGCATGCTGTTTGCTAGTGGTAGAATTGATGTGATTGTTTATTTATTTACTGCACTCTATGATGTGATTGATTGTACGTTAGACCTACCCTTAGGTTAGGAATGATTTATACTAATTTAATCTTATACAGGTGGCTATGCTCATACAGGGCATAAACTAAATGGGGCAAAAATCATTAATATTAAAATTGCACAGGTGCTAAACTGCTTAAGTCCCCTTTTAAAATCAAAAGAGCATGGCCAAGTGTGGCTGTGATTGAGCATTTTGATTTCAAATATATAACTGCTTGGGATGTCAAATATAAACTGCTGATTATTAGGATAACCCTGCAGGTTGTTGAGTCTAGATTTTTAATTTCAATTGATGTAATTTGTATGTAAATTTGAGTTGTAAATTTAAAGTACTTTGAGATTGAGATGTTTAAACATCCAATTTGGAATCCAAAGAGGAAGGAACATCCCTTAGGGGAGAGTTCCTATCCATTTGGAGATCCAAATTAGGATGAATTTTAAATATCCAAAGAGAAAAGATAACACCCCTATTCGGGGGGGAGTTTCTTTTCATTTGGATATCCAGACCCGACGATCCAAGGAATTCTAAGGAGACGAAGAAGTGAAGAACGAGAAGAATCTCAAATCTCAAAGTCACTTGAGTCTTAGGAGTAGAATCCGGGTTGTAGTCAGTGGTACCCGGCCACTTTACTTTCCTGTAGACCCTGGGTTGTATAATTAAGGGCACTTACCTATGGACTTTCAATTTAAACATTTATTTAATTAATTTAATTATTTAATTGATTTGATTTATGTGTTGATTGCAATTAAGGACCCGCATGCTTTTAGTAGTTTATTTGGCGCTTATTGCATGTCGATTTTGTTTTAGCCTGGAACCCGATCGGAGGCTCGTGAGGGTACGGTCATTAACCTTTTCTACTTAAACAAAATTAAAAATTTTAAGCTCAGATAAAAACTCTAACGCTCTTATGAAGTAAGCCCGGACTCGCCGGGAGTTTTTCATGCATAGATATTAACTTTTCTCTACCTTGTTAGGCACCTCCCCGCCTGCGGGTTTTGGCAGACCACCTGACCTATTAGGGTGCAGTTCTATCCAAGGGGATGTTGTGCAATCTCTAGGATAAAACCTATTTTTAAGCCTGATTTTAAAACTGCTACATATTGATTCAAGCATTTTATCGAGTCAACTAGCATGCATTGCATTAGTAACAAATTAAATTTGAGTCTAAATCTTTAATTGCATTTTTAGCTTAAGCATTTCACCCAACATAAGTTGAGGGGTCAATTAGGATTTGCTCTAGATGTCGGCCCTACTCTCCTTAAAATTTATCTTAAATAACGTCCTTAACCACTTTACATTTAAAAGACTTGACACATGGTTTTAAAGCATTTAGGTGGTTTAGTTGGCTCCCCAATCCAGGCCGGGATAAGTCCAGGATTGCATTGCATTAGCTAGGATCCGGGTCACTGATTCTCAGTACCCATTTTAGACTTAGGTTCCGAGGTAAATGTTCAATCCTAAGACCTCAACCTTCAGGGAATCTAATTCCCACCTTCTAATAAAATTGATCACTTAAACATTAAATGTCTTTCAATCAAATTTAAGCCCAACACTTAGGATATTTTGGGGTGTTTCTGAAGCAATTTAGAATCTCAAGACACCTCCTACTCTTCTTCCTTTGACTCCTGAAATAACTGCTCAAATTTGATCCAATCCCTATTGAATTTCCAACCCTTAACCTCCTTTGACATCTAGCTTTGAAATTCTTAAATAAAATTTGTATCGCTATTTTAATCGAGAGTTTTCGTAGGAAATTTCTGATTTCCTATGATGTAATTAACTACGAGGGCTTGCGCTCGTAGGAGATTTAGAAACCCAGACCAGATTTCAAAATCAAATTTTCAAAACCTTCAATTAATTACCTTTGGGAAATCAAAACAAAAAATGGCGATCGTTATTTTTATATTCAAACTATTGATAACGATTGATATCTTCTTTCTTCGGATAGATATGTCAATTACAATCATAGTTATGATTATGAAATTAATGATCCTATTCAGATTAACATAATCAAACAATTGATTAAACATCATTTTGATCTTTCGAGATCGTGTGTTATTTCTCCTTGAGTTTGATTGTGATAATCAGGATAAATCAAGATTTGTAATCTGAACCTATTAGGGAATGATATGTTCACATTTTGAGGTGATATATCATTCATAATAAGTGTTCGATTATAAAATTTAAATTCCAGAAATTAAATATTTCCCAAAGAAAATTAAACCCTTTTCAAACTAAATATTTTTCAATCAAAACAATACACTAAATCATTCTTCATTTCTTTCTTATCTCCTAGCAGGACAAAATAGAAATCATATAGTGTAAGGAGTATTAGAGTTTTTTACCTTCTCATTTTAAGATACTTTAACTTTACTTTGTGTATTAATGCCTTTATTTTTAGGTTCCTCTTTCAAAATTGTTGAACACTTACTAGCTGACATTTTTTAAAGTTCTTTAATCAGTACTTTATTCTGTACTTCTCCTTTAGGAGCAGCTAGATCAACCAAAATGGGACTCTACACTCCTTGAAATACCTAAATAGATAAATGATAAGGTTTATTTAGAAAATTCTTAGAAGATCAAGATATAGCTATATCCCAATCATCATTATATTTTAAGTTGGAAACTAATATGGAAGGCTCACTAATCACACATTTAGCATATCCGTAACCAAAATCAGATAAATACTCCTTGGGCATCACAACCAATCCATCTTTAATGCTTATTTCAAGCCACAATTTGAAGGTTACAAAATTTTCAAATTCATGATAGATCATCAGATGATATGGGAATAGTTGGGACCCACCTTACCAACATCTTCCAACTTCTTTGTTTTAAGCAGTTTGAATTCAATTTTCTTTAAGAGATTTTTTAGTATTCTTTTAATGGGTTGAATGAATAGCTTTTACTTTTTAGAGACTCAAACCTTTATTTATTTTCTTCTGGAGTAACATGAGGCCTAGATCTAAATTGTTGATCATTATGAGTTCTACTGTATTGCCAAAACTGAGGAGGATGTCTTCGTGAATCTAAATTTGTTGTTTCCCTTTATCCAACAAAGTCACTGACCCAGATATCTTTCTTATCACATTATGGGGTTTTATCTTTCTAATTTTTGTGGGAGATTAATATTTTAAGAAACTCAATTTAGACATTTCTAGTTGGACATTAGAGGCTTTACTTAATAACTTCTCTAAAGTTTTGATTGTGAACCTTTTTAATAGATAAGCAAGTAGACCATGTATATTCTTTAAAAGAATTTATAAAGCATGTTGTTCCTGGAGTTAAGGTTCACATTTCATGCTAATATTCCTCCATCTTAAGATATACTCAACAAATCATTCATCAGGTTTCTTCTTTTCTACTACCAAGTCCCTATGACATGGTGATGTCCTCCAACAAACCTTTCTGTAAACATTTGTTCCAACTCTATAAATGTGTGTGCTGACCCATTGGATATTTCAGCATACCATTTTAGTGCTACTTAAGATAAATTGCTTATGAATTATCGAAATAGTAGAGCATCACTGCCTCCTTCTTTGCAGCAACTATCCCTGAAATGCCTTAAGTGATGTTTTGGATTCCCCATACCATCAAATTTTATGAACAAGGGTGGCATGAATTCTTCAGGATAAGGAACCAATTCATATTCCTCCAGGTAGAGTCTAACGCTTAGAATAAATGAAGTACCCTTAGACTGTGTTAGCACCTCTTTAACATATTGTTCTATCATTTATTTGATATATACTACTTGGGCTAATTCCTTTTTAGACTTAAAGACTTCAACTTTATTTTCCCTTATAACCTCTTTGGGATTACTGTAGTGTTGCACAAACTCGATTGGAATGGAAATATTTTTAGCTTGAGTAGTAGGGACCTCTTTAATTTCTAAAGCAGCCAAAGTAGCCATTAATGCTTCCATCTTCTTTTCCATTTGATCTATCTTTTTTTCTTTTTGGCTTAACTGATCTAAAAGATAACTAGTCAGGTTGGGAACATATTCTTCATCTTCTTGTTCTTCCTCCTCATTTTTAATTTCTATTAGTTTTTCTTTTCTTTTCCTCTTATCTTTTTGGATTGCTGATTGTGTATCCACATTGAATACACTTTTAGTCATTTCCTTATCCAGACCATTCAAAGTTACTACTTCATTAGCTTCTTCTTTTATCTATCTTCTATATACTTTCTTTTAAATAACTCATCATCTCCTCAATGGATTTCCCTGACATAGTGTGCAGGTCAATTGGGATATACTCCTTGGAGGAAGACTCTACTTAATCTATACTCTGCTTTCTCTTTTTTCCAACATTTGGTCTATTTACAATAGGTGTAGAAGAAGTGGAAACTTTTTTAGGCTACCAAATCATCTTCTCATTAGATAATGAATTTAGTTGATTTGCTGATTTCATCTTATCATAACATGATTAGAAGATGTTTTACTACCTATAAAATGATGATGGTTAATTCTTGATGATTGAAAAGAAAAAGATTGATGGGAGACTTTAGTTATTTCACTTTTTAGTTGAATAGATTTTGAAGGCGGGATTGGATTATACCTTTGAGAGTTTACAACTTTAAGCATTTGATCCCATATAGTAATAGAATTAAAATTTAATTTAGATAGTCCTGTTATCTCGCTTTGGTGATTCAGTACCATTAGTGACTTCAAAGATTTGAAATCCCTTACTTGGATTTTTCTTTTTTTAGAAGGAGGAATAATCCTTTATCTATGTAGCGCTATTTCAACCTTATTAGAGAATACCCACTTTATCAACTTCAGGAATCTAACATGGATTGTCCGTAATGGTATGCACAAATACTAGCCAATCCATCCAATAAAATTTTGAATTTCACTTTCTCTTGGATTCAGAGACTAAAATAGGTGCTTTAGACAATACGGCTAGAAGGGAATAATTTACTATTTGAAGAATGTTCTCTTATCCAACATCATGAGATATAGGGTGGAATTGATTTCTACTCACTAATGAAGAGATAAATAAAACTTTAAACTCTTCAATCATCAGTTTAGCTGACTTTATCTTCGCTACCTTAGCTGCAGCATTAATCGAATAGTTTTCTTCCATAAGTTTCACTTTCTTAGCTCATTACATTAGGCGACAATTCTTGCTCCTTACTTTAGATTTAATCATCTCCATAGTGGTGGAAGATGATCCCATCCCAAACTTACTAATATAAGGAAATTTATAAGTTATAGTAGACTTTCCCTTCTGACTGGAAGATATCCTTGGTAAAGTCAAGCAAAAAATATTAAAGGTTTAGCAGTTACAGAGGTAACTGCAGGCCCACCTCTAGTTGTAATTTCAATAGGTAGTGTTCGTACAGACACGATAGGAATATATTCAGTCTTAACCATATTAGCTTGTGGTCTGGTAAAGTTAAACTAAACATTACTTACTGACCTAAACGGAATCATGGCAACCTTAGAAGATGGAATCTGATTGGTAGTCATGTTGACATTATTGGCAAAGGAGAATATCAATTTTCTAGACATCTTTTTAATTCACCAGAATTGTATATCAATCTAAAAAATTCACTAACCTTTAGGCAATATAAGGGTTTAAAGAATACACTGAGTAAAGTTTACAGAATCCCTAGAGCATGATTAAACTGAAGTGAATCGAAACATTTTGCATTTGGGGTCTTATAATGATTTTAAATGTGGACCGAGTCTAAGAAAGCATAGACTAGGGGAGATGATTGAAACTGGAGTTTGAGTTTGATTTCATTGAATTGATAATGACTCAAAACCAAATGACTTTAAATTTTAGTGGAATGATTGAGGTTTGATTTGAAACTTGCGTTTGAATATTATTTTCTAAGGACTCTTGTCCATAGATTTCTAGATATGAAGGATAGAATTTGACATGGTTTAGATTTATATTTAAACAATGACTTTAGTAAGAGACTTTATATAAGATGGGAGACTACTTTGGAATTTATAATCTAAAACCTAAATTTATATGCACATGTGAGGCTATATATAGGCTGAACATGCAAGACTATACACATACAAGACAATAAAGGGGTAGCACCCCTACCAGATCTAGGACCAATTCATTTTTGGATGGCCTAGTCCGCTTGGTTTTTAGGATGAAATGAAGAAATAATGGGACATATTTATTTGAGAAAATAAGCATAACAAAACTAAAATTAAAAAAAAAAACATACAAATATAAATATGCAAATACAAGCCTATACATAGACAAAACCCCTACCTAACCTTGGACCCATTCAAATTTCCAGTTGGCCTAGTCGTCTTAGTTTTTAGGATGAGGCCAAGTAACCATGGGACATGTTTATGTGAGTAAATATGAAAAAAAATGGAATTTAAATAAACATGTAAATACAAGATTATCTATGAGTAGAACCCATACCTGACCTAAGACTTATTCAGAATTAAGTTTTATCTAGTCACTTGGTTTTTAGGATAAAATCAAGTAACCATGGGACATGTTTATGTGATTAAACATGGACAACAAAATTAGAATTTAAACAAACATCCAAATGTACTAGATTGAATATAATATACATATACAAGGATGAACTGGACATGTATGTAAAGGGCTATACTTTTATTTTTGAAACAATGCAAATAGGAAATTTACTACTAAAAAAAAAGAATACAACAAATGATAGGTAACCTATCACACATATCACACTCTTCCTCCAATAAAGAAACAAAAAAGGAATGAAGATTATTATGAAAGAAGCCCCAAAAGAAACTACCACTCAAGGAATAGGTTGCAAAAAAGTCCACAACCTTATTTTCCTCTCTAGAAATACAATTGAAAATGATATGCTTAAAATCGTATAAAAAAGATAAGTCTAAAGATCTAGAATTTGCATCCTTTTGCACTTGAGACATCCATTCTCTATGAAAAAAGTTGATAACATTAATGTTATCTCCTTCAATCCAAATACCTTCTGACTCCATCATCCTTTCTTCAACAATATCGTTTAAGGAAAGGATAGCAATGCCTTTAAGTTGAGCTATATCCCAGTAATATAAATTCTTTCCAAAGGCTGAAAAAAATCTTCCTTTATCATCTCTTATTACACCACCAATTCCTGTATAGTTTGAATTGGGAAGAGAAGCATTTACATTTACTTTAATACAATTTGAAGGTGGAGGATGCCAAAATTTACAACTCAGTTCAGAGAACTAGTTAGCACCCTAGATATTCAAAAAAGGATTTAGATAAGGCTTAATAGAGACTGATAGAACTTCATATGAAATAAATGTTGAGGATGAAGAAGATTTTCCATGCTTGATGCAAATCTTGTCTCTCCAACAATAAAAAACTAAAGAGCAGTAAATTCTAACCAAAACAGGATTTTTTTTAGACAAAGATTCAAGTTGCTGTAACATATCCAAAACAAAACTGAAAGATGGCATTTGAACTCCCCACTTGTTTAGGACCACAAGCACTTCAATAAGCTTCTTACATGAAATTGAAATATGAAGAGTATTTTCATCTAGAAGATAACCTCTCGGACAAAGGTTTGAATTTAATAAATTCCTATGATGAAGCCAACTGTTGGTAGGAAGTGCATTTTTCTGAGTGTCCGCCAGAAAAAGAAAATTCTTGGTTGAATTTTTACTATTTTCAACCAATTGATGTTGTTGATATCCAACCTTTTAAACTTTTCTTCAAATGCTAAAGATGTTATTATCTTGTCAGAATGTTGATGAATTAGCTCCAATCTATCTTCAGAATGATTTGGAAGGAATTGAATCTTCTTTATGATCTCTATCAGCTATTCACCAAAGGAATCTTGCAGAAAATTAGAATTTAACATTCTGTCAGTGGAAAATAACTTATCTACACTCCTATCTTCAAGATTGTTAATATTGGCAAATGTTGTCCATTTACAAATAGGTTTATCACCAATTCATATATCATTTAAAATACTGATGCTTCTTCCATTACCAATCTTCCATCTCAAATTGAGCTTTAAATTCTTTGCACCATCTAGAATTATTTTCCATGTTGCAGAATTTCCTTTTTGAAAGGAACACCAAATGTTGCTACCATATTTAGCAATAAGGGTTCTACTTAGTAATGTTTCAGGATTCTGAATAAAGTTCTAGGCTAACTTTGATCTTAATGGTCCCTCCGATAAGGAAGCCGAGTGAATTCAAGACCACCATTTACAGTTGGCAGACATAACTCATTCCATTTGATATAATACATTCCTTGTTTACCATTAGCTCATGCCATAAGAAATTTCTGGAATGTTTATCCAACTCTTCAAGAATTCCTTTTGGAACTAAAGAATGAGTAATGAAATAAGTGGGGTGAGAAAGCATAAATGAGTTGATAAGAGTAATCCTTCTAGCAAGAGACAAAAATCTACTTCCCCAAGAATTTAGCTTGTTTAATGAAAGCTTAATAAGCTTTGAAATTCTATAGCAAATTTTCTTCTCATAAAAAAATGTAATCCAAGATAGTTCAGCTCTTTAACAATCCAAAATCCAATTTTTTTTAGATGTATCTCTTTTTCCTTCGATTCATCTTCTTGGAGCAAGGAATAATAGATTTTCTTAGATTAACTTTTTGACCAGTCCACATACAATAATTTGATAAAATGCACGAAATATGATCCAAAGAATGAGAAATTGCTTCAGCAAATATCAAAACATCATTAGCATAAAGAAAATTGAAATTCATTCAGCATTAGAGGAAATTTGGATCCCAAGATTCAATTTGTTTTGCTAAACAGCTTTGGAAAGAAGTTCTGAGCAAAGAATAAAGAAAAAGGGAGACAAGGGACAACCTTGTCTAAATCCACATTCAGCCAGAATCCAATCAGATAGTTGACCATTTATTAAAATAGAAAATCTTGGGAAACAGATACATTGCATGACCCAATTTATGAATTTGATTGGAAAATTCATAGAAAACATAACCTAATTTAACATTTCCAAGACATGCTATCATGTGCTTGCTCCAAGTAAACTTTTAAAGCAATAAAGCCTCTTATGGAGTTAGAGAATCTAAATTTATGGAACATTTCTTGTGTTAAAAGACAATGCTTAGAAATAGATCATTTTGGAACATATGCAACATGCTCTTCTAAAATTAATCTAGGAAAAATAAGATTGAATCTATTTAAAATCATCTTTGCAACAATCTTGTATATAGTCTGACAAAGATTGATGGGTCAGAATTTAGATGGTTCACAAGCATTTTCATCTTTAGGAATAAGAATAATATGAGTATCTTTTCAATAAGAAGGCATGACACTTGAATGAAAAAAGTTGTTGACAACATTCCAAACTTCAACTTTAATGATGTTCCAATAAAATTTAAAAAATGGGGGAGAAATACCATCTTGACCAACCCATAGAATCATAGGCTTGCTTGCTCCATATCAATTTTGAATGCCACCAAGCCTTTAGTAGATTTAGAAAATCTAAACCTGTGAAACACTTCATGTGCCATAAGGATGTGATCTGAGATTGAACGACCCTTCAAGAAAGCCACTTGTTCTTTTGAAATAAGCCTCGGAATCATGCCCTGCATCCTATTCAAGAGAATTTTTCCCACCATCTTATAAATAGATTTACACAAGCTAATAGGACTATAATGAGCCGGAGATGATGGATTTTCAATTTCAGGAATTAAGACCACAACAGTTTCCTTCCAATTTGCATCCATAGATCCCATAGAAAACACATGATACATAGCATTCCAAATATCATCTTTAATGATCGGCCAATAGGTCTTAATGAAAGAATATGATATACCATCAATACATGGAGACTTATGACCTTTCAACTCACCAACCACTCCCATAACTTCCTCCAAAGTAAGTTCTGCATCCAGCAAACTTTTATCTTCATCTGATAGCACATTCAAGTTGGCGGGCCACCCCTCTGGCTTGCACTCCCTTTATTGCCATTTGTTCTTAAAGAAATCAAAAAAGATTTCCTCAATATGATTTTGGTCTTCAACATTAACCCCATCCTGATCTCTAATCTTTGCAATCCAATTGACATTCCTTCTGCTGTTAGCAAAAGACTTAAAAAATCTTGAATTCATGTCTCCTTCCTTCAACCAATTAACTTTGGTTCACTGCCTCCACCAAGAACTTAAACGAGCCAAAGTGCTATTAAGTTCATTTACTTTAGAACAAAGTAACCTGATCTTCACATCAAAAAGGCCACCTACATTAGCTTCCTCCATTTGCAAATCCACAATTTCCTTTTTTAGATTCTCCTTCAGAACGTTAAGATCCATGAGCTTCGCTTTACTCCAAAAAAATAAAGCCTTCAAAGACCTCTTAAACTTTATGTTGAGAACTTCAGAATAGCTCCCATACGCTCTCTTATTCCAGGTTTTAAACACAATAGAAGCTGAAGCAGGATACGACACCCAAACCTCCTCAAATCTAAGTATCTTCTTTCTTTGCGGAATATGGCTAAATAAGTTCAATAAGATGGGACAATGATCAGAGGCAATTCTTGCAAGATGCCTCACCATAAAAAGATGAGAAGAATCAACGGCCAAGGAATTCAGATAACACCTATCCAACCTTTCCATGATACGGGCACCACCATCTTTGTTGTTACACCAAGTAAACCTAGGCCCCAGAAAAGCAGCTTCATGAAAATCATTATTGGTTAAGAACGTCTTCATCTCCTTGGAGCCTTGAGTAAACAAAAACCTTTTCCCACCCTTCTTGTCTTCTTTGGCCAAAAGACAATTGAAATCTCCACCCATAATCGAAGGAACATCTCTAGAAGAACAAGATTCAATATCACTCCAAAGTTCTCTCCTCCCAAGAACATATTTACTACCATAAATCATCGGGATCCTCCACACCCCTCTCTTATGAATGTTAAGGTCACAAATAATGCATTGAGAAGAAGATTTAATCAAAGAGAAAGAAGCCAAATTGGATCTCCAAATAACCAAGATCCCTTTTCATAGCCCATTCAAAGGGACATAACAAAAGTCCCAATCATCACCAATAAGCAAATTTACTTCCTTCCTATTAATAGAAGTCAATTTAGTCTCCAAAAACCCCACAAACAACAACTCATAATCTTTCACAAACTCCTTCAAATAAAGAGAAGCTTTACTCTTCCTAGCTCCTCTACAGTTCCAAAAAATGATAGAAGCCATTAATGATGAGAAGGGTAAGAGTTCCCCACCTTTTCTTTCAACTCCCCCTCAAATCTTCTATTTCTAAGAGACAACTTAATAGGTCCCAACCCCTTAAGTTGTTTAACAAGCTTCCTCTTAACACAAGAGGAACTCCCATCAATACCTTCAGAAATCTCCTTCAACCCAAATGTACCTTTTTCTGGAGACGGCCCACCACCAACAACACTTTTTCCCAATTCAACCACCTCACTATCACCCTGAATAAATTCCCCTTCTTCACCCAATTCACACAAAGCATCAAACTTATTATTAACTAAAGGAATAGAAATATCTTTAGAATTCATACCACTTTCAATGTTGGTTTGTCCTTGAGAATCCCGAGCAGCAACCTCCATTGTATGTGAGATGGAAGCATCCTGTAAGCTTGAATCAACACCTATTTCTTTCTTGGACAAATTAGCTTGGCCATCATCCTCCATAGTAGTTAACATAGGCTTCACCGAGACCTACTAAAAAGTTCTTCTAGACCCACCATTCATAGTCTTTTTCCTCCCATAGTTCACATGAACCCAAGGTCCATATCCTCCTACATCATCTCTTTTTTCACCATTCACTATATGAATAATAATTGGTCCAGACTTCGGAGCCTGAACATTATGAATCAAACCAGATTTCTCTTGCTGTATAGTAGTACCTTGCACATTATCCACCCTTGCCTCCGAACAATCTTTCTTAAGATGGCCAATCCTTCAACAATTATAACAAAATGAAGAGATCCTCTCATATTCAATTTTTTGGTAAAATTTACCAAAGCAACCTTAAACCCAAACACCAAGGGGAAGCTTATCCTCCAACTTGACCCGAACACAAACCCTTGCAAACTCCCTCCTAATCCATCGAAACATGCTTCCATCAACCAAATACGGAACTCCCACCTTTGAAGCAATCCTACACACATTGATCTCATCCCAGCAATGAAGAGGTAAGTTTGATAGTCTAATCCATAGAGGAGCTGATAAACCTTTTAAAGAAGAGGTTGAAAAAGAAGGCGACCACCTATCCAACCTAATGATATGACCATTGATAAACTAAGGGCCACTATTTAGAACTGACTCCAAAGCTTGTTCTTCATCAAAAGCACATAAATTCCATCCCATACCCAGCACCATAATATGGAATTTCCCAAACTAAGACCACTGTATCCTAAGTTCCAAACTCACCAAATGAAGAGGCATAAAATCTCCAAAGACCTTGATTACTAGAGCTTTGTTAAGTCTCTTAACATTTCCCATTTCATTTTCCACATTCAATTTCACCGTCAAACCATCATTAGACAAGCATGAACCGTAATCCAGA
The DNA here is from genome assembly GCA_019925795.1 of Dendrobium chrysotoxum. Lineage (NCBI taxonomy): Eukaryota > Viridiplantae > Streptophyta > Magnoliopsida > Asparagales > Orchidaceae > Dendrobium > Dendrobium chrysotoxum. The sequence continues at coordinate 30,205,531 of CM034314.1, forward strand.
TCAATAACCCGAATATTTTTTCTTCTTTTTCCACACATTATGCATCCCATTTCCACTAGAGTCTTTGGGCATTACAACCGGATCAACATTGATTCTCACAGCACCTAGCTCACCATCTTCACAATGTCAAACGGAGATCAAATCCTCCATCACCTTCCCAGAATCTAATTCTCCAGCCACAATATCAATTTTTGAATGATCAACACCATGTTGATCAACTCCACAAAGTGAACCAGAAAAAATTTTGGAAAAACTATTATTAGAATCCAAAAAATTCTCCTTAGAACCTATAATACCTCCTCCCACAACCAAAGAATTCTTACTAGCAATTTTTGAACCAGAGGAAGAAGAGGCTCCCACGTTCGGATCCATATTATCCATGGAATTTTTTGGGATCTTAGGAATTTTGAAATCATTATCAATAAAGACTTCCTTTCCTTTACCCAAGTCTGGAACATTTATTTTAGAAGTCATCAAATCACCCTTGTTGATCACCAAAGCTCCACCATTACTCTTCTTTGTTCTTGTATCTTGAGATGAAATATTGAAACCCACCATTGAAGATCCATCACCAAAAGCCGGAAGGGAACGACCAGAACCTATCGAATTGCCAGTAGGTGGAGGTCTTAGATTACCAAGACCACCGAAATCAGGTGTCCGGCGACCAGATGTAGCCATCAGACCACCCCTAAAAACCCGCGAAATAAAAATTTGAAAAAAAATAAAGCGCTTTCTCTTTCTAGAAAACCAGACTCTCTCTCTCTAAAAAACCATTTTTTTATCCAGAGGCTTAATTTTTTTTTATTTATTAGTTGGAACTCAAAAACTTAAATTTTTTAGTTTAGTACGATAAATTCATGTAGTTAGAGTAAGCAATGGTAATTTTATTGTAGCTTTGCAGATCACTTTCTCAGGGGTTTGACACTCTACTCTATCAATTTATTATTTAATTTGGTATGTATACTTGCATAAATTAGTGGGTTGTTATAAATATTATATCAATGAAAATCTAAGAATATTTTAAATTCAATGAATTTTATATTAGCTCACCATTAAGTTTTAGCCTTTCTACAATGCACCCATCAAGCCCAAATATTTAATTAAATTTATATATAGTTAAAATAGTCTTTAATAAAGATGGAGTGAGAAGTCTATCCCTAGTGGAGTGGAGTCATTAGAAAAAATATGGGGATAAATTTTATGTAGGTTGATACATATGATTTATTTTTAATCTTTTTTTTTATCAAATTTATGTAGATCAATATTATATTGTCCTAAAGGATAGACTAATGTTTCACTATCAATTTAAAAAGAGAAACTCTCAATTTATTTTCATGATCAGAAGTAATATAAGGAATATTCAATTCATTCCTAAGGATAAAAATATTATTCATTTATCATTTTAACCATGAAACTAAAACAATGAATTTATTTTCATAATCAAATAGAAAAAGGAATATTCAGGTCATCTCTAAGGATGAAAAGAATATTCATTTACTTCTTTGATTATGAAACTAAACCAATAATTAAAGTTAGGTCTATATCTATAGATGTTTCCTTATCTTAGAAATAAGATAAGGTAGGGTTTATTTTTGTGAAAACCTTAAAATTTTTAAGATTTTTTTGTTGACTTAGAGCAGTAAAAAATTATTTTAGTAGTCATTATTACTTTAAACCACAATTAGTCTTCGCTAGAAGATTTATAGTATTGTGCTTTAATTGGCCAATTTTTTTATAATTTATGGGCACTCTTGAAATTTCTTAAGAAATCGACACATGTCGGTACAAGTGAGGTTTTTGGGACCGTCAGGTATCCGTTTTGCAAACCGATGTCACCACATCGCTTTAAATATGATTAGATATATTATGAATATTTTTCTTATAATTTTTGAATTTTTAGATTTAAAGATATAAAAGAATTTGAATAAAATTAATATTTTAATATTAAATTATTAGAATAATTAATATTTTATTTAAATATTTAATTCTACTTATATAAAATTCCATTTGATTTCTTTTCCAAATCGTTAACTAAGAATGTTTGGGGTATTTAAGGAAGAAAGAGAAGTGAAAAGGAAAACCTGATTTTGGGCGACTTCGGGCCATTTTCATCTGTAGGCCCAGTTGGAAAACTTGTTCGTCTAGAGGTAAGACACATTATGCCGATCCCAATTTTAAAAAAAATGCAATTTTTAGCAAAAGCTTTGATTAAAATTTTGTATCCATTAGAGAAAAACACAAATATCTTTATACAGGTAAAACTTTCACCACATAGCTTTTTATATGTTAAAGAGATTATGATTATGCACATTTTGAATTTTTTTTTGGAAATTTTATAATGAGGGATTCAAAATTTGTGAGGTTTTTATTGAATTGAAAATTATCTGGATGTTAAAAAATAGTGGTGTAGTATAATAAAAGTCTTAAAACATCATTTTACACAATTCCTAATAATTTGGTAATTTTGTAAAAATGTGTATTTTTGCCTAGTAGGATTTTCTGTTGTCTATCATTATAAAGTAATGTCTAATTTTGATCTATGTTCAATAATTCTTTAGCTACTATAATGTGATAATATATATACATATGTAATTTAATTATATATGCTGGGAGTTATAAGGAGCGAAAATCCTCTGAGATTCTGTCTGTGTTAGAGAATTACTGGGAGTTATAAAGGGCTAGAATGCTTTGAGATTTTGCTTGAGATAGGGATATTTGATATGTTCTGGTGCTATGAGAACAAACAAATAGGGAGTTATAAGGGCCCAAAGTCCTTTGAGGTCCTATCTGGGTCAGAAAAATATGATATAAATTACTTTATGATATAAATTTTAATTTATTTACTTATTTAATATTATTATTTAAATAAGGGAATAACTATTAGGCATTTATTACATCATTCAGTATAGTGATTCATTTAAACTGTATTTAACTATTTTTAATAATTCAACAAAATATTTGATAAAAGAATGTTTGAAAATTTAGATTGGTTTTTATGGCTTGTTGAGCTATATGTTATAGCTCACTGTGATTTTGCTTCTGATTTTTAGGAACTGGGAAGGGGAAGGAGATTATGGACTAGTAGTTTAAGATCAGATATGAGGTCATATGTATTTTGCTATTTTAATTTTTGTATAATCATGGCTAGTTAAATTTTCAATTATGTAGCTCTTCCTTGTAGCTATGTTTTGTAGCGTAGTTATTTAATTTGATGAAATGAAATAAACCTACTGGATGAGTTAATTTCAGTATTTTAGTGTTTTAGTAGCTCTGTAGTCTATAGTTTTAATGACAATTGGAAGAAAATATGAAATAGTTCCAAAACTAGATCTTGGGATTTGCTTGTTATAGTTCAATACAATAGGACCTATCATGGTCGGGTTGGGTTGTCAAAATTTTAATTCTATATTATAGACTTTCTATAAGAGAAAGCATATATAGTTAATTATATCTCTTAAAAGATTACTCTTGATTAAAGTGAAGATTAAAGTTTTTAAATTCATATAGATTTAAAAAATAGTTTTGGCTATAAAATTTTAATGCACAGGCTTTAGATTATAAATTCTTATTTAGACTTAGATCTTTGAAAGGATAGAACATAAAGGATTTGTAGAGACTGAGAGGTATATATAATCTAGACTTACACTTGCCTAGATTGAGCTGCCAGATAATAATCCTATGTGAAATCAATCGTTGTATGAATGCAGGAATAGATAGGCTCTATCTTAATAATCAAGAAATTATAATTCAGAGGACTATAATTTGGACTTTAAACATTTTGCAAGATCATGTAATGAAATGATATATGAATAATAATATATAAATAAAAACTTTTATTCTTTAATAATTTCTCAGAGTAACACCTAAGGCCTACTGTAAAGTAAAAGTGACTAAGCACAACCAACAACAGGCCTGGATTTCTACTCCTAAAAAGTGTAGATTTGAATATAATTATTTATTATAGCCTTGGAATCTTTTTACTCTTCGATCTTCTATAGAATTTCAAAAGATAATGAACATCAAAGAAAGAGAAACAATTTTCTTTTGCAACCTATACATGTATATAAATAATTAAGTTCAAATCTTTTATAACTCATGACACATTATAACTCAATTTGACTATATAAAAATCTAAAATATTTATATTTATAATTGCCTTTATATTTGCATTTACATCAGTTTCTAAGTACTTTCAAATTTTGCATAAATATAAAAGAGCAAATTATATATAAAAGACATGTGCATATGCAATAGAGTGTGAGTGTATACATAAAAGTAAAGCAGCCTAAGAGCCTATGCCAAATATGCACCAATAGAAATGTAAATATGAAATTGAGAGTACATAAAGTAAGCACTCCAAAAATGAGTACCCTCTAGGCAAGGCACTCCACAAGCAAACTAAATAAAATCATTGTCCTAGCCTAGGCTAGAGTTGGTTATCCTAGCAAATAAATTCTTCTGTGTGTATAAGGCTATGTGGCTTGCATAGGTCCAAGGTTTTATTAGTTTGAAGTTTTTTATAAATTGAATTGGTTTGTTTAAGGTCATTAAAGGGTGGCTTGAATTTAAGTTTTATTGTTTTAGAAGTTCTAAATTTCTTCTAAGGAGTATGTTCATTATTGAAGTTTTTTAACTTTATGTTTTAAAGAATATAGCATTCAACAACTTATAAGTGTCAAAAGTAATTGATTAGTAAGTCTTAGGCTCATATTTTTAAAGGCTAAAAACCTCTAAATTAGGGTTGATAGGTTGCATATAGTCATTGTATTTTAATTAGGTGTTTTAATCCTTAAAAGCTTTCAATTAAATACACCTTTACCTTCCTAAAAGGAGTCAAGCAAAAGGATATTTTCTTAGTGTTTTATTAAAATTTTTTTATTATTTAGTTCATTGATTACTAATTTATAAAATTTATCATTTAATATTTACATTTTATCAATTCATTCATGTTGTCATAATGGGCACAAGGACCAAGGCCTCCTTTGAACATGTAGCGTGCAGCTCGAGGTATTCCAACCTAAAACTTTATTAGTAGAGCATTAATTATTTATTAATTTAATTAATTGATTACTAGTTTATAAAATTTATAATTTATCATTTGCATTCCGTCATTTCATTCATCATGTTATCATAATGGGCATGAGGACCATAGCCTCCTTAGGATACTTTGCCCTACAACTCGAGGTATTCTAGCTTAAACACTACATTGATAAAGTGTTAAATATTTATTAATTTAATTCATTGTACTGATTTATAAAAGTTATAACTTGTCATTTACATTCTATTATTTCATTTGTGACATTGTTATAACGAGAACAAAGACCAAAGCCTCTTTAGGACAGGTAGCTCTGCAGCCCGGGGTAGTCCAGTATAAGAACTTCTTTGATAGAGTGTATCCAATTTAATTCATTGAGACACATTTACAAAATATTTGGTAATTTATTGAATTTTTTGTATTTATTGAATTATTTAATAAATTAGGTTTGACCAATTATTAACATTTTTATTTATAATGAATTCTAAAAGTTTTATATTTTTTATAAATATTAGACCCAAATATGAGTTTAATGCCTTTAAGTTGGTGTCAATTGGAGTTTTGTATAATTTGTTATGGATTTTACAAATTCATCATATTTTAATGAATTAAATTTGACTAAATATCGACTTTATGATTTAGAATGAATTCTAAAATTTTTATAATTTTCATAAATACTAGACCCAATTATGAGTACAATTGAGTTTATGTTATTCTGAGATTTTTATAATTAGTTATAATTTTTATAAGTTTAGCATATTTTAATGATTTAACTAATTATTTATTAATGGGATTTCTTTTTTATGCCAAATCAACTACAAACCTCTTGAAATCTTCCGCAAACATAACTGGTGACTTTTAGTGATGATTACAAGTGGTTAATAATATTTTGTAAATTTTTATACTTTTAATTATGTAATCTAATAAATTATTAATTTTTCTTAATTTTCAAATTACTTTTTATTTTGATTGTATTTTAAGGGCTTTTAATTTTTCTCTCTTAAGCTTTTAATTCTGAGTATAATGACACTTTGAATATATTTTTTGGATTTATTATGAATTATTTAAATTTTTAGGTAAATTACATACGTTAATCTTAGGTTCACTAATTAATAGACCAAATGACATCCAAATGCAGTAAAATTTAAAAAATAAGTTCATCTTAATATGTGCTTCAAACCCACTAAATTTGGGCTCATCATAGCCTTCCTAAGTGTCATAATCAATCATCAAAGGTAAATATATCTATAACTTCGATGATTTAATTTGGGTCATCTATTAACTGATTTAGGTAAAATTAGAGGCATTTTAACCCTTTTATATACATAAACATTCCACAAAAAAATTAAATAATAATTATGTGTAGATTATGAGTTTTGAATTTTCAAAATTTTGGGTCAAAATATGACCCAAAACTTAAAAAAATCTATTCACAAAGATCCAATGAACACAAAGGCCAAATAAATATATAGTTTATGCTATCCAAATTTGAGCTCAATTCAATCACTGATTAAGGAGTAATTAAAGAAATAATTTATCAAACAAACTCAAATTACTCACTAACAACTTATCAAAATCATTTAAAATTAATTTTAAATTAAAATTAGGTTCAAGATGATTCCAAGGAGCACAAGAACAGCAAATTTGGGTGAGAATTGAATTTATGGTGAACTTAAAATGTTTCTAAGCATTTTTAAATTATTTTTAAGCAACTAAACTGATTTTCCTGGCTGGTGCAATGATTGCCATCATTAGCATTCATTGTGCTAGGCAACGTGACAGCGTGACACACAATGAGCTTTGATTAATAACTTATCCATATATGTAGCTATTCAACATGAATGTGTAGTCCCAATTTAGCCACGTAGTCACACATGAGCTCAAAAAGATGCGGGTATAAATTTGGTCGAAGATAACATGTAGTCCAACTACTTCTGGGCTATCAGATCGTGATACAAGTGTGATTATATGGTCTAGATCAATCTAGGGAATTTTAGTTCAAATTGAACTAAAATTTTAAATGTTGATAAATTCTTGTATACTCATCTAAATTCATTGAAACTTAAAGCATAACTTGTTAGTATCCTAAGGTTCTAAACCATTGGGTTTGGAGGCTCCATGCATTCAGTTCTTAAAGTAATTTCAATTTGAATTTCAAACCTTCAAATGGTAAAAATACCATCTAGGGGATGGATTTTTTTTTATTTTGGCTATATGGACACATAGAGATGTCCTCTAGTACTTCTTTAATGATTCTAAGCAATAATAGTTTGGAAGTTGATTGGCTTGGATCACTTTCTATCTCTTCTCTCTCTCTCTCTCTCTCTCTCTCTCTCTCTCTCTTGGACTTCAATTGGAGAGATTTGAAGCTGAAGAATCATGGGAATAGCTTGTGGGAGGCTTATGTGATTTTTAGGAGGCTAGAAGATGAAATTGATCAACCCTTGGTTCAGAGATTTCAGGGGTGTTTATAGAAGAAAGAATTTGTAATCAAGGGCCAAGATCTTGCCACCTAAGTACTAGCCAACCACCATTTTACTTGGGGACTACCAAAAAGGATGTAAGCGAAGGTTCTAACAAGATTTAGTTCATTGGGATAACAGGCTAATTATTTAAAATTGAACCAATGATTAAAAATAGGTTGTTTTTGTGAATCTTGCCAGAAGTAGTACACATGGTTGGAGCATGCTATAACTTATGCAAGAAACATTTAATAGTGCAATTGAGTAATTGGTTGGGACCAAGTTGGGTTGTTTTATCAATGAGCATAAGAATTTTGGTTTTGGGGGGTTCAACCCAATTGGTTATCCTAGGTCAACCATGGGTTAGGCTTTGTGGGTTATATGTATATGGTCAAGATACACCTACTATAATCATTTATGTAATTTAATTCCACAAGGGTTTAGTTTTGGCTCAACAAAACCCCTTTTGGTGCACTTGGTTCAAACCATGTGGCTAAACTAGTTTGGCCCAAGGGATGGAACCTTTCTGGAAAACTCATGGTGACCCCATGGATTATTTCGATGAGTTTGGTTCGTTGATTTAGTCAAAATCATTAGTTTTGAATTTTTAAGTGTTTATGTGTGTTTTGGTCAACCAAGTTATACCATGGGTTAATGAACTCATTCCAAATGTGATTAAAAACTTGTTGGAGATGGTCCCATACAATGTAGAGGTCATTCTATTCAAAATGACTTTTTAAGGGTATAAGGGACCCCTTGGTCAACTAGGGTTGACTAGGGGTTAAGATTTGATCCAACCCATTCTAAATGATTTTTTGAGTTTGTTAGAAGTGGTCCAAAGCTTTGGTGAGATCTCCATGTATGAAAAGTCAATGGCTTAAGGTGCCTTTATGTCAACCTAGGCTAACTTGGTCAACCAGGGTTGACCATGACTAGGAGTTTGTTTAATGCACTCCAAATCACATCTAAAATGTGTTAGAAGAGGTTTCAGAGTTTATTTCGACTAAACCATGTTGAAGTTTAAGAAAAATTAAGTCACCAATTAAGTTAAGAGTTTTTTGGGAGTTTTTCCTAATATATAATTAACCATAGAGGCTTGCCTTTATAGAACTTAGAATGCTAGTAAAAAAATAAACCCTACTTTAGTTTGCGAAAGTAGGGGAAAGTCTCTCAATGCACACAATCTTTATCCTATTTTATTTTCATTTTCAAAATGATAGTTGAATATAAATTCATCTTTCAAGATAATTGGAAATTCTCTATGCAACATTTGATCATGAAGTTTTTAAATCTATTTTTACTCCGAAATAAATAGTAAAACATAATTTCTATCTTTCAAGATAGTATATTATTCTCTATGCAGATTTTATTATAGGAATATAAGTCAAAATCTACTTGGGACATATTTTTCACTATCCATGAATTGTTGAAATGTTACATCTTATCGTACAATGAATCCAAATTTAAAAAGTCCTACACTATTGAAATGACTCACTTTAATAACCAAAAACTTAACCCAAGTAAATATAGAATAATCATCAACTATCACTAAGCCAAAAGACTTTCCTCCAACACTCATTGTACTAACAGGTCAAAATAAATACATATGCAAAACTTCTAATGGTAGAGTGGTCGTGATATCACTAATGTTTGGGAATGAGGACTTGACTTGTTTTCCTTTTTGGCGTGCATTATAGAGATGTTATTTTATAATGTGTAACTTAGGGATACCTCTAACAAGCTCTATTTGGGGATCTTTTCTAAGATTCTACATGTTTGTATGGTGTAATCTACAATGCCATAACCATGATAAAACTTTAATGGTTCTCAAAAAACAAATCTCATAACTTTGATCAACAAAATTCAAATCTAAGATATATACATTATTTATTCGTAAGCCTTATAGTTCACTTTAATTATTTACCATCAAAAGGAATATAGCAAAAGGAAATTTAATATAAAATTTTTAAGGCATAGCTGACATATACTTAAAAAATTAATTTTTAAGCAATCCATAAGTAAAATATTTTCAATAATAAAAAGATTTCTTTTACCTATAGTACCTATCCCAACTACATTTTAGTAGTGTTATCTCCAAGTGTTAACTTGTCTTCACCTTTGGCCTCTTATTTAATGAGCATTCTCATGTTTCCCTTTCGGTATATTGAGTATCAGCTATCTAGTTTCCACATGCCTTCAATGGACTCCTTATAAAAGCATACCTACAAAATTTATCAAGGTCAACATTTTGGAACCTAGACTAGCTTGGGCCTTGATGTGTGAGATAATGCAGTCATGTCATGCTATGCTAGTGAGGCCATAGGCCTCTAAACACATCATGTGCTATAGCGCACTCTAAATGGGTAGATTCATATGATGTGTCATACCATATCAAATGAGAAACACCTAACACCTAGGAATGAATGAGCAAACCTATGCAGTGATGGGACCTTTTTATGGGTTGACTATGCACGTGGTGCTCTCCTAGGTGGAGCATGAAAGGATCTTCATGCATGATGTTTTTTTTTCTTTCACTTCCTTTCTTAAATATTCAATTTCCCTTAAAGTAATGCCTAATTTCACATATGACTGATGCTCGCTATCTTGCAAGTGTAGGACCTCCTAATCTAATTTTTTTATATGCTTATTCTAATTTAATATGTATTTTTGTTTTCTCCTTTGAATTATTTTCAAAATTTTAGACATAATTTCTAGACTTAAATGCAGCTCAACTAATGCAATATGGTCAATTTTTAAAAATGCAAAATTTTCAACTACATCTTTGTGCTTATTTACTAATATATTATATTCATGCTTTAATCATGAAATTTTATTTTTAACCTTTCATAGCTTGTATGTAATTATTTTGAAAATGAAAGCAGATCATCATATGAGAAGTTATATACCTATTATTCATCAAATTTAATAATACTACTTTTCCATGACATAAAGATTTGTGAAATCTTCCTCGTCATCTATTTATGGTGATCTGGAGTTGAAGATTTCCTAAAAGGCCCTTTGAGCTTTCCATTTATTCTTTATTTCATTGCCCTTTTCCTCAACTTTTTCTTTCATTGGTTAGCTCTTTAAATTTGGGCATTATGACTAGATATGGATTGTACTTTTACATTCATAACTTTGAAGTTAAAATCATATTTACTTTGTTACTTTTTCCTCTCCATTTTTAATTATGATGTCTATGCTTGCTTTCTAGGAATTTCTTAAATAGTGTCATCAAAATGCTATATCTTCATTTTGTCCTCTTTTACAATAATTATTTTCTTAATCATTGGCTTTTGTGGAACAATCATCTCTCTTCTTTTATCACCTTCTTGTGCATTTTTTTACTAACCTTTTACTCATAAACAATTAAAGAACCTAGAATGTTATTAACAGAATTAGCATTTAAATCTTTAGATTTAAATATGACCATCACATTAGCATCCCAAGACTATTGAAAACATCTCAAAATTTTTTTAACTTTTTTTGTATTAGGAATTTCTATACCTAAGGCATGTAAGAATGTGAGAATTTTTGTAAATCAAGTATAAATATCAGAAATTGTCTCACCAAGGTGCATGTAAAAAGTTTGTAATCATGTAATAGAACATTCATGCATGATTATTTAACTTCATTAATGCCTTTGTAAGTAATGTATAGTTGTCCCCAAATTTCTTTACCTATATTTCAAGTTGAGATATGCATATAATCTTTAAATTTCAAATGATAAAAAAAATAATTCAATATTTGGCATTTAGTTATGTTAGTTCACTATCCTAAAAACTCCATTTCATGAAGGGAAATTCTACTTTGATTCCAGTGTCTATATGGTAATGTGTATCCAACCTTCACTAAGTTCCATATTCCATAGTCAATGGCATATAAAAATATTGACTTGCATGTCTTCCAAAAAAATCAAAAGGTATATTGTTAAATAGTGTTAGTCAAGTAGTGGAATACTTGTACGTAGTGTCCCTATTTCAAAATTGTAACAGGCCAAAATCTACTGGAGGTGATAAAACAAAAATGAACATGGCTTTAATACCACTTGTAAGTGACTTGGCTTAACCAAGAGAAGGTGATTATTTATTTCATTATTCTTTCAAAAAACTAGAACATGCAGTAGAAGTAGTTTATTAAATAATAGTAAAACTTTAAAGCAAAAAAGGCTAAAAAGATTTTTTTTTTTGAGAACAATGAAAATATTTAGATAAAAATTTTTAAAAAGGATTATAGCAAAATATTATAAAGAATTATTTTTAAAGTATTTTCTTGGATGCAACAATAACAATCTTCGGAACCAAAGATCCAAGAAATAGAATAATATAGGAATTAAATAATGCAAAAAGTAAAAGAAACACAAACTAAGATTTTTATAGTTATTTGATCAACTTGACCTACATCCACTACCCAAGTTCCTCATCCTTAGGAATTCCACCAAAACATACTCCTTCAATCAATAAGTCAAAGAAGCCCTTCTACATTCCTAGGTGAAGAATGATCTTTAAAATCTCTTATTTCCCTTAAAAGCCTATACTCCTTTTCTTCCCAGAATGATTGAGATGCCTTCCCCTGTACGATGGAGATACTGCTCTCTTAGCCTCCCCTACTAGTCACAAGTCTTCCATCCAAAGACTCCTTCTCTATAGCTCCTCCATAAGAGCTCCCAACAAAACCCCTATAGAAAAAATGTGTAAGGTAATGAGTACAACCATGTGATCTCCCTCACAGAACCCCTGACTCGCTCAAGAAATCCTCACTCAACCTCATCTTCTCTTCCAAGTGATTTGTATAAGCTCTTAAAATGAAAGAGAACACCCCCCTCTTTCTCCATAGTCTCTCTCAAGAAAAATGCCTCAAATGGATCTCTTTCCTTAAACACACTTAAGGTTAAAAAAATCAGAATAAGCTATTTAAAGAAAAATCTAATTTAATTGTTAATATATTGATCGCATAATATGAATCATAGTTCATACTATTAGATTAGTTAAATCTAAGAAAATACCCATTATTTGAGTTTTTTTTTTAATGAAACTCTATTATATGGATTGTACATTATAAGTAGTTATATCTATTCATACATCATCCAACAAATGTTTTGGATTTTTGAATTGTACCATTTAGATCATTCAATATGAAACTTAAAAATATTTGATGCTTACTTGATTCCTTGGTACTCAGATCAAAATATATAATGTACATTAATATTTGTACAACACCATCAAGATCATACAATATGATTAGCTAAGTTTTCAAAATTTATATTTACCTATTTTTGGAAATCTAGAATCAGGCAAATCTTAAATTTTAAGCAGGTATTATCAAAATAATTAATCATCCTATATGGTCAAGATCATCCATCATGATTAGTTGTCCTAATTGTTTATTTTTTATAAAATTATTGATTTAATTTCTAGCATAATTAATCATACAATATGATTCAGATTATACAATTCGATTTAAAAAACAAGTTAAGTGTTTAATTTTGACCCCCCACTCATGAGTGTGTGCTCAATTGTCCTTCCAACATACAACTAAATAAATAAAGACTCAAGAAAAAAATACATACTCTTTTTCCAAGTTTTAACTATCTTAGTTTTGTAATTCTTGAGATCTTCCCTTTCTTTTTTGGCTCCTTATAAGTTGTATGTAGCTTTAATGTGTGTGCCATACCTAAATGTTAGTATAACAAAATAACTTGTATATTATGCAAAAAATATTGAGTTATCTAATAATGTTTTAAATCATCAAAATAATAGATTGGGCTCACGAATTTTAATAGAAATGTAGCCATCCATAAAAAATATAATGATCTAGAAGATCCTGTAGAAAGATATTCATGCAATTTTACTTAAAGAATCTAGGGTCCATGGGTGTATAATACAATAATTTGATTATTTTGGTTGTACAATCACTTCATAACATCATACACCCTAAAATATTATGGCCAAGAATAGAAATTATCTATATTCTAGAGATAAGATGGGTCTTATGCTTTCTACTAACTTGTTTAGGAATGGTGAACAGTTTGTTAAGAACTTCTAATTTTGAGATCTACAAGGTTAGAATATAGTTTTTAACCAAGAAGCTTCATAGGAGATCCCTTGAACTCACTCATAGAGGGTTCGAAATGGATAGGAAATAAAATTGATCAATCACTTTTGTACTCTGCAACCTATAAAATTAAAATTGGGACCACGATAAGGCTAGAAGTAGGAATATTTATACCCTTTTGCTTTAGCCATTTGTCCAGGAAATTTCCCTTTTAGTGTATAATGGGGGCTATGGAGTGAACATTTGAATGATGTAAAACTTACATGTTCAATCATCCCTAAATAATGCTTAGGTTTTCTTTGATATGTAAATAATAAAATCCCACTTATAAAGTGAAAGAGTATAGTGTCGAATCTATGAGGAAGTGTTAGCTTACTTAGAATAAAGTACTATCATTTACTCTAATTGCATGAATTATCTTACTAAAATAAAAAAATGATGTTTTTAGAGTTTTTATCACTAAATAAAATAGTAGAATAGTGCATACAATATTTAATAAAATTATTTTAGATTAATGAATGCAAATTTTATATATTTCCTAATTAGACTCTTCATATTAATGTGATTCAGAGCATATGTATCCCTAGATCTCAATCGAGCTAATATGGGTGAAAAGGATATCTGCTAGCTAACTATAGTTATAATATCTCCTTCAAACCCTTGAATATGTAATATCTTATGTTTAGACATGAAACATTCTATTTTAATATTCTTGGTTGTTCTTGCATTCATCCGTTGAGGCTATACATCACACTATATTTTAACTACACATATGGCCACTATGTGCATTAAATAAAGAACATGATAATACTGAAAACATCAATACACATTTAAAGAATAAGAATATTCATAAGTACCTAACATGCTTTTAGCATCATCAATCCAAAATAAGAGATTTAGCTGGACATAAAATAAATGACAAACAAACTCATTTTCAAATATTTCATATAAGAATAAAAATACAAGAGAGTGATATCACCGGGAATGATCAATATATCTCCTCCACACTTCTTCCTCTTTTACTTATAGAGTTGCTTCAATAAATACAAGCTAAACACTCGAATGGATTCTATTTTTACTTATCTAGCCTCCCGTAGATTTTACTCTAAGAGGGATTAGAGAAGTGCACTAAAAAAGTACTGAATTTTACACCTGTGACTGAACTTCTCTATAAAGAAAAGATAACATATATTTATATGAATATAAAAAAAGTCAACTAGCATTATGGTGCTTGAAAAATTGGTGTTAAAATAAACTAGTGCCCTGGTGCTAAATTTTCTCCTCCGTTGCAATGCTTAATGGCATGGAATGTTGCTTAGTGAATAATCATGACCTTTTACTGGAACAATGTGGGCCTTGGAAGTTAGAACTATAAAACCAAGAGGTTATTGATATTCAAGTGTTGTGGCACTCAATTGGAAAAATTGGTGCCAATGCGAAAGAAATTATGGACCACGACATTTAAATTCTTGAGAACTTAGCACTGCCAAGTTAAATTTCTAACATAGCAGCACAGGGAATGCTGCGGTGCTGAATGTGTCGCCACCGCAAGACTCAAAAATAAAGAACATGGTGCTGCTATATTAAAGATGTGGTGCCTCAATAATTTTGAAGGTGGTGTTGTGGTAGTGTTTCTTCCTACGCCGTAGTGCTATAAGCTCCTCAGTATTTTCTATCATTTTTGAGATTTTTCTATACAAAATTAACTAAAATTATATATTTTGACAGAAATAAAACATATTAAATAGTACATAATTTATACTTATCAAATTCTCCCTAGTTTAAACTCTTATTTCTCCTCAAGCAAATAAAGGAATATGCACTTTTGATTAATTAAATAACCAAAGTAAAAAAATTAGAAATTTAAAATTACTAAAATATAGGATAATACATTACAGTCTAGAAGTAGTTGAAATAAACAAAGTTGTAATTCTAGTTTATAAAATCCTAACATTTATCCTAACAAGTCACCTTTACCATTGCTGATTTTAAATTTATATATTATAAATATAATCATTGAATTTTGGATTATTAATTAAATTATGTAGCTTAAAGAAAAGAAATATTTATAGTTATAAATTAAAATTTCATTAGTTCAACAACATCTGTATTGGTTCTCCTATCTTATCCTTTATAAATTTAAGAATAAAATTGCAGTCATACTAACCTTTTAATTGATTCCAATTTTTTAATATACTCATCTTAATTTATTTTCTTTTTATAAATCTTATTCATTTTTTTCATTTTCTTTGTATTTTTATGAAGTACATAATTAATGATTTTGAATATTATTTTTATTTATAATCTATTGCAATCTTAATGATTTTGATGTTAAGGATTTGATAAGAGCACTAATTCCAAATTTAGTTTACTATGATTTTGAATTTTAGTCTACCCATATCTATTCATTAACCTTAATTATTCATCATTCAATTCAAAGGTCACTATATAAATGTATAACTTATAAAGTTAAGCTAACTCAATAACTTAAATGATCTATGTTAGTTAATTTTTAGTTTTTCGAATCTATGAATTATACAATATTGTTCATTTAAATTATAATCTAGGATTTTATTATTATCCTAATTTTATATAATTTTTAATTGTTATTTTTACTCTACTTAAATAAATAATCAAAATATTTAGATATTAATGGAAGGCAATGTAAGAATGCAAGCTTAAGTGAAATTCAAATCAAATATAAATATAAACATAATTGAAACATTAATAATAACACATGCTTTTATATAAATGATAAAAAAGTGTAAAATATATTATACATATAAACTAAACACAGGATACATGATAACTAGTATTTTAGGCACCAATTTAACATCACAATGTAGGGGCTCTCATGGACATAACTCCAATCATTACACAACGAAAAACATAATAATTCATCACATCACTAGAATCTCCCCCAAAGCAAAGAAAAACATTATATTGAACAAAGGTAGCATTCTCTCTTTCTCATTCACCTCTCAAACTAAATAAAAAGAAAATGAAGACTCCTAATAAGCATATTGAGGATATTTCTTCTTCCTTACCATCATCATCAAAGATTGTTTATCTTAATTTTTTTTATCAATAAAGATGTAAAAAGTTTGTTTATCTTGACTTTTTATGGCACCATTAGAATATCTTCTAATAACAATAAAAGGGACAATCCATCTAGACTTAAGTTTTCCATGATAAAATTTCTTCTTAAAATAAAAAAGGACATCTTGACCCAGAGAAAATTCATGATTGAGAATCTCACACCCGTGCATCTTCTTTATTTCTGTATTACAAGTCTTTATATCTTCATAAATTTTATTTTTGAATTCATGAAGTTTTTCAACAATTATAGAACTCTTAAAGTTTAGAATAAAAAAGGAATATTCTTTCTTTAAGAAAACATCATTTCTTTAAGGAAGAATGCTTTCGTTTCTTCCCACCAATTATTTTAAGATTCACAAAAAGAAAAAACAAACACTCAACAACACTTCACTCAGGAAAAACTATTATAGATAGAAAACCAAACTTTTGAATTAACCTTTTTATTACTTTACGAGCGTTGTAGAGACAAATTTGAATTATAATTATTGCAGCATAGTTCATTGTAATTGCGAAACCATCAAACTAAGGCACCCTTTTTATTTATAAGAAATAGCATACATTTACACATAAATATAGGTTTGCCTCCCAAAAAGCACTAAGTTTATATTGTTCAGCCAAACTTGCCTAGATTTATCAATTTAGCTAGGATTCATCACTGCCACTCTTTAAGTGGTTTTTGATGATATATTTTCCTTTCTCCTTTGGGTTAACTTTAGTATTGTCAGGTAATGAACCAAGAGGTCTACTACTAATTGAAATTCTAAGCTAACATAATTGAGTTTCCAAATTTTTAATAGAAGTAGCTTGATTTTGTAATTGAGTCCCTAATTACATCACTACCTCTTTCAAAGGTGATTTTCTATTTTCAAACAGATTATTTTGATTAAATCCTATAGGATATGAAGGTCTGGGATTAACAATAAGTTGTTGAGGAATAATCTAATTTCCTCCTGAATTATTTTGACCTGAATTCCATTAATTATTATCACCAATATTATCTTACCAATTAAAATTAGGATGGTTCCTCCAACCTGGATTATATGTATTAGAGTGGGAATTATTTTATCTCTCAATCAAATTAACATTTTTAATTCCTTACATATTACTATCTTCATTTAAATCTTGATCCTTTAATTATATAGATGATTTAGTTTCTAATCTAGAATTTACTTCTATTATGCTCTACTTCATAGAAATTACTGTAAATTATGGAGCCAAGACTTACAAAGCATTTGATTCATAAATTAAAGCTACTCTCTTAGGATTTATCCTATCAGAAGTTCACTAGAAATTATTAGTAGCTATTTCCTCTCTTAATTCATATGCTTTATCAAATGGTTTAAATAATAATGATCCTCTAATTGTAGCATCTATGATTGCTCTAAGAGATCCTAATAATCCATTATAAAAAGTTTGAATAACCAACCAATTAGGTAAAGTATTTTGAGGGCATTTTTAACCATTTTCTTTAATCTTTTCTAACTCCATAAATTAGTTCACATTTCACATGGTTATAGAGCATAGGGTAAAGAATTTAACCACATTTTAGCTTTATCTCTTAAAGAAAATAGAAATAATATATGTCCAATAGAATCATCACTGACACCATCATGCTTAAATGTTACATAAATTTTTTAGAAACTGGATAATTGTAAATTGAGATCTTCAATAAGAGTTCTCCCAAACTGGGAAGTTATAACCATTTGAATTATGACTAGTTTTAATTTAAAATTATTAGCTTGGATAGTAGTTATATTAATGCTATGACTAATTTTTCTATTATAAGGTTAGCATAATCCGTAAGAGGTCTAAAATGATCTTGATCTGGTACTAGTTCAGACCTTTTCAAAAATCATTTTGGTTATTCTAATTTTTGAAAGGGTCCTTTCTATTCTAGAATCAAATAAAAAAGGTTCCTTTCTAGATCTACAAAATATACAACAAAAACACAAACAATAAACAAAATAAAATGCAAGATACAAGTACGTCTAAATACGTAATTAATTTAACAATATAGTTAATATTTCAATAAGCAAATCACTCCCTCACAATGGTACAAAAAACTTGATGGGGGCTATAGAGCGAACCTTTGAATGATGTGAGAATTGTGTGTTTTAAAAACCCTAAATATATCTTAGGTTTTATTTAATATGTAAATAATAAAACCCCACTTAATATATATAAGTATACATGTTGAATCAAATAACAAAGTGATAGAGTTGAGTGTCAAACCCATGAGGAAGTGTTATGCTTACTTATAATAAAATACTACCATTTACTCTAATTTCTTGAATTATCCTACTAAAATAAAAATGTTATTTTTGGAGTTTTTATCATTGAATAAAATAGTAGAAAAGTGGATACAATATTTAATAAAAATATTTTAGATTGATGAATGCAAATTTCAAAATTTTCCTAATTAGACTTTTTATGGTGATGTGATGCAGAGCATATACATCGTTAGATTTCTATCTAGCATATAGGGGTGAAAAGGATATCTGCTGACCTCTTACAGTTATAATATCTCCTTAAAAACATGGAATATTTAACATCCTATGTCTAGGTATGCCAACATTCTATTTCAATATTTTTAGTTATTCTAGTATTCCTCCATCGAGACTATACCCCACACTATATTTTAACTACATATATAGGCACTATGGGCATTAAATAAAGAATAAGATAATATTGAAAACATCATTAGATATTTAAAGAATAATAGTCTTCATTATTACCTAACATGCTCTTTGCATCATAAATCCAAAATAAGATAATTATCCAGACATAAAATAAATGACAAGCAAACTCAATTTTATTAAATTCACTAAAGAATGAAAATACAAGATAGTCATATCTTAGGAAGGATCAAGGCATCTCCTCTACATATCTTCTTCTTTTACTTATAGAGTTAATTCCATAAACATAGGCTAAATACTCTAATAGATTGTATCTTGTACTTCCCTAGACTTCTTTAAATTTTAATCAAAGAGGGGACTAGAGAAGTACACTAAAAAAGTAATAAATTTCACACCAATGATAGAATTCCTATACAAATAAAATATATCATTTTTTTATATGAATATGCAAAAGGTAACTGGCACTGATGTGCTTGAAAGATTGGCGCAGCGGTGCCCCTAAAATAATTAGTGCACCAATACTGAGTTTTTTGCTCCGTCACACTTGATGAAACGAAACAGTTGCTTAGGGAACAGTCATGATCTTTCATTGGAATAATGTGAGACTTGGAAATTATACTTACAACTCTATGGTGCTATTGAAATTCAAGTACTGTAACACCCAATTAGAAAAATTGGTGCCAAGGAGTGAGAAATTATGGCATCGTGGCATTTAAAATTTTAAGAACTTGGTGTGACCAAGTTAACTTTTTAATGTAAAGATGCTGGCAGTTCTGCGGTGTTGGATGTATCTCTACCATAGCGCTCAAAATTAGAGAACATGAAACTACTATGTCTAAAATGTGGTACCTCAACGGTGTTGATGGTGGTACTATGGTGGTGTTTTTTCCTACATTATGGCGCTATGGGCTTCATAGCACTTTCAATCATTTTTGAGAATTTCCAGTATAAATTCAACTAAAACAAAACCTTTTACTGAAAATAAAATATATTAAATAGTACATAATTTAAACTTATCAGTGAATTCCCAAGAAATTAAGGCTATTGGGAAATAAAAACATAATTATTATAAGTGGATAGAGTCATTCACTAGGCAAGGGGAGGCTTGGATTGGTGAATTAAGGGAAAGTGTTCACATGGCTAAATCAGGTATGTGAAATTTAGGCCACCCTAGCAAAATCAAGTTGTAGATTGGGCCGGAATTTTTTTTCTTACTTCCATATCCTCAGGGAAATCTTGAGCAAGGGTTAATTTTTCTTGAGAGGATCTTAACTTGGTTTTAAGTGATTTGAGATCAGTTTGGGTTAGCTCAAATAGAGGATTAATATTACTCCAAGATTTGATATAGGGTTATATGGGTTAATTCTTCAAAATGGGGAACTTGATACTTGAAACTTATTTTTAGGAATTGACTAAATAAGAGTAAACTATGGTTTATCATGGGTTGTGTCAAGGCTAGTATGATACTAAGAAGGGTTAGCATAGCTTGGACTTAAACCTTAGAGTCTAGTAAAGGAATTAGCCTAAGAACCTATAATAGCTTCTATAGGCTTAATTTAAGTAATTTGAATTATTTTAGGCCAGCCCATTGTCAAGATAGCTTAACTAAGGATCAAGGGAGAGTCAAATTGATCATTATGCATTATGTGGTTAGGTTTGACCATAGTTCACTCAAGGTTAAGAGATAATGAACTTTTTGGTAATTTTAGTTCCACCAGGATTGATCTTTGTTAACAGAATTAACTCGATGATTGATCTTTATCAATAGATTAACCAAAGGTCAATATTGACCCTAAATGATCCAAAAATGAATTTGGGTTAGTCATGGTCAAGGGAAATGGTACCAAGCTTAGTTTTGGTCACTATGGTAAGCCTATAGTTAATTTAGGAATTTAAGGTTATTATGGGTTCAAACCTAAAGTTTTGATCCTGGTGAGCTTAACACCTTCTTAAGGCCATTAAGGATTGTCTAATGAGTCTAGAGGTTTCTAGGGCTTGCCATCATTATATCATTTGGTCATCTCTTAAAGGATCCCTATAGGTGAATTTTTCACTCAAATAGGAAAGCCTAGGAACTAGCATTATCCTTAAGGGAAGATTGTATTATTCTCATTCAAAAATGAGGTCATTAATTATA
The DNA here is from genome assembly GCA_019925795.1 of Dendrobium chrysotoxum. Lineage (NCBI taxonomy): Eukaryota > Viridiplantae > Streptophyta > Magnoliopsida > Asparagales > Orchidaceae > Dendrobium > Dendrobium chrysotoxum. The sequence continues at coordinate 30,226,954 of CM034314.1, forward strand.
TCCAAGCATTTTAATATTAAGCTTTAGTAGACCAAAAAGTATGTGCAACCATAATTAAAGTTATTTCCAAACAACCTTCCACCATATATTCTGCCATTATTATATTTAAAATTATCTTACATACAGATATTAGAAAAGTAGTTCGCAATGTTTCTAAATGTATTTAAGAAATTGCATATCAATATTTCATCTTTAGATGCATTGGAATATATGCCTAGTTGAATAAATTTATGAAGATGATCATTTTAAATAAGAGGGGGTTATTAGAGTATGAGATAATTATGGGGGAAATTTATTGCCGCCATGCAGATTTTGATTTCTCCTATTTTATAATCGAATACGGCATTGAGAATAAAATACAGTCTTGGGAGACTAAAATAATATTTTACAATAGATTCAATATCAAAATAGGATTTTTTTAAAAAAATAATATTTCTAAAATTAAACACAATTTAGAAGAATAACATATCATCTCGAAAGATGAACATGAAATTATATAGAGTGTGTTTAAAAATAGAAATAGGGTTTTGAAAATTCATCCATTCCTTTGATTAGAAATAACATAAAAAATTTATATCATCTTAAAAGACGAACATAATATTCTTCAAGACATCTAAAAAAAAGAATGGGTTTTATAAATTTTGTCATTTCTAAGATTGAATATAACAAGTATAATATTATATTATCCAAAAAAGACAATAAAAATATTCTACAAGTATATTTAAAATTAAAAATGAGTTTTTTTTTAAGAAATCTACATTCCCAAAGACTTTCCCCTTATTTTATAGGAATAAAATAAGGTCGATTTTATTCTGGAGTTCTCAAATCCCTATAGAGGTAAACTCTTATGGTTAATTACATCCTAGAAAAGGTGCTCCTAAGAAAATTCTCGATTAAAGAAGTGATTTCTATACCCTTTGATTACAAAGTAAAAGATAAGGGAAGAAGCAAAAGATTTTTCAAGGAGAAAGCTCAAAGTTGAACAGTTCTTTATGAGTCAAAGGAGAAAAAATAGCAGGTGCTGGATTTGGAGAAATCTAGAGGTAGCCCCAGTCTACCCTATGTTGGGCTTTAAAATTTAGGAGAGAATTTTTATGTTTGAATTGGCATTTTATTAAAAATTTGAGATTATATTCCAAGAGGGTGAGGACTTGAGATTTGAAAATCTACCTTAAAACATAAATCTAATTTGGGTACTATAAAGTAGTGACCCAAACCTATCTAATGAAGTGCAAATCTAGACTTACCCCGGCCTGGATTTGGGAGTCAGCTAACCACCTAGGCGCTTTAAAATCATGTGTTCGGTCTCTTTATGAAAGATGGGTAGGGATGTTGTTTAAGTTTTGAGAATTGGGGGCCGACATCTAAGACAAATCCTAATTGGCCCCTCAACCTATGTAGGGTAAATGATGCTTAAAAATAAAATATAATTAAAATTTTATACTATTTTCATTTGTATCAAATGCAATACATGCTAATTGACTCGAATGCATAAAATGATTATGAAGTAGTTTTAAAATCAAGCTTAAAAATATATTTTTCTCTAGAGATTGCACAGCATCCCCTTGATAGAACTGCACCCTAGTAGGCTAGGTGGTCTGCCAAAACCCACAGGCGAGGAGGTGCCTAACAAGAAAGAGAAAGTAATAACATGCATATGCTGACTCTCGGCAGTCCCGAGCTTATCTCTTAGATTGTTAGAATTTCTATATGAGCCTAAAAATTTTATTAAAGTTTCAAGTATAAAAATTTTATTCGTTCCCTCACAAAAACTTTGATTGTATCCAGGCTAAAAAAAATACATCATGAAAGAAAACCTTGAAAAATAGGCAATTCTTCTATGCAAATAATGTAAATAATAAAATTAAATTATCCAAAATATAATGTACAAACCTGGATTCCAATCCTAAGACTAACGCAAGTGATTTTGAAATGGGATATCGCTTCTTTTCTTCACTTCTTCGTCCTCACTCCTTGGTCTTTTTTCCTTTTGCAAGCTCCTTGAACTCGCCGGGTCTGGATATCTAAATAAAAAGAAACTCACCACCGAAGGAGTACTTTCTTTTCCCTTTTGTTCATTTGACCGATACTGTTTCTCCTAATTCATGCAAATAAAGAGAATAAAATAATGGTTAGAAAGTATATTTTATAATCAAAATTGAAATAATTGAAAAATGCTATTTAAGTTAGAACGTATCTTTTTTTTGGGCTTGCACACTGGTTTGCTTGATTACTTTTGAACTTTTCACTTTTGAAAGCATACTTTTCATTCTTCCAATATTCACCCCAAGGAACAAGAAAGGGGAAGAAGAAGGAGATAGAGAAGTAGAGAGACAAAGAGAGCTTTTATTTTTCTTTAAAACTTCCACCTTCTAACAATCACTCAAACAAATTAATTTCCAAAATTTATAAACTTCACCCTTTAAAACATACACACCACCAATTTACTTCATTATTCCACACCTTTCAATACACATTTCTTAAAACAACAACCAGTTGACAGAAAGCAAATTTATTCTAACACCTCTCCTTTCAAACCACAAAAAGGAAAACTGCAAATTACTTCCTCCCCACAACTCATGAGGCTTTCTAACAATCTTCCCTTTCACTGAACCAAAATAAGAAATAATTCATGGTACTAGTGCAAAGAATGAACTTCTAAACTTCAAATTGAACCCAACTTGCAATAAACAAGCTTCCAACTTATTTACTCACTCCAACTCGACCCTTATGCCAAATGATGAGAAAACAAGGAGAAACTATTGCAATTTCATGTCCATTCCAAAAATCTTCATTCGATGATTTGAAATTTTGCAAAAGGAAGTGATAGAGATAACTTTGTATTTATCATTTATATTCCCTAAAAGAAATTACCACTTAAATCTCATTACGTTCTATAAGGAAGAGTTAAATAGACATGACTCTACACTTTTTTAGAAAACAAAGCTATACATAAATCAATCATTCATCTATTTTTAAGGAATCGAACAAACTTTTCACAAACCTCTTTCAAATCCCTTTTAAAGAAAAAAAGAAAAGCACATACATTCATGATTCTTACAGATTTTTTTTACATCAAGAAACTAAATCTTCCACAAATTTGGGTTCATCTTGATCCATTAGATAAAACTTAACAAGGAACAAGAAGGTGATGAAAAAGATTAGGGAGCAAGAGGAAGTTACCAAGTCGGAAAGCCCTCTTGAAACTCATAAGCTGTTAAGGGTTGTCGGCTAGGGCAGGCAACTGCTAGGGCGAGCGGCGTCGGGCTTCCCTAGGGATTCGGCCAGTCTTCAAGCGAGAGAAGAGAGGGACACAGGGAGGAGAAGCTTGGTCTGGGACTTGCAAATGGGGAAAGGGAGAGCAGTTTCCATTCTTGCCTGGGGTTTCCTGCGAATAGAGAGGCGACGGGAGGAGGGGCTTTCGCGAACAGGGAGGAGGCAGAGTGGAGGGTCATTTCATGAATTAGAGGGAGCAAAAGATTGTAGTTGTAGGGGTTCGGTTTGAACCGACCCAACCGAACCTATCCTTCTCTTGATTCAAATTGACGACTACGAATGTTTCATGCTTTAGGGAAGGATCTATGGATTAATTTAAAGCTAATTTGAGCTGACAAATTTAATCATAATTATAATTGATTTGATCAAATTAAATTCACTTAAAATCAAGTTTATTGAATATGGATTTTGGTTTTATTTTATTGATTTTAAAAGGTTTGATTTAATCAATTTAACCTAATTAATGTTGATTTAATTTTAGTAGGTTTGAGACGAGTCAATTTGAGCTAATTAGAGCTATTTTCAATTAAATTGAACTCAGATTGAGTTAATTTGATTTAACTTTGTGTCAATTTATGTCACAAAATTAAATTTATAGTAGCGGGTTTGAGACAAGTTGATTCGGGTTTAATCATAATTGTCATTATTAAATTGGACCCGATTCGGGTTGATTTATCTAAATATCATGCTAGTTCATGTCGACATGCTTCAAGATGAACAAATTTAATTTAAATCATGTTAAAATTGAATAATTTTAATTGGATCGAGTTATCAAGTCAAGTTGATGCTACATCATTAAGCATCCTCCTAAGAGAAGCCTTAAAGGAGTGACATCTACACTTGGCTATGAAAACCTAGGTGCTAAGGATTAGCTTCGAGAAAATTGATCTCGAATAATGAGGTCAACAATAATGGCACTCCCTAAAACGTGTTGTTCAATATCATAAGAGAATTTATCCACTAAATAGAAATATTCGATAAGTTTCACTATTTTCAACACTATTGATATTCAGTAGTTTATTAAATGCTAAGGTGATTTGAAAGCAATTCATTATAGGAAAAATATTTATTTTTCGCAAAATTTTCGACGGTCTACAAGCCTCCGAAAATAGAGACCGAAATACCTATGGATTTGGCTATTGAAATTGGTATGAAGTTCTCTGATAGATTTTGGTTGAACTTTAGCCAAAAAATTTTGATCGAATGTTTTCCAAAAAATATTGTCATCTATAAGTAGATCGACAGTATTTTTAGCAAAATTTTTGCTGAAAAACTTCTTGCAAAAATTATACCAAAAACTCCACCAGAGAAATTTCTAGTTCAATGTTGTGCACTGTGATCCATCTAATTTCACAAAATTTCAGCTGTGTGTGAATGCTTCTCCCATTACGCTCTTGTTTGGCCAGTTGTGTGCGAAACCTCCCTCTCTCTCTCTCTCTCTCTCTCTCTCTCTCTCTCTCTCTTTCTACTCCCATTTGATGCTCGATTTGACACCCATTCTCTCATCCATCCAACTTGCTCTCTAAGACTATTCATCCTTATCCTTCACCGACCGTAAGTTTTCTCAGTTGTCAAATTAGATTTTTTATCCAAGTATTTTGTGATTCTTTTCCATTCAACACAATGGACTTCTTTTCTTATATTTTAAATTATCAATTATTTGATTGACTATCTAGATCTCCTTATAAGTTTTACAAGTTGATATATGTAAGTAATTTAGAAAATTTAATCCATAGAAAAACTAATTTGATTTTCTATATTTTAGTTGTGATATTTCTCGTTCTTCCTATGTCTAATAATCAAAATTGTTTTACTAATTTTCCACTATCCATTTTGCATAGGGGTGAACATCCTACTTGGAACAAGTTTCACAAAATAGTAATTATTCGATTTTTTAAAGGAAGACATGTAAATTTATTAAAAATGATAAATGGAATGTTATCATATTAGAGAGGTTGAGTATTGGATAGTCTTCTGAGGCATAATGGCCTTTATAAGATCTACTTTTGAAGTTAAAAACCTATACAAAGAAAATGCTTTGATAGTAATTGAGGTTTATAGCCATCATAAAGAAGGAGAGGGGGAAGATGGCTATGTCTTAATTTAAAACCCTTTTTTTTATTTTCACTTTGAAAACTATTTTTAAATTTTTTTTAAATGTAATGATCACAAATGAGTATTATGAGAAGTAAAAGTTATAGACTAAAACAAACTATGATCACCATCAAATATATTACCCATGTTGTAAGACAAAAATTAAAGTAAGTAATTGCATTAAGTAAATAGAGAGTAAAAGAGAATTTGCTGTAAACAAATTTTTTGTGGTTTAATAGTAATGCCTACTTTAATGCCTTGAAACCTCCACCTCAAGGATTCTCTACTCACTCTTAATATCACGATAAGGTGAATAAGCCTATCTCCTTAACTAGCAATGGAGAAACTCTACACCTTCATCTTCTTGCTCCAGGTTGAAAGATTACTTCTCACTAATGAATAATCAATTTTGTATAAAGAAGTTATACACAATAAAATTGAAAATACTAGGCACAGGGAGATTATATTGATATAAAGAATGAGATGTTAGAACATATTACATTTCAATCATGTTACTCAAGTTTTAAAATTGCATATCTAACTCTATTTAGATAGTGTCTCGAAATCATTAGTGCAAATACAATCTCTAATAATTTCATATTATCTGTAGGATAAATTCAGCTAGTAAATGTACATGTACAAGGGATAGTCCTCTAGTGGCTCCAATTTCTCAAGAAGCCTCCATGAGAGTTTGTATAGCCAATAGGTGGCTACCCTTATAACAGAGCTAGAGCATGTCAAAAAATTACAAGCTGGCATGCAAATGCAAATGTAGATGTGACAAAGTCATATATTGGATGAATTGTAGAGAATGAGGGAGCAGTTCAATGGAAAGAAGCCAGCATTGGCAGGGGAGGAGATTGAGGAAACAAATTCTGACTAGACCTATTTTTTTGTAGATTTTATGCTGAGTTTTTATTGCATAAGAATTGTATGTTTATTGTAGAACTATTTAGTAGTTGTAAAACATTCACTTTTGATTAAATGCATTATTAATTTAGCATAAAATTTATGTTCAAAGTTGAAATATGAGGATACTATATTTATTTTATGACTATTATGATTGTAGAACTATTTTCTTATAAATAATTGATGCAAGGTGCTATTTTTCTACTGTGATATAGGTTTCTGACTGTCTTCTAGTAGATTATCCATTAAAAATGATGACATGATGAATTGCAATGATATTTCTTGAGGTCTATATCAATCGGTAATACCAACATAATTTCAATCTAAACTATCCACCAGAAAAACTAACAATCCTTCCACTAGAATTGCCTATTGAAAATTCTGATAGTTTAATCATTAGAATATTCTTCCAAAACTTTTGGCTGAAATAACTAAAGGATAAATTGTAAGAAATTTCAATCGACAGTTTTGCCAAAAATTTTGCAAAAGAATCCACTGGTAATTGAATTCAGAAAACATGATTTTTGGTCCACAGTTTTGCTAGAAATCTCTAGGATTTCCAACAAAAATGGTTCCAATGAAAATTTTCAGCCGGAGGCATATTTTTTATGCATGTTTTATCGTGGAAACCTTTTCTTCCAGAAATCCATTGAAAAGTTATTTTTCCATCAAATTTTGCTGCTTTTCCAGTTGATATTGCCGCAAAAAATGAGCATTTTTCCTATGGTGATTATTAGCTAATTCAATTTCCAATCAATTAAAAAGCTAGGCTTTAGAGAGGTGAAGCCAACTATGATACTGCTTGAACTTGCTTATAGTTTAGCAAGTTATGATAAAATAATTATAGCGGATGCATTCATGTTTTTACAAATGTTTATTTTCCTAATTGATTTTAACATTTAAGACATGGAGTAGGGAGACCCAAAATGTCCTGTCATTTTGGGTCAGCCATTTTTAGTAATGGGAAAAGCCTAAATTGATATTTAGAAGGTTGACTCACACCTCAAAGTTTAGGATGATAACGATTCCTATAGCAGAATATAAATGAGAGTTTCTATTATGAAGAGTTTTAGTAACATTTCATGAGAGTTAGCACAGTTCCAATGGAAAAACTAAAGGTCAAATCTTAAGCCATTATTAGAAAAAGGTACAAAACATCCAAGTAATGAACTACGATCTAGATATATACTAATCTCATTTAAGGCCAAGATGGTTGATGTTAGCTAAAAATCGTAATTGAAAAACACTATAGGAAGATTTTTTACTTAATAAGATGTAGAATAAGAAAATTGAAGAGACTGAGAACATCAAAAGAAGAACTTTTTACATGAAAACCCAAAATTTTCTAATTTTTCATTTAGTTTATTTGTTTATTTATTCAATTTAATATTCTAGTAAGTTATTATTTTTTTACATAGGTGAAAAAATGTACCTTTCGCAATGCTCTACACAACAATTGGATCAACTAGCAACTCTCAAGCTATGAAGTTCTATATCCAAAATACTTAGATAGTATATTATTTTTATTACATGAATTGATTTTTTTTTTTTTTTGTATGTTGGGTAGGGGATTGTTTAGTTTATCATCTCATCTCTTAATAGACTTTTGTGAAGTTTGTATTGGGTATTTTACTTTGGTCCATATAGGCTATTGTATGTTGCTTTTTAGATTTTTATATATTTTTTTGTCTTAGGTGGGAGGAGCAAGAAACAAAGAAAATATTATTTTTTTTATTTTACTAACAATATTTTGCATTTTCCTTCATGATTTATATGATGAAATAAATTTGACCATTACTGATATTTTGTTGAAAATAATGATGAATTTAGGATACTTATCATTATATCAATTTTATTATTATATCAATCTATAGTTTTAGGAGTTTATAATCATCTTACTATATAGATGCATTCTAGCTTAATTTGAATAATCTGCATCATAGCATGCTTGTATTATACTAATAAATCACTACACATATACTTCTAACTTACACATGAGAATGAATGAGTTAATTATATCTATTTTAAATTTGAGTATTAGTTAGAACCCATTACATTTGCCTATAATTTACAAAAGAAATTTCAAGTGTTAAGCATTTCCTAGGTGTAATTTTGAGACACATAAAAAATTATTATACTTATATACATCAAACACTAGTGATTTTATGGAAATTAGATAGTATACGAGTTATATAATTATAATAGTAATGATACTTATTAGATTATGAAGAGACTGAGGAAGTATATCAACACTCTAGTTAATAAAATTATAATAATAGTAAATTATCATTGAAAGTTTGAGAAGTAACTAACCCTAATTTATTGTGATGTTTTCTTTTTTAATATTCCTAAGTGTCACTAAATTCATAGTTTTATGATTTTTGAGCTCTATGTTTCCATCTTACTTCATATTTGCCGAAGGATGAGAATAGATCTAAGTGCAGAGTTTACTAGTTGGCATTTTAATAATTAAAACTATTTTTCATGGTTATATCCTTATATTTTAATGCTATTTTTTAATATTAAGAAATGAACAACATTAATTTAAATGTATTTATTTTTAAAAGTAAAGCACATTCATGTTAATTTTGATTCTTTAAGTAAGGTAAACAAAATTTAATTATTTTTCTACCTAAAAGTTCTTATTGGTGATGTTTCAAGTTGCCCAAGATTAAAGACCTCCATCATGGGAATCAATGCCTAAATCTTGGGTTCTTAGTACCAAATCAAGGCACCCAAGATACTCATGTTGAGCTACTGAATACCCAATATTGCAATTTTGGGGCTCAAACAAAGAGCCGAGTTTTGAGGCACTAGGAACAAATGCTAATAATTAGATTTATTAAGCTAAAAAATAGAGAGTTTGATGAATAAGTGCCTAGCCAAATAACGTTTTAGCCCAATTTGCCCTAATAATGATCAGAAATTTAACTTTTAGGGAGATGAAGAAGGGGAGTGAATTGATTGTTTTAAAACATTTAACATAATAACAATAATTACAATGAAAGTCATAAAAAAAATTTTAGAGTAAGAAAAAAAAAAATTTTAAAATAATAACATAAAATATTAAATTTTCTAAATAGAAAAATAATAACATTTTTCATGTTTTTAAATTAAAGCACCTCATTGAAAGCGATTAGTACCGCGGGGGGGGGGGGGGGGGTGGGGGGGTGCGGAGGCGTGGGGAAAAGGGAGGGGTTGGAGGTGGCGGGGTTAATTGGTTGATTTTAAAAACTTTTCAAAATACTAACAATAATTATAGTGGAAGTAAAATACCTGATTAACTTTTTAAAAAATGATTTTATTTCAAAACAACCTTTCCAACAATCAAACTTAACAAAAAACTTTAATAAATGTTTTTTTTTTATTTAGGACCAACAATATATATATATATATATATATATATATATATAAAGTTCATTAGCAACTATGAGTAGTTTTAAGTAACAAATCAAAATATGAAAGAAATAAAGTAAAGTAGAAAGAAAAAGAATGCAAACCAGATTTTTATAGTGGTTTAGTCCTCTAACCGACATCCACTCCTTAAGTACCTCATTATTGGGAATTTTACTAAAAGCACTCCTTTTGCACCCAGTAAGGTGGATCCTTTCTTGAATTCCAAGTGAAGAATGGCCTTTATATAGATTCTCTCTCTCTAAAAGCTTAAAACTCTCTCCATCTGCTTCCTAACACAGCGAAGATGCCTCCCTACTTCTACTTCCTATATGAAAGAGATGTCTCCCTAGCCTCCTCACTTAGACTTAATCAGGCCTTCTAATAAAGTGTCACAAGACCTCCAAGCCCAAGGCTCCTAACACAAAATAATGTTCGATCGAAGATCAAATGAACATATTCATAATTTATTTATGATGAATGATATACATCACACTATGAATCTCTAGGTTATTTAATTTTCTTTTATATTTGGATTTTTGGATCCTAAATAGACAAGATATATAAATATTCATACAATATGGTTAGTTCAAATTACAATTTTGCCTATTTACAAGAATTCAAAATAATGGACATAATTATTTGAAATAGTTGATCGTCTAGTATGAAGTAAATCATACAGTTCAATTAGTTATTTATAATTCTTATCATTAAATTTATTTAATATTACTTGATTTATTATCAAGGTCATAAATAGTCATATAGTATGATGGAATATTCTAATATAATTTGTTGGAGAAATTGAGTAATTTTAATTAATTTCAAATTTTTAGTATTTCAGCTCCCCTTCATGAGTGTGTGCTTGTTTGTTTGACCATTTTGCATAAGTTATATATAATTACTAAAGTAAAATAAAATAAAAAAAAAAACACACCACTAATTTTGACATTCTTAATCATTTGTAGTATTGACTTTCTTATCCTTATAGTTAGAATATTTCTCTATCATGTGTCTTCAACATGAGATTTTAGTGCAAAAAGATAATGTGCAAACAAGACTTGAAATTTTGATTAACTTAGCTAATAATGTATGTTATCATCAAAACATAAGGGCACCCTAAGCTTATGAGATCTAATAATCTCCTCCTTTTTTTTGATTGAAAACATTTTTTGTTGATTTATAAAAATGTTTATAAATATAAGCGCATTTCATAAGTTGAATAAAAGTTAGTTATCTTCCCCTTACACCATGCTTCCAAGAGATTAAATATGAGTCAAAGACATGAATATGCTATGAAATAAAATAAAAAACAAAATTTTGTTGTTACTTTGTTTTCATTAAAAATATATAAGATTAATAACACCAAAAGTATATTAAACAAACAAAGAAAAGCAACACAAAAATAAACTACCCCCTTTTGACATCTCTAAAAGAGAGGAAATACAATAAAGGCATACATAGAAATAATTAGTAATCAGAAGGACCCTAATTAGGTGGAGGTGGTGGTAGTTAAAAGTAACTATAAATGAGTGAAAATAGTTCCAGGAACAAATTCTGATCCTCCAAATGCAGGTGATACATCTCCTCCCATTGTTCATTGGACTATTAAATGTGAGTATCCAGTTTGAGCTCATGGAGCGCAATGTGCTTTGTACAAGTGTCCCATGGGTATTAATATACTTGAGAAGCATGCTCAACTAGGACTCCCGTTGCTTCTTCTTCCTCTTAATCTCCCTCAACAAGTGCTTGCATATGCCTCTCACTATATTCTAGGTTAAATGAGTGGTTCATGAAATAAGAAGGTAGGTTATCTTGTGGTCATTGGTATATGGGATTTTATTTAGCTTCTATGAAGTAGGCAATTAGGTGTCCTACTACTAGGTTTTGCTTGTAGCATACTCTAGGTCAAAAAATTTTAACATATCCACAACATTAAACTCAATTTTAATAAACATTAATAAGCAACTATAGAGAGAAGAGGAGCAATGTTAATCATATCTTCAACTTTAGGCATAACATTTTATCAAAGGGTGTGTTGTATAACACGTGTATTCAATACCATAATGCTGACTAGAGGCAGGTACGGATTGAGTGGACTATTCCTAAGGGTGATATTAACATTAGTTCAATTATAATTTAAATCTATGGAAACATTATGTAATTTGACCTCATGTTACATATGAATAGGTACTCATATAGATCAGTGTTAGTGATAACAACTTGTCTTCTATAAACATGGAATTGCATAACAATACTATCATTACTGACTCTATGATTTGAGAAAAATTCTTGCAAAAGTTCAGAGTGATATGGGAAGATGAATATGCTAAGAAATTGAAGTGTAGTGCCAACAAATAAATATAATACCGATAGGATGGGCATTCTTATTTTAGAACTTTTGAGTTAGTTATTGCATCTTCCTTGTATCTTATGTAAGCTTCAGTATCCTCATCAATTGTAAGCTTTTGTCTCACTGAGGATGGGAGATTCCATGTAGTCTGAGGTCACTTGCTTGCTATGTGAATGATTTAGTTGCTTAGCTTTAGAGATAGGGAGTTCTTAGAAAAGGTGTAAATAAATGTTTAGAACTCCCTTTCAGATATAGAGACTCTAGTAGATCTTACACTATGATGTTGATCGTCCAATACAATTATATGAAGCCAAATTATCTTATCAAAAAACTTACAATTAATGGTCAAATCATATAATATGACCCTAATTATATGGAAAAATATATGTCTTTTGATCATTCCAACATGCATTTGTATGCTTTTTGACAAACTAAAATCATACATTTCAAAATACTCATTTGTATAGTATAATTTGTAATAATAAATATATGGACAAATAAAATGTAAAAGTTCCACATGATTGACATTATATTTTTTTAGTCAAATTTGCATAGGATAACATCTATTTCCTCAAAAGATAAACTGGTGTTTCACTATCAATTTGGAAAGAGAAAAAAAAATTATTTTTATAATCAAACACTACATAAAAGAAAATTCAAATTCAACCTGAGGGATAAAAGAAACACTCACCTCTCATTTTAATTATGAAACTAACCAAAGTATAAAGCTAGTCTATGTTCACAAGAATCTTTTGCTACTTTACACTACAAGAAACTCATTTCTCATGGAAATAAATCCGTCATAAATTTTTGCGGATTATCCAACAAATTTCTTATGGAATATTTCCAACAAATTACCAATAGATTTTTTATGAATATTTTTATGGGATTTCTAACATATTTATTTCTTATGGATTTCTTCAGGATTTTTGATAGAATTTAAAATTTTTTAAAAATAATTATAATAAATACTTATAATTATCTACTTTTTAATTTAAATTATTTATTAGCTAATCTAATAAATATTCTTAAATATTTTTAAAAATAAATATTGTTTAATTAAACTAACTAATTTATTAATTTATTATCAAGTTAAATTAAAAAATATATATCTAATTAAATTAAATATTATAAAACTAAACTAAATAATTATTTTCATAAGCAGTTGTGTGAGCTGGCAAGCAGGCAGTAGGCAAGCGGTATTGGTGTGGAGGACGTTGGACAGCTTGCGAAGATTATAAGTAATTTTTTTAACTTTTTGACATAAAGTTTTGCAGGAAATCAGCCAAAAATTTTTCGGTAAAAATAATCCTTTGAAAATCTGCAAAAAGCATTTCTAGCAGTTTTTTGCTGGTATTTGTTTTTCGACATGTGTTTTATTAATCAAAATTTTTTTGTCAAAAATTCATTGGAAAGCTTTTCATATGACGGATTTTACGCTTCTTCTGGTGAATATGGCTACCAAAAATGAGCAATTTTCCTATAGTGTCAGGAAGAAACTAAGATAGGTTTTATTTTTTATTGGGTTCTAGACTCCTTATAGAGGCAAGCCCCTAAAATTAATTACTTTCCAAGATAAGACTTGAGAATACTATTGATTAAAGTAGAGATTATACTTTTCAAATTTATAAAGGTTTGATTAATAATTTGAATTTGAAAATCCTAAGGAATGATTTAGATTTTGATGGATATTTAGAATTCATTAAAAATTTGGATAACGCTCCCGGGGAGGGGATTTAGATTGATGTGTATACAATCTAAACATATGCCTACCTGGAGGGGGTTGCTACCTAACATCTTAAAGTAATCAATCGCCTAATGAATGTAAGATAAGAGGGCTTTATGTTTAAAGAATCATTGTTTTTTGTAGTTTAAAAAACTTTAATAAGAACTCTTTAATTTTCAAACACACCTACTTAGTGAAATCTTGACTCAAAGACATCTTAAAAAATAAATTTTATTTTTGGTTAAATTTAAACTTCTAAAACTTTCTATGTCCAAATTTTTTTAGAAAAAATTTGGCAGGATAACGGCCCTAACCCATAAGAAAACAATGACATCCCCAACTCTTAGGGTCCTCATTCCTTACTATTGGCTTGTGTGTTGGGCTAGTGTTTATTGTAGAGAGTAAAAAATATATATGTATACATGTTAGCGTAAAGGTGTTCGTGTATACGATACCACTACCGTATCATCCTAGAACTAGCATACATGTCCCTACAAAGTTCAAAACATGCACACCAGAAGAATCCTTTAAAAATGCTACCCTCTAATACAAATCTACCACCCATAGGAATGCAATGCATGTAATGTGATGCAGTATAAGAAAGAGCAGTATAAAAAAAACTTATATTCATTTAATTTTAATGTGAAATACAAACTAGGGTCTGCTAAAAAGTAAGATGGCAAAGCTCCACCACAAAAGGCTTGGATTTCTACTCCTATACAGAGTAAATTTAAGTATGATTACTTACTTTAGTCTATATCTTTAGGCTCTTGGATCTTCTTTAAGATTCTAAAAGATAATGATCTTCAAAGGAAGAAGCATCATTTCCTTATGGAACTCTATATGTTTAAGAAATCATCATTAATTTTTTTATAACTCTTGAAACTATCTAACTCAATCTTGCTATACAAGAATTTAGAGCTTTACATATACATTTACATTAGATCTTAGGTATATTCTACTCTCTGCAAGAAAGTAAAACGTAAATGTATATAAAGAATGTAAAAGTGAAATGTAGGTGTATAAAATCAAATGCATATTTGACTCATTACCCTATAGTGATTCATCTTTGTTTTATTCTCTAAGCAAGACCAAAAATCATAGGTCCTTACCTTCCAAGAACATAATTCCAATTATCTAATAAAATATCAACTCAAATAAAAATAAATCTTAATCTTAAAACATTAAAGTTTAGCAATAAGATAACATAGAGTGCTTTTAGGTTTCTCAGAATCATAGCATTCCTTACCTCTCATCCTTTTACTTTAAAAGAATCACACAAATTTGAACTAATCATCTTTTAAAAAATTTTAAATTTCTAAACCTTTTCTTAAAACTTTGGAATCAAGAAAATTTTTGCCATTATTTTAATCTAGAGTATTCTTAAGGGATTCATTTCTCTTAAGATGTAATTAATTAAAATGGAATGATTTTATAGAAAACATATAACTCTAGATTAAAATAAAACCATTCATATTTTCATAAGATAAAGAAAAGATCTCTAGGATTGTAAATAATTTTTTGAAATCCATTTATGTATTCAAATATCATTGTTGAATAGTTTTCATTCATGATGATATACAATTTTCCTTATTGTATTTGATTACAAAAATGGCATATTTTCAAAACCTTCATTTTATCTTCAAATAACATTAGATAATATATATCTTTTAAGAAAGTATGTTGTTTTTGTTTATGGAAATGGCAATTTTTAAAAACCAATATCTGTCTTTGAGTCTAATGTAGAATATCATGTCTATTTTTGAAGATGGTATAATAATCATGATGTAGTATTCAATCATAAAAATAAGTGCACCTGAATCCGCAGGTTTTTATTTTCCCAGAGGAGTCTTGGTTGACCCCTAATTAACCCATTTGACCAAAAAAGTCCAAATTTAACAAAATGTTCCTAATCCTACCTTAATGACCTAAATCAGACCTTAAGATCTTAATTTATCCTCTAACTAACATAAAGCCATATTTGGGCCATTTAGGATCAATGTTGATTATTGGTTAACCCCTTTATCCATGGTTAACTAAGGTCAACCAAAATCCAAAATATAATATCCTTATACCTAATCGTTGTGTCAACTTAGGTTAAACTTAACCTTTTGATCCTAAACTTGAGATTATTTAATCTAATGCTCCTCAAGGATTAATTTAATGCATTCGAAGCCTATAGTCAACTCATGTTGACCATTGTTGGACTAAAAACCCTAAAATTCCCAATGTTTCCATATGGTTCCAATATTAGGTATCAAAGTTTAATATTATTCATTTGACCATAAAGTTACCCTTAAATCATTCAAACACATCCTAAGATCACCCAGTACCCACCTAACCCATGGCTATAATAAATGTACCATAGTTAGGTTAAAATTACTAAAATATTATAAAAGGATTAAACCTAGTAACCTTAGGCTTTAAGCCATCCAAACCCAAAACCCATTGCACCAAACTCTAGCCTAAATACCTTGGGACACTAGCCTAGCTGCCTTACTAGCCAGCCCCTTCGGCTGACCCAAGATGGCAAATTTTGCTTACCCAACTTGATGAAAATGCCTAAAATTTATTCCAAGCCCTTTTAACATAAACTAACCCCTTCTAAAGTATGCTTAGGGCATTTAGAAATCTATAAAGCGTCTACTAACTTATTTGGAAAAATAACCTAGTCTTGCTAGCTAGAAATGCTAATTATCAAACCTCCCATCTATACTTAACCCTCAAAGAAACTCACCCAACTTTAAATAGACCTTAGAATATTCTGGAACTTATGCTAAATAATTGAACATCTATAGTCATTTCTGCCATCTCAACCTTTAAAAAGTAGTTAGATTTTTATCTAGATTTAATTAGACAACTAGTCATATCTGGCTAGTTAGAATTGTTAATTACTAAAACTCACATGTGCACTCAACGCTTGAAGAAACTCATCCAACTTTTAGTTGGCCTTGGAATATTATAGGACACATGCTAAAACTTCATTAAATATTTATAATTATCTATGCTAGCTCAGGATATCAAAAATAGCTAGATTTCCATCTAGATTCAATTGTGAACTCCTATAAATCGACCCTTTTCCATAAAAAATTCACATAAAATCTCTGCATCATTCGCTTCCCCATTGAGTTTGTGAGCTAATCGAGTCTTTTCTAACCCTTAGAACATTCTCTAACAAAATTATGTAAACACCAGGGGGTTATGCATAGTCAACACGTATGTTTTAACTGAGTCTTCATTAGCTTTAATTCCTTTGGTGAAGTTATTTGTGGAGGTCCAATAAACACAAGGTAAGTGTCAGTTGCCTCTAGAATACAAAGTTTTTAGCATCTGAGAAATTGTGAAACAAATGCTTAATCTAGGGCAATTAGGCCATTGGATTAATAATTCTTGACCTTTTGATCCTTTTGGATGAATGGAATGAAGATCTATCCATAAATCTTCACACCTTACCTTTTCTAAAATCATGTTCAATTAAAAAATTACTTAACCTATCATACCAAGCAAGTGGAGCTTTTTTTAAACCATATATATAATTCTTTCTTCAATTTATACACATGATTATGAAAATTTATGATTTGAAAACCTGGTGGTTGTTTTTCAAATACAACTTGATCAATATACCTATTCAAAAATGCATTTTTGACATCCATTTGAAAATTTTTAGCCTTTAAAACAAGTAATGGCAAGGAGCAATATAATGGCCTCTATTTTTGCTACAGGTGCAAAAGATTCTTCAAAGTCTATTCCTTTTATTTGTGTGTACACTTGTGCAACTAAACTAGCTTTATTTCTAATAATACTTCCTGAGTCATCTTGCTCATTTTTTTAGGCCAATTTAAATCCAATTATATTTTGATCATGTGGTCTTAGGTCTAGCGGATGAAGCGGATTAAGTTCCTCTTCCATAGAAACTATCCAAAAATTATCTTGTAAAGCTTCATCTATATTTCTATGTTCAATTTCTGATAGAAATGCAAAACATTCTACTTCATCCCTAAAGTTTCTCCTATTTTTAATACCTTGAGAAGGATCACAAATTATTAATTATTTTGGGTTATTTTTATTATATATGCATTCTTTAGGTAATGAATAATCCTCCTTTTCTTCAAAATTTATTTTCTTTATATTCTCAATATCATCATCATTCAAATTATTTCTTATTAAATCAATAGGGTTTTCATCAAAAATTACACGAATAGATTCTTCAACAATTAATTTTCCCTTATTAAAAACTTCAAAAGATCTTCCAAAAATTTAATATTTTAAGATTATACCATCATCGGACTTGCTATCAAATTTACCTAAATTATCCTTGTCATTATTTGAAAAAAAATACATACATCCAAAAACATGTAAATGACTAATCTTAGGTTTCTTTACAAAATACATTTCATAAGGAGTATTTTTAAGAATAGGTCTTAAATAAACTTTATTTGTAATATAACATGTAGTGTTTATTGCTTTTGCCCAAAAATACTTTGGAATACTATATTCATCTAATATTGATCTTGCTAATTCTGCCAAAGTACAATTCTCCATTTTGTTGAGGAATCCTAAAAACTGAAAAATTATATCTAATTTTATTTTCATGACATAATTTTTAAATAATTTATTTTTAAATTCTCCACCATGATCCATTTGGATTCTATGAATCAAATAACCTTGTCTTCTTTGAATATACTTAGCAAATTTTCTAAAATCATCAAATACATTATTTTTATTAGCTAAGAATAATAACCAAGTGTATCTTGAATAATCATCTATAATAACAAATTCATAATTCTTACCACCTAAACTAGTTATGTTAATTGATCTAAGTAAGTCTGTGTGCAATAATTCTAAAGGTATTCTTTTACAAACTATATTTTTACTCTTGAATGAATTTTTCATATGTTTACCATGAATTTATGCGACGCATATAGAATCAAAATAAAAATTAATTTTTGGTAAATAAACTACTAAATCAAGTTTAAAAATTTTATTTAAAGTGTAGATATTAGCATGATATAGCCTTCTATGCCATAACCAAGCATCAACATTTATACATTTCATACAAAGTAAATTAAAATTAATATTATTTGTATTCTCTAAATTAATTAAATGAATTTTTTTAGTCTATTTCCAAAAAACAATATAGCTTCATTATTTCTAATAATGCAATGTGAAGCATAGAAAGAAACATTTAAACCTTTATCACAAAATTGACTAATTGATTTTAAGTTATGTTTTAAGCTAGAAACAAATAAAACTTTTTTTAAAGAAATAGAGTTCTTACATATTGATCTAATACCAAAAATATTTCCATTTGCATTATCTCCATATGTGATATATCCTCCATCACTCGGTTCTAATGTAGAGAATTTTGCTTTATCACCCATCATATATATTGAACATCCACTATCCAAGTACCACATGCCTTCATTGATTTTACTTTGAAGGCATTCCTACAAAAGAAAATCAAATGTTAACTTTTGGAACCCTAATATTTTTGGGTCCACATTCTAAATAAGTACTATGATATTTATTATGTATGGTATATGAATTGCTTGAATTCTTTTGGCACCCATAAAAATATTAATTTTTAGTATTTTATGATCTATGAGTATAGCAATCAAATGAGATACGTCCTTTTTACCATAAACATTACACCAAATATTAGTGTTTGCAAATGGCTTAGCTTAATATATATGTGATATATAAGAAAAACTTTTTTTTGATGTTGAACTTAAAGAAACTTTATAATAAAATTATGGTTTCATGCATAAATCTGATCTTTCTTTTAAAAAAATATTTTCTCTTTCAAGTTTACAAACAAGTAAAGAATGATCTAATAATGAACTATTTTAATTTTTCAAATCATAACATTCATTTTTTAAATCATTAAAATGCATATATAAACTTTTATGCTCTTTTTCTAAAATATTATATTTTTTCTTTAATTTGTTTACATTCATCAACTAATTCATTAAATGCATCATCTAATTCTTCATAAGATATATCATTACATACCTCTTGAGAATCATAATCAGATTCTTCACTTTCCATAAGAAAAATATTCACCTCTTCATCTACTGAGCTCAATACATCTAAATCTTGGTTGGCCCATAGAGCCTTTTTCTTCTTTTTGAACTGCTTCTCATCTTTCTTATCACTCTTTCTCTCTAGATCGATCTCTTTCTTCTTTGAATCATTAAGATTTAGACAATCTCTTCTTATATGTCTAGGATTCTTGTAAAAAGTTTCTTAGTTTGAAATTAATAATTTTTAGATTTCATATACCTTTAATTTTTCTTTCTTAGTAATCTTTCAAGTCTTCTTGAAAGCATGGTCACCTCATCACTATTTTCATTAGAGCTTGAGGGATTAGGCTCACCATTATCATCAGCTTATAAGGCAATAGTTTTACCTTTCTCTTTCTCTTTCTTAAAGGAGCAATCCAACTTATGCCTTTGAGCTATAATCTATCCTTATACTATCAAAGAACCCAAAAACTGATCAAGTTGATAAGTAGATAAATCTTTAGCCTCACTAATTGTAGTTACTTTAGCACCCCATTCATTGAGAAGGCATCTAAGAATTTTGTAGACTAAATCTTAATTCTAATATGTTCTTCCAAGAGAATGTAATGTGTTAATTATTTTCATAAATATAGTATACATATAAAAAATAATAGTCTCAAAAAGAAACATATAAAATAATAATTCATATTCATGAACAAGTCTATTTGCGTGAGCATCTTTAACCTCACTAGTACCTTCATAAGTTATAATTAATTTATCAAAAACATTTTTGCCGAATTTAACATGAAAATTTTCATGTAATCATCTAGAAGAAGTGCATAATATAAAGTATAACATGCCCTAGCATTTATCTCATCTAACTCCCTCTCTAATGCAGTCCATTCATCAAATAGTTTTTTAATTTTAATTCCATTAATTTCTTTAGTTGGTGTATTATATTAGTGTGTAAGAATGTGCCACATATGAGAGTCTTGTCCTCTTAACAAAGTACTAATTCTATTCTCCCAATAATCAAAAGGAACATTATCTAATAATGGTGGTTGATGAGTGGATTATCCTTCAGGAAGTGAACCCTTAGGAAAATCTTGTGTTATAGTTTATAAGTTGATCTACTCTAGAATATTAAGCCTAAACAAAACAACCAAGGCTTTCATACCAATTGTTGAATGACTATGGTGAAAGTACAAATAAGTTGTTAGACTTATTGCTCACGTCCCTAGGCTAACCAAGAGGGGGGGTGAATTGGTCCTTTTTAAAAATTTACTCTTGGGATTTTAAAAAATTTTAAAGCTAATCATACAGTACGATATTACTTCATACAGTACGAACATAATTAATATTTGCTCTTTCCTTAAGCACAGTAATTCAACCACAAAGAAAATAAACTGCAGAAATATAAAATACGAAAAAGTAAACAGTGAATAGAAAACACCAGAATTTATAGTGGTTCGGTCAAACACGACCTACATCCACTTCCAAGAGACTCCTTCTCTAGGTATTGCACTAAACATAATTGACTCTCCTTTTGTCCCCAGAGTAAGGAGGAGAAGCCTTTACAAAATCTCTTTCACCAGCCCGGTATGGCAGAGAACCGTCATCCTTTTCACCCTCCAAGAGCAGTAGAGAACCGCCGTCCTTTTCACCCTCCAAGTGCGACAGAGAACCGTAGTCGTTTTCACCCTCCAAGTGCGGCAGAGAACCAGAATCCTCTCGAACAACACTCTTGCAAAAGTCTCCAAGGAACTAGGAAGATGCTTGAAGAACAAGTAAAAGAAATCCTCACAATTGGATAACCTTGTGAATCCACTCACAATTTTCTCTTGAAAGATCTCTCAATACTCACTCCCAAACACTCTCCCAATCACTCTCCTTAGACTTCTCAAAAGAATTTTTGTAGAAGGATTTTTCCTTCAGTCAGTTTTAAGTCATTTATATACTTGGGATAAGAAAAACCGTCCAAAAACTGAATTTTCAAGTTTAATCCATGCCGATCATCCCGTACGATCGACAATCGTACTGTACGAATAGTTCAAAACATTGAATAATCTGTCCCGTATGAACAACGAGATGATTTGAACAGAGAACTTCATACAAACAGTTCATCCTGTACGAACCATTGGACGAACCAAACAGAGCGCTTCGTACGAACATACTGTCCCGTATGAACCCTTGGACGAACCGAACAGAGCGCTTCGTACGAACATCTCATCCTGGACGAATCCTTGGATGATCCGAACAGAGCACTTCATCTGATAAGTTTGTCCCGTATGAAGCTTTGGACGAACCCAATTTTGAGCTGTTCGTACAGCAAAAACTCATGTACGACTAGTTTTCGTACTGTACAAACTTAACTTAGAAAAAACAATTCTTGCCATATGGGTTCGATATGGAGTATATATACTATAGATCGTCCCGTACGATATTCAAATCGTACTGTACGATCAGTTAAAAAAATTAAGTTTTAACTCCCCCACTATGTGTATGTGCACAGTTATCTAACTTACAATCACACTCTCTCAGACTCAAGAAAATTAAAATTTACAGACTTCATTTACAGAGAATAAATGAACTTGAAGTCCTCAGTAATCTGGAGTGTGAATTTTCTAAAAAATACTTTAGTAAACACAACAAAAACTCAAATATTTGTTAGGAGAAGAATAAACAAATAATAAGCTTTTGTAATCATCAAAACATAACATAGAATAGAATTCACATGAATGAACAGATTTACTCAAATCATAACAATCTCCCCCTTTTTGATGATGGCAAAACAACTATTATTTGAACTAACCAAAATAAAAATAGTTCTCCTAAGCTTCCACTGAATGTATACTCCCTCTAAATAAAAGATCCCTAAGCTCCCCCTAAAGAAATGACTTATCCTAATCAAGATATACAAGAATAGAGAATCTAACATGAAATACACAAGGGAAGAGTAGGAAAGAGTTGGAATGATAACACAAGCATATACAAAACACAAGCACACAACACAAGCACATACATAAGAATACAAGAATACAAACAAAACAAAGACAAATAACACACAAACACAAACAATAAAAACTTATCATCATATCATTGGTCAAACAAGTCAAAAAATAAAACTCTCCCCCTTTTGTCAACAGCAAAAAGGGACACTCAAATTAGTTGAGAAGAGAAATAATGTTAAATGAAGTTTAACTACAATATTCAAATCAGAAGCAAAAAAAATAAAGACTCAAAAGTGTTAGATTGCATATTATGTCAAGGAGAAGAAAAGTTGATCTAAATTACTAATGTATTAGACAGATCAGTAGTCTCAACTTTTGCACAAAAGATGAAATAATATTACCAAAATTCTAAGTCAATAGTGACAATTATTGAATATTGAACTTGGAGAAAAATGCTAACGAAAAGAACAATTGGCGACATTGCGCATCTTTTCAAAATGTAGGCTAATTTTGTGCGTTTTTCTAAATTTGGAGACATTGCGCATCTTTTATTGAATGACACACTTTATGTGTCTTTTTATATTTGGCAATATTACGCATCTTTTATTGTATGGCACATTTTGTGCATCTTTTCAAGCTTTGCTTTGAATGTAAGATTCTTTCCAAGAACACTATCTCTTGGTCACAAAAAAAATAATAATGAACACATTGATATAGAATGTAAGAGTAATATTAAAACATCAAATATACATTAATTTAGACTAAATAATACATGTCTAAATGAGATAAAGTAAGATCTTCTAATCACACCCAATCATAATGAAATCTAAATATTTTTGAGAATTTAATGTTATGCATAGAATTTTTAATTGTAATATAAATTTAATTAACATTATAGAACATTAATCAACTACAGTAGAGTGCTTTAAGAGTAGTACATTTTCAGTCAATAACACAGAAAAATATGCACAACAACACTTGAACATTTTTTATTTCAGATTAGTGCAATTATAACATATAAGAACTAATAAAAACATACACCAAAGCAAGTTACCCGTTGCAGCACATACCAAAAGATAAACTTGCTAATCAACTCATAAAAACAACCAATAATAACCACAAAATATCAGCTAGCCAGGTAACATAAGAGAACATCAAAGAAAAATATAATCACATCCATCCCAAAACAAACACAAGTAATGCTAATACTCAGAAGGACCCTGATCTGGAGGAGGTGGCAGATTTCCAAACAAAGCAAAATAGCTATTTAGCGTAACAATGTTAGTGTTTACAGAGTCGAATTGATCCCTAATCCATACTCTATCCTCGTTGTACTGATCATCTTGCCGCTTTAGATGCGCCTCCATATAATCAAATCTTTGATCCATTCTTTCAAAATGTTGAACCATATTCTGATAGAAATCTTGAGATGGTCCAGGTGCTGCTGTAGGTACAGACAGAAGCAGGTTCATCATCAGAGCTGTCAGCAGTTCATTCTTTCCCAAATAGCGCTCGAAAAGAAGCATCAGTGAAGTAAAGTTGGAGTTCAGAAGGTCCAGAAGGATGAACCATATTATATTTCTTCTCAAGGATATAGCAAATAATGTGTCCTAAAGCAATATTCTTCTTTCTTTTTACACTAGCCAGACCTATATCGGAGAGATAGTAAATGTAATCTAGAATTAACTGTGCTTCATCTATAGGTTGGTCAGTCATAATAAGATAGGTTGTTGAAGAAAGAAGTGGTGTCATATTTATCCGATCTCCCGCCTTAAGAATGATAGATATCCTAAGCACGTGCTGGTTTATTCGTGCATTCTGGTTTAAGGAGTCAACCCGGGAAACATGAGTGGGTGTGTTTACACCTCTAAGGACTTTGTTCACCTTGGACAGTATGAACCAACTTCGTACAATATGAATTTGATTTCATCCGAGATGAACAAAAGCAGTCAAAATGAAACGGTTTTTCATAAACTGCTCGTCCTGAGGCATCCTTTTGTAAGGCTTTTTGACTTCCTGATCATACAGATGATGACGTGTTCATCTGGGACGATCAGAAAATTAAAGATCGTTCAAGCGACGGTTAGGTTCATCCCTCATGTGAAATGACATGTGGATCGTATAGACGAATGACGTATTCGTATGTACGATCATTAGTAATAACTGACCCTAACCGTGATTCCTCCCAAGTCGTATAGATGAAGTTCATGTACGATGATGTAATCGTACAGTATGATAAGGTAATCGTACAGTATGATAAGGTAATCGTACAGTACGAATAGACAACGTGATAAACATTCATCTCTCAAATCTTACATTGTTTCTAACACTCAAATACAGAAACAAACCAACCAAAAACAAATTTATCTTCCTTTCTTTTTTTTTATTTTTAAAAACAGCATACAATACCAATAAAACATAAAACACTAGAAAACAAAACACTTACAATGAACATACCAATAAATACATATAAACACACATTTGCAGAAATTTTAATTAAGCATTCAAATCAATCACACCTAGCCTTGTCCTTAACATGCTAAAAGTGTCAAAAGCTAAGGGTTTTGTGAAAATATCTGCAAGCTGATCTTTAGTAGCGACATGTAGTTCAATTTCCTCTTTCGCTACATGATCTCTTATAAAATGATGCAATATATCAATATGCTTGGTTCTAGAATATTGAAAAGGATTCTTTGAAATACAAATGACACTAGTATTATCACAAAAGATTGGAATGGTGCCAATTGAAAATTCTAAGACACTCAATTATTGCTTCAACCAAAGCACCTGTGCTACACAACTTCCTAAGGTAATATATTCTGCTTCAACTGTAGAAAGTGCTACTAAATTTTATTTTCTACTAGACCAAGATACTAATGAATTTCCAATGAATTGACATGTCCCATAGGTACTTTTCCTATCCACTCTATAGCCTGCAAAATCAGAATCTGAGTATCCAATAATATCAAAGGAAGAACTATTCTTAGGATACCAAATCCCTAAATTTTGAGTTCCCAGAAGATATCTTAAAATCCTTTTCACTGCTGTCAAATGTGATTCCATTGGATCAGCTTGAAATATAGCACATAAGCAAATGCTAAACATGATGTCAGGTCTGCTAGCAGTCAAATAAAGTAATGATCCAATTATTTCTCTAAACTTCTTTTGATCAACAGATTTTCCCTTAGGATCCTTATCTAATAGGACTGAGGAGCTCATGGGTGTAGTTACTTGTTTAGCATTATCCATTTCATACATTTTGAGGATATCTTTAACATATTTAGATTTACAAAGAAAAGTTTCTTCCTCACTTTGCTTTATGCTAAATCCAAGAAAATAACTCAAATCACCCATCAAACTCATCTCAAATTCAATACTCATTGTATTTGAAAATTCATCACATAAAGTTTTAACAGTTGATCCAAAAAAGATGTCATCCACATATATTTGTACAATAAGTATTTCTTTTCCAATTCTTTTCAAAAACAGAGTGGTGTCCACACTTCCTTTAACAAATGATCCGTTTAATAAGAAAGTGCTTAACCTCTCATACCATGCTCTAGGTGCCTGTTTTAGTCCATATAATGCCTTTTTTAATTTGAAAACATGATTAGGGAATTTTGAATTTTTAAAATCTGGAGGTTGCTCAACATAAACATCCTCTTCTATCTCCCCATTCAGAAAGGCACTCTTAACGTCCATTTGATATAATTTAAAATCCTTAAAACAGGCAAAGGCTAACAACACTCTAATTGCTTCAAGTCTTACTACAGGGGCAAATGTCTCCTCAAAATTAATTCCTTCAATTTAATTATACCCCTTAGCTACTAATCTAGCCTTATTTCTCATAATAACTCCTAAATCATTCATTTTGTTTTTGAACACCCACTTGGTTCCAGCTACACTTTGATTTATTGGCCTTTTAATTAACTCCCAAACATCATTTCTCTTGAACTGAATCAACTCTTCTTGTATGGCTAAAATCTAAAATTCATCCAAAAGTGCTTGTTCTATGTTAGTGGGTTCAATCATTGAAATAAACGATGAATGATTTACTTCTTTCCTCAAATCATGCCTAGTCCTAACTCCTTCACTTGGTTCTCCTAAAATCAACTCTTTAGGATGACTCCTTACAAATTTTCATTCTCTAGTCAATTGATTTTCTTCTTCTTTTTCAACCCTTTCTTCAACTTTTTGATCTTCAAGTTTTTGGGTTAATACCTCAACCTCATCTTCATCTAACTTAGACCCTTTAATATCATAAGATTCATCAAAAATAACATGTGTGGTCTCCTCAACTATCAATGTTCTTTTATTAAAAACTCTATAGGATTTTCCAACACTTGAATAACCTAGAAATATTCCTTCATCAGATTTTGGATCAAATTTTCCTAAGAGAGTTTTATCATTATTATAAATGAACACTTTACATCTAAAAATATGTAGATGTGAGAGGTTGGTACTCCTACCTTTAAGAAGTTCATAGGGTGTCTTATTTAATTTAGATCTTATGTACACCCTATTCAACACATAGCATGTTGTACTAACTGCTTCAGCCCAAAAATATTTTGGAAGTGAATATTCTGCCAACATGGCCCTAGCAGTTTCAACTAATGACCTGTTCTTCCTTTCTACAACTCCATTCTGTTGAGGTGTCCTTGAGGCTGAGAAATTGTGTTCAATTTTAAGAGATTTGTAAAAATCATTAAACATTTCATTTTCAAATTCTCCCCCATGATCACTTTGGATAGTAACTATTTCAAAACCTAGTTTCCTCTGAATCAAAGTAGAAAAATCTCTAAACTCTTCAAATGATTCACTCTTATGATTCAAAAATCTAATCTAGGTGAATATAAAATAGTCATCCACAATAACATACCCAAATCTTTTTCCTCCTAGACTTAAGGTACTAACAGGTCCAAATAAGTCCATGTAAAGAATTTCTAAGAGCTTGCTAGTCCTAACTTT
This sequence comes from Dendrobium chrysotoxum, assembly GCA_019925795.1. Taxonomy (NCBI): domain Eukaryota; kingdom Viridiplantae; phylum Streptophyta; class Magnoliopsida; order Asparagales; family Orchidaceae; genus Dendrobium; species Dendrobium chrysotoxum. Next base: position 30,254,623 of record CM034314.1, read on the forward strand.
CTTGATTGAATTGAAAGAGGATCTCACTTATTTTTTTAATTGACATGCATCACACAAGTGATCTTTAGTGAAGTCTAATTTGGGTACACCTCTAACTAGTTACTTTTAGGTGATTTTCCTAAGATTTCTCATACTAGCATGATAAAGCCTTCTATGCCATAACAATGATTCATCAGATACAGTTTTCAAACACAGAGCAGTAGAGGTTTTAATAGAATTCAAATCTAGCATATAAACATTATTAACTCTATCACCATTCAAAATAACAGTTCCATTCAAACTAATAACACAACTAGTAGGCAAAAACTTTATATGATAGCCCTTGTCACACAATTGACTTATGCTCAACAGATTGTGTTTCAAACCTTCAACCAACAGCACATTTTCAATCACAAAGTTTCTACAGTTTCCAATTATACCTGTACCTACCACTCTCTTGGTAGTATTATCTCCAAGTGTAACCTTGCATCCATTCCTGACTTCCAGTGATATAAATTGATTCGTATCTCCAGTCATATACTTTGAGCAGCCACTGTCTAGGTACCAAATACACTCACGAGGTCTTATGTGAGAGCGTGCCCGCAAGATAATCAAATGTTAATCTTGGGAATCCAAACAAGTTTGGGTTCTCCTCTTGACAATTTAAAACCAGATGTATGTGTGATATGCTATGATTTATGCACCTTAGGTCTCCACACTAAATGTGTTCTATATTTAAGTGTACAAGTGTGGGAAATATGTCTTAAATTTCCACAAGAAAAACACTTTATTCCTGGAAAAGGATTCACCAATCTATTTTTCCTAAAAATTTTCTTCTTAGATTTTGAACCAGTGGTCTTGTAGTAGGACTCATGAAAATCTTCAAGTTTAGGTGGATTTCTTTTTTCCTTAAGTTCTTTTAACTGAACTTTAAGATAAGCATAAGCACTTTCTAGAATCAAATTATCAATCTTCAACTCATGCTCTCTAGTATCTGATTCATCCATATAAGTCTTAAAATCCTTTTCAAGTTCAATGTGAGATGATTTTAAAAGATTATGCTATTTGTTTAAATCATCAAACTCATCCAACAAAGTCATGTGGTTGCTATCAATTAATGCATGATCTTTTCTAAGAATCTCATATTCTTTCTGCAACTCTAAATAATCCAAATTTAATTTAGCATGCAGTTTTTTCACTTTCCTATATGCTGTATGTATGCGTTCAGAAACTTCAAATAATTCTTAATAGCTTAAGTCACATACCTCTTCTTGATCTGATTGATCAAGATTGTCATCCATTAAGCACAAATTTGTGACTTCCTCTTCTGGTGTAGTTTCTGAAGAATCCAAAGCTGAGTCCGCCCAGAAAGCTCATTGTACTCTCTTTTTACCACTTCTGTCCTTTGGTTTCTCCTCGGCCTTCTCCTTGCTAGGATTTACTTTGAGATTGGGGTAATATGTCTTTATGTGTCCTGGCTTCCTGCACTCATAACATATAACTTCATTAGAAGCCTTAGCATTCTTTTGGAACCTTCCTTTGTTCCACTGTTGGCGTCTTCTCTGCTTCCTTTTTAGGAAACTTCTGAATTGTCTTGTCATCAAGGCAATATCCTCATCATCCTCAGGTAGTGACTGATCACTTTCAGAATCGTCCACCTTTAAAGTGATATTCTTCTCCTTTCACTTCTCACCTGCATCAATCTGTCTTTGAGTCACAGATTACTCGTAAGCAATTAGTGATCCAAAAAGATTGTCAACTGAATAAATATTCAAATCTTTAGATTCTATTTTGTAGTTATCTTTGCATCATATACAGTAGGTAAACAATGAAGTATCTTATTAACTTTTTCTGTATTTGTCAACTCCCTACCTAAAGCATACAATGAAGAGGCTATGTGTGTAAAATGTGTGTACTTGTCTTAGATTGATTCATTCGGTTTCATGCGAAATAGTTCATAGTCGTGCAAGAGAATGTTCAATCTAGTTTTCTTCACTTCATTTGTACCTTCGTAAGTAACGCAAAGCCTATCCCAAATTTTCTTTCTTGATTTACATGTCGAAACACGCATGTAGTCTTCTTATTTTAAAGCACAAAAGAAGCTATTCAAACACTTAGCATTTAGTTATGCTAACTCACATTCTTCTACAGTCTAGTTTGCAAAAGGTGTTTAAACTCTTATTCCTTCTACCATTCTAGTAGGTTCTGTATAACCATCCTGAACTAACATCCACATGTGATAGTCTAGAGATTGTAGAAATGTAGGCATGGAGTTTTCCAAAAATCAAACGAAATATTGTCAAACAAAGGTGGTCTAGTGATCGAGTAACCTTCCATAGTATTTCTATTTCCAAAATTAGCCATGATCAAATTTTAAAAAGTATTTAAAATAGTTATTTCTAAAATAGGCTCTTATACCACTTGAAAGTATAAATAAGTTGTTAGACTTATTGCTCACGACCCCAGGCTAACCAAGAGGGGGGGGGTGAATTGGTCCTTTTTAAAAATTTACTCTTGGGATTTTAGAAAATTTTAAAGCTAATCGTACAGAACGATATCACTTCGTACAGTACAAATAGAATTAATATTTGCTCTTTCCATAAGCACAGTAATTCAACCACAAAGAAAATAAACTGCAAAAATATAAAATGCAAAAAAGTAAACAGTGAATAGAAAACACCAAAATTTATAGTGGTTCGGTCAAACACGACCTACATCCACTCACTAGAGACTCCTTCTCTAGGTATTGCACTAAACTTAAGTGACTCTCCTTTTTCCCCCACAGCAAGTTGGAGAAGCCTTTACAAAATCTCTTTCACCAACCCGGTACGGCAGAGAACCGTCATCCTTTTCACCCTCCAAGTGCGACAGAGAACCGTCATCCTTTTCACCCTCCAAGTGCGGTAGAGAACCGTCATCCTTTTCACCCTCCAAGTGCGGCAGAGAACCAGAATCCTCTCGAACAACACTCTTGCAAAAGTCTCCAAGGAACCAGAAAGATGCTTGAAGAACAAGTAAAAGAAATCCTCACAATTGGATAACCTTGTGAATCCCCTCCCAATTTTCACTTGAAAGATCTCTCAATACTCACTCCCAAACACTCTCCCAATCACTCTCCTTAGACTTCTCAAAATAATTTGCACAGAAGGATTTTTCCTTCAGTCAGTTTTAAGTCATTTATATACTTGAGACAAGAAAAACCGTCCAAAAATTGAATTTTCAAGTTTAATCTGTGCCGATCGTCCCGTACGATCGACAATCATACTGTACTAATAGTTCAAAACATTGAACAATCTATCCTGTATGAACAACGAGATGATTCGAACAGAGCGCTTCATATAAACAATTCATCCCGTATGAACCATTGGACGAACCAAACAGAGCGCTTCGTACAAACATGTCGTCCCATACAAACCCTTGGACGAATCGAACAGAGCGCTTCATACAAACATCTCATCCTGGACGAATCCTTAGATGATACGAACAGAGTGCTTCGTTCGATAAGCTCATCCCGTACGAACCTTTGGACGAACCCAATTTTAAGCTATTCATACAGCAAAAACTCATGTACGAATAGTTTTCGTACTGTATGAACTAAACTTAGAAAAAAGATTTCTTGCCATATGGGTTTTATATGGAGTATATATACTATAGATCGTCCCGTATGATATTCAAATCATACTGTATGATCAGTTTAAAAAATTATGTTTTAACTCTCCCATTGTGTATGTGTGCACAGTTATCCAACTTACAATCACACTCTCTCAGACTCAAGAAAATTAAAATTTACAGACTTCATTTACAGAGAACAAATGAACTTGAAGTCCTTAGCAATCTGGAGTCTGAATTTTCTAAAAAATACTTTAGTACACACAACAAAAACTCAAATATTTGTTAGGAGAAGAATAAACAAACAATAAGCTTTTGTAATCATCAAAACATAACTTAGATTAGAATTCACATGAATGAACAGATTTACTCAAATCATAACATATGGCACCCCAAGAGGGGGGTGAATTGGGTTTTAATAAATTTTTATTAAAAGAAAATAATTAAAATAATATTGATGCTTTATGATAAGAAAATAAATAAACACATAATTTTTTATGTAAATGATAAGGAAAAATAAATACAAGAAAAAAATTAACATGCACAATATATTTATGTGGTTCGTCCTAGATTCTAATCCGGCCTACGTCCACGTTAGCCAACTCTTGGGCTAAAATCCACTAATCCTAGGTTTTCCTTACAAACCTTGCTTCTTTAAACTAAAGAAGTTATTTACTACCTAAGTACTCTCCTACATGGGTGAGTACAACCCAATCTAATTATAATTTAAACTTTACTAAGCCAAAAGGTTTATGTTAAGAAAAAGAATAATCAAAATATTTGAGGTGTTCTTACCATTTTAATTTCAAAAATGTCACTACTTTTTTTTAAGAGAATGCAATTTGCATTAAAAAGGAAAAAGCACCTACATACAAACTACTCAAGAAAAGGCAACCTATCACATTCCACCTTTAACAAAGACACAAAGGAAGGAGGAATAATATTATCACTAAAAACATCCCAACTAAAATCATAAGAACAAGCTAAGTTAGCACAATAATCCGCTAACTTATTACCACTACAACAAATAAATTGAAATAGAACATTATTGAACTTCTTGAAGAATAGTAAATCCTCCACCTTAGGTCTTCCACTCTTCCCATTCGAAATGACATAAGAAGCTTGAAGAAACTTGATGCATTCCAATTATCACTTTTAATGATAATACCTTCAGCCTCTTCCATCCAACTTTGCAAGACATTCTTCAAAGATTTAAAAGTTAGTAGTTCCAATTGAGCAATATCCCAATATACACAACTAAAGCCAAAAGCCAACAAAAAACTTCCTCTACTATCTCTCACCACTCCACAAATACTTGCTTTTTCGGATCTCTATAACAAAGCATCAATGTTAATCTTCAACCACTCGGGAGGAAGAGGGTGCCAAAAATTAGAAAACAGCCATGAAGACGGGTTAGCACCTCTGAGATGATATTATTCATATGATATACATTCACAAAATTGATGACTTTAGAAGCAAAAAGACCAGCACTATCTTCCACCAATCCATGCTTCACTTTATTTCTATTATTACAGGAAAAGAATCGCAATGTATAATATAAACTAGCAATAAATGGATTCTTACTAGCTAAGCTCTCCAACTCCATCAAGCAATCCCAAAAAGAGCCAAAAATCAGAACTTGGAAACCCCAAGACTTCAGCATTTTGATAACTTGAATTAATTTAAGACAATCCGCAGCTACATGATTAGAATTTTCAATAGATTGCAACCTCTTGGACATGAGCTATTATCCAGCAATCTTCTATACATTAGAAATTCATTCGTTGGGATAGCATTATTGAGTAGATGCCAGAGGAATAGCTCTACCCGAGGATTTAGCTTCAGCTTCTTTACCCAGGACACGTATAGAATTTTCATCTCTTCAACGAACAGAGCCATTGTAATAAAAGCAAAAAATTGTCTTCCCAGTCAATTTAAATTTCATCTCCAACCAATCTTCACCCAAATCAAGATATATTTGAATTTGATTAATCATATCCATAAGATCTTCACCAAAGAAATGCTTCATCTGTGTTCTGTTCCAGGCTCCATCTTCAATAAAAGAATCTAGTGTAACATTTTCATCTTCCAATTCAGCCACAAAAGTAGGCCACTTAACAATGCTTTTATCAAGAACCCATACACCCTTAAGAAAATTAATAGAAGTTCTTTTTGAGACTTTCCATCTCACAATATTGCTAAGAGAACTCCACCCATGAAGAATAATCTTCTAGGAAGATGAACTACTTTGCCTTCCCTCATCGTTCCACCAATTAGCACCATATTTTGCCAACAGATTTTTGTTAAGAAGAGTGTTCGGTTTGTTTATAAGATTCCAAGCAAACTTTGCCCTCAAAGGACCCAACTTTGACATAGATGAATGAATGCCATGACCTCCCAACTCCTTCGATTTGTAAATGACATCCCAAGCCACAAAATGAAGACTATGACTACTATCATGTTTATCCCCTTTATAATTTCTGCACAATTTATCAAATTCCTTCAAAAAACTTAACAAAATCAGTGAATGAGTAGACAGAAATAAAGGAAGAGTAAGAAACACCGATTTAACCAGGGTCATCCTTCCTGCAAGGGAAATAAACCTATTTCCCCAAGCATTTAATCTCTTCAAAGATTTATCCAACAAGTGTTGAAAATCTAACTTCCTCAATCTCCTTTAAGCAATTTTGATACCTAAATACTCCATCTCTTCCACCACTTTGAAGCCCAAAAAACTTGGAATCTGTTTACATTTCCTCCTTTTAAAAGATTTGCCAAGCAAAATAGAAGATTTATGGAAGTTTATTTTTTGACCTCTCCATTTGTAGTTTAGAAGAATCCTCTTCAACTTCTTGATACATGTAACTTTAGCCTCTAAAAATAATAAAATATCATCTGCATACAGTAAGTGAGAAATTTTTTGAGCATTCATATAGATATTAATCCCAAGATTCATGTCATTTTGAAAGAAAGCATTCGACAGGAGCTAAGAACACATAATGAATAATAATGGGGAAAGAGGGCATCCTTGCTGAAACCCATTCTTCCACTCAATCCACTTAGAATTGCATCCATTAATCATAATAGAAAACCTTGGCTCCATCCTACATTCCATCAACAAGTTAGCAAATTTTAACAGAAATACCAAATAATTTAACACCTGTCTCAAAGTAGACCTGCACATACTATTATACACTTGCTCCATGTCAATCTTGATAGCCAAGAGACCTTTTTTAGAATTCAACCACCTTATAATCTCACTACTTACAAATGGAATATAAAATTTGCTCACTTTTAGATAGATTTATATCTTGATATAACTATGAATAATATTTTAAATAAAAATATTTTTCTTAATGATTTAAAATATAAACTCCTTAAATCATATAAGACTTTAAAAAATGAATTATATTTGAAATGAAAATCTATGCCAAATAAAAGAAAATAATAATACTTATTTGTTATCTTTATGGATTTAAGAGATTTAATATAAAAAACTTAATATAACATTATCAACTAGTATTTCATCAAATAATATATATTTTCAAGAAAAATATATGGTGAAACTAAAAGAATAGAAAAGTAAATATTTAGAGAAAGAAAATAAACTCAAGAACATCAAAAGATGTTACCTGATTTAGTGTGTTGAAGCTTTCAAATAAATAATTTGGTCTTGCAAATATAAAGAGCTCTTAGACTGAAGATCAAAGTTTCTCTTCTCAAAATTTAGCATGTAAGGAGGCAAAGAGGAATAGAGAAAATACCTGAGTTTTTTTCTTTTCTTTAACAGCCCTCACAGGAAGAGAAAGTGGGGTATTTAAAGGGAAAAAGTAAGTAAAGCTAATTTTGAATAAAACTAATAATCTAAAATTTTTATCATATAAGCTTATTACTTTTAATTTTCCTAATTAAGTATCTTTTCATATTTGATAAAATTTACATAATCTCTAAAGTATATAAAATTTATTTAATAAAAGAATCTTATATATTTCTAAATTAAGCTTATTATCATTAATTTATAATATGTAAATTATGTTGACAAATATTTAGATTGTGAGTAAATTAAACCATGCAAATAAATATCAATGGACCTCTTAGATACTCTTATATTAATATAAAAACCTTCAAGTTATCCATCTTAGTCTATTTTAAGTTCATTCAGCTCAAATTTTGATTGAACTTGAGTTATGCAATATATATCCAATATAAGTAATTATCCTACACATTCATCAAACCATTAGACTTGAAATACTTAGTACATAGATTAGAATATCCAAGTTATATTTATTGTCATTAAAATTACTAGAATGGGTCATGAGGTTGTTAATAGCAACACACATCACACGCGTCCACATCCTGCACTTACAGCCTGCCTTACCCCCAACCCTCCATGCTTGACCCCAAGGTATGCATGACCACTACCAGCCTCGCAGTCTCATTCGACCATGCACCCACCAGCCTACCCTTACTCTCCTACTTTGTGACTGGGTTAGCGTGTTCAGTTGGGTGGACTCAGGTTTGGGGTGGGTTGGCTCAAGGTTCAAATTTTTGACCCATTTTTAGAAATGGATCGAGTCAAATAATGGTGGGTAATTTTTGGACTCTAACCTTACCTAAAAAATCATTTTCACGCCCATAATTTTTGTAGTATGTACACTGAAAAATATTTAATGTATAATTGAGTTTGTTTTGATGAATTTAATTAGATGTTTTGAGAAGTAGATCTTCATAATATTTAACTTAATTCTCATAATGATAATATTAATAATATCTACATAGAGATATATGAATATAATGTAGTATTTATATAGTATATGTTATAAATTTAGGGCTTTTTGAAAAGTAAATGTGCTAAGTTTAGTGTTTTAATTAGTAAGTTATTTTTTTATATTCAAATTTTTTATTCATAGTATAAGATCCTCTATTATTATATATCACTTAAGTAAAGTCATTTATTCATGGATTTAAATTCTTTATGGCATTAGATTCCTGACAAAATTATTAATCAAAGCATAAGAACCTATAGTTTTTGTCACCTTTTTCAGTAAGGTCACATCACATGAGTTGTAAAATAGAATTGTTAGATCAGCTAATGTTAAAGTACTATGGCATTACATTAATGGTATAATAATAGAGGAATATTTTTTTGTAATAGTATAATTTTTAAATAGCTTAATATAGTTTTGAATTAAATTTCATAATAGATTAATGTAGTAGATTAGTTTTGTTAAATTAATGTAGGAAAAGTTTATTTTGTCATTTTATAAAATAGAGAGTAATGTCAAACATGGAATAATTACTAAGAAATAATCTCTTTTAGATTAATGTATATATTATTTTAATTTAAAATAAACCCCTGGTAATAAAGTTAGAATAACTTAACTATTAGCTTAGGAGTTGGAATTATTTATGTAACATATACACTTTAAAGAAAATAATCTTAATTGGATTTGTTTAATAAAATTAATTAAATTTATTGAGATGTGGATCTTTGTAATATTTAACTTAATTATTCTGAATGAATAGTAGTAAAAATATGAAGCCTGAGAAATATAATCAAGTTGTAATATTTAGTTAGTGTTTGTTATAAATTTAGAGTGAGAAGTGAGGTAAGTATAGTGTTATAATTAAATAATTTTTCAATTTATGTTTAAATATAGTATTTGTAGCATATGATCCTCTATTTAGTGTATATCAATGAAGTAATATCATTTATTGAGAAAATTATCACTCAAAGCATAGGAAACTACACTTTTTGTCTCCATTTTTAGTAAGATTGCATCACATGCGCTGTAAAGCGGTATTGTCAAATCAAGAGATGTTCTAATAGTCATGGTATCGATTACTGGCCAAAATTGTATTTATGGCTTGGAATCCTATACATGTTATATATTTATTCATTATGATTAATTATTTGGTGTTACTGCTTGCATCAACTTGTCATAGTAGGTGACTTGTAAAGTTGTCTTATCTAATCAACAAAAATCAATTACTTATTTGACTCTTAATGTATGTATTCTTGCATGTCCTTTACATAAGTGATGCATATAAAGGGGGAGTTTAACATTGAGCAAAGTTTCTTTTCTTAGTGTTCTTTTGTGTGATACTTAGTCCTTAAACTTATTTGCCAATTTACACATAATGCATTGTCATATTATGGAGATGGTTCATGGCACACCAACGAAAGATTTGGTTGATGTTGAAAGCATACAATTGTACGAGTGTGTAGCTAAGGCTTTCGATACTCCGCCTGAGTTGAAGTTGAGGGTGAACAAATTTTTTAGAAGCTGCTTCCATGAATGGACAGAAGATAGGGACTATTTACTTATAAACTTGCATGAGAAAGCTATAAAGAAATACTTCTATAAATTAAGAAATTTCTTAAATCGTTGATGTTGGAAATACGTGCAGCATTAGTCCTTGGAGCATGATCATCACATGGTTAGCCTCAACTTTCTACATATGCATTACCATGAGGTATGACGCAAAAGAAATAGTGGACATTCAAGTGAAGTTTAGAAGGCACCAGTAGATGTTTATCATGTTATTCTTGATCACCCTTGTTTTCTAGGCGATGAAAGTTTTATGTTAGAATTCTATATGAATCGAATGAAAGAGTTGTTACTAAATGTTTTGATAGTTTTGGCGAACATCAACATCTGCCTCCTCCTCCATGCCAGCCTGCATATGAGCATTTTAAACGCTATAGGGCCGGAATGATCTACCACCTAAATAGTAGTTATTCATAGGTAACTCAAATATAGGTTGTTCGCTTACATTAAATTGACCTCTACTAATTATTGTACAGGGTACTGGCCATTTACTTAAGCTTAGGTGACCTTGACTCAATGGACATTCCAATGTCACTATCATAGAAACCCCATCCATAGTTCACCTCAACGAGTAAAGGGTTAGGCCTATGTAATGAAGATAATATTTTGGGTAAACCTAAGTTCTTATTTGGACCTATTTAATGAATTAAACAAGAATCTTTGTCAATTAATATTATCAGTGGAGAAATTAAGATATAATACTTGAATAATTCTATGCTTAAGTACGTCAAGTGTTAAAATCCCATTAATCTTTATTGGGAGATTCCTCCCACCAACGTAAGTAGGTGTGGAGTCAGATGAAATTTGTGGCTCTCCTCTAAAGAAAAGAAGGAAACACGACATTCTATAAAAGTGTTTAGTTTAAACTTCATATCAACACATTCAACAGATTGAAATTTCTCCTGCTTTATCTTCAGATCATATCGAGCTCAAATCAAAGGTATCTGGTAAATCTATAGATGCATTGGCATCTCAAGCCTCTTTGGAAGATGACATTGAGGACAACTCATGGCTTTGGATGAAAAAAATTAAGTTGAAACTGAAAGTGAAACTCTTCTTGTGGAGATTTTTAAAAGGAGCCATTCCTACTAATTATTTTCTTATGTATAGAAGGTTATCTGATAATAATTTAAGTCCAAGAGGTTGCCACTCATTGGAAACAACAGAGCATGTAGAGTTAATTACAAGAAGCATATTTAGGTTTTGGATAAGCTTAAATCTTGGGGATTTAGTAATCCAGTTTTTATTTCTCTTGATGATTGGTGTAAGTCATTGGAAAGAATGGCAAAAGTTAATTGTGTGGTTGCAAATATGTACTGCACAGGTGTTTACTTATCTTGGAAAAGCAGGAATCTAGTTAAGCATAGAGGTGTTGAAGATTCCACTTCGGGTATAGCTGCTAATGTTATTAGTTATGCTATTTTTTTCTCACATTAATTCCATTTGGGACAACTGGGGTGCTAATAAACATTTATTATTGTTTAAAAACTTTTGGCACCCTCCTCCTCCCGGATGGATTAAAATCAATATTGATGCTGCTTTATTGAGATCGAATAGAGGAGGAATTGGAGGTATTGTCAGAGATTATAAAGGAAGATTCTTGTTGGCATTTGGATTTTCTTACATACATTGGGACATTGCACAGTTGAAATTATTGGTGATTACTTCATTGAAGAAAATAATGCAAAAGTGGATGTATGAAGCTAAAGGAGTTATTATTGAAAGCGATAATTCTAATATTATCAATATTCTTCAAGGTTTAGTTGGAAAAGGCATAGTGGCAATTGATAATAATTGGAAGGAAGGTTTATCTTTTTTGAAGGAATTTCAGCAAGTTTTAATTCATTCTATTAGTAGGTAGAGATCGTAATAAATTAACTGATTTGAGTGCTAAAGTTGATGTTGTTTCTGAATTCTTTTGGGATGACATTAGTTGTAATCATATTCCTCCTTTTATTTCATTGTTAAAGGAGGAATGTGGTAGAATTTCTTCTTTCTACTAGTTTGTATTAGGTCCCTTTATTAATGCAATTTGCAAGTTTCCAAAAAAAAAAAAAAAGATTACTTCTATTAGTGATATATTATTCTTATTATTTTTATTATTATTATTATTATTATTATTATTATTATTAGAGCAAGATTAAGTAGTTTAGCTTCCCCATCCACTTCCTATATATTAAATGTTTTAACTTTAAATAACTAAAATATAGCAATTACATATGAATGTTATTAACTTTATTTATTTAACACATTAGAAGTAATAATGATAAATAAATAATGTAAAATAATTAATTTTTTTAATTTTGTAAAATAAATGTAACTTTATGACTTATAATATTTGACATACATTTATGTTATGATAAAAAAATAATTAAAAGAAAAATATATCATTAAATTAATTAACCATTAAAAACTATTATATAGAAAGAGACAAAACTCTTCACAAAATAAAGACAGTCCTAAACAAAGCCTTACTCTTCTAACTTCCCATAAATTTGGAGTTTTTTTATTATATATGTTACACAAAATATATTTATTATTTCCATATTTTTTTAAATTAAAATCTCATAATATAATATTTGAATTTTTTAGGAAATTACAAACATGATAATTAAAGATGGTTACCTTCGCAGCAAGATTTAAGCAGGCTCGTTACCTATGAATTATTGCAATTTCTTTCTGTTACAGAACCACTTAAATTTGAATCTCATATTCAAATAGAACTTTAAAGTTCTTCTCGCAATAGTACATTATTCTGAAGATTTAAGACTATTATTTCTTCATATTAGGTTACTGGATGTTCACAACTAAATATTTTTGAAATAAAAGAAAAATTATAAAAAAATAACAATATAATTAAATTCAGACTTTCCAAAATTTTAACTTGATATCTCATATAATATAATGCAAAATTTATAAAAAAAAAGTTTGTTCTATGCTTAAAAATAATTACTACAATGTTCCCACTTTAATCTATATTAATCAATAATATGAAAAAATTTTCAAAAATAAAAAATATGTTAACTTCCTTAGCGTGCATGATTCTTGATTAATATGAATGGTGATACCTAGGGGTACAACCGAGTCAAACTGACTTGCGAGCCGACTTGAGCTTATTCAGTTTCGAGCTCGATCTTGAGTAGGATTTCGAACTCATTAGTTTATCAAGCTTGACCTCAATCCTTTGGATGCTCAGCTTGATTACTTGTCGAGCTGCTCGAATCTGAACTACGAAACATTAGGGAGGGCTCAGATGCGGTCGAGCACGGACGGCAGAATTGTGAGGTAGGCGGGCTCATATGGAGGAATCGAGGGGCTGACGGGCTCGGACAGAAGAATCATAGGGCGGTCGGGCTCGAACGGCGAAATTGCAGGGTGGGCAGTCTCGAACAGCGAAATCATCGGGCAGGTGGGATAGAATGGCAAAATCACAAGGCGGGCTCGGAGGCGGGCTTTGATGCAGAAGGAGTCACAAGGCGGAATCAAGGGGGGGCCGCGGTAATGAAATTGGATCTCGAACCGAGTAATCAAGCCACTTGACGAGTCATTTTCAGTGGAACGAGTCGAGTTCATGTTTTCCTTTTGAGCCTAGCTCTAGCTCTACTCAACTCGACTTGCATTTACCCCTAGTGATACCTCAACAACCATGCAATGAAAATCAAGTTCTTGGACAACATTAACATAATTGAAAATAAATTATTCTAACAAAAATATTATACAAAATATTCATTCTATGTGTTTTGCAATATTAAATGCACATTATCTCATAAATTATTTCTAAAAATTTGACAAAATATTTCAAATTAATTTAAACAATATTTCTTAAACTTACTAGCTAACAGAAGCCTAATCTCTAACCACAAGAATATATATATCCAAAGTGCGTGAAACCTAGATTCATTCCCCCAAAATAATCATATACAAGAATTCAGTTTTAAAATATGATTAACAGAACATACTATCCTTGAACTCCAAAGCATAAATACCTGAGAATTTGGCAACCCTGTTTCCTATGAAGCTGGATCTATTCAAAAGATTCTTTACCTTTGCCTGAAATAGTAAAACCAATGGAATGAGTTCACAACTCAGTAGGCTAGACCCAATTCCCATCACAACATTCAATTCATAATTATAAAAAGATTGACAAAGAATCTTTAAACTGAATAAACATAAAACATTATTCAACTGAACATGCACATATTAATGCAGAATGTGAATGCTTTAATGCCCCTTATAATTCTAAATCTTTCACCTCCCACCCAGTTAGCCAAGTGTTGAGCAAAGCCACCTCCCACCACTTCACGATAGCTACTGAGTATAAAGAAACCAATACAGATTAACTTCCAATATAGAGAGCTTCTAGTACAAAATATTTCCAATACAGAAGATAACCAATATTGAATGCTTTCACGTTTAGGCCTAATTTCATTTTTTCATACAGTATGCATGCAAAATGAAATTATGAGTTTTATTGCAACATCCGTAAAGAATCATATCATGATTTTTTTTGTATAGGGAAAACATCCACTTTTTTAGTTGCCAATATATAGTATCCTTAATTTTACCAAATCTTGTGAGCTCGTATAAAACCCTATAATAACGCACTTCTATTGCTATATTGCCAATCATAAAGTCTCCATTTTCTAGAATCATAAAAAATCAATACAGAAGTAATCAACCGGTAAAAATTAGCATTCTTATAATCAAAATAGTTATAATAGAGAATGAAGCAATATATAAAAAGTAACATAGTCAAACCTTCATAAAAATAAAGAAAAAGGCTTTTTAAAACATAACTTCTAGTATACAAATCTAAATCAAAAATGAAAATGGGGTAAGGTTAGCCTACCTCAAGCCCGACAATTTCCCTAATTGGCCGGATAGATAAAAATCAAATTATGGACTCAAAACCCTAGCTTTCCCTTCTCCTTCCTCTCCTCTTCCTCTCTTCCTCTCTTACTTCTCGAGCAAGCAGTGACAAATGGGTTTTTGGGTTGGAAATTTGAAATATTTATTATTTTAAAAACCATTAATTCGTTGGAACTCCAGAGTGCTCCCATTTTTGACGCCACAGTGCAACTTTCTACAATTTCCAAACTCCTCCAAACTCTTGCCAACTATCCTAGGGTCCATTTCCCATATGATTCAAGTTCTACCTAGCTAAAATGACAATTCTAAACCTCAAAATTGGCATTTTCCCTAGAGGTGAGTGTTGGAGCGCTTGGATCTAGCATCACAGTGCTTGTAGAACAAAATCTAAATTTCACCTTTCCACTTCTTCGACCCAAACATCAGACATTTTAAGCCCCAAACAACTTAATAATACTTATAACTATTGATCAAACTTAAAAATTTCATTTTAAAAGACTAACTACCTGACTTTCAAATGCCAGTTATTGCATTCTTCTCTCCTTAAAAAAATATCATCATCAACATTTCAATTAAATAGAGTAGGGTACAAACGCCTTATCTCAACTTCTTTCTATTAGGTTGCTTCTCTTTCTTATTGGTGCTTCCACAGAACTTTGACCATTGGGGTTTTCTTACTTCTCAGTTGTTTAACATCAAATGCTAAAATACTCTCAAGCACTTCCTTATAGGCCAAATCATGTTGCACTTCTAATTCTTCTTCAGGAACTCTTTCCTCTACATCTAACACCTATAGCACAAACACGTGAAGGACATCATGGATATCAGATATATGATCAAGCATAGATAATCTAAAAGAAGATTTACCAATTTGTTCAAGCACGTTAAATGGTCCAATACATCGAGGGCTTAACTTACTACCTTTACCAAATCTACTTATTCTGTTCATTGGATTGACCTTCAAATAAAAAAAATCTCCAACATGAAATTCAACAAACTTATGCATTAATAAAAATGTTTCCTCTACCTGTCCTGAGCTACCTCAAATATTTTCTTAATTAATCTAATTTTTTAGTGGCACTAACCATTAACTCACAACTACTCAAAGGCTTTCTCCAAGCTCATCCCTAGGGGTGTCAATAATTGATACAACCCGAAACCCGACCCGAACCCAACCCAAAAAAATTTGGGTTTGGGTCTGGGTTTGGATTTCTGACCCATTTGAAAAATGGGTCAGGTTCGGGTTGACCCAAAAACCCGCGGGTCAACCTGAATTAACCCGAAAGAGGTCAGATCGCTGGGTCTCATCACGGTCTTGTCGCTTAGGGCCTCAGGCACCAGGCCCATAAAAGTTGGGAAGCGGTCACGTCGCTCAGGCCAGCAGTCGCCGGGTTGCGTCCAATCATCGAGTCGCGTCGAATCATCGGGTCACGTCGCTTAGGTTGCTGGATCTGTTCGGTCACTCCTCGCTCGGTCGTTGGATCCGTTCAAAACTCGAAAGGGAACTTGCCAACCGGCCACCTGCTTGACCTCACCTCTAGCCCAGGCACCCAGCAACTTGCTGGTTTGCTCACCTGCTCAGTTTCTCCATCATCGTGACTTCGCAGTTCGCCCAGCCCCACATAATTGCATGTCGGGTCGGGTCAACCAGGCAACCCGCACGGGTCGGGTTCGGATTGGCAAATCTGACCCATTCAGAAAATCAGATCGAGTTAGTGTCGACCCGTTTAAGGCCAGGTCAAGTCAAGTTCGACTCGAACCCAACCCGTTGACCCGAATTGACACCCCTACTCTTCCCAAGTTAATGACATTCTACACCTACTTCCACACAAAGCTTCTTATGGAGCCATGCCAATGCTTGCTTGAAAACTATTATTATAGGCAAACTCAATTAAAAGAAATTAATCTTCCCAGCTTCCACCAAAATCTGAAACATAAAGCCTTAATAGATCTTTGAAATCTGAATTACTCTTTCAGATTGCCCATCCATTTAGGGATGAAAAGCTATATTGAAATTCAATCAAGTCACCAAACCATCCTGAAAACTCTTCCATAACCTTGAAGTGAACCTACCATCAAGATCTGAAATGATAATCTTAGGTATTCCATGCAACCAAATAATCTCCTTTACAAACAACTAAGCCAACTTATCTACAAAATCAGTTTGTCTAATGGGAAAGAAATAAACAGATTTCTTCAATCTGTCTATAATCACCAAACAACATCATGATCTTGTCTCGATCTGTGAAATCCTATTACAAAATTCATAGTTAATTCTTCCCACTTCCACTCAGGAATGGATAGTGGCTATAGTAACCCATTAGCTTTCTTATGTTCATCTTTAACTCTCAGGCAAGTCTTACACCTAGAGACAAATTCAATCACTTCATACTTCAGGCCCTACCACCAAAACATACTCCTCAAATCATGATACAATTATTACTACATGGATGAATAGCATAATTGCATTAATAGGCTTCCTGTAAAATCTCTTTCCTCAACTCACCACTAGAAGGTACACACAATCACTTATCACAAAAATTAATACCTTGCTCATTATCTTGCAAGTGAGGCCTTTTTCCAAATTGAATCTGATCCATTAAATTTACATATTCCTCATCCACATTCTGAGCTTCCTCGATCTTATCTAGAAATGTAGATTAAATTAACAACTAGGAGAGAACTCCATCAGACACATCTACAAAATACATGACTTCTAATTCCAAACTCTCCATCTCCTTGATTAAAGCCTATTCAAAAATCAACAAACTAACTACTCTTATTGACTTCCAACTCAGAGCATCTACAACAACATTTGCCTTCCTGGTTGATAAATTGTGTCCAAATCATAATCCTTAATAAGCTCCAACCGCCTTCTTTGTCTTAAAATTAACTTTTTCTATGTAAAGCTATACTTCAAACTTTGGTGATCAGTATAAATCTCACATTCAACTCCATACAGATATCTTTAATGCTAACACAATGGCCGCCAACTCTAAATCATAAGTAAGGTAATTCTTCTGATGGGGTTTTAGGTGCCTAGATGTATAGGCTATAACCCTTCCATTCTGCTGAAGCTAATACCTCAAACCTCTCAAAGAAATATCACTATATACTTGAAATCTTTCTATATCAAATAGAATAATCAGAACAGAGGCTGACACCAAACATTCCTTCAACCTCAAGAAATACTCTTCACATTTAGGCATCCAATCAATTAGTATCGTCTTATGGTCAATCTTGTCAAAGGAATAGCAATTTCAGACAATCTCTTAAGAAACTTCTGATGGTATCTAGCTAAACCCAAAAAACTATGAATTTCTATAACAAACTTCGGCCTCAACAAATCAACCACAGCCTGCACCTAATGCCTTCCTGACTTACCACATGCCCCAGAAATGCCATAGTAGTGAGCCAAAACTCACACATTAAAAATTTCACATATTACTTATGCTACTTTAACGTCTCCATAATCAACCTTAGATGACTGGCATGGTCCTCATCAGATTTGGAATAGACCAAAATATTGTCGATAAACATATAATAAACTTGTCCAAATACTCCATGAACATTCAATGCATCAGGTCCATAAATATAAACGACACATTCATGACACCAACAGCATCACCAAAAACTCATACTGCCCGTATTTGGTATTGAATGTTTTCTTTATAATATCTTTATTCTTTACGCTTAACTGATGCTAGCCTGATATCAAATCAATCTTAGAAAGGATAGTTACACCCTCCAATAGATCAAACAAATCATCTATTCTAGTCAATGGATACTTATTATTAATAGCCACTTTTTTCAACTCTCTATAATTAATATACATTCGAAATGATCCATCCTTCTTTTTCACAAATAGCACCGGAGCTTCCCCACAGGGATAGACTCTGTTGTATAAAGCCCTTCTCTACCAAGTCATGCAACTGCACATTCAACTCTTGCAATTATCTAGGTGCCATTCGATAATGAGTTTTTGCTATTGGAGTTGTACTTGGCATTACTTCAATACAAAACTCCATCTTCCTCTTAGGTGGCAGCCCACATAATTCCTTAAGAAAAATATATGGGAACTCTTTCACTATGGGAACATTAGAAAGATCTTCCATTGACTTGCTCAAATATCTTACTTGAGCAAGGAATATATATTTCCCCTTTTGCCAGGCTTTATTAACATAGAGCATAGACATCAAGGAATACGTAATACTCTAAATTCCATGAAACACTTCACCTACCACACACATACTGACATTTTCCTTACTACAATCGTTCTAAGCCAAATATTTGTTTAACCAATCCATCCCAACAATAAAATTAAATTTTTTCAGAGGCAATATGATCAAAGCTACTGTTAACATCCTGCCTAAAATCTCCAGCTCACACACACAAAATCTCTCATAGAAAACATAACAGATAATTCAGGACACAAGGGAAGGAGGGGAATATTTAGATCACCCACAATACGCTCAGATAAGAAAGAGTGACAAGAAACATAATAAAAAAGAATATTGCATGACCAATCTGAGATATAAATCATACCTTTCACCATGTCTGGAGGTTCCTTCGCCTCTTGCTAGGTCAAACTACAAACCCTAGGCTAAACTTGAGGAGTACTACCAACACTCATAGACTCCCTTTGCACTCTAGATAGTCTGCTACTAAATTTACTACCTCCACCATACTCTATCGATCCTTCACTCACAATCCTTGAAGGAGCCACTATTGAGGGCTACCATTTATTTCCTCTAACTTTAGATCTATCCACTAGAATATTTTGGGGACACTAGGCAATGTTGTGAACTGACTGGACACAACAAAAGCACTAACTTGTATACTTGAAACATATACTGGGATTTTTCCTGCCATAATATTCACACAGAGGAATAGTGCCTACTGACAAAGATCCACCCAAACTAACATAGATAATAGATTCTTTTTTTTTTTTTTTTGACTCTTTACTGCTACTCAATTTGGGCCACTTTCTATTAATTTCATTACTTGAGGGCCCCCCTCCAAATCTTCTCCTTCTACGGGCATCTCATCTCCACAACATCATTTCCAGATCATTCTCCACTAGCCTTGCTTGCTCTACCAACTCAAAAATATCTTGGATATAAAATGGTACTAATGGATGCCTCAAACTATCTCTCAATCTTCTTAGAAAATGGTAACACTTCTACTCTGGGGTACTCACCAACTAAAGACTATATCAAACTACGGTTGTGAACTCCGCCTCATACTACATCATAGATTTACCTCCCTAAAATAGCCTAAAAAATACTCTTGCATTCGCCGCTTAGCAGAGGACGGACCAAAAAATTCTAAAGTTCTTTACAAACTCCTCCCAGGAGATCTCAATATTTTTCCTACCCTAAAATTTCTCCCTCTGCTGGCCTACCCACTAGCTAAGCTTCATCATCTAAATGAAATGCTACCAAAGGGAATTTCCTACCTTTCAGACACTACATCCCAATAATGATTTTGCCAACATTAATAACTAATCCTCTGAAGATTGAGGATCTACTACCCCTTGAAAATGAAGAAGCTTCAGCTATACTATGGACCATATCAACTCTAAAACTCTGCCCATTAGCTACTTCAGTTCTTTTGGGTCCATTAAAAAAAATAAAAAGAAAAAAAGTTCTTGGGGGTCCATTACAGCAACACTTCAAACTATTAAAAATAAGAAGAGATATAATATCAAACACATTCATTTTCACTCAAACACACAGAAAAGAATAGTTTTAATGTGATATAATCTTTTATTTCTCTTAACAATTCATTTCCTAAGGCTCTGGCATTAATCAAATTCTTCTCAAACACTACTTTGATACCACTCTATAAGACCCCATAATCTAGAGAGGAATTTAATCCTAATTCTTTAAACTTATTAAGCTAAGCATCTTGCATATTCAAACACACCAGAGCCACTAACCATAGGAATATATATATATATATATATATATATATATATATATATATATATATATATATATCGAAAGTGTGCAAAACCAAGATTCACTCCACCAAAAAAATCATATACAAGAATCCAATTTTTAAAATATGATTAATATAGCATATTATCCTAGAACACCAAAACATAAATACTGGACAATCTAGTAACTTGTTTCCAATCAAACTGGATTAATTTGATAGATTCTTCACCTTATCATAAAATAGTAAAAATAACATAATAAATTTACAACTCAATAGGCAAGACACAATTCCCATCACAAAATTAAATTCTTAATTATAAAATGACTAACAAAGAACCTTTAAACTAAATAAACATAAATATTATTCAACTGAATATGCATGTATAAATGTAGAATGTGAATTCTATAATGCCCCTTATATCTCCCAATTTTCCATCTCCCACCAATTACCTAGGTGCAAAGCAGAGCCACCTCTCACCTATTCAGGACAGGCACAGAGAAAAAAGAAACCAATCTAGATTAACTTCCAAGACAAAGTGATTCAAGTAGAGAATATTTCCAATACATAAGGCTTTCACTTCTTGGCCTAATTTATATTTCCAATGCAAATATCCATGCATGAAATGCGTGCATAATAAAATTATGAGTTTTAATGAAATATCCGTAAAGAATCGTATCATGACTTTTTTATGTATAGGAAAAAACTCATACTTTTTTAGTTGCCAATATAGAGTATTTAGAATTTTACTAAATTTACAGAGCTCATATAAAACCCTCAAATAACATATTTGCATAACTGTACTTCCAATGGAAAGAGTCACCATTTTCAAGAATCATTAAAGATTAATACAAAAGAAATCAACTAGTGAAAATTAGCATTCTTATAGTCAAAATGTCTGAAACAAAGAATAAAGCAAAATATAAAAAGTTACCCAGAGAAACCTTCATAAGACTTAAGAAAAATATTTTTAAAAGTATAACTTTTAGTATAAAAATCCAAGCTGAATATGAAAATTGGGTACAGTTAACCTACCTCAAGCTTAACAATTTCCCTAACTGGCTGGACGGACAAAAATTAGATTATGGACCTCAAAACCCTAGCTTTCCCTTCTCCTTCCTCTCCTCTTCCACTCTTTCTTCTCCAGCAAGATGTGGCAAATGGGTTTTAAGGTAAGAGATTTCAAATATTTATTATTTTAAAAACTTATAATTTTATCGAATGCCATATTAGTCTCATTTTCAACATCGTAGGGCTACCTGCCATAATTCCCAAACACCTCCAAACTCTCCCCAACTATCCTAAGGTCCATTTCACATATGATACATGTGCTACCTAGCTAAAATGACCATTCAAAACCTCAAAAATGGTATTCTTTTAGAGAAGAGCACTTGAGCGCTAGGATTCAACGCTATAGTGCTTGTAAAAGAAAATTCAAACTTCACATTTCTACTTCTTTAACCAAAATCATAAGACATTTTATGCCCCAAATAACTTAATAATACTTATAATTTATGATCAAACTTAAAAAATTCATTTTAAAAGGCTAATTACCTTACTTTTGAATGGTAATTGTTACAAATAGTAGCTACCCCTAATCAACATATGCGCCAAAAATAATGGCGTCTTCTTCTTTATTTTTGACTTAACCAAACTACTCAGTGAGTCCGCTCCTATATAAATTTTAACTTAATCAAACTCCTTCCTATAATTTCAATTTGTTGTATGCTTCTTTTAACGAATGGCCTATTCCAAATACATTAATATCAAGCCTAATTCGCACCACACGAACTCAACTGCATGAATCCTTTTTCTCTTTTTTGTCATATTAAGAGTCAAAATCTCCTCTAAATCTAATATATAAAGGACATTTCTAATATTTTCTAACCAACTCTTTTTAGGTCTATTTCGACCTTTCTTAACATAGTCAAGATCTAATACATATACTATCTTAACTGGGTCATCAGAAGGCCGGTATTTTACGTGATCTAACCAAGTATGGTGACTCTCATGAATATTATTTGCAAAAGGAGCTACTCAAACCTTTTCATTATATACTCATTTGTCATTGTGTCTCTAAGTGTAAAGCCGCTCATCTGGCTGACCACCCTCATCTCTATAACACTTAACTTAATTTTTTGTATCTCTTTTAATGTCCAACACTAGACCTTGAGCTATTCCAAATAATTCAAATAAATTTTAAATATTTTCAAATCTCTATAAATGTATACATAGGCCTTCTCTGAACTTTACAACTTGTTTAAGAAAGTTTTGATTCTAAATGAACATGAAATAGAAATTATAAACTTCCAAGTTTAATTAAATAGTAAACATTTATTCAAATAGAATTTTAAAATTCATCAATAATTATAAAATATTAAAAAAATTTAAATAAATCATCATAAATTCTAAATTCAAAGAACAAATTATTACAGATAAACTATTTTAGAAATTAGTGTGAGATTTTTGTAACTTTCTTTCATTAATTTTCTCATAACTACAATAATAATCAAATAATTTCTAAGTTTAATGAGACACATCATCAAGTTATCATTAACTTATTTAAAAAATATTATTATATTTTGAGTTTTATGCCTACTAAAATCCATAAAAGATATTTCTTTATTTTTTCAAACATAATGATGAGTCAACCCACTTTAGAGTAGAGTGTACACCTTATTATGACCTAAGACACCACATATGATACTACGCACATTAGGATAAATGGTGTTTTTGATATCCTTAATAAAAATATCACTCATTGCTTTCAAATCTAAATAAAAGTTATAAGCTATTAACCACTTGAACTTCAACTACCCTTCAAATTTAATCAATCTCTTATAAAATTTAAAATAAAATTAAACATACTATTTAATAAAAAGGCATCCACTAAATTTAATCAAAGTATTTCAAAATTTTTAATAAAAGGACGCTATTTAGCACACACTAAATACTATGATAGTCACACCCTTATGAATTTTAGAATTCTTGGGTAGGAAAGGACCTTTTTTGTGTGTACAATGTGTTATTTTAGTTTATTTTTTTCATTTCGAATGATCTAAGATAGATATACCTCATTTGTAGGTAGCCATCGACAATGGAGGCAAACAAAAAAAATATTAATATAAAGTAATTTTCTTATAAATGCTATGTAATAGTTTCTAGGTAGGCATGGCCAAATAAGTATCAAATATTGCTTAGCACCAATCTATGCCTTGTTTGAATGAATGCCATATATACTTTCCTATATTAATCTCTATCTTATAGAGTATAATTTTATTGTGTATTCAAAATATAATTATAGGTTAGGAAAGCCTTAAAAGGCCTTAGGGCTATAGTACTTAAATAACCTCAAGGATGCACCTAGAAACTCTTGATATTAAGCATGACAACACTTAGGATAAATCAAATTAATTTCTAGACTTAAGATAGAAGTACTTTTATATAATCCAAATATCTTTACATTTAATTTTTTTAGGGAGTACTATACAACACAAGTTCAATTTCCCTTTACATTTTTTTTATTTATTCTTTCATATTTTGATTTATTTACAAGGTGTCACATTGGAGTCAATAGTGAATTTATGGGGGGGCCGTGGAGGCACATGTCCCCCCCCCCTCCTCGACAAAAAAACAAAAAAATGGCTTAGGTCTCACTTTCTACTTCCCGTACTAACCCCAGGTTATTGTTCCCTAAAACTTTCACATCTATGGAGCCAAAAATGCTTGCACAACTTGCGCTACCTCGATCTATGACATTTTCTACCCCCATCATTCTCAGTCATATTATACCTCTAACATTTTCAGTTGATTTCATCCTCTAGCAGTCCAACCCTTGCCCCCACCCCTAGGCAAAATCTCTCCTAGTTCATTATTCTTCATTTGTCAAATACACCTAATCCCTGAATCCAGAAGGTGAGAATTTCTTAAATGTTTTATTCTTCAATCATTGTTCTTTAGGTTTGAAATTTAATGGGCTAAAGAATTACTCGTTTCATGTTTGATTGCATTTTTATTGATTTGATTATGATTTTGTGAATCTTTTGTGGATATTTGGTTCTTCGATTTGAGATTTGGGCTACAAATACTATTGTAGGTAATGTCTTTGGTTTACGAGATGTGTTTTCATTCTAATTTTGTATTCATTTATATTGCCTGTGTTTGATATATGTTATGATTTAAAAAGAATTTATCTCTTAACAACACTTATTATTGATAAAAAGATTCTTGAAATGCTTTGAGATGGCAATTAATTAATAAATAAAATAATAGTAGAATGTTAAACTCACAATCCTTATGCTTGTTTTTGTTCTTCCTTTTGGTCTATATATTTTAAGTATTTTTATTTTGCACAAAGGTTATGGAGAGATATTTTAATAAGTTGTTAAAGTCTTGTGTAGCATCACTTATAGAGGAATCCCAGAAAAATGATGATGAGCAAAATCTAAAAAACAAGTCGAATAGACATTGAATCATCAAAAAGTATGCATATAGATCTAAAAAATCTTTAATCAGATCCCAGATTACTTATACCTATTTCTAAATTTACTACTAATATTCGAGATCATGTTCAAGGAGAAAATTACAAAAAGGGCCAAGTCAACCTCACAATCAAGACTTCCCTAAAAGTAAGTTTTGTGTCAAAGATAGGCATTTCAATCCGAGTTGGTTTGATAGATACACCAATGGGTTGGAATATTGTATTCAGAAGGATAAAACATGTTGTTTGTATTGTTTCCGTTTTCGTGCAAAAGGAAGAGAAAAGGAAGATAATGTGGTATTTAATAGAAATATATTCTCAAATTGGAAAAAACCTCATAGATTTGATCTTTATGTTGGAGGACCTAATAGTGCGCACAATAATGCAAGACAAAATTATCAGGATTTAATGAAACATAGTCAACATATTAGCTTTGCCTTCCAGATGAAATCTAATCGAGCTACAAATGCATATCGTGTCCATCTAAATTTTTCTTTTAATTGTGCAAAGTTCCTTCTAGAAAATGATTAGCCTTTTGATGGCATGATGAGACTTTCAAATCTAGAGATCAAGAAAATTTTCTTAGGTTATTGCACTTTTTGGCAAATCATAATGAAGATATAAATAATGTGGTACTAAATAATACTCCTAAGAATTTGAAGTTAACTGCCCCTGATATTTTGAAAGATATTACTTGAGTAATCTCTATTGTAGTAACAAATTACATAATAAAAGAAGTTGATGATAATTTATTCTCTATTCTCATTAATGAATCTCATGACATATCAGGGAAAGAATAAATGGCTACTGTGATATGATATGTGAATGTGAAAGGCCAAATTGTTGAATGCTTCTTGGGTCTTGTACATGTTCTTGAAGCATCAACTAGATATCTCAAAATAGCAACTGAACAAGTCCTTTGAACTTATAGTTTGTCTATTTCAAAAATTTTTTGTCATGCTTATGATGGAGCAAGCAACATTAGAGGAGAATTTAGTGGTTTTAAAGAACTTTTCTTTAATGAGAATAAATTAGCATATTATATTCATTGCTTCTCACACCAGCTTTAGTTAACCTTAGTAGCAGTTGCGAAAAATCTTGTTCAAATTACACTGTTGTTTACCATAATTTCAAATATGATGAATATTGTCGGTGTTTCATGTAAATATCATGATCATCTTAGAGAAAAATAATGAGAGAAGACTTTAGGTGCATTACTGAATGGTGAAGTATTTACTGGACAAGGATTACTTCAAGAAATATCTATAAAGCATGCTGGAAAAATAAGATGGGGCTCCCATTATGAATCACTATTTAGATTTACTATATTATTCTCATCAATAATTGATGTACTAGAAATTATTTTGGAGGGGCATAAGCTCTGAACAAAAAGGTGATGCATTTTCATTATTAGAATCATTATAATCTTATGAATTCTCTTTTTCCTTACACCTAATGAAAGACATACTTGGAATCACTGCGAAACTGTCATAAGCTTTATAGAGAAAAGATAAAGACATTGTGAATGTTATGTCTTTAGTTCAAATATCTAAAATTAAATTACAAGATATGAGAGATAACGGGTGGGAAAACCTCCTTAATAAACTGACTTCATTTTGTGATGAACACAAAATAATTACTCTAATTCTAAATGATGAATGGGCTGCTCATGGAGGCACGTGATGTGGACTTCAAAAAATGACAAATTTATATCATTTTTGAATTGAGATATTCTACACAGTTATAGATATGCAACTTCAATAGTTGAGTAATTACTTCACATAGGCAAATACTGAATTAATTTTGTGTATTGCTTGTTCGAATCCATCTAATTCATTCTTTGCATTAAGTAAAGAGAAGTTGATTAGAATGGTGAACATATATCCAATTGATTTCACTCATTCAGATTTGGTGATTCTTCATAATCACTTGAAAACTTATATTATTTATATGCAATCTGATGTACAATTTTTATTATTAAAATATATTGGATGTCTTGCTTAAAAAATGATTTAGAGCAAAAAGGAAATACTAAATCCCCTTATTTTTAGGCTATTAAAGTTTGCATTAATATTACCCATCGCAACAACAAGAGTTGAAAGAGCATTTTCTCCAATGGCTATCATAAAAAATTGAAATCGAAATTGAATTCTAAAGTCAGAGATCAAATTAATACTGATAAACTATTTTAGAAATTAGTGAGAGATTTCTCTAACTTTCTTTCCTTAATTTTCTCATAATTAAAATAATAATCCAATAAATTCTAAGTTTAATGAGCACATCTTAAGGTAATCATTAACTTATTTAAAAAATATTATTAAATTTTGAATTCTTCTGCCTACTAAAAGCCATAAAAATATTTCTTTCTTTTACAAACATAATAATGAGTCAACCCACTTTAGAGTGGAGTGTACACCTTATTATGACCTAAGACACCATAGATGATACTACACACATTAGGATAGATGGTGTTCACATATGATTTTAATATCCTTAATAAAAATATCACTCATTGCTTTCAAATCTAAATAAAAGTTATAAGTTATTAATCACTTGAACTTAAACTACCCTTCAAATTTAATCAATCTCTTCTAAAATTTAAAATAAAATTAAACATACTATTTAATAAAGAGGCATCCACTAAATTTAATCAAACTCTTTCAAAATGTTTAATAAAAGGATGCATACTAATTAGCACACACTAGATACTATGATTGTCACACCCTTATGAATTTTAGAATTATGGGGTTGCTAAGGACCTTTTTGTGTGTGCAATGTGTTATTTTAGTTTATGTTTTTACATTTGGAATTATCTAAGATAAATATATCTCATTTGTATGTAGCCATGGACAATAGAGGCAAACAAAAAAAATATTAATATAAAGTACTTTTCTTATAAATGCTATGCAATAGTTTCTAGGTAGGAATGGCCAAATAGGGATCAAATATTTCTTAGCACCAATCTATGACTTGTTTGAATGAAATCCATATATATATCCCTATATTAATCTCTATTTTACAGAGTTTAATTTTATTTTATATTCAAAATATAATTATAATTTAGGAAAGCCTTAAAAGGCCTTAGGGCTATAGTACATGGATAACCTTAAGGATGCATCTAGAAAGTCTTGATATTAAATATGAAAACACTTAGGATAATTCAAATTATTGTCTACACTTAAGATAGATGTATTTTGATATATTCCAAATATCTTTACATTTTATTTTTTTAGGGAGCATTATAGAACCCAAGTGCAATTTGCCTTTATTTTTTTGTTATTTATTTTTTTTGTATTTTGATTTAAAATGTGTTGGCAAAACATGATGGGGTTCCCATTATGAATCACTAATTAGAATGATTATAATATTCTCCTCAATAATAGATGTACTAGAAATTATTTTGGAGGGGCTTAAGCTTTGAACAGAAAGGTGAGGCATTTTCATTATTAGAATCATTATAAACTTTTGAATTTTCTTTTTGCTTGCACCTAATGAAAGACATGCTTGGAATCGCTGTTGAACTGTCATAAGCTTTATCGAGGAAAGATAAAGATATTATGAATGTTATGTCTTTAGTTCAAAACTCTAAAATTAGATTTCAAGATATGAGAGATAATAAGTGGGATAACTTCCTTAATAAAGTGACTTCATTTTGTGATGAACACAAAATAATTACTCTAAATCTAAATGATGAATGGGTTGCTCATGGACGCCCGTGATGTGGGCTTCAATAAATGATAAATATACATCATTTTTTAGTTGAGATATTCCACACAGTTATAAATATGCAACTTCAATAGTTGAGTAATCATTTCACATAGAAAAATATTGAATTAATTTTGTATATTTCTTGTTTCAATCCATCTAATTCACTCTGAGCATTAAACAAAGAGAAGTTAATTAGAATGGCAAACTTATATCCAATTGATTACATTCATTCAGATTTAATGATTCTTGATAATCAGTTGGAAACTTATATTATGGATATGCAATCTAGTGTATAATTTTCAATATTAAAAGATATAGGAAGTGTTGCTGAAAAAATGATTTAGAGCATAAAGGAAATATTATATCCCCTTTCTTTTAGGCTATTAAAGTTGGCATTAGTATTACCCGTCACAACAACAAGAGTTGGAAAAGATTTCTTTACATTGGCTATCATAAAAAATTAATAGCGAAATCGAATTGGAGATCAATGGATAAATGATACTTTAATCACTTATATTGAAAAAGAAATTTTAGATTGTATTGGCAATGTTGTTATTATTCAACTTTTTTAGAATATGAAGAGCACACGCTGTAAATTGTAAGTATTTTTCATCTTATATTTAGTATTCAATTTTTTAATAAAATTTTCAAGCTGCTAATGCTGGTCCCAGGCCCGGATAAAAAAAGTTGATGGAATTTAAAATAAAAAATAAAAAATAAGGCCCCCATTATGAAAAGTTTCTGCCTCCGCCACTGATTAGAGTGGTATACTTTTTCCTTAGTTTATTCACATTGCCCTACAGTGACCTTAATTTATGGTGGGATGGTAGGTTCATTAAGGACAAAAATTTCTACTCAAATTATAAATAAGCTAAAATCAACCACACATAAACTGATTTCATTACAACCTTGCATGGCTTAATCATTTGAGCTAAAGTTTTAAAATTAAAAGAACAATAATCGCATTCTGAACCTAATGCATACATTCAATATTTAACATATTATTTTGTCCGTTTGGATGTACTTGTGTAAAATCAATATTAAACCTATTTTTAACAAATAAACACAGATGCATGCCCTACTGAGTAATATATTATAAATAATAAATGATCTCACTTAATAAAAGATAACTAAAGAAATTTTATATTAGCTAGTGATCATTCATAGGTTATATATTATAAATAATAGCCTAGCCACTTAATAATATATATAATTAAGGATGTTGAGAATTGTGCAAATTTGGAGATTATTGAGAATTGTGCAAATCTATTTGAAGTGAGTTTTAATATGAGTTATTTTGATGATTACAAAAACTTATTGTTTGTCTATTATTTCTCCTAAAAATATTGGAATTTTTGTTGTGTGTATACTAACATGTCTTTCAGAAAATTCATACTCCAGACTGTTGAAGACTCCTAGTTTATTTGTTAGAGTTTATTGTAAGTGAAGTCTGTAATATTTTACTTTTCTTGAGTCTGAGAAAGTGTGATTATAAGTTAGATAACTATACGCATACACACTGAGAGAGTGAGGTAAAATTTTTTAAACTAATCGTACTGTACGATGTGTGATTATACAGGACGATCTGTGTTATTTCTCCTCTAAAATAAATATGCCTGGTCAAAAATTTTCTAAGTATGAATCATATAGTACAACATATTTTGGTATATCATTTTCCAGAGTACGAAATGGGAGCTCATAATGTTCATACTGGATTGTACGGGACGAATCTTTTAATTTTTTGAACTGTTCGTGCAGTATAAAATTTGTTCGTATATCATTTTCTAGAGTATGAAATATGGGGTTCACAGGTTCAAACATCATCGTATGGGATGAACCGTTCAATTTTTGGAACTATTCGTACAGTACAAAATTGGTTTGTATATCATTTTCTTGAGTACAAAATATGGGGTTCACAGGTTCGGCCAACATCATTCAGAATGAACCGTTTAATTTTTTGAATTGTTCATACAGTACGAAAGGGGTTCATATACCATTTTCCAGAGTACAAAATATGGGGTTCACAGATTCGTACAGCATCATATGGGATGAACCATTCAGTTTTTTACACTGTTCGTACAGTACAAAATTGTTTCTTATATCATTTTCAAGAGTACGAAATCTAGGTCCTATTGGTTCATACATAATCATACCGGATTAATATTCCAAAGTTTAAACTATTCTTATAGGATGATATGTGATCATACGGTACGACCGGGGGGCATAAAACTTGAAATTTTTAATTTTTGGATGGTTTTTCTTCTTCTTCATATATAAGGGTCATAAAAACTAACTTTCCAAGAGGTCTTCGACCAATTTCTCTTGAGTAGGCTTAAGTAGTGTGTTTGGGAGAGTGTATTTAGAGTGAAGAGTGAGAGATCTTATGTAAGGAAATTGTGAGGGGATTCATAAGGTTGTCCAACAAGTGAGGATCTCTTCCTAGTTCTTTGAAGTTCTTTCCAATCTTCCTAAAAAGCTTTTTAAAGAGAATTATTATAGGAGGCTCGGTTCGCTGCCGTCACCAAGGAGGGTGAGAAAGGAGGAGTGGTACTCTGCCATCACCAGGAGGGTGAGAACGGATGTGGGATTCTCTGCCTTCACCAGGAGGGTGAAAAAGGATGATGGTTCTCTGCTGCACCGGGTTGGTAGAAGAGAGTTTATAAAGGCTTCTCCGCCTTGTTGTAAGGGAAAAAGGAGAGTCACTTGAGTATAGTGTAATACCTAGAGAAGGAGTCTCTAGGGAGTGGATGTAGGTCATGTTTGACCGAACCACTATAAATTCTGATATTTTTTGTTCTTATTTTATTTTCTATAAATTTTGTTTTATGCATCGTACTGTATTTTTATGTGGTTGACAAAGTACTAAATTTTCACATTGAATCATACTGTATGAATTGGATCATACTGTACGATATTTTGAGATTTCTAATAAAAGGTTTTCTAAACTTCCAAGAATTTTTAAAAATATCAATTCACCCCCCCTCTTGGTTAGCCTAGGGACATAATTAATAGGTCAAATAACCTATTCGCACTTTCAAGTGGTATTAGAGCATATTTTAAAAATTATTGTTTAAATTACTTTTTGAAATTCGATCATGGCTAATTTTGGAAACTGGAACACTTTAGAAGGTTACTCGATGACTAGACCACCTTTGTTTGACAACATTTCATTTGATTTCTGGAAAACTCGCATGTCTACTTTTCTGCAATCTCTTGACTATCGCATGTGGATGTTAGTTCAGGATGGTTATACTGCACCTACTAGACTTATAGATGGCATTAGAGTTGAAACACCATTTGCTGATTGGACTTTAAAAGAAAGGGAATTAACATAATTAAATGAAAAATGCTTGAATAGCTTTTTCTGTGCTCTTAAATCTAAAGACTATATGCGTGTTTCTACTAATAAATCAAGAAAGGAAGTTGGGGATTGACTTGGTATTACGTATGAAGGTATAAATGAAGTGAAGTAAACTAGATTGAACATTCTTTTGCACGATTATGAACTTTTTTGCATGAAACTGAATGAATCAATCTCTGACATGTATACACGATTTACACATATAGCCACTTCATTGCATGCCTTAGGTAGGGAATTAATGAATGCAGAAAAAGTAAATAAAATACTTTATTACTTACCTACTGCTTATGATACAAAGATAATTATCATAACTGAATCGAAAGATTTAAATGTCTATTCTATTGATAATCTTCTTGGATCACTAATTACTTACGAGAAATCTATAACTTAAAGACAGATTAATACAGGTGATGAGTGGAAGGAAAGAACATAATATCGAAGGTGGATGATTTAGACAGTGATCAGTTACTACCTGAGGATGAGAAAGGCATTGCCTTGATGACAAGGCAATTTAGAAGTTTCCTAAGGAAGAAGTAGAAGAGACGTCAACAGTGGAACAAAGGTAAGTTCCATAAAAATGCTAAGGCTCTTAATGAAATAATTTGTTATGAATACAGGAAGTCTGGACACATCAAGACTGATTGTCCTAATCTTAAAGACAATCCTAACAAGGAGAAAGCCGAGGAGAAACCTAAGGATAGAAGGGGTAAGAAGAGACTACAACGAGCATTTTGGGTAGAATCAGCTTCAAATTCCTCAGAAATAGTACTTGAAGAGGAAGGCACAAATTTGTGCTTGATGGCTGACAATCTTGATCATTTGGATCAAGAGGAGGTATGTGACTTGAGTTATGATGAATTATTTAAAGTTTCTGAATGCATTCATTCTGTATATAAGAAACTAAAGAAACTGCATGCTAAGTTAAATTTGGATCATTTAGAGCTGTAAAATAAATTTGAAATCCTTAGGAAAGACCATACATTAATTGATAACAACCACATGACTTTAATGATGAATTTGATAATTTAAATAAATAGTATGAACTTTTAAAATCATCACACTCTGAACTTGAAAATGATTTCAAAATATTTATGGATGAATTGGATAGTAGAGAGCATAACTTGAAGATTAAAAATTCAATTTTAGAAAGTACAAATGCATATCTTGAGGTTAAGTTAAAAGCACTTGAGGAAAATAGGATACCACCTAAACTTGAAGATTTTCACAAAATCTACCACAAGTCAATTAATTCAAAATCTAAAAGAAAATCTTATAGTACACATAGATTGGTGAATCCTTTTCCTAGAGTAAGGTATTTTTCTTGTGGTATGATTGGACATATTTCTCACACTTATATAATTCATCATAGAACATATTTAGTGTGGAGACCTTAGATACATAAAACACAGTATACCACACATGCATCTATTTTAAAATTGCCAAGAGGAGAACCCAAACTTATTTGGGTTCCCAAGTATAATATTTGATAATTTTATAGGAACGCTCTCACACAAGACCTCATGAGAGTATTTGGTACCTGGACAGCGGCTGTTCAAAACATATGACTAGAGATGCAAATCAATTCATATCGCTGGAAGTCAGGAATGGAGGCAAGGTTACACTTGGAGATAACACCACCAAGAGAGTGGTAGGTACAGGTATGATTGGAAACTCAGAGAATTTTATGATAGAAAATATTCTATTGGTAGATGGCTTGAAACATAACCTATTAAGTATTAGTCAATTGTGTGATAAAGGCTTTCATATAAAATTTTTGCCTACCAACTATGTGATTAGAAAAGATAGAATTGATGTGTTATTTGGTGATAGAGTAAACAATGTATACTTGCTTGATTTAAATTCTGTAAAATCTTCTACTACTTTTTGTTTGAAAATTATTTCTGATGAATCATGGTTATGACATAGAAGACTTTGTCATGCAAGCATGAGAAATCTTAGGAAGATCACCCAAAAGGATTTAGTTAGAGGAATACCCAAATTAGCTTTCACTAAGGATCACTTGTGTGATGCATGCCTACTAGAAAAAAAAGTGAAGTCCTCTTTTCATTCTATCAAAGATCTTAGGACTAGTAAACCATTAGAAGTTATTCACATGGATCTTTTTGGACCGGTTAGTACTATTAGTTTAGGAGGAAAGAGTTTTGGGTTTGTTATTGTGGATGATTAGTCAAGGTTCACTTGGGTTAAATTTTTATCTCATAAGAGTGAATCATTTGATGAGTTTAAAGTGTTTGGTATTTGGATTCAAAGGAAACTAGGGTGTGAAATTCTACCAATTCAAAGTGATCATGGAGGAGAATTTAAAAATAAAAAATTTGAAAAATTTTGTAAAGAACATGGGATTGATCACAACTTTTCAGCACCTAGGACCCCTCAGCAGAATGGGTAGTTGAGAGGAAAAATAGAACATTAATTGAAACTACTAGAGCTATGTTGGCAGAATACCCACTTCCAAAATATTTTTGGGCTGAAGCGATTAATACAGCATGTTATGTTCTTAATAGGGTGAACATTAGATCTAATTTGAACAAAACACCCTATGAACTTCTTAAGGGGAGAACACCTAATCTTTCTCATTTGCATGTTTTTGAATGCAAGGTGTTCATACATAATAATGGAAGAACTCTCTTAGGAAAATTTGATCCGAAATCTGATGAAGGAATTTTTCTAGGATATTCAAGTGTTGAAAAATCCTATAGAGTTTTTAATAGAAGGACATTGGTAGTTGAGGAGACCACACATGTAGTGTTTGATAAATCTAGCATTTTGGAAGAGCCAAAATTAGAATTAGAGAATAGTGAAAATATCTCCCATGAAATTGAATGTACAAAGTTGGAAGAAAAGATAGAAATTGAGAACCCTTTGCCTAAAGAATGGAATTATCCCAAGAGTCATCCTAAAGAGTTGATTTTAGAAGACCCAAGTAAAGGAGTTAGGACTAGGCATGGTTTGAGGAAAGAAGTCAATCATTAATCCTTTATCTCAATGATTGAACCCACTAATATAAACCAAGCACTTTTGGATAAATTTTGGATATTAGCCATGCAAGAAGAATTGAATTAATTTATAAGAAATGATATTTGAGAGTTAATTTAGAGGCTAAAGGATCAAAGTATAGTTGGGACTAAGTGGGTGTTCAAAAACAAAATGAATGATTCGGGGGTTGTGATTAGAAATAAGGCTAAATTAGTAGCTAAGGAGTATAATCAAATAGAAAGGATTGATTTTGAGGAGACATTTGCCCCTGTAGCAAGACTTGAAGAAATTAGGGTTTTGTTAGCCTTTGCTTATTTTAAAAGTTTTAAATTGTATCAAATGGATGTTTAAAGTGCCTTCTTGAATAGGGTGATAGAAGAAGATGTTTATATT
This sequence comes from Dendrobium chrysotoxum, assembly GCA_019925795.1. Classification (NCBI taxonomy): domain Eukaryota; kingdom Viridiplantae; phylum Streptophyta; class Magnoliopsida; order Asparagales; family Orchidaceae; genus Dendrobium; species Dendrobium chrysotoxum. The sequence continues at coordinate 30,290,291 of CM034314.1, forward strand.
GAGCAACCTCCAGGTTTTAAAAATTCTAAATTTCTTAATCATATTTTTAAATTAAAAAAAGATATTATATGGACTAAAATAGGCACCTAGGACATGGTATGAAAGGTTAAGCAATTTTCTATTAAAAGGATTATTTGTTACAGGAAGTGTGAACACCACTCTCTTTTTGAAAAGAATAGAAAATGAAATACCAATTGTTCAAATATATGTGGATGATATCATTTTTGGATCAACTGATAAAAATCTATGTGATGAATTTTCAAAAATAATGAGTTGTGAATTTGAGATGAGTTTGATGGGAGACTTGAGTTATTTCTTTGGTTTTAGCATAAAACAAAATGAGGAAGAAACTTTTCTTAGTCAGTCTAAGTATGTTAAGGACATCCTCAAAAAGTATGAAATGGATAATATTAAACCAGTTACTACACCCATGAGTTCCTCAGTACAGTTAGATAAGGACCCTAAGGGAAAATCTGTAGATCAAAAGAAGTTTAGAGGAATAATTGAATCATTATTTTACTTGATAGCTAGTAGACCAGATATTATGTTTAGTGTTTGCTTATGTGCTAGATTTCAATCTGATCCAAAGCAATCATATTTGACAGCAGTGAAAGGAATATTGAGATATCTTATAGGAACTCAAAACTTAGGAATTTAGTATCCTAAGCATAGCTCTTCATTTGAAATAATTGGATATTCAGATTGGATTTTGTTGGCTGTAGGGTTAATAGAAAAAGTACATCTGGAACTTGTCAATTTATTAGAAATTCTTTAGTATCTTGGTCCATTAGGAAATAAAATTTAGTAGCAGTTTCTACAGCTGAAGTAAAATATATTACATTAGGTAGTTATGTGGCACAGGTGCTTTGGTTGAAATAACAGTTGGTTGACTTAGGACTTTCAATTGGCACAATTTTAATCTTTTGTGATAACACTAGTGCCATATGCATCTTAAACAATCCTATTCAACACTCTAGAATCAAGCATATTGATATAAGGCATCATTTTATAAGAGATCATGTAGCAAGAGGTATAATTGAATTACATCATGTCGCTACTAAAGATCAACTTACAGATATTTTCATAAAACCACTAGCTTTTGACACTTTTAGCATGTTAAGGATAAGACTAGGTGTGATTGATCTTAATGCATGATTGAAAACTCTGTAAATTTATTTTGTATGTAATTGTAGGTTTGTTTTTATCAAGTGTATGTAGTATAGGTTGTAAGTTTTTATTTCGTTGTGTTTTTTGATTGTACAAGTTGCATTATCTTTTATTATTTATATTTTATGTAAAAAATGAAAAATATTTCACTTTAAAAAGTTTTTGAGTTCTTCCTTGTAGTTTAGGTTTCTACTATTTTTGTACTATACAAAATTATGTGCATGAAAATCTATAGAGTTGAAGAGATGAAACTGTGGTTTCATAGTCTTTTCGTACTGTACGATGACATCATTATACCGTATGATATATACAGGTTCGTCTGTATGAATGGGGATGCGTTTACGGTTAGTGTCAATTATTATTGATGATCGTACGTAGGAATACATTATTCATCTGTATGATCCATGTGTTGATTCGGATAAGGATAGCCTAACCGTCACCTGAATGATCTTTAATTTTTTGATTGTCTCAGACGAACATGTAATCGTCTGTACGATCAAGAAGTCAAAAAGCTTGTACGAAAGGACACCTCGGGAAGGGCAGTTTACGAAAAGTTGTTTCATTTTTTACCGTTTCTATTCGTATGTACAAAATTTATTTCATCCTGTATGAAATTTATTTTGTCCCGTACAAAATCTTTTTGTACAGTACGATTGATCATTTTTCTTTATAAAGAAGGGTCATTTTCGTTCATTTCACTTCACATTTTCTTTCAAACCTTCCAACCTTCAACTCTAAACAATGGCTAGTAGTAGTAAGCGTGCATGAGGGTCTAAGGCTTCCTCATCTAGAGCTGAGAGAGATGATTATTTCCTATCAAGGGAAAATGAAGAAGCATTTAATAGGTATTATGTAGCAAAAATTACAGCTTCTAGGGTCCTAATTCAATCTGATCTAAATTTTGTTGTCATGCCCCTTTTTGCTGCAACCCATTTATCTTTCATTTTGACTCTGATCCATGCCTATAATAAGGAAACTTTTCAGATCTTTCTAGCCAATATGAGATTTAGTGAGGATCATTCGAGAATTAGTTCTTATGTCTTGAAAAAAAGAGTCCAAATATCAAAAGAAGACTTAGGAACTTTTTTGCATCTTAGAACCCAAGGGGTTAGGGCGCATACCTTATCTTCTAGAACCGATTATGACTGGAGTGAAGTGAACCAAACTCTGAGAGGAGTTCACCAAGTCACTAATTTTCCTTGAGTATACACCCTAAATCAAAATGCTAGGATCATACAGCATGTCTTGAGATCTTCAATCATTCCTAAAGCTAGTGTTTGAGTCAATATGACCCCTCTTTTGTTGACTATAATATATCTCATTTTGACTGAATAATCATTTGATGAAGCCCAACTCATTATGGATTACATTCATAACCTTTCTGATACTAAGCATCCTAGCAGTAAGAGGAAGAAAAATGTGGCATTAGGTCATCCGATCACCTATGTTCTTGAAAAAAAATACAATCTCATTTATCATGAACCTCCCACTAAATTTTCTATCTTCTTCACCAATGCCTCCTTTCGATCATTATTTCACCAAGATTCTGGGGAAGAAGATTCTAAGGAAGAAGGGGGAGCTCCTGCACTTAAACCTGAATCTGATCAAAACTTTTATCAAGATATAATCCAGCATTTTGATCGTCTTGATCAAAGGTTTGATAATATAGAAGAGCATCTAAAGATGCAGGATGATAGATATAATGAAGCCAGGGGATGGATTCGAGACCGGTTTGAGTCAGTAAACACTAACATTGCAACTATCAATAGCTATTTTGATTTGTTCTCTGCTCCTCCACCTCCTCCAAATGAGGGACCTTCAGATTTCTAACTTTTCTTTGTTGTTGTTATGGATGTTTGAGTTGGTTGTTGTTCAGGAGTGTTTGTGTTGGCTGTTGTTCGTTTGTATTTGGATGTTTATGTAGTTCTCTTAGGCTTGGATGTTATGGTTCTTATTCTTATTATTGGTTATGGCTGTTGTTATTAAATGCTATGGTTATGTTTATGATGATTGTACTGGCAAGCTTCGATATTTTGTTTATGGTTCATTTGAAATATAAGCTTGCTTCATGAAATATTAAATGAAATGAAAAAAGGAATGTAGCTATGCATATTGTTATATGTTTGTGGCGATGACTTGAACATTTTATTTAAATTTTATCTCTCAAACATAGTTCATAAAATTTATAAAATATTTACTGAATTTGGAATACAATAGAAATTTCTATGCTTAATCTAATTTCTCAAAATATTTAAATTACACTGTGACTTGGTGTAGATTGGAAGATCTTTCTTTTATTTTATTTTTAGACATGTATTACGTAGGTTAAATTATTGCATATTTGATGTCATAGTATTGCTCTGGTTTCTATCTCAAAGTGTTCATTATTATTTTTGTGTTTGAGAGATTGTGTTTTTGGAAAGACTTTTTCTTTGTAGGCACAAAATGAGCCTAAAAATGAAAAGATGCACAAAGTGTGCCACAAATATAAAAGATGCACAATATCATAAAATTATAAAAAGGTACAAAATTACCCCAAAATTAACAAGATGCGCAATGTCGCCAAATTACAAAGTGTACCATTCAAGTTAAAAAGATGCACAATGTCGCCAATCATTCTTTCCTTTAACATTTTTTCAATTACACTAATCAATGATTGTCACTATTGAATTAGAAAAGTAGTAATTTTATTTCGTCATTCTTATAATAATTAAGGTTATATAATACGTCTATTACATTACTGACATAGATCAACTTCTCTTATCCTTGTTATTATGTAATATAAAACATTTTGAGTTATTATTTCTTGCATATGACTTTAATATTGTAGTTAACTTTCATTTAACATTCTTTTAATCATAAACTACTTTGAATGTTTCCCTTTTTATTGTTGTCAAAAGGGGGAGTTTATTTATTTTATTTGATTATGTTTAGTTGTATTATTTGATTATGTTTAGCATTGGCATAGTATTTCATTTGTATTCATTTTTATAGTTTGATTATGTGTAATTAGTAGTTGGTATTGGGAGGGATTGCTCTTGTTTTTTGTTTGATGTATGTTTCATGTTATATGCTTGTGTGTGGATGTTGCATTATTTTTTGTTTGATGTATGTTTCATGTTGCATGTTTGTGTGTAGATGTTGCATGTTGTGTGTTGTTCTTGTGTTTGTTGATATTTTTCTAAAGATTAGTATCCCTTGTTTAAAATAGATCATTTATTTAGGGGGAGCTTATGTTTAGGGGGAGCTTATGAGAAAAATTATGTTTACTTGTTAACTTAAATAATAATTATTTTTTCATCATCAAAAAAGGAGAGAATGTTGAGAATTATGCAAATTTGAAGATTATTGAGAATAATACAAATCTGTTTGAAGTGAGTATTTAATATGAGTTATTTTGATGATTACAAAAACTTATTATTTTTCTATTATTTCTCCTAAAAATATTAGAATTTTTATTGTGTGTGTACTAACATGTCTTTCAGGAAATTCACACTCCAGACTGTTGAAGACTTCTAATTTATTTGTTAGAGTTTATTGTAAGTAAAGTTTGTAATTTTTTACTTTTTTTGAGTCTGAGAAAGTGTGATTGTAAGTTGGATAACTGTGCACACACACACTGGGGGAGTGAGATAAATTTTTTTAAACTAATCGTACTGTATGATGTGTGATCGTACGGGATGATCTGTGTTATTTCTCCTCTAAAATGAACCTGCCTGGTCAAAAATTTTTCTAAGTATGAATCATACAGTACAACATATTTTAGTATATCATTTGCTAGAGTATGAAATGGGAGCTCATACTGTTCGTACTGGATAATACGGGACGAACCGTTCAATTTTTTAAACTGTTCGTATAGTACAAAATTTATTCGTATATCATTTTCCAGAGTACAAAATATGGGGTTCACATGTTCGTATATCATCGTACGGGACGAACCGTTCAGTTTTTTGAACTATTCGAACAGTATGAAATTGATTCGTATATCATTTTCCAGAGTACAAAATATGGGGTTCATAGGTTTGTACAACATCGTACGGGACAAACCATTTAATTTTTTGAACTGTTCGTATAGTACGAAAGGGGTTCATATTCCATTTTTCATAGTACAAAATGTGGGGTTCACAGGTTTGTATAACATCATACGGGATGAACGGTTAATTTTTTGAATTGTTCGTACAATATGAAATTGTTTCGTATATCATTTTCTAGAGTACGAAATCAGGGTCCTATTGGTTCGTACTTAATTATACCGGATGAAATATTCCAAAGTTTGAACTATTCGTACATGACGATATGCGATCATACGGTATGATCGGGGGGCATAAAACTTAAAATTTTTAGTTTTTGGATAGTTTTCTTCTTCTTCATATATAAGGGTCTTAAAAAATGACTGTCCAAAAGGTCTTCCATGAATTTCTCTTGAGTAGGCTTAAGGAGTGTGTTTAGGAGAGTGTATTGAGAGTGAAGAGTGAGAGATCTTGTGTAAGGAAATTATGAGGGGATTCACAAGGTTTTCCAACAAGTGAGGATCTCTTTCTAGTTCTTTGAAGTTCTTTCCAATCTTCCTAGAAAGCTTTTTGAAGAGAATTATCGAAGGAGGCTCGGTTCCCTACCGTCACTAAGGAGGGTGAGAAAGGAGGAGTGGTACTCTGCCATCACCAGGAGGGTGAGAAAGGATGTGGGGTTCTGTTCCTTCATCAGGAGGGTGAAAAAGGATGACGGTTCTCTGCCGCACCGGGTTGGTGGAAGAGAGTTTATAAAGGCTTCTTCGCCTTGCTGTGGGGGCAGAAGGAGAGTCACTTAAGTATAGTGTAATACCTAGAGAAGGAATCTCTAGGGAGTGGATATATGTCATGTTTAACCGAACCACTATAAGTTCTGGTGTTTTATGTTCTTATGTTATTTCTGCAAATTTTATTTTCTGCATCGTACTGTATTTTTCTGTGGTTGACAAAGTACTAAATTTTCACATTGGATCATACTGTATGAATTTGATCATACTATACGATATTTTGAGATTTCTTATAAAAAGTTTTCAAAATTTCGAAGAGTTTTTAAAAAAACCAATTCACCCCCCCCCCCCCCCCCCCCCCCTCTCTTGGTTAGCCTAGAAACGTAATTAATAGGTCTAACAACCTATTCGCACTTTCAAAGGAAACTTCATATTAGATATTAAGCATTCATACATATATGGTTAGACTATATGGCAGTTGTAAATGACAGTTTCTTAAAAAAAATAGCCTAGTATATCTTACATTTGCATAAAGATAATCTCATCGCTACCTTCTCTGACAACATCCCTTTGTGTGACAACACTACTAGTCTTGTCCCTTCCTTCTCAAGCAAACTCCCATCATGTCTTCCTTGTACAATACCACTAGTCCCCACGCTATCTTCTCCAATAATCTCCTATTGCATCTTCACCTAACAATGCCACTAGTCCCATTACTACCTTCCCCATGAGTTCCTATCACAAGATTCCAACTTCTCCCAAAAATTTTGTTCAACCTCACAAGTCATCAAGCTAATCGTTATTTTGACGAGTCGAGCTTCAACTTGAGTTTAGCCCGCCAAGTTCAAGTTAGTCCAAACTCATACTTGATTTGACTCAATTATACAATTTTCCTGTGCAGATGTGTAGCTTTTGCACACCTTGACCACTTCAGTTGAGGAATTCACCTTAATTGGATGCGTAGTTTGGATGAGCTCATTTTTTAGATCTTTCTCTCTTACAATCAAGTTTATAACAAATTAAGTTACAAAATGGATGATTTGATTAAACTCAAATCAATTGATTTAATTAACTTGATCCAAGATATAATTGGCAAAAAAAAATTTTATTTATATTAATTTTGAGCGTTGGCTCTCCAGTTAAAAAATATAATAAAACATAAAATGCACGTGACTAGTACGTGCGTGCGGTCTTCATAATTGCCTACCTCGCGAGCACTAGACGATCATCATATCCGACGAAGTTACTTCGGCCATGGCGGCGGCGGCGGCGGCGGCGATTAAGCCGCTTCAATCAGTGTTTTCTAAACACAAATACCGCCGATGCAATAAGAGGAAGAAGAAGTATCCGGGCCTCTACATCTTCCACTCTCCTCTAAGGAACCAACCTTTTACTTCTTTGAGCTCCGGCAATTGGGGAAGCGCCGGAATCCCCTATGCTACCTTATTTTGCGAAGAGCGCACAAGAAACATTGATTCGGAAATCCAGGAGCTATGTCTAATGGGTAATCTTGAAGAAGCCATGAAGTCAATTTCTACCCTCAATTACGAGGATTTTACAAGCATAGACTCCGAAACTTACTGCTATGTTCTACAGCTCTGTTCTGATCTCGGATCGCTTCACCACGGAAGTAACCTTCATTCCCTCATTTCCTCTTCTAGACTTGAAATGGATTCCAAATTGGGCTCTAAACTGGTCTCAATGTACGTCAACTGCGGGGATTTGAGAAAGGGAAGAATGCTGTTCGATAGATTGACGTTCAAAGAGAATCCTTTTCTATGGAATTTGTTGATGAGTACGTACGCCAAGATCGAAGAGTACATAGAGAGCATCATTCTTTTCCAAAGTATGTGGGAGCATGGAACCAATCCCAATTCTCGCACCTTCTCCTGTGTCCTGAAGTGCTTCACAGCTTTGGGCCATCTTAGCCATGGGATGGCAGTTCACGGTTATCTCCAAAAACTAGGTCTTTTTGATAATGGCAGTGCAACTGGAAACGCTCTCATCGCAATGTATTCTAAATGCTACTGTATCAGCAGTGCAATAAATGTGTTCGATAAAATGCCTGTTAAGGATATTATTTCCTGGAATTCAATAATCCATGGTTGTGTTTCTGGTGGAGTTTTTAACAAAGGACTTGAGCTGTTCAGTGAAATGTTATTCTCTGGAATGGATATAGATCTTGCAACTTTAGTTAGTGTTCTACCAGCTTTTGCAGAAATAGGAGCCCTTGCTCAAGGCCGAGCGCTCCATGGATATTCAATAAAAGCAGGTTTTGTAAAGGAGGTAACTCTCAACAACTCCTTGCTCTATATGTACTCTAAATGCTTGGCTGTTGGGAATGCTGTTCAAATATTTGATAAGATGAGTGGACGAACCGTCGTGTCTTGGACATCGATGATATCTGGATATACTGTCAATGCACAGTATGAAGAAGCAATTTCCTTGTTTGAAGAAATGGAAGAAGAAAATGTGGAACCTGATCTACATTTTATAACATGCGCTCTTCATGCCTGTGCCTGCAGTGGATCATTAAACCATGGTAAGCATATACATGACTATGCCGTCAGGAATGGATTGGATTCTCATATCTTTGTTGCCAATGCACTTATGGACATGTATGCCAAGTGCGGTAATATGGAAAATGCTAGATATGTCTTTGATCATACTGCAGATAAGGATATGATATCATGGAACACCTTGATAGGTGGCTATGCTAAGAACTCTCTTCCGAATGAAGCACTTCATTTGTTTGTGAAAATGCAGTTACACATGAAACCTAATTCCACAACAATGGCCTGTGTACTTCGTGCTTCTGCTAGCCTTTCTTCACTTGAAAAAGGAAGAGAAATGCATGCCTACATAATCAGGGTTGGGATTCAACAATGCAGCTTTGTCATGAATGCTCTTGTCGACATGTATGCAAAATGTGGTGCATTGGTATTGGCTCGTCAGCTGTTTGATCTAATGGATTTTAAAGACCTCGTTTCATGGACTGTGGTAATTTCGGGTTATGGCATGCATGGCCATGGAAGAGAAGCTCTTGCAATATTCAAGCAGATGAGGCGTAAGGGAATAAAGCCTGATGGTGTTTCATTCATCGCCATCTTATATGCATGTAGCCATTCTGGATTAATTGACGAAGGATGGAGATTCTTCAATGCAATGAGAAATGAATACAAGATTGAACCTACAATTGAGCACTATGCCTGTATGGTTGATCTGCTTAGCAGAGCTGGGAAATTAGCTAAAGCATGCAACTTCATCGAGTCAATGCCAATGGAACCGGATGCGACAGTTTGGGGTGCTTTGCTTTGTGGTTGCAGAATCCATAGAGATGTGAAACTTGCAGAGAAAGTTGCTGAACGAGTTTTTGAATTAGAACCAGAGAATACAGGATATTACATTTTGCTTGCAAATATATATGCAGAGGCTGAGAAATGGGAAGCCGTGAAGAAGCTAAGAGACAGTATGAGAAGAAAAGCATTAAGGAAGAACCCAGGCTGTAGTTGGATAGAAGTGAGGAGTAAAGTTCACATCTTTGTTGCAGGAGATAAATCAAACTCGCAATCGAAGAAGATCGAAATTTTTCTTGATGATGTGAGAAGAAGAATGAGGGAAGAGGGATATGTTCCGAAATGGAGATATGCATTGATCAATGCAGAGGATCATATTAAGGAAGAAGCTCTTTGTGGGCACAGCGAGAAACTAGCTATTGCTTTTGGAATATTGAACACAATAGAAGGGAAGCCTATTCGTGTAGCTAAAAATTTGAGAGTATGCGGAGATTGTCACGAGGTTGCTAAGTTCATCTCGCACATGACAGCAAGAGAGATTATCTTAAGGGACAACAAGCGGTTTCACCATTTTCAACAAGGACGCTGCTCTTGTAGAGGCCATTGGTGAAACACGAGCATATATAATTATATTCCACACGATAACAAAATATAACTCTAAGCTGCCTTGTGAAAAATAGGAGTAATGCTAAACCACCAAGAAAAGGTTTATATGGAAATTGCTATTTTTTTCACATCAGATCAATGCATTTCTAACATCATCTCCAAAGCATATATTTAAAAAAAATGTTTCTTCTAATATTTATTTGTACACTTTTAAATACCAAGTAATGTTTTTGTACACCTACATGTCACCGAAGGAGAAATTATTCTGTGCGGAGTCCGGACATAGCTCTACGTCTGGACTCCAATTAAATCGTGACATGAGGGTTGGACACGTGGGCATTAAATATGAATTTTGTATTTTATTTTTATCTTGTCAATCCGATTGACCCGGCCCAATATGTTTTTTATTTTATTTATGTACTGTTAGCCCAACCGACTCGGCCTAGAAAATTTTGAATCTACAGAAGATCAAAAGTCTCGAATCCTGTTCACTTTGCATCATTGCATTCATTTTCATCTTCAGCGTTAACTATTCACTTTTAGCTTCGGCATTCCAGGAGGTTCGTTGTTCAACTGCATTCAGGCGCTATGTTCATTATCCACCAATAAAGTTAGTCCATCATTCTCATTCAATTCATATTCAAAGAGATACTTCTTTTGGCTTATCTTTCAAAATGAGTTTTAGGGTTTAACGTTTAGGGTTTTTAGGGTTTACTGTGTATGTACTACATATTAATTGCGTATTAACTGCATATTAACCATGTATTTATTGTGTATTCAGTAGTATCGACTCTATGTCGACTGTCTTCCATTTCCAAAGTTATGTTACACAATTTTCAAATTTATATGAGTTGTCTTTTGTTCATTTTGTGTATATTTTTTGAACTACATATTTACAACGTGTTCACTTCTTATTTGCTATGTATTCATTGCTTATTCACTATGTATTCACTACATATTGAATGTGTATTGACTGCATTATCACTGCATATTTTTCTTTGATTTCTACACGTCTTTATATGTTCGGCTTATTACATATCGTTGCTTTGTATCAACATTCAGAAGTATTTGCGACTCTTTCGTGGAGATAATAAAGAAAGATGTCGATGACACCTTGAAGAAATTACAAATATATCAAAATTTTAAGTTTCTGTCATTCCAACAAAACTTTCCACAGTTATACGAGCTTCTTAAATTTTGGGATATTTCTCAGCAAGCCTTTATCATCAAGGGTCATTTGGTTAAATTCATATCTAATGAAGTGGCTATGTTTACTGGTTTGCCAAACAGAGGTTCTAAAATCTTATGGCAGAGCGAGCCACTTGTAGGATTCACATCAGCTGATATTAAGAATGAGATGATAAAAAATGAACAAATCAACGATAAAGATATTTATCATGTATTTGTTGTCAAATTTTTTCCCCATAATAATTCAGAATTCCAAGAATGCTCCTTAGTATTTCAAGTAAAATAGATAATTCTCATTTATTAACTAGGTTGGGACCTTAAGGGAATATCTAGTTAATGAATTCAATAAAATTGCAAGGAAGTTTGCTTTGAAGAAGTCACTGGGTTATATTAATGAATTTGTAACTCAATTAATTGTGAGTTTTCAGAGCATCTAAGTATCATTCTAATTCTTCATTTTACTAATTTATTAGCTAAAATTACGTGTTATCTTGTGCAGATTTTTTCCTTCAGCACTTTTCAATAAATACCCGTAAGTACCCTGACTTAAGACCTGTTTCCTTCGATAAGGCGATACACATGTATTTTATTCTACCAATAAGGCCACCAATTTATTTACTATGCTAAAGTAATGGTAGGTATGTATGAAGTTTTATCCTGGGGCTTATTTTAATTAATGTCCTTGAAGAGATTGTAGATTTGCTAATAATAGAATAATTTTTATGCAAATTTTTTATATCATCTAGGGAGTAACCCAGGAGGAAGTAGACAACCTGCATGCTGATATCACTTCCGTCCCTCATTTTCCCTAAGAAGTCCCCCCTTATTCTCCCCAACAACCCCCCTCATTCTCCAAAGCAAGCCCCCTCTCCAACACCAGTTCAAGATTGGGATGGCATCCAAGAAAAATTACTTAGTACCCTCTACATAGTATGCGCAAAAATGTTCAATGAAATTGAAGAGAAGCTGGGCATAAGGCTTGATAAACTCGAAGCAAAGGTTGATTCTCTTGAATACAAGCACATCCATCATGTTGCACAATGTAAATTTGATCTCCAGCAATCTCTTGCATCCTCATCCTACCAGCAAGCCCCAATTCCTATCATCAACATTAAGAAGGATGCCCCAACTTATCCAATTCTTCCTCCTTCTGTCTATAAAAATGAAGAAACCCTAGTTGTTGAACTTCCTATTCCTGTCGACAGCAAGGAGAAAGTGCCAGATGTTATAGTTCAGCAGGATGAGGATAAGGATAAGAATGTAACAGAAAGAGAAAATAATAAGAAATAGAGAAATACAACTCAATATAAAAGTAAGAAGAAAACTAAGATGCGAGCTGTACAGCAAGCCCCCCCCCCCCCCCCCCCCCCAATTGATCCAATTTTGGCGGATGACCTTCCAATTGTTTCTAAATATGCTAATAAAATAATGGAATTCGAGGGCATGAAACTGCTAAGTAAAGAAAAATAATTATTTATAAATGAATATTTTGAGAAGTTTACTGACAAGTAAGTTTTATTTGATCTGATTAGTATATTTATTAAGCATTAAGATAACTTCACATATATTTATATTATATTTACTACATATTTGCTAAGTATTCATTGCGTATTCACTGTGTATACACTGCATATTCACTGAGTTTTTACTACATATTTGCTTTGTTTATAGGAATGACCTCATATTTTCTTATGAGAACATATTAATAAGTTGATCTAATGTTGATGACCTTATAACAAATAAATACTTGGATAATAATCATATGTACGCCTTTGCTATTTTGTTATCTAAGTAGAATAAACTAAGCCCTGGCCAGTACAAACCTTTCATATACATCTCGTCAATGCTTTGGGTTAGTATTCACGTAATAAATAATTTTTATATAATATTATTTTCTCAGGCATTAGCCATAATCCTTGTTGACTTCTTTTAGGGATACAAGCAATACAATTAGAATAGTCATTTGTATATCCAACATATCAATAATGTTTCGGTGAGGGCAAGCCAACTTCTCCTTCAACCAGTCATCCATAATCACTACTTGACTCTTCTAGTAGGGATGCTGAAGGCAAAGCATTGAAAGTTTTTTGATTCCTTATCCAATCTGCTGCATAAGAAATAATTCTTGCCATCGTAAATGAAAGCAGCATAATATAGTGTTAATTCTAATATTTGTTCATTTAACTAATATGTTTTGTTATATTATTCATATAAAAAACTTAAATGCTGAGACAAAGGAATTTTTTGAAAGTAACATAACAAAATGGCCTATCTAGAGTGTTCGTGGGTTGTCAACCCAGACAAATAGTGTTGATTATGAAATGTTTGTCTACAAATACATGAAAAAATTATTCTTCAAAGGAAAGTAGACTGGGCAGAACATACAGACTGGCAAGCAGAAATGCCAAAATTTAGGCTCTAATTCACATAATCCCTGCTTTGTACAATAGTGAAATAAGGTTTGTATTATCATTGATTCATATCAAAGACCTCATACTATATTCTTCAATAAGTTTTTCATATAAATTTATAAAATAAATTTAAATTTAGTACATATATTAATTCTTATATTAATAAAATTTCAATAATGTAATACTACATTCTTATAATTCTATATTCTTATAATATGCAGTGTAGCTATGTTGAAATTTTAGTTCTGAATGTAATTTGAATTGATTAACAGTGAAGTAAATACACAGTTGATAATCAATGAAGTAATATGAATGGATAGTTTCATCATATTTCAACTTTATCTTAAATCACATTCAATACATAGTAGATAATTATTCAATGTAATCTAAATTGATAACTAGCAAAGTAAATAAGTGGTAGATATGTAGTAAATATGCAGCTAATACATAGTATATATTCAATAAATATGCACTATATATGCAGTAAATATACAGTGAATATGCAGTGAATACACAGAAAATATGCAATATATATGTAGTGAATATGCAATATATACGCAGTCAATACATAGTGAATACACAGTGAATATATAGTGAACAAGTAGTGAATATACAATGAATACGTAGTGAAGTTGTGCTCATCTCCTCTAGTAGATGAATTAAACTATTAAATTGTTACTTTAGTTTATATAATGAAAAACTCAAGCTTATGAAAGAACGAATATACATTTTTGTCATAATTTATCTTCATCTTAAATCACATTCAATGCATTAATTCCTAAAATGTTCAATTCAAATTGCACATTCGATGTTGATACGCAATTGATACTTAGTAAATACACCATTAATAAACAGTGAAGTTAGTTTGAGATTTTCAAAAAAAATGTTCGTACATAGTGAAAACACATGTTTAATAACATGACAATGATAAAAAACAATTCATTTTATTAAAATAAATGAAGAATGTTTGAACGATCAATTTTTATAATGAATTATTTTTAATTTCAAAAATAATCATTACAATTAAATTTAATAAAATTATTACTCTGAGGCAATGATATCCACCATCATTCTCGTGTATTCAGGCCCTTGCTAACTATTTGCTGCCTCGGTTATGAATTCCTCATTGAAACATTTGGGCATGTTGAGAACTTGATTTGGCTTGATGGTGGAGAGATTTTTTTTATTTTCCTTCACGTCAGGTTTCTCTGTTGAAAAAGTTATTCTCAATGAAATATACATTGTGTCATAATATATTATGAAAAATAATTAATAAGTAAGTTAAATCATACCCTTATGCTTCTTCTTTTTTTTCAAGTGGCCCTTCAGCCTTGCATTAGAGATGCCTTTAGGCCTACACTTTAGTGTATATTTCAATTTTGTAATTCCATCCTGTATATATTTTCTAGGAACTTATATTTTTTTTCTCTTGCAATCAAGAATCAAGTCGATATTTTCAGCCATGTCCTTCATTACAGCCAATATATACTACTCAGCCTCCTCATTCCCCTGTGCTCGAGTGCTAATTTGATATGCAAATCTATTGAGATTATTTTTTAATATGAATCTATTAGAAGCTTCAGAATTATTTTTTCTTCTACCTATGAATATGTAACTTAAATATATATCTTTTTGAGCTCTTGGTCACCAACGCAGAAGTAGGAACTTCTCGGGGATTTTCATAATATCCAGCTATCTCAAAATTCTCATGTAGTGAGAACACAACAAATCCATCATCTCAAAGTTCAAACAAACGCATTGGATGCTACCCTCTTTTGCATCAAAATAAATAATCTAAGGGTTAGATTGGTCCTTATTCTCTATGCACTTGAAAAAAAATGTCGACGACTCACTTGAGACAAATTCTATACTTATACCACCCACACCCTATAAAAGTTCTTCAACAAAAAATGAATATAATTTTCTTGGGTAAAATCAAGTAGCTTGCTTTAATATTGAGCTACTTTTTATTGCAGGTATTATTTCGGACTGGGTTCATTTATAATCCACATCCTATTCATTCTAGCATCAAGTATCATCACCTTCTCTAAACCCCAAAAATAATTAGTTATCTTGTGGGCTTCAAAATTTCAAGACACACATTATTAGTAGACTCACTATGCTGTGTAGGTAGAATGCCCATGCTAAAATAATCTTTTAAATATTCTTGACCACTTATTCATTATTTTATAAAGATCCTCCAAACAACCATGATCTTGAAGGTTTCCTTCTGTGATCATTTCAGCCCATATTTTCTCAAACTCCTCTTCAGAGTCACACTTGCTCGAACACGGATAGAAGGGTCTTCTGACTTTGTTTTGCTATTAAAGCACTAGACTTTTAATGGAACCTTTTAAGAGATGTGTCATTGGTACAGTCTATGGTGAGTGTCAGGTAATATAACTTTTATGGCCCTAGTCATTGCTTGATTCTGATTAGAAAATATTGTTAGTGGATATTTAACACCCATTATTAGTGTAAATGTTCTAAACAGCCATACAAATGATTTAATTATTTTTTCTAACAAAAAGGTCACTTCTAGCAAAATGTTCTACCAATGATTACTAATCAGTGCACAATCTAAATTATATTTATTAAGCTTATATCTATTATCAAAAATCATCACATCTCCAAAATAGTTATAATCAATCATAGCCATCTATTCAACCCAAAAAAATAACAATCTATCAAATTCATCAATTTGGATGTCCAGTGCGAACATGTTGTCATCAACTTGACGATCTTTAAATAATTAAATCAAAGAGTTAGTGTCCCCAAAATCAATCTTTACTCTTTTCTCTTTCTGATAAATTTGTATGCATCCCTCCTAGAGAATTCAACATTCTAGACATCTCCAACTTTATCTGTTAGGTAGAAAAATACATCAACAATTTTTATCCCGGCCTCTGTCATTGATTTAAGAACTGAAGCTTTCTCATCACACACATTCCTATATGATCTAAGAAGATGTTGGTCTTCTGGCCCAGCCATTTCATGATTGTGGCTTTCAATAAATTATTGAAGAGTTATGAAAGTAGAGTTAACAAGGAACTAATTAAAGAATATAGAAATTAACAATCATAGTTTAAGTGAATCATATTTCTTAAGCAGTCCCATCCATCCCAACAGGAGTGGAAGAAGAGACAACAATTTAGTCAATCTAACTATTTTAATACAATCAAAAATTCATTTGGTCTTTAATTGTATAATCTATGTTTTCATTAGAAAAAAGGGTGGATCTCTTCAACTTATACATTTCTTCATCATCTAACTCATCTAAGAACATAAATTTTATTTTACATTGACTTTATATGTGTCCTTTTTTGTAGCATTTAAAGACAATATTATATTGTCATGTTCCTAGAAGTGGATTCATTTGTTATCTTAGTTTTGCTAGATACTACAAAATGATGGCTAGGTCTTGCATTAGACATTTGGGTTTGAAATATGGAAGTTTTGTATATAGATGTTTGACCCTTGGATATAAATATTGATGAAGATTTGTTATACTTTTCAGAGAGTAAAGTATAATTAATTGCATGTCTCAAGTCTAGGGATCTTGAAGCTCTACTTCAGTATTAATGATGACATTTTTTGTGACCAATTAATTTTATTTTATTTTTTTGCAAATTGTCAATTTTGATTAGGGTAATTGGCCTTAGTCAGAAGGTTCTTAAATGTTTTTATAAACTCAAATGCCAACATGTTTACTTGCTTTAGTGCTATCAATTATTTGTGCATCTTCCTCTCATGATTTTGAGGATAATATTTTCCTTCGAGCATTACTTTAATTCCTACACAAGACAAGAATATTTTACTTTGTCTCTCCACTTTTGCTAAAATAATATTCTAATAAAATTTGGCAGGCCTTATTAATTTTCTTTTAGCAAAATTTGTTTTTGATAGTCATTCATTTCATGCCAATCATAGAATTCATCCATTTAGATGAGCCAATCAACAAACCTATTTGGATCATGAACACCATCATAAACTAGGGTTTATATGTTAACCATCATTGTGGGTTCATCTACGTGGTCATGACTCCTATGATGTTAATTTTTATTATGGTTTATAAAGCAATCTCTCCTAGGTTGATAAATATTCCTAGGGTTTTCTTTAAATTCCTCTTCTATTTTGTCATTTCTAGCTTAATTCTGGGAGGTAGTTAAACTTTTATTCTAGTGGTCATAGTTTGTATTTTGGTAGTTTGATTCATAATTATTTCTTATATTTTATTGACATTCTCCTCATTTTGTAAGGTAATTGTCCTCTTGTAGTTTATTAAAATTCTTCTCATCATTATGTAAGTCACTTTCTTCTCTTCGTCTTGTTATGTTTTCCACTTGATCCATGCTAGTAGATTTTGGTGCATGTTGTATGTAGTGTTGATGCAAAATTATTCAATTTGGTTGAAAAAGAATTTTTAAACTTTTTTCTATTAAATTATGTTACAATTTCTTAATTTAATAAATTTAGAAGTAAGCTTTAAATGAATTTAAATTTTTAAATCCTTCTCTTTAATATAAGAAGCAAGTAAAATTGGTAAACATTAAGATTTCTTACAAAAAAATTCTAATAAAACCTAAGTTTGCAATGTAAAGATATGATTTTTATTGGAACCAAGAAAAGGCTTATAAGTTGGTAACTCTCTTAATAATGTTTGTTAATTCTAACAATGTTAGGGTAAGATAAGTTAAGGGGTGATTCGTTACACAATTGAAAGTGGAGGAAACTAGTTGATAAGACTACAATGGTTGATAAAACTTGTTAAAATAAGTAATTTAGCCTATAATCTCTGATATGGAAAATTTATAGCATAAAAATAGTGTAAAACTCTGAAATTAGAGAATTAAATTTCATGGATTTTGAATTCACCTATTTCAAGTACTTTGTCAATCAACCAATCCTCACAATAGTGAATTCTCCAATGTTCCTCCTCCAACCTTAATTTCGATACAAATTTTAGTTTGGCATAAGATTAGGCCTTTGGATAGTGATTTAATTGGACTTGTAAGCCTTCAAAAGGTGTTAGGAATAGTTTAGCATCTTTCAGAATGGTTTAATAGAGTTAGTTTTAAGTTTCATGCAAAGGAGATTGTCTAAGTAATGGAAAGTGGAATATGGCCAAAATTTTCAACTTAAGATTTAAAATTTTGGTGCAGCTAGATTTGGAACTCTAGGAAATTTAATATATTGTAAATTTGATAATAGTGTGTCTACTTTAATTTTATAATATTATAAATTTTAAAGGGGTTTAGATAGGCCATGAAGTTGTAAACTAAATTAAGTTAGGTTAGGGCTAGTCTTGTTTAAGCGCACTTATGGGCCTTTTAAATGCATTTCTGTGGCGAAATTATTGGATAAGTGATATGGGAGTTTGAGAGGAGGATTTTAGAAGAGCTATACAATAAGCAAAGAGTAGGGTTTAAGAAGATTGAAACTTATTGCTACCTAAAGTGGCAAGGCATGAAGGAAACACCAAACTCCTTAAATGGTGAGACTTGCCACCAAGTCCATCTTCCTTGGAATAAAGTCCAAATTATTAGCAAAACAACATTATATTCCCATTTAGAAAATCTATATAGTGTTTACAACTACCAAATTTAACTTCATAACTAGAAGGAAAAGTAGAGTCTGATCGGCCACAAATGTTTGTAGAGAAGAGTGTGAGGTAACTACTTAGTAACTACCCCTATCCATTTATCTTTTTGCCAATCAACCATGTTTGTATAATATTTATTTGACTTATTTATTAAAATAAAATTTTTACATTAATAATGATAACATTCCCTCAATATTTTGAAACTTAAATTTAAAATTTTCAAAAAATTGAAATTTTAAAATTCAAATTTTGAAAATTAAATTCACAATTTCAAACAATACTCATTACCACAAATTTAAAAATACAAATAAGCAATCTTAAATAATATTCATCACAAGCATAAAATATGAGTTCTACTTAATATACTTCATCTTATGCCTTGTTATGGTTCACTTATAGCATTTGCATTTTTTGCCATATCAAAGTATGATTTATAGGACTTTAAATTATGCAAATATTATTTATCCTTATTGTGAATGCATTGAATCACAATACATTACCATTAAATCCTCAAGCATAAAAAGAATTCAAATTAATTTTTATTAGAAATAGTGGCCATAGGCCATGCTTTAATTAATTATTTTTTTATTAAAAAATAATTTTGATGCATTTGATTTTATGTTGTAAAGTAATTACTTTCATAGAAAGATATTTTTATCCATAGCCTAACATTACCCATAAAATAACACACTATTAAGAAATTAGTAAATCTTTCATGTAGAGTAAATAAGTACATATAAAAAGAATGAATAAATGTGAAAGGCTAATAGCAATTGGATTTGTAGTACATCCTAGAAAAAGAAAAGAAAGCTATCAAGGTTTGCGTATGTAACCCATTTTAAATTTACACAAAAATACATCCTTGAACCTAAGTATAATATATGAGCAATGGCCCTTATCCAAATGCTCCATTGGAACTCATACCATAGCTTCACATAGGCTCTTCTTAATCCTTGAAAATTATATGATAAAAATAAAAATTATTTCCTCTAGCTAAAAAAATAGATATTAGTATTCATAGGGATAAATATAGCATGCAGTGTATAATGGTCATGCTATGCAATGGGTATCACAACCAATTAGTCTTGGGAAATATATTTACATCCCCCTCCTTTATTTACAAGAACTTTGAAAGAAATTAAATATATATCTAATCCTAATGCCCACAACTCACAAACAAAAAATACACAATAAGAAATATAATAAATTTGCAATAAGCACTAAAATTACACACCATCATAACAATATGAAATGAAAACCATATCTTAACCCTACTCTATTCTAGGAAGCATTTATGATTGTGCTTATCAAATATATAGTGTGGGTTGGGTTAGTCTGGCTATTTTCATTTATAAGATTATTCCCCTTTTAAAAAGGAACTAAGTTAGGGTATATTTTTTTACTAGGTTCTAGATTTCCTATAAGTGCAATTCCCTATAATTAATTATATCCCAAGGCAAATCTTGAGAATACTCTTGATTAAAGTGGGGACTAGACATTTCAAATTTATAAAGGTTTGATTAAATATTTGAGTTAAAAAATTCTAAGGATTCAAACCCTAAATTTCTCAATATTTACAACAGCATTGATTATTTATTTTTCAATTTTCAATAACTATACATCTTCCACTTTTAATAAAAAAAATCTATTTCATGGACTTGCATTTTTATTTATTTTAATTCACTTTTCATGCACGAGATGTGATTTTTATTATCCATGATAATAAGAGTAGATTTTGTGGCTCTAATTTTTCACCAGAGAGAAATAATTTTTTTCATCAGTTAATGTGCACAAAGCCTTCATAGATGCAAGTTTTTAGCCAACACTTTCTCCATTTTAGTCCGAAAAAGATGGCTCTGAATTTTGGTAAATATATTTTTGTTAAATGCGACTCAATTTATTTTTAGAAGAACATAATACATTTTTTTATTTATATAATACAAATCCAAAAAATTAATCTAATAATTAATTTTTTGCTTGTTAATGCCGTAATTAGCTTGGATGAGGACATTTGTTATTTGAACTAAATTTTTTTAGCTTTTTTAGCTGATTTTTATTTGAAATCTAAATTCTTTTCTTGAACCCGCTATTTATTAACTACAGAATTATCGATTATCTAATTGAAACTTTCTAATTTATGTTAATTACTAAAGATGTGAGCTGCTAATTAATAGGGCCTGCTTCCATTGGATGAGCTTCTTCAAGCTTTATCTTTCCATTGGATGAGCATCTCAAAACCAATGATCTCGAAGCTGCAATTTCAAGTAATTTTTGGCTATTCTCAGCTGCTGTCGACCATCACTCACCTCCGGCCATGGGCGAATGGAGAGAGGGCAACGGGGTGAAGTATGCAGGAAAGGGGGCACCAATTATACACTAAAACTAACTTGAGCTTTTCCCTCACTCCAATTCCCTGTGCCCTGCTATGCTCCAGAATTTTAAAAAGGTTTTATGAAAAGGAGAAACTTCACCATATTGCTTGATTATCCCTGAAAGATTTTTTCATTATAGAAACTATACATTTGTTCCGGTTGGAGCATATATATATATATATATATAGAAACTATACATGCAAATTAAAAGTCCTAATTTAACAGAAATATAACCTACTAAATACTTGCAGCACAAAAGTTGAGAAAGAAAAAAAGAAAACGTATTCAAGAAACGCATCAAAGAACAACTATCTATTTACCAAATCCAAATGCCACAAGAACTTCATAACTCTGCTAAGAAGAAAAGCTAGAACAAACTTTTGGCAAATGAGTAGCATTCTAGAACTATTTAATATTATACAATTTTGAATGATAATTGAACAAAAATTTTTAAAACTGCCTATGCCGGTCCCAAGCCCGGATGAAAAAAGTTGAGAGAAAATTTTAATAAAATAATTTAGGCTCCCCTCAATAAATTTTCTAGCTCTGACACTGCCTCCGGCCATCATCATCATTATTGAATTATACACTGCATTCATTTAAACTAAACCAACCCATCAGCTGGAAGATGCTTTCAATCAGGGTTTATTATCAGGTTTGAATTTTTTTAAAATTTTATTTGTAATATTCTTTAAGTAATATGATTATTTGATGGCCAGTTAGCGTATAATTTATAAAATATTTGTTTGGCTAAATGTTCTAATTTTCAAAGACGCATAGATTTTATCTGATATATTAAAAGTAGTTCTTTGCTTAAACTACTTACGCACAATGAAAAATATAGTTGTTAAATATAATATAAAAATAAGAGCCTCATTTAACCTAAAACCGAGGCTGCCAAAAAAAAAGTCCAAATTCAAACTCCATATATATCAAATTTAAAAGTTAATGTAATAATTAATTATTGTGTTGGGAATGATTTAAACTGATGCCTAATTGTTAGAATTTTTTTTTTTTGGATAAAACACGCACAGGGTATGTGGGTCCGATGCACTAAAAGGGTAAAAAATACAGGTCCTTAATGGAACAAAAGCTACCTAAAAATGCAACATTTGAAATAGAAATTAAGAGCGATTGTTCCAACCTAATACAATAATCAAAAGACATAAAAGAAGAACATCAAAGCAATCCAAAAGGGCCACCGACAAGAAACCCAAGCTAAAGTTACCAAATTTTAAAGGCTCATAACAGTGTCATTGCAGCCATTAAACACCAACGTAGTGAGTATTGCCTCTATTAATGTATAATTTTGCTAAGATTCGCCGTCCATTAAGTGTGGGATGCAATGAATTCATCCTCGCCCCATATCAATCTCAAGCCCTTTTGCTAAGAAACGCATATAGCAAAAGAAGATGAAGAAATTGCATCGTCGGTTGAACAAAAATCCAGAAAAGAAATGTAAAAATGAGATTCCCACAATCCAAACTAACAAAAGCCAACCCAACCAACCATAAAGGAGAAAACCAATCGTCAAGAAGCTACAAAATTACTTCTTTTTAGTTTTTCTCATACTTTTCCTCCCAGAATTAGAAAAGTTTTTATGATTTATGTCACACACATTTAAACCATATAACTCGTTAGGACCATCCAAATCTTCCTCCAAACCGCCACCATCAACCCCGCAAGGGGAAGAACCATATCCATCTTGTCAATCTAACTTCTCCACCTTATTATCAATTACATAAGAAGCCAACTTTGTCTTCAGCTCATTTGAAGAAACAAGCTCAATAGGAACATCAACAAATTGAATCTTCTCAATTGCCTCCAAGTTAGAGGACAAGCTCCCCGAGGAAACAAAATTTTCTTCACTTCCCACATGTTTATTAGAATACATAACATTTTCAGTCACAGAATACACCTCCACCAGAGGGCTCCCAACTATACAACCTACAGAATCAACATCCTAACTAATAGTAGTGTTAACTAAACAATTATTAGCTACCACAACCTCCTTAGCTTTGGTAAAAATAGCCAAAGGCTGGAAATCCTCCACAGCAAAAACAGGCTCAGGTATAGCATCAATAGGGCCCTCAAACCCCCCGATAGGAGCATTAATAAGAACATGCTCCCCATCATTATTTGAAGAAACAACAATGTCTCCATTAATCTCATCAGTATTAACCATAAGGTTCGCCTCACCAATATCTTCAATAATCTTCTCATTAATAACATGCGAAATATTTAAGGATGAAGGAGCATTAATATCCAAAGTATTAACCAACTCAACAACATTAACCTCAGCACTATCATTAAGATTACCCGGATTAGCACCAGGAGCAGCAACATTACACGGGATAAGGGAAGGAGGAGGTCTATAGTCACCCTTGGCATGACCAATACTCTTACAAATGGCACATAAAGGAGGAAAAACTTCCATGCTAATATTTTGTATGTAACCAATTTTTTTAGGGCCAACCCAAATCTTATCAGGGTAGCTTTTAGTTATGTCGAGTTCAACTAAAACACAGGCAATAGAGGGACAAGAACCATTACAGGTAGCATTATCAACCTTCAAAGGACGACCAAATAGTGATCCAAGGCCGTGAAGAATATGGGGAGAGAATAAATGAGGTCGTAGATTAGGAAATGAAACCCATATAGGAATCATAGAAGATTCCACACCAATGTCAAGCAAAGGCGACCATTTGGTCAATTTCATATAACATCAAAACACAATATAGGATCTGTGACAAAAAACTCGACTGTAATCCAATTCGTTCACCAACTTAATCAAAATGTGTGAAGAATCCAACAATGTGACAGATAAATCACTAATAAGTTTCAATTTAAAGAAAAACTTCTGGATGGAGTCAAGGGAAGGGCTTGAATCTCATCCTCAGAAATCCAAAGAGACGATAATCCATGGAAAGAAGTCACTTGCAAATCAGGGAAACTGGCATTGGAACCAGAAAGAGCTTCGCAAAAAGACAGCGATTTAAGCGGACCATCCAAGAAGCCTGGGTCGGCAACTCAATTCACCGCCATACTGGCCAAACAGCCAGTGGTGGACGAATCGCAAACAAAAGAAGCAGAGAAAAAACCACAAAATAGTGGAAGAGAAAAGCTTCCCTGAGTGCCGACGAATGGTGCGGAGGACGAGGCAGTCGCCAGGGGTGTCAATTTTAGGTCACGGGATGGGTTCGGGTCGAACCGGGAATGACCCGCGTTCAAACGGGTCGACCCTAACCTGACCCGGGTAGGAAAATGAGTTGGAAATTCGAACCCGGACCCGACCCAGCAGGTTGTCGGGTTGACTCGACCCGACACAGGAAGCGTAGTTGGACGCGGTCATGTGGGGCGCTGACGCGGGCATGGGCTCGGACGCAGACGCGAGCGGTGAGCTCTGCCGCGCGGGCGGGTGCGCTGGCTGGCGCAGCGGGCGCGCGGGCAGGCGCAGCGGGCGCTTGGGCAGGCGCAGCGGGCGCTTGGGCAGGCGCAGCGGACGCGCGGGGCAGGGCGCGGGCAGCCAAGGCAGGGTCGCGGGCAGCCGGGGCTGGGTTGCGGGCAGTCGGGGCAGTGCGGTCAACTCATTTGAAATGGGTTTTCAGGTTGACCTGACAACCCATCGGGTCAACTTGAACCCGACCCGTTTTTTAAATTGAACGATTTTGAAAAACCGAACCCGACCCATTTTGAAATCGGGTCGGGTCACATAAAGGAGGAAAAACTTCCATGCTAATATTTTGTATGTAACCAATTTTTTTAGGGCCAACCCAAATCTTATCAGGGTAGCTTTTAGTTATGTCGAGTTCAACTAAAACACAGGCAATAGAGGGACAAGAACCATTATAGGTAGCATTATCAACCTTCAAAGGACGACCAAATAGTGATCCAAGGCCGTGAAGAATATGGGGAGAGAATAAATGAGGTCGTAGATTAGGAAATGAAACCCATATAGGAATCATAGAAGATTCCACACCAATGTCAAGCAAAGGCGACCATTTGGTCAATTTCATATAACATCAAAACACAATATAGGATCTGTGACAAAAAACTCGACTGTAATCCAATTCGTTCACCAACTTAATCAAAATGTGTGAAGAATCCAACAATGTGACAGATAAATCACTAATAAGTTTCAATTTAAAGAAAAACTTCTGGATGGAGTCAAGGGAAGGGCTTGAATCTCATCCTCAGAAATCCAAAGAGACGATAATCCATGGAAAGAAGTCACTTGCAAATCAGGGAAACTGGCATTGGAACCAGAAAGAGCTTCGCAAAAAGACAGCGATTTAAGCGGACCATCCAAGAAGCCTGGGTCGGCAACTCAATTCACCGCCATACTGGCCAAACAGCCAGTGGTGGACGAATCGCAAACAAAAGAAGCAGAGAAAAAACCACAAAATAGTGGAAGAGAAAAGCTTCCCTGAGTGCCGACGAATGGTGCGGAGGACGAGGCAGTCGCCAGGGGTGTCAATTTTAGGTCACGGGATGGGTTCGGGTCGAACCGGGAATGACCCGCGTTCAAACGGGTCGACCCTAACCTGACCCGGGTAGGAAAATGAGTTGGAAATTCGAACCCGGACCCGACCCAGCAGGTTGTCGGGTTGACTCGACCCGACACAGGAAGCGTAGTTGGACGCGGTCATGTGGGGCGCTGACGCGGGCATGGGCTCGGACGCAGACGCGAGCGGTGAGCTCTGCCGCGCGGGCGGGTGCGCTGGCTGGCGCAGCGGGCGCGCGGGCAGGCGCAGCGGGCGCTTGGGCAGGCGCAGCGGGCGCTTGGGCAGGCGCAGCGGACGCGCGGGGCAGGGCGCGGGCAGCCGGGGCAGGGTCGCGGGCAGCCGGGGCTGGGTTGCGGGCAGTCGGGGCAGTGCGGTCAACTCATTTGAAATGGGTTTTCAGGTTGACCTGACAACCCATCGGGTCAACTTGAACCCGACCCGTTTTTTAAATTGAACGATTTTGAAAAACCGAACCCGACCCATTTTGAAATCGGGTCGGGTCAAACCCGAAATTTCTGGGTCGGGTTTGTGTCGGGTTTTCGTGTCGTGTCAAATATTGACACCCCTACAATCGCCGGACAGAGAAGGGGGCGGCTTGGGTGAAGCCCTAGCGGCACGAGGGTTTACTTTTGGAAAACAAAAAGCCTAATCGTTAGAATTGAATAAGCTGAATAGCTTTCTATCAAAATTTTATTTGGAATCTTTACTCTTATTATTTATTAAATATAGAATTATTTATTATCAAGTTGAAACTTTCTAATTTCTGCTAATTATTAGGGCCCGCCTCGAATGGATATGCCTCTCAAAGATTTATGTTTTGCTGAATTCATTTTAATTTATATCAAATAAAAAAAAAGATAATTATCCACATTTGTTTTGCATTAATGGAAATAATCCCAAAATTTTTAAATTCATTACTTTTTTTTTAAAACTGTACTCCATTTAACTATGAGTTCTTTTTTCAGCAAACTAAATGACGTTAAGACTTCATTTGATCTCGAATTTCATAATTAATTTTAATATTTGGATTAGAAAATTAGATAAAATATCACCAATTTTCGAAATTGTTTTGTTTATTCAAGGAGAAAATCTGCATAAAAGTAGATATTAAATAAAGCATTTTTTAATTTTTAAAATAAGAAAAGATATTTTTTAGCTAGAAAGAATTACTGAAGAAAGAAGAAGTAAAACTTACTCAGCTCATCTTGATATGTTGGTTGAGAATTTTAGTTACCAATCAAGATATTTTGAGCTTGAAGCTTGTGTATGTGATGTACGTGAGTTTATCTTAATTGACAAAAAAGTACAAACTTTATAGAGTCAGAACTACTGTCCTTTATGATTTGATATATTGAATTGCTTATTTATTCATACATTTGAGTTTCTTTTGATCATCACTTGGTCATTATTACAAGCACATTAATATATAATGACTCGAAAACTACGACAAGGCCATACTTAAAGGATATGGTAGGTAAAATAATCATTAACTTATGAAATGACAATCATTTGCCTGAATTTTTGTCCAAATAAGCTAAATAAAAAAAAAACATGAAAATATACAAATTTACAACTAGTCTTACTGACTATTGCATATCTAAGATTTGATTCTTCAAGTAGATTGTAATGAATTCAACGCTTCAACATAGCATATATGAGATGTATTTTCTATTGCATATCAATTCATATTCATGCTATTGAGATCAAAATTTGATCTCAAATTTTGATTTGTTACGAATGAATCATTAACTTTTGAAATGACGATCATTTGCCTGAATTTTTGTCCAAATAATCTAAATAAAAATATATATATGAAAATATACAAGTTTACAACTAGTCTTACTGACTATTGCATATCTAAGATTTAATGCTTCAAGTAGATTGTTATGAATTAAACACTTCAACATAACATATACATCCTAAAAGATATGTTATGATATGTCGCACTTCACCAATTCAAATGTCACGAATGAATTACGATTCAAATTTTGATTTTGTAAATGAAATTTTATGAACATGATTATCACTAAAATAAAATTTTTCTTATTTGTTTTGTAGTTCATATTGATAATTAACTAGCATATACAATGCTCTCTTTTTGGGAGTTAATTGTAGTTTGTAACTATAATATACCCACTAATTTATATATTTTATGTTATATATCTATAAATATTCCATCCCCATTAATTGATATAAGCATTCATGAAACTCCATTAATGACAATTTTATACTTGCGTTGACCTCTTTAATAATTATTTAATTGTATCCGCCAAGAAGGAATCCTTAAGAAAAAAAAAAAAAAACCTAAGCATCGAAGTGTAACCATAAATATCAAAGGATTATAAATGAAATGGAGATAAACATATTTTGATATTTTGTACCTCCATAAACGATTTTGATTGATTTAGCTACATCTAGGGGCAGAGCCATAAGTTTGTTTGTGGGGCACAAATTATGATATATTTTTTTTTTATTGGGTATTGACCAAGTAATAAAATATAGATTATATGAAAATATTAAAATATACCAGTTATTTTAGATAAATAATTTGGTTATTTTGATAATTTGATTCAAATTATTTTATAAAATTATAGGTGTTTAAGTGTGTGATTGTGATTGAACCATACACTTATACCCTAAGATTGATTATTCTTTTGGAAGCAAAAATATAAATTTCATTGTACTAAATATTATAAATTTGATAAAATTAAAATTCTACCAATATTAATTAATATAAATTGAAACAGAGAATTAAAATTGAAATTAATTAATTATTTAATAAATTTAATTGACGTATTTCATGTTGATATTTAATATTTCATCATATATGTATTTTTAATTTTTATCATTTATTAAAATACTACTAAAAATATTACTTTATTTTAATAGTTTCATCGTAACTCAACTTAGAATTTTAAAGCTTTAAAGCTCTTCATCCTTTCATTCAATACATCTATTTTTTATACTTAGAAATTAGATGGCTTGTTGGCTTTCACGCAAAGCCTCATAGTGAGAGAGAGAGAGAGAGAGAGAGAGAGAGAGAGAGAACGAAATAAGAGGAGAGAAATAATAGAATCGGAGCGAGAGTAGAATCGGAGCTGCAGATTTAACTTTTTCCCTTCTCCATTATCTATTGCTCTTCGACTTCGCCTCCTTCACATGGAGAAATTATTTTGTGCTAAGTTCGAACGTAGCTTCTTGTCCAGACTTCAATAATGTCTTGACAAAATTTTATTTTTATTTTTTTATGCACCCAGGTGGATTTTATATTAATGCATGACCCGACGACCCGGTCTAGCTAATTCAATTAAGAATATTTTTCTTGCAGCTCGATGGCCTGACCTGGTCCAGAGTTATAGATTTTAAAAAATGAAGTCGATGCATCCGTTCAATTTTGAAAACTCGCTAAAGAACAAAAATTTTTAGGGTTTTGGAGTCGAACCTCTCGTCTCACTTGCCAGAAATTACTACGTGCGGAATCCAGACTCTCACGACGCACTTTATCTTCAAGAAGGAATGGTAGGTAATTGCTCTCTTCATCCTCTTAGTTGTTTAGGGTTTAGTAGGAAGGTCAAGTTATTTTTGTAGATATTATGTAATTGTAAACATTTAGACCTATTTGTATACCATAGAAATGGTTCAATGTGTGAACTTGTATACTGTAGAACTTCTATAAGAAAAAAGCATAATAGCTTTTGTTAAGCTGCAAAGAGAAGTGTCTAGCTCAATTTTGTTCAAATATTAATTGGCTTAACAGAAATACCTAAATTTTATGGAGTTCAAGAAAGCGAACAATAGTTCCAAGATTGAACATTGTACACAAGCTTGTGCATACACTATGCACAAGCATGTGCATACACTATGCACAAGCATGTGCATAGTCTCTACTATACTTTTTCACACATTTTGTAAAAGCTTATTCACGCACTTTTTACGAGCTTCTACACATACTGTGTACAACATACACACATAATGTGTACAAGCTTGTGCATAATGTCTGCTAAAACTAGAATGCTTGTTCTTTGTGTTTCACCTTGTGCATATTCTTTGCATAAGCTTATACACACACTGTGCACAAGCTTGTCCACATACTGTGCATATGCTTATACACATATTGTGCACAAGCTTATTTTTCCACTTGTGCACATGCATTTCACAAGCTTTTACACACTATGCACAAGCTTATTTTTCCACTTGTGCACATGCTTTGCGCAAGCTTGTACACACACTCTACACAAACTTGTTTTTCCACTTGTACACATGCTTTGCATAAGCTTGTACACGCATTATGCACAAGCTTGTTTTTCCACTTGTGCACATGCTTTGCACAAGCTTGTCCACATAATGTGCACAAACTTGTACAAACACTGCTTATACTATGTACAAAATAAAATTACAAGTTCAATTCCTTGTCATTTTTGATTACCTTTATACACACTCGGTGCCCAATCTTATAGATATATTATGCACAAGCTTGTATACATAGTTTTACACCATGTACACTACAAGAAAATTCATTGTTATCGGCGGACAAAATCTGTTTGTTACAATGAAAATCCGTCGGAAATTGAAGATTTTCGGCAGATTTCTGACGAAAATCCCTCTGATGGTAATTCACGCGTCGGAAAAAAATAACCAGCTGAATTAATCTGCGAGAAATATTTCTGGCGAATTTTCTGGCATAATTTCGGCGAAAACTTTATGGAAAACAATGGCATTTCTTTTGTTGAATATTGACATTTTATCCGCAAGTATTTCCAGCAGAAATTTTCACCGAAAATACCAACGGATAATACGCCGCAAGTAAACGATGCCCTTGCTACCGTCAAACATTACTGGCGAACTAGCCGCCGAAAATTTTTGGCGTAAATACTGCTGGAAAGTATGACGCATTGTATTACCGTCACCATTTCTGGCGGATAATCTGTCGGAAACCTGTAGCATAAATAAAAAAAACCTACTTATCTTTAAAATTAGATTTCAACAACCTGCAAACAAAAGATACAATAATATATACATTCATGGGCTACTTCTGATCAATAATATCCTCAATTACATTATAAAATATATGCAAATAATAAATAAATAAATATGTACACAATAAACATAAATAATAAAAGTGGAAAGGAATCCACAGAGTATATTATAAAATATGTCCAAAATAATATCCACCTCAGCTAATGCAGATGTCCATAAGAGTATATTATAAATCTTGTCCAAAACACATGAATACAAATATTTAAATTCGTAAAATAAATAAATAACATCTACTCTGAATCTATTTTCTCCTCAGCTACTGTACTCCTCACACTACTCATCTGCTCCCTCATCTTTCATATTTCTTCTAACATTTGAGCTTGTTGCATTTGCATCTACCGCTGCATCTCCAGCTACTGCTTCTGTATCTGCATCTGCCAATTAGCTTGTGCTTTCCTTACCTGTTTTAGCTCGGATGTAAGGGTAGCTATCTATTGGCTATATAAAGACTCCTGGGTACTAGCTGAAAAATTGGAGCCACCAGATGTCTGCCCCTCATACGCATGGGCTTGCGAGCCTAAACCATATACTTTACTGTGCTACATTCTTCTCACCGCTTGTGACCAAGTGCGGTAGTCAGAATATTTAATTGATCCACTAGAAGAACCTTCACCTGCTGCAACCTGGCTATCTCGAATTCATGTATAGTCCTCCTATGAAAGTTAATAAAAACTTAAGCAATTTATACATAACATCACAAAAATTGAAGTTATATATTTACAAAGGCTTTCCTTACACGCTCGTTAACCCATTGCTGGTCCTCATGCCACTTGTGGGTATGACTATGTAATTCAACAGGAGTCGGTTCTCTACCTAGTACCGCTTTTTGTAACAGACATATATTAGTATTTTTATTAAAGAAAAATATTAAAAGATTTTAAAATTTCTTACTAAACATTATTGTGGCAGCTAACAAAAATCTTTCTGCATTTAAAAATATATAATAAAGAAAATATATATTTTTGTTAGCTTATATAAATAAAATATAATACATAATATTTTAAAATAATAACAAATCGAAAACTCTCTAAACCATATGTTCCGTACTTATTTCAAAATTTTCTGTCAAGAAAGATAAGGAGCATCATATCTGCTCCCTTCTCCATATTGGTTGTTGAGAAGCATGTAAAAAATCATAAAAATTTTGTGCTTCTTTATTAGGTGACTCAAGAGTAGCTTCTATATACTGTTCAAATTGTGCTCCACTTGCATCATAAATTAAATCCTCAAGATTAAGTCATATATTTTCTTCCTCATCTATAGTAGCACTTGTCGATGGGCCACATCAAGAATCGAAATGTGGTTCATACTCACCATAAGAAGTCCAATACAAATATTCTGTCATGAAGACTCAATGATATAGATCAATAGTTATGTTATCTAGGCTTAGGTGCACCTAATTTTTATGTTTAGAATATGGGCAGCTAAACATTATATCTAAGATGAAGCTGGGCAGTTGAGAAGCTATCTGAATGAAAATATTCACCCCTCTAATGAACTCATTGGTTAATGTCTTTCGTCCTTGCGCCAATCGATTATACATCTAATTTTTTTGAGTTCTGATATCCATAATATAACCTACATATAATATGGATATATTAAATAATATTATAACATTTATTGAAGAAAAATATAAAGACTCTTAGCCTGCTCGGAAGGCCATCATTTTAATTAAGTGACCAAACCAAATTAGACTAATGCTCCGTCTAGGTTAACATTTAGCATTTCAAGCAAACTCTCACTGCAGCACATAGCTTCGAGTGTATCGACCACCAATTTCTTACTTTGCTAACCTGATCGTCGAAAGGCTGCAGTTTTATGTAACAAAACCATCTAAGGCGACTCTCTCTAATCTTATCTTCCATTGGAGCTACTCCAACCTTTTCACATATATGATCATTTCGTATCTTGTCTCTAAGAGTAAAGCACTCATTCACCTGAGCATCTTTATCTCTGCAACACTTAACTTAATATTATGCTTCTCTTTTAATGGCCAATATTCTACACCATAAAGCATTATAAGTCTAACCACCATCTTATAAAATTTCCCCTTAAGTTTGAGGGGGGACTTTTCTATCACACAACAAGCCCAATGCATTCCTCCACTTCAACAATCCAACTTGAATTCTACTAATAATATCCCCATCTATTTCACCATCACTCTAAACAATAAACCCAATATATCAAAAATGTGTACTCTTATTAAAGACTTGACCAGCCAAAGTCACAATTCCCCCACTAGATCTACAACAAACAACAACAACAACATCAAGCCTTTATCCCACTACGTGGGGTTGGCTACATGAATCCTTTTTCTCCATTGTGTCTTGTTAAAAGTCAAATGCTCGTTTAAATCTAATAAAGAAAGATAATTTCAAATATTTTCTAACCAAGTCTTTTTAGGTCTACCTTTACCTTTATTAAAATAAGTCAAATCTAAGACCTCTACTTTCCTAACCGGGTCATTGGCAGGCCACCATTTTATGTGACCAAACCATCTAAGACGACTCTCTCTAATCTTATCTTCCACTGGAGCTACACTAACCTTTTCACGAATATGCTCATTTCATATCCTATCTCTAAGGGTAAAGCCACTCATCCACCTAAGCATCCTCATCTCTATAACACTTAACTTAGAATTATGCTTCTCTTTTAATGGCCAACATTCGGCACCATAAAGCATTGCAGGTCTCAATTTTAGATCTACAAAAATGAAAGCCTTAAAACTCTAAGGTTGATCTCTATAATTCATGCTTTCCTTCAACTCCCTCTCTAGTATTATCAACAAGAATAATATCATAAGCAAAAATTAAGCATACACCAAGGTACAATCTCTTGCAAATGTCTGGTGAGAACATCAATGACTAAAGTAAAAGGGAGAAAGTTACCTTCACACCAAGCGAACATCGTCGAAGGAGCAAACTCAAACACACGTGAGGGAAAGTCACCCAATGAGCGAAGGGAACATCATCGTCAAAGGAGCAAAGTCGAATACCCGTCTTCGAAGGTCGAACAGTGAGGGAATGTCGTTAGAGTGTCATCGAACAGAGAAAAGAAGCCGAACAAAATAAGCAACCAGGCCCGGATGACACGAAATAGGGCCTTTATCGGATGCTAATCCATCAGTACTATTACTGGCGTATATTACGCTGGTAATATTTTATCAACTTTAAATAAGCTGGCGTAATTTACTTTGGAAATTCTGCTGATAATTTTCAACGCTTGAAGCATCTGAAAACAAAAGTTTTCGGCGAAATTCCGGCATAAAACTCCGTCGGTAAGTTAGCAATGGTAAATCCGCCGAAAATTCCGCCGCACCATTACTATTAGAAATTTTGCCGGTTTTAGCGTCGCTATTTCCGGCGTATATTTTTCGCCGGAAATTTTGATGGTAATGGGTTGTTTTTCTGTAGTGGTATAAAATGTGTGTTCAAGTTGATTTCTTGAACCTGTTTGATCCATTTCATACATACACCATGACAATCTTGTACACACACTATGTACAAGCTTGTAAACACTGTACTTGTACACATATTGTGTACACCATCTATATTTACTTAGTCAAGCTAAATTCTTAGCCCTTTGTGATGTCCTTCCTATATACGCTCTTTACAATCTTGTAAATATAATGTGCACAAGCTTGTACACACATTGTGCATAAGCTTGTTTACCTAATGCATATAATTATTTATAATTTAAATTAATACATATATTGACCCTTTCTCATTGCAGATGTACATTCAAAATGTTAGTTTTCTTTGTAGAGCCTCAACATTTAGATCTATCTATGACCCATTGGTCGATATATTATGCAATGAACCAGCGAAAGCCTTAAGGAATTTAATTTTTTTTTTAATTTACTGAGTTCCATATATTTTTGTAGAATACACCCCTGATATACAAGCTATTGTCAGCATGTGATGTTACCAGGAAGGCCTTCATCATCAAGGGGCATTAGCTAAAATTTATCGTAGATGAAGTTGCTCTAATCACCAGATTTCCAAACAGGGGT
Source organism: Dendrobium chrysotoxum (assembly GCA_019925795.1). NCBI lineage: Eukaryota > Viridiplantae > Streptophyta > Magnoliopsida > Asparagales > Orchidaceae > Dendrobium > Dendrobium chrysotoxum. The sequence goes on from CM034314.1 coordinate 30,325,222, forward strand.
AAAATGATATGTTGGGAAGCTGAGCCACTAAGAAGATATTCAAAAGGTAGTATCATAATAAGAATAAATAGTCAAACTAACCATCAATTATCAATCTGGAATGGTTGATTATTTAAAACTTTTTGGAAATTTATTAAAGTAAATTATTGGTTGTTACGGGTTAATTTTGAGTTTCATGACATTCACCTTAGTGAAATTTTTTAAGTAAATTTTGGGCACTCAATGGTGTTAAGAAGGAAAAGATGAACAAAAGCCAAATTAGTTTTCACATAAAGGCAAAACCCAACACTTTGCCAATTTATAAGGACATGAAGACAATCCAAACAGATGTCTTGTCAAACAACATGTATTATATACTTCACACCTCTTGTACCCATTATGTTAGTGATATTTTAAAAGGCATGTATTGTCGAACCAAATAACTTTCCTGCATGGGTTAGGTTGTTGGATTAGGTTGCTATGACCTAAAGAGGTTTGTAAGCCTAATGTTTGCCTCTCAAAGGAGTATTACAAGTGTAATGGGCACAGGATAAAATGTGTTCCAATATCCTAAATCTCTCCCTCTTGATAAATATGACCTATCCAAACAAGGGATCTACTCACAATAGACCAAGTGCAACTTGCTCCACTAGGTATGATGATTATGAGGAGCATGGTTTGATAGTTATGACCAAGATGGTAAGGTTATGGTTAGGGGTGTCAAAATGGGTCATGGAGTTGGGTTCGAGTTGACCCCAAAATTGACCCAAGTCCAAATGAGTTGACTCTAACCAGACTCAATTTTGTAAATGGGTCAGAATCTCTGACTTGAACCCGATGCATCGGGTTACCAGGTTGACCCAACCCGACCCGGATGGAGAGCTGGATAAGCTATGAGCACAATATAGAAGCAACACGCGGGTGGGAGGGTCTTGGATCTGCTAAGCAAGCACGGAACGGCGCAGGTGAGGCGAGCACGGAGCATAGCTATGCCAATGGGTCTGGTCGTCTGGGTATAGATGCGGTCACGTGAGTGATGGAGTAGGGCTAGGGCTATGCTTACGGGTGCTGAGTGGGAGCGAGGCTTTGTGCCTGGGTCAGGTGTCCAGATCTAGATCATTCTGAGTTGAATTCAAGTTTTTGGGTTAACCCAAACCTGATAAATGGTTCAGAATCTCAAACTTGAACCCGACCAGTATGACAAATGGATTGACTAGAACTCAAAATTTTTTAGGTCAGGTTTCAGGATGGGTAAAGTTTTGACACCTTTAGTTATGGTGGCTGGTGGTTTTTTACAAAAAAAAATCACTAAGAAGGTCATGGAAACCATCTAATAATCCCAATTGGGTCCTTGTTTTCAAAGTAATGGAGACATGATGGAAATCATTTTAAGGGTCATAGTGTTGATATGAAAGAAAGCAGCTCCTTTTTATATTCTATAAATAGATAGAGCTTGCGCAAGTGGGCGATAAGGGATTAAAATCTCATCTTCAATTTTGTTCCTATAAGTGTAAGCAAAGGAGTTCTATGAAGAGTTATCTAGCCTACTCAATCCATATAATATACCTAGGTAAACTCTTGCACCCAACCATTGTTTTCTCTCTCCCTCTCAAATAAGTAATCACATTGTTGTATTGCTATAAGCCTGACTGAGCTCCAACTCCAGCAACAATTATTTGGGGACCCTCCACCATCCAACCTTGTTGACTGCTATATGAGGAATTAGCTTTATACTCATTAGACCATTTTTGTAAATATATATATATATATATATATATATATATATATATATATATATATATATATATATATATAAACAAGCCAAAATAAAGCCTATCTACAAGCAGTTTTATAATTCATCTAGAAGACGACTTCATCCTCGTTGAGGATTTTCACTACATTCTTAACTTCATCATTTTCCTGTTTTGCAAAAGGTTTCCAATGAAACAACTGGTCACATAGGTATATATTACTAATACAAAACAAAGTTATAAACATTTGCATCACATGAACTGACAAATCAGCAATTGAAAAGTCAGATTTGAACAAAAATAAAGGAAAAACAGCTTTCGGTGAGCATAATTTTGATTCAATAAATGCTTAAAAATGAAATGCAGAAACGAAAAACCCTAACGAAAAAAGAATAAATATCCAATGCAATTCTAAAAGTTAACTAGAAGGGAATTAAGAACCAATCGGTGAAAAAATTATACATTTTCAATTTCCGCGATAAAAAATGTTCTTCCCATTCTCTCATATCACAAATCACAGAGCTCAAGAAATACAACGTACCAATAACCACCTTTTGAAGCTTTGTTTCAGACTGACTCGAAGTCATTTGAAGAGACATTAATTACTGGTTGTCCTTTAAACTTAAGCTAATCATTAGTTATAATTGAAAAATTTACAAACACATCCCGAAATTTTATATATTTAGATATGTAATACGTCAATAATAACTTAGTGCCAATATATATATTGACAGTAAGTTATTACTGAAATATTAGATATATAAATAATATATATGTATATATAGATAGATAGAAAGATGAATTATTACTGTTTGTATTTATGATATTAAATATAGAATTTATATATTTGAATGTTAATTATAAATACACATGAATTATAAATTAATAAAGCTTTAATTTCTATGTATATTACTAATTTATATATTTATCAATCTATAATTATTTAATTATATGTTAGTCTATCACATTATTCTGTCAGAATTTTATATCATGGCTGGTGGACTTGTTGTACCAATGACACTATTTTATATGGAAAGGGCTCACTTTTGTGTTTGAATTTATTTTCAAACAATGAGTAAATAACTTGGCGGACTTACATTCTGATGGTGATAACAACTTACATCCTATATTATACCGTATGCATTGGATTATCAGGCAACCACAACATAAAATAATTTCACTTCTTTGTCACACACCAGTTCCTATATCAACTTAATGTAAGCCAGTAATTGCTAATTAGAAGTGTAAACAAGGCAAGGAAGGCATGAACTCAATTACTCTTCAACTTGGAGAGAAGCTCAAGCTCGAAATGAGCTCATATGGTGAGCTGAAACTTGGCACATCGGAGTTGCAGCGGCCATAAGCTCGACTCATGAGCTTACCTCACCGAAGAAGTTTGTACGCTTGGTTATTAAAGTTACAATGGGCTTGGCTCGCTGGAGAGGGATGTTGCGAGTCGAACACAGGATGCCAACTCATGAGCTTTGCTCACCAGAGAAATGAGGAAAACATAGACGTGCATAGCAGCCCATTGGAGAAGAAGAGCATTGAAGATAAAAATTGACTTTTTTATTTTATAAGACCAGGAGCATGTTTTAAAAAAACATAGACGAGCTTAGGAACTCGTGAGCTTTGCTCAAAATAGAAAATTTTGTTTGCCCTCTCGGTCACTCAAACATTAAGGTTTTGCATAAAATATCATCAATGACAGCTAAAGCACTTGAGTTTGGATTCAAACCCTAAGTTTCTTAATTACAACAGTATTGAGATCAGTTATCTAATTTTATTTTTTTCTTTCTTATTGCATGATTTTTTTATTTTTCAATTTTCAATAACTATAGAAGTATACATCTTCCACTTTTAATGATAAAATCTGTTTCACAGATCAGCATTTTTATTTATTTTAATACTCACTTTTCTTACACAAGCTGTGAGTTTTTTTTTCTTGATGATGACATTAGATTATGTGGCTCTAATTTATCACTCTGGAGAAATAATTTTGTCCATCAACTAATGCGCACTAAGTCTTTATAGATGCGAGTTTTTAGCCAACACTTTCTCCATTTTATTCCTAAAAAGATGGATCTGAATTTTCTTAAATATATTTTTGTAAAATGTGACTCAATTTATTTTAAAAAGAGTATTATATGTATATAATATTTATCTAAAAATTATTCAAAAAATTAATATTATTCTTGTGAGTGCCTAAATTAGCTTTAGGTTGAGGTCATTTGTTATTTAAACTAATTTTTATAAGCTTCTTTTTATTTGGAATATAAATTATTTTATTGACTCCCATTATTTATTAACTATAAAATTATATATTATTTCATTGAAACTTTCTAATTTCTATTAATTAGTTAAGACTAGAGTTGCTAATTAATAGGGCCCACTTCCATTGGATTAGCCTCTCAAAGCTTTATATTTCGTTTTGTGTGGGCCTCATTCAGAAAAACCAATGATCTTGAAGCTGCAACTCCAAGTAATTTTTTGTTATTCTCAGTTTCTACTGTGCCGACCATCACTCACTGCTGGCCACTGTCGATTATTGTTGTTGTAAGTCATTGTATGTTAAAGCCTGCCACCGCCGACTATTACTCAGGGCTCATCATCATTGTTGAGCTGTAAACTGCATTCATTTTACTTCAAATAAAATGAAAAAAAGGTAATCATCTCAATTTATTTTGCATTCATCAAAATATTTCAATATATTGCATTTTTTACATTGTATTTCACTTAACTATTGATTCTTTTTTCAGCAAACTAAACGGCTGCTAAGTCTACATTGTATTTCACTTAAGTCTAAATTTTCTAGAATTTTCTTTAGAAAATAGAATATAAATCTATGACAACAAAAAACATATTTCAAACAAAATAAAACTGTTTTATATTAAATTTTATTATATAAAAGTAATTATCCCGAGTTTAAGGCAATAAAATAAAAAGTTCTATAATTTCATTCTTACTGTAATTTTCTTTGTTTTGGTCATAACCCGAAAGCCCATGGCTGAATTTGGTTCTGGTAATCAACGCATCGGCCGAGGAGATGCATTCAATCAGGCTTCATCATCTGGTTAGTTTTTTTTTTTTTTACATTTTTTTGTAATATTCTTTAATTAATATTAGGATATGCTTTTGGATGTTCATCATCTTCAACATTAAGATTTAATTAATAGCTTTTAAATGAAATATACGACAGAATTATGTGAATTCAATTTCGTTGAGAAATTCTACAATAATAAAGACCTTTGATCTCAAATATCTGACAAAGCAAAAAAAATATTATGATAGGGTATATATATTCATCAAAATAAATATCCTAGAAAAATTTTAATATGTCAGAATTTAATACTTTGAACATATATAAAATATATTATTCTTAATATTTCTTTAGCTTGATGTAGGTTTTGATAATTCTCAATTATCTACAAGAAAAGCTGCTCGTGTTGCTATGTTGAAGACCCGATTTGCTGATATAATTTCGAAAGCACAACAAACACTTGACAAAAATGTAAGTTCTTTGTTATTTCAGGCATAACTTTTTTTATGAAAACTAATCTAATTTACAAAATTATTATACTTACTAATATAAATGATTGAAATTGTGTATTTGTGTCTTAGGAAGAAAGTGAAGATCCAATTAGAATGAGATCAGAAAATGTTGATGTTGTACAAAATCAACAGAAGAGTAAGAAGATCCATTTTATTTGCATTATTTTGCTTTTATTGTGCTCTGGGTCTTTTTTTTTCTACTAAGCTTTGTATTTTGAGCAGAAAAGCGAAGAATTGAAAGCAATGTGACAAAGGTAAAAGCTACGGCCTTTAGAGATATGCCAAATTATGAGCTTGAAAAAAATTTAAAAATAGAACGAGGCTCAGCTTTTCTTGCTCTAGAGAAGGTGATTTTTTATTTGTTTATTATATATAATGCTTTTTTCAACCAGTGTAATCATTCATTACAATACTAATTAATTTAGGGCTTTTCTTTCTTTGATTTCTTTTGGTTTTCAATATGGACATTTTGTTTAACTCTTCGTGAAGACTGATATTATATTTTTGTGATTTTGTAGTGATCATTAATTGATATTTATTTTTTCATAAAAAAATTATCCATGATTGATATAATGAATTTTATCTTTACATTCTTTCTCATTTAATTAAACGAGTTATATTCCATTAATTAATCCACAATATTTATCTTTTTTTTTAGTTTGAGTACATGATTCATATTATGCATTTATTTGTCAGGACAAAATTAATCAAGCTAGAATGCAACATGAAAATGAAGATTTCACAGAAAAACAACAAGAGAGTAAGTTTTTTTAATATTACCATTTTCTTATGAGGATGAGTAAGCAAGCAAATTACAATTTTTATAAATATTGTAAGATGTCTCCTAGATAATGATAATGTATGTTAATTAGCATAATTAATTTTATTTAGTTTAACAAATAATTTTCGAATTAGTTTTAATCAATTTGTTGAACAATTTGAACTCTTTTATTCCCGGTTAGGGTGAGGACAAGAAAGAGTGCCCATTTCAGTTTCTAAAGGTATAATATATTAATAGTAATAATAGCACATGCACACCACCTCCAACAAGTTAAAACATGAGTAGAACAACTATTTAACTAAAAGCAGAATTTTTATCTTACTAATTTATAGAGCTTTGTTTTTAGCTATTGATAAAACAAGTTAATTTTCTTATGGTTTCATTTTTATTGATAACTCCTTTACTAGCTATTATTTTTAATTTATTTTATTATTTGACATGTAGAAAATAGAAGAATTACAGCTGTTGAAGCAATTAGAAATAAGGCAAATTCCGAGCGTAAAAGGAGGATTGAGAAGGAAAGAGAAGCATCTCGATATGCATTAGAGAAGGTGATTTTTTATTATTCCTTATTCTACTCTCAACATTTCTTGTTCTTTAAATAAATTGTTTTAGGGCTTTAATGTATGTGATTTCATATTGGTTATGTTAATGACATCTTATTAGCTAACCATGATATGATAACGGCCAATAAAATCAGTTGATTTTAAATTTCAAATAAATAGAAACAATGCCCTAATTGAATGAATTCATGTTTTATTTCGATTAAAAACAAATGCGAACTTTTGTTGTCATTTTAAAGAAACTTTGAGTAATTTTTGATACTAAAAATAATTTCATGTTTATTAACTTCGAACACTTTTATTGATTTTGTAATGCATGACAGTCTAAAATTTTGCACACTTTCTCCCACACACTTGATTCTATGAAACATATAGGGAGTTTTGCTAAGTTTACTAAAGCTTTTGGAGAATTCATATTTAACAAATATTCCCTTGGTGTTTAAGTTGTGTAGAGTCTGAATAACTTTATTTATTTTTTTGATTGATTACAATTTTCTTAATAGGTGGAAGCTTCTATTTATGTTGAGGATTTCAACATGACATACAAAGAATTCATGATGCTCATTTCTTCATAATTTGATGAGTCAAATGATTTATTGGTTTCACAAAGCGATTGAAATTATTGGGATGTTCATACTTAAAAAAAATACCATCATTGGAGATTAATGATGCATAAGAGGGAGCTATAGAGATTTGTTGAGAATTGCTTGGGATCAAATTTTGGTTTGATTCTTGGAGCTATGTGTGAATTGATGCCTAGTGGTCATGCTATTTCTGAGTCCACTACACTCCAATAGAAGCTATGAATGGTGCAACCATTTTGGAATGTAAATAATAATATTGTTATTTCATTTCGCATGATAGAGTTCACATAAATAATTTGTACATAAATTTATTTATAGCTTCCATTCAGTTTTCATTTTATTTTAGTGAGAAATGTCAGTGAGATTTTGCTGACAATTGTTCTTATAATTCTTTCTTCTCCTTAGAATGATTGAATCAGCCTTATGTATGTATTACAACAATAATAAAGAAAGTATTGCAGAAGAAGAATGGTATTCAAAATTTTTGTATAGAGGCTTTTAGTATTTTGACTAGTTAGTGAGATTTTGTGAACATTGATTAATCTTTACAAACATTTAGGATTTTTGATGTATTGAAAATTGATACTTTAAGAAAGTATAAGTATCTAAATTTTCAATGGAACATATGTTTTTTTAGTATTTAATATTAGTATAAGTATCTAAATTTTCAATTGACCATCTATTCCCACCTTTATAGTCCAAGTTTTTGGGCTCGGCCAAGTTATTTTCAATAATAATACACCTATTTGCGTATATTTATTAATATATTAAGCTAATTTTAAATTGAATTAAATACATTTCAAGTAGTCCATCTTAGAGTCATAGTAAATAAATTTTGACATCGAGATAATAAACATTGTAAAGGTTATTTAAAGAAAATTGAGTATGGACATACTACACCACCATGATGAAGGAGCCTATGTTGAAAGATTTGTATGAGCATGAATAATAAAAAACATCAAACATATATGTTATGGCATGACAGCATAAGTACATATATGTTAAAGCATGTTATGATTGTATCAGTTTTAGCATCGAAGTTGTCAAAAAAATAAAAAAGCTCCATAGTTTCAAAGTCCATATGCTCACTAGTCCATTAAAAGAAAAAATGCATTCAAGTATGAGAATTAGATTTATAGATGTAGTAAAAATGTTTTAATTCTAATGGACTAGTGAGCATATGACTTTGAAACTATGGAGCTTTTTTATTTTTTCGACAACTTCGATGCTAAAACTAATACATTAAGCTAAAACACCTATAAAATGACAAAAGACATGGTGCTAACTCAATTATACTTTAAGAAGATCATTTTGAATGGAAGTCAACGCAAATAAGAGAGTTAATACATTAATAACTTTTCTAGCTCAGATTAAATTAAAAAAAGAAGGGCCTTTTTATACTACAATTTTATTTTCGAGATTTATAGGAAATTAGCATAATTAACAATACGTAAAACGCTTCCCTCTCATATAAGATACAACGAACTAATATTTTTTTAACGTAAATAACATCAATAAAAGCTACTAAATATAATTAATAGGTAAATGTCCCCCGTCAACATTTTATTTTATTTTATCTTCTCTTTCAACTTAAAGGATAAAAAAGAGTGAGAGTAAATTATGTGACTCTAATTTATCAATTGGGAGAAATATTTTTATCCACCAATTAATGGGCCACTAAGTCTTTCACATATGAAAATATTTAGCAAACTCTTTCTCTGTCTAGCCTGAAAAAATTGGTTCTGAATGTTCTTCAATATATTTTGTGAAATGATTATCAATTTTCATATATATATATATATATATATATATATATATATATATAGATAATATTTAAAATTTAATGTAATAATTAATTATTCTATTGGGAATTTCAAAATTAATTATAATATTTGGATTAGAAAATAAGATTCATCGTTTTTTGATTTTTTTTAAGAAAATAGAATATAAATCTATGACAACCAAAACATGAAAATATACAAGTTTACAACTAGTCTTACTGACAATTGCATATCTAAGACTTAATGTTTCAAGTAGATTGTAATGATTTAAACACTTCAATATAGCATATATGAGATGTATTTTCTATAAAAGCATAATTCCTTGAGAAGATTGTATATTATATTAATGTTAAAGATTAAACTGAGTATTTTGAACCATAATGTTTCTTGATATCATCGACATCAATAGTAATGATCATTAGTGCAGCACCTAATTCCAATCTAAATACAATAAAATAGTCATTTTTATTAAACATAGACATCCCCAAAGCTTCCATGAAAGAAAAAAAGATAGTACACTCAAAAGCATCAAAGCTCGCAAAGCTGTTTTCTTAATCACATCCGACGAAATGATGTCTACAAATTCAGGTTGTATAAAATAATATACTGTATGACTTGAATTTTCATCATGATCAAAATACCAAATTTACTAGCTAAACTACAGGATCAAAGTAATCCCCATACAAATTAAGCATGAACTGTAACAACAAAAACTCTATACTATCAATATATTATTTGCTTTGGCCTAAGAGCCTTACAGTTTTGTCTTATTAGTGTAACTTTATAGGAGGCCACCCATCCCAAAAATTCTCGGGGATGAGCACACTTAATTACAGAGTTAGTGAAATTTTGACCATTACACCAAAAGGTGCCTCAATGTTTAATATTTTAGCTTCTTTTACTTAAGGGGTTTCACAATATCCCCCACTTAAGTAATTGACGTCGTCATCAACTTCTTTTACATAGAATCATCCATTAGACAAATAGGAATCTAGAGGTGGCCCCTATAAGTTCAAATCCTGACTCCTGCCATGTATGTTGTGTGCATGCTGAAAGTTTGTTAGGGAAGTTAAACCCTTATGAACTAGTCCCGAGGCTAACTAAGAGGGGGGTGAATTAGTTATTTTACAAATTTGTGAGCAAAAATGATTTAGAAAAATCTTTTTGAATGTTTTAAAATAATTACAATTTCATGATGATGTACAGATATTCAACAATAACAGAATAATAATCACAATCACACGATCATCAATAAAAAAATAAATGCGGAAGATAATCAGAAAGAACATACCAGATTTTATAGTGGTTTGGTCAACTTGACCTCTGTCGACTCCCCAGAGTCTCCCCTCCGGGTATTGCACTAACACTAAGTGACCCTCATTCTACTCCTACAGTAAGGCGGAGAAGCTTGTATAAAACTCCTTTCCACCAACCCGATGAGACAAAGAACCTGGACTCCTTTCGCTTCCTCCTGAAGCAAGCAGAGAACCTGGACTCCTTTCGCTTCCTCCTGAAGCAGACAGAGAACCTGGATCTTCTTGCGGACAATCCTACCACAGATACACTAACAAGACCAGAGACGACGACCGAAGAAGATGACTCAGATTTTTGCTTGGAGTAACATTTGTTAACTCCTCAGAAACTCCCTCTCACAAGAACCTCTCTCTCTCTCCCAAGCTCTCTCTCTCTCTCTCTCTCTCTCTCTCTCAAGATTCTCTCTGGTAAGGAAGGTGACAAAAGATCTCAACGATTGAACAAAAGAGATCTTAAATAGGAGGGCTCAAAAATTGGCCTAAAATTCAATTTAATGATTTTGTTCGTAGAGTACGATCCAATATCTTACAGTATGATGTGTTCAAAAATGGTTTTTGTCTAGTACGAATGCAAACAAACAGTTCATAAGTTTTACGAACATCATACAATACGATCCATAGATTATACTGGACGATCCTTTTATTTTCAACTGTTCGTACGGGACGACTCATGGGATGAATAAAATAATCTTTATTCATTGTCCCGCACTGTACTCTTCATACAGTACTATTAGTTCATTTTCAAAATATCATCCTATACGATATAAATATCATCCGAAATGATCAGTACATAAAATTGTGATTTCATCTAGTACGATATATAAGATGAACAAAATCGTCTCTATTCATCGTACAATATGATTTATATTATACAGTATGATCAAGTGTAATTAGGACACCATAATTTAATTGCCTTATTACAGGGGATAATTTTGGCAAGATTTAAAATGTTCATACAGTATGATCGTAATCGTACAGTGCGATTAGTTCAAAAAATCATAATTCAAAACTTACCAAAATAGTCCTGGCGACTAGGGTTTTCATTTTGAAACAAATTATACAGTACGATTAGTTTATAAACCTAATCATCCAGAATTAGCCGTTAACCTTGGGTTTAAATGGCAGATTGTACAGTACGATTGAAAATCATACAGTACGATTTTGTAAAAAAATTTAATCTAAGTAAAAAAAGTTTTTAGCTCTCCCCTTGTATGTGTGTGTAAGGTTACTTAGCTTAGCGATCCGATACATTACACTTGACTCAAGAATAATGAAAAAGTACATTAAACCTAAAACACAAACTGACTGACTCGATCTTGAGCTGGCTTGAATTGTAATTAATCCTGTGAATTTGAAAGGTTAGACACTCAACCAGAAACAAAAAGCTTTGCTATTATCAAAATCATAATCCTTGAATCCAGATTCGTAACAATCTCCCCCTTTTTGATGATGGCAAATATTTATTAGTAATTCCAAATTCATATATGATTCAAAACACTAAATAATTGAATATTGATAATTCAAAATATAATGACTTACAACATAAACTACTCCCCTTTTTGACATCTCCAAAGGAGAAAATACAACCTAAACACAGAAGAAGAAAACCAGTAAAAAACAACATAAAATATCAGCAAAAATAAATAGACTAGTAAAAAAGGGAATCGCCCAGGACGATGTGACCAACAATGAAAAAGGAAAGAAAAAAATGAAGAATGGAGAGGAATGATTAGGGATCCCAAAACACAAAAAAAAGAAAAAAGTAAAATCAAATTAAATACAAAGAAAAATTAAAACAAAAAAATATAAAATTTTTTTGAATCGATCCGCTCCAATACATCAGAATTTTTCTTAATTTTCAATTCAAAAGCCAATAAGAAGAAAATCGACAACGCTGAAATCCAAAAAAAGTTAAAAAATTAACTTTTGTAACTCCTACCTCGGTCACCTTACGGGTTCAAATTTCTTTCAAACAAAAGTCTAATTCAGAAGAGAAGAAATTAGATTTGAAAAGAGATCCTTTCAAGCCTCGTTCTAGAAAAATATCTGATAAAATAGTATTACGAAGTAAGGAATCAAAAATCATGATTTTCAATCTCAAGCTTTTGAAAATATTAACTGCGTATGGATTTTTTAAAGATATTTAAAGATCTGAAAGAGAAGAAAGCTTATTTCTTTGTGGGCTTATTTTATGCCTCTTTTTCAATTTATTTGGCGCTCTTTGTGCATCTTTTAATTTTTGATACACTTTGTGTATCTTTTCAATTTGATGACATTACGTATCTTTTTAGCTTTGGGCTTACTTTGTGCCCCCTTTTTTTCAAGCTTGCTTCCTTTCATAATCTCTAAATAATCTTAGTTGTGGAATTACTTTCTCGATATAAGAGAAAAGAAACTCACTCTCTTCAATAAGGAGGGTTAACTTACAGAATAAATTCATACTCCATATGATAAGTGCAATCACTTGATTAAGAAAAGCATAATAATGATTCAAAGCTTTGAAACTACTATTCATATGAGGTAGATTACTGTAGGAAGATAAAATATATCTCTATTTCAAAAGCCAACTTTTTTATTTTGAAGAAGATTTTTATCCCAAAGAAATAATACACCATTAAAGGAGTTAGAGGAAGAGAAATAATCATCAATGTTGCATCCCTTTAATAGATTCAGAGGAGTCAATCACTGTTTACAAGCTTCCAAATAAAAATAAGGTAAAACTCTCAATCAGAAATCCAGTTTATCAGCAGTAGTGAGCAGTAATCTGATTATGAAAAGATTAACCAATAAATAAATAATAAGAAGAAAAACAAAAATAAATAAAAATCAATAAATGAAAATCAGCAGGAAATAACTAAATCCGATAAGCAAATCAGAAAAATAGAAATTAGTAGAAGAAAAACGGAAAAGAAATTCTAAAATAAAACAGACTATCAGATTAAATAAAAACTAAATAAAAAAATGAAATATAGAAAATTCAAAAATCAGCAATCATCAGATTCAAGCATTTATATCATTCACACCCAGTCTGGTCCTTAAAATGCTGAATGATCAAAGGCCAGTGGTTTAGCAAAGATGTTAGCCAATTGATTTTCAGTTGCTATATGGTGTAGCTCAATGTCCCCTTTTGTAACATGGTCCTTAATGAAGTGATGCCTTATGTCAATGTGTTTGGTTCTTGAATGTTTGATAGGATTCTTAGAGATGCAGATGGCAATAGTGTTATCATATAGAACTGAAATAGTGCCAACAAGTAATCATAGGTCCAGAACTTGTTGCTTCTACTAAAGGACTTGGGCCACACAACTTCCTAAGGTAATATACTCAACTTCCACAGTGGAAAGTGTTACAGAATTTTATTTTCTACTGGACCAGAAGACTAAAGACTGTCCTATAAATTGGCATGTTCCTGAAGTGCTCTTTTTATCCACCCTACATCCTGTAAAGTCAGAATCAAAATATCCAATAATCTCAAAAGAAGTGCTGTACCTAGGATACAAGATTCCTAAGGTTGGGGTCCCTAAGAGATATCTAAGGATTCTCTTAACAGCTGTCAGGTGGGATTCCTTAGGATCAGCTTGAAGCCTAACACAAAGATAAATACTAAATATGATATCATGTCAGCTAGTAGTAAGGTAAAGTAATGATCCAATTATTCCTATAAACTTCTTCTGATCAATAGATTTTTCAATTGAATCCTTGTCTAACTAGACACTAGAACTCATGGGAGTGTTTATTGGCTTGACTTTATCCATTTCATATTTCTTCAAGAAGTCCTTAATGATATCATAGGGTGTCTTATTCAGTTTGGATCTAACATTCACCCTATTTAGCACATAACAGGCTGTGTTCACCGCTTCTGCCCAAAAGTATTTTGGAAGTGAATACTCAAAAAGCATGGCTCTAGCGGCTTCCACTAAGGTTCTATTCTTTCGTTTAGCTACCCCATTCTACTGAGGGGTCCTAGGAGCTGAAAGGTTGTGGCTAATCCCTTACTCCTCACAGAATATTCCAAATCTCAAATTTTTAAGCTCCCCACCATGATCACTATGGATGGTTAGGATCTCACAACTTAACTTCTTCTAAATCCAAGTGAAGAAAGATTTAAATTCATTAAATAACTCAGACTTATGTGACAGAAATTTAATCTAAGTGAACCTCGAGTAATCATCAACAAGCTCAAATATATAAATTTTCCCATCCAAGCTGGCAGTACTAATGGGTCCAAAGAGATATATGTGAAGGACTTCTAAAGGTCTAAAGGTGTTGATGTCCTTATTGGAGTGTAAAGAGGTTTGGACTTGCTTCCCTAGCTGAAAGGCATCACACAGGTGGTCCTTTGTGAAGTTAAGCTTGGGGACACCTCTAACTAAGTCCTTTTGAGTGAATCTTCTAAGGGTTTTCATGCTGGCCTGACATAATCTCTTGTATCACAACCAAGACTCATTAGCAGTAGTTTTTAAGCAAAATGAAGCAATATATTCAATATTATTTAAATCAAGCATGTAGACTTTATTGATCCTCTTATCCTACAAAATAGTGTTATTATTTAAGCTTATGATGTAAGTATTTGCCAGGAACTTGATGTTGAACCCTTTGTCACAGAGTTGACTGATACTGAGTAGCTTATATTTTAGTCCATCTACAAGCAAAATATTTTCAATTAAAAGGTTCTTGGAGTTTTCGATTATACCTGAACCTACCACTTTTCTAGTGGTGTTGTCTCAAAGAGTGACCTTGCCTCCAGCCCTGGCCTCCAACGAAATGAATTATTTTGCATCTCCAGTCATATGTCTTGAGCATCTGCTGTCCAGGTACCACATGCTCTCTTGAGATCTTGTGTGAGAGCATACCTATAAAATCATCAAACATCAAATTTAGGAACCCAAACAAGTTTAGGTTCCTTCTTATGAAAGAAGAATGGAATGCATATATGTTATGCTGTGTAGTATGCAATTTGGGCCTCCACACCTAATATGTACTACGGTGAATAGTTCATGTGTGACAGATATGTTCTAACATGCCATAAAAAAAATATTTAATGCCAGGAAAAGGGTTAACTAATCTATGTGGGTGATAGTGCCTCTTCCTAGGTTTGAATGATGCATATTTTGATGATTTTGAATGTGATCCTTCAAGTGATGGATGTTTATAAAATTGTGCAAATATAGGAGGTATTTCATTATTCTCAAATGCACTAATTTTTACACTTAGAAATTCATTTTCTTTTTTAAGACTTATAATTTTAAATTTTAAATAATGCTCATTACTATCTAAATCAAATATATGAGATTCTAATTTCTTAAATGTAGCTTCTAATTCAACATACAATATTTTTAGTGAATCATGCTCGACAATCAATTCAGAATGCTTTTTGTTTAATTCATCAAACTCATCAAGTAATGAAAGGTGATTGCTATCAAGTGTAGAGTGATCCATAATCAAAACTTCATGATTTTTTTCCAAGTTTAAGAATTCCAATTTCAAGCTAGCATGTATTTTCTTAAGTTTCCTATATGATGAATGGAATTTTTTTGAAACTTCAAGTAATTGATCGTAGGTTAGCTCACATACCTCTTCTTGGTCAGACTGACCAAGATGATCATTTACCATCAAACACAAGTTTGTAGTCTCCCCCTCAGCTTCAATCTCAGAGGTGTTAGATACAGAATTTGCCTAGAAAGCCTTTTGAATCTTCTTCTTGTCCTTCATGAACTTAGGTTTCTCCTCACCCTTCTCCTTACTTGGGTGAACCTTAAGTGTAGGATAATCAACCTTTATATATCCAGGCTTCTTACATTCAAAATAAACTATATCAGAAAAACCTTTAAAATTTTTGTTACTCTTACTTTGTTTCACTTCTAAAAGTTGTTGTGTTTCTTCCTTAGAAAGCTTTTGAATTGCCTAGTGATTAAGGCAACATCATCGCTATCAGACCTGAAACTATCAGTATCGTTGGCCTTTAGCGCCACAGTTTTCTCTATCTTTTTCTCACCTGCATCAAGATTTCTTTGGTTCACCCCTTGCTCGTAAGCAATGAGTGACCCAAGTAAGTTATCAATAGATTAAGTATTCAAATCTTTAGATTTAATAATTGCAGTTATCTTAGCATCATAAGAAGAAGGCAAACATCTAAGAATTTTATTCACTTTTCATAGTTAGTGAGTTCTCTTCCTAAAGCATGTAGAGAGGTGATAATTTGAGTGAACCTAGTATATATTTCAAAAATTGATTCACTAGGTTTCATGTGAAATAGTTTATAGCCATGAAGCAAGATGTTCAATCAAGATTGGTTAACTTTAGACGTATCTTCTTAAGTAATGTATAATCAATCCCAGATTTCTTTACCAGTAGTATAAGTAGAGACACGCATGTAATCCTTAGATTTTAAAGCATAAAAAAACTTAGTTCAAGCATTTTGCATTCAGTTGTGCTAAATAATGATCATCAAAGGTCCATTCGGTAAAAGAAAGTTTAGTTTTAATACCATTAATAAGTTTAAAAGGTGCTTCATAAACATCTTTAACAAGCATCCACATGCGATAATTAATAGATTGCAAAAAGGTGGGCATGCGAGTTTTCCAAAAATCAAAAGGTATGTTATCAAACAAAGGTGGACGAGTGATGTAATAACCTTCAGCAGTATTTCTATTTCCAAAGTTAGCCATGGATCAAATTCAAAAGTTTTTCAAAACTAGATTTTATGAATCCCGCTCTGATACCACACTAAAGTTTATTAGGGATATTAAGCCCTTTTGAACTAGTCCTTAGGTAACCAAGGGGGCTTGAATTAGTTATTTTAAAAATTCATGAGCAAAAATGATTTAGAAAAATATTTTTGAATATTTTAAAATAATTACAATTTCGTAATGATGTGCAGATGTTCAACAATAACAGAATAATAATCACAATCATATGATCATCAACAAAAAAATAAATGCGGAAGATAATCAGAAAGAACACACCAGATCTTATAGTGGTTTAGTTAACTTGACCTATGTCTACTCCCCGGAGCCTCCCCTCCGGGTATTGCACTAATACTAAGTGACTCTCCTTTTACTCCCACATCATGGTGGAGAAGCCTGTATAAAACTCCTTTCCACCAATCCAGTGAGGTGGAGAACCTGGACTCTTTTTTCTTCTTCCTGAAGTAGGCAGAGAACCTGGACTCTTTCTGCTTTCTCCTGAAGTAGGCAAAGAACCTGGATCTTCTTACGGACAATCCTACCACAGAGACACCAACAAGGCAAGAGATGATGATCGGAGAAGATGACTCAGATCCTTGCTTGGAGAAACCTTTGTGAACACCTCACAAACTCTCCCTCATAAGATCCTCTCACTCTCTCCCAAGCTCTCTCTCTCTCTCAAAGTTCTCTTTGGCAAGGAAGGTGGCAAAACATCTCAACGATTGAACAAAAGAGATCTTAAATAGGAGGGCTCAAAAATTGCCCTAAAATTCAATTTGATTATTCTGTTCGTATAGTACGATCCAATATCATATAGTACGATCCGTTCAAAAATATTTTCATCCAGTATGAATGCACAATGAACAGTTCACAAGTTTTACGAACATCATACAGTACGATCCATAGAACATACTGGATGATCCTTTTATTTTTAACTATTCGTACGGGACGACCCATGGGACAAACAAAATCATCTCTATTCATCATCCCACATTGTGCTCTTTGTATAGTATGATTAGTTCATTTTTAGAACATCATCCTGCATGATATAAATATCATCTGAGATAATCAGTACAAAAAATTATTATTTTGTCTGGTACGATATATGGGATGAATAAAATTGTCTCTATTCATCATACATTATGATTTATATCCTACAGTACGATCAAGTGTAATTAAGAAACCATAATTTAATTGCCTGATTATGGGGAATAATTTTGGCAAGATTTAAAATGTTCATGCAGTACGATCGTAATCGTATAGTAAGATTAGTTCAAAAAATCAAAATTCAAAACTTACCAAAATAGTCCTGGTGGCTAGGGTTTTAATGTTAAAACATATTATACAGTATGATATGGATCGTACAGTATGGATAGTTTAGAAACCTAATCATTTGAAATTAGTCATTAACCTTGGGCTTAAATGGCAGATTGTATAGTACAATTGAATATCGTACAGTATGATTTTGTAAAAAAAAATTTAATTTAAGTAAAAAAAATTTTTAGCTCTCCCCCTATGTGTGTGTAAGGTTACTTAGCTTGGAGATCTGATACATTACACTTGACTCAAGAAAAATAAAAAAAGTACATTGAACCTGAAACAAAAATAGACTGACTCGATCTTGAGTTGGTTTGAATTGCAATTGATCATGTGAACCTGAAAGGTTAGACACTCAATCAAAAACAAAAAGGTTTATTATTTTCAAAATCATAGTCTTTGAATCCAGATTCATAACACATGCATGTATGCATGTGTGTACCTATGTGCAACCGTACATGTGTGTATGAATTTGACTATGAATAGGACATAGTGGAAAAAATGACTCATTAGCCCACCCAATGTAGTGTGATAAAGGTTAGTTGTTATTGTTATTTGTTAGTTGTGTGTCTGTACATACATGAATGATGATCGAGATGCTAAGGCCAAAGAAGAGATTGAACATGACAAACAAGAGAGGATATTACAAATCTTGCTAAAGTTTCAATAAGACAGCAAGACAATAGATCGATTATATAGAGGGAGGCAAAGCGAGAGTTTAGAGTAATCATTAGAGAGGCATCAAGTGTGGTTGACATGAGTGTGATAACAATGAATTCACCTGCAATTGAAATAAGAGAAGTAACTAGAAGGAGTTTTCGATAAGAAACACTAACTAGGCCTTTTTCCTCATTGATATGAACATGGTAAACATTAACATAGTTGCCTTCTTTCCCTCTTATTTATACCTACCCAAATTAATGTGAAACCCTTGATAGGTATGACTAATATTAAGGAATCTATGTGTTTTTAGTATGCATGTCTTATGTATTAAATTATGATCGATATATATGGATCAAGACTTAACTAGATGAATATAAGGTTGAAGAGCATTACTTGCACATCTAAAAGTAGGTAATTTCATTTCTCTTCTTCTAAACATGATACATTAGATTAATTATTCGATTGATTATTTAATTTATAATATATATCCTTATGTGATTACACATGAAATGAAGTATTTGTATGAGATTGTTACTGCAAATAGCTTTGTAATGATTTATCTCTTTTTATTGTAACATCTCCCATATTATTGTGACTCACATGTGTTTGTTTTCATGTCTATGGTTCAAATACTTATGTAGACTACATATTATATCTTGCAAGTTGCCTTAATAAGGATATATTTAATGCATGATTATGTGAATGCCACTCTTTATGGTACTAGCTAGAGGCATGATAGGATTTAAAATGGTAATTGATATTGAAGAATCATCCTGCTACACAGGTTTAGATGTTGCTCTTATGAATAATATATTATTTATACATCCTAAAAGATATATTAGGATATGTCACACTTCTTCAATTCATATTCATGCTATTGAGATCATGTCAAATGTTATGAATGAATTATTGTTCAAATTTTGATTATGTAAATGAAATTTTATGAACATGATTGTCACTTAAATAAATTTTTTTTTGATGTGTTTGTAGTTCATATGTGATAACTAGCATATATAATGCTCTCTTTTTCAGAGTTAATTGTAGTTTGTAACTATAATATACCCACTAATTTATATATTTTATGTTATATATCTATAAATGTTCCATCCCCATTAATTGATATATACATTCATGAAACTCCATTAATGGCTATTTTATACTTGCGTTGACATCTTTGATCTACTGGGCTAGATCGTAATGCAAGCAAGATTAAACTAAGCCACAAATCATCATGATGAGCAAACTATGACTAAGAACTCCATACCTCACACTCTTAAAGTAATAATCTTCTATGACACATAAAATATTGATTAGCAAAGCCAAAGCACAATAATCATGTGGTTTTAGAAATTTGATGGTCGGGGAGAACGAAGATATATTTATAGACTTTCAGTTAGATTAGTTGGTCAACCTAACCAACAATTTAAAGAAAGAAAATACCTTTCAGATAGTTAGCTTGCCATTATTTGATTATCTAGAGATAATCATGAATATTGTTGGGTCCTGGAATATTCACAATTGTAAAAAAAATATAAAGTTTAACGTCTTAGCTTTGTATGAAGTTCCACCACACAATCAGATAAAATAGAGGGTGTAGCATTTATAAGAGACAGTAAAATTTTTATGTGGAAAACCATGAATAGGGGAAAAACTATAGGGCCTAACCCAATTTGAATGAATCCACTAGTATTTGTAGTTGTATCCACCAAGAAGGAATCTTATAAGGAAAAAAAAAAAGAAAACCTTTAAGAAGCTTTGCCCTGAAGGAATCAAACCACATCAGGTTGTGCTGCTAGTTCTCTACAATTGGCTCCATTTATAGATCATGTAATAAGCATCAAAGTGTAAACATAAATATCAAAGGATTATAAATGAAATGGAGGTAGGCTTGTTTTGATATTATGTACCTGCATAAATGATTTTGATTGATTTAGCTACATTTAGGGGCAGAGCCAAAAATTTTTATTTATGGGGCACAAATTATGATATATTTCTCTTTTTATTGAGTATTGACCAAGTAATAACATATAGATTATATGAGAACATTAAATATAGTTGAACTAGTTATTTTAGATAAATAATTTGGTTATTTTGAAAATTTGATTCAAAATATTTTATAAAATCATAAGTGTTTAAGTGTGTGATTGTGATTCAACCATACACTTATACCCTAAGATTGATTATTCTTTTGAAAGAAAAATTATAAATGTCATTGTAAAAAATGCTATAAATTTGATAAAATTAAAATTCTACAAATATTAATTAATATAAATTGAAATAGAGAAGTAATATTGGAATTAATTAATTATTTAATAATCTTATTTGTCATATTTCATGTTGATATTTAATATTTCATCATATATGTATTTTTACTTTTTATCATTTATTAAAATATTACCAAAAACTATTACTTTATTTTAATAGTTTCAACTTATCTCAACTTAGAAGCTCTTCATCTCTCCATTCATTACCTCTAATTTTTTGTACTTCAAAATTAGAAGGCTTGATGGCATACA
Source organism: Dendrobium chrysotoxum (assembly GCA_019925795.1). Taxonomy (NCBI): domain Eukaryota; kingdom Viridiplantae; phylum Streptophyta; class Magnoliopsida; order Asparagales; family Orchidaceae; genus Dendrobium; species Dendrobium chrysotoxum. Next base: position 30,346,708 of record CM034314.1, read on the forward strand.
CGCAAAGCCTCATAGTGTGTGTGTGTGTGTGTGTGTGTGTGTGAGAGAGAGAGAGAGAGAGAGAGAAATAAAAGAAGAGAAATAATAGAAGAGAGAGGGAGAGCAGAAACAGAGCTGCAGATTTATTTGGCTTTCTTTTCCTCTTCTCCACTGTCCGTTGCTCTTTGACATTGCCTCCTTCACATGGAGAAATTATTCTATGTGAAGTCCAAACGTAGCTTCTTGTTTGGACTCCAATTAGGTCTTGACACACATTTTTTTATTTTTATTTTTTATGCAATCACATGGATTTTTTTTAATGGCCTGGCCTAGCTAATTCAGTTAATAATATTTTTCTTGCAACCCGATGACCCGACCTTGTCTGGAGATTATAGATTTTAGAAAATGAATCCAATGTGTTCGCTCACTTTTGAAAACTCACGGAGGACCAAAATTTTTTAGGGTTTTGGAGTTAGAAAACGTGCAAAATTTGGACTTTCATGGTGCACTTTATCTTCAAGAAGGAATGGTCATTCATCGCTCACTTCATCCTCTTTAGTTGTTTAGGGTTTAGTATGAAGATCAAATTATTTTTGTTGCAAATACGATTTTGATGATGACAAACATGTTTCTATTGTGTTTAGCTTGGCTAACCCGTTTCAGGCACAAACGATCACGAGCCACTCAAGCCAACTCAAGATCGGGTCTAAGTGTGTCCAATATACTATTTTTCATTTTATTGAGTCAATTATAATGTAACTGATCCCCTAGCTAAGTAACCTTGCACACACACACTCAGGGGGAGAGCTTGAGTGAATTAGAGTTTCTGTTCATTTTTTATTCAGATCATCATAGACAATATTTACATCATCCTGGACGATCAGGTAAAAACAGAAACCCTAATTAGGGCGACTAAGTTAATAGGGTCTGATTAAGCCGATCGTCCTGGATGATCTTTGGATCGTACGGGACGATATACTCAAATCAAAAATTCTCAGCCGCCAGATCAAGTTAGGCAAGTTTTTATTTTAAGTTATTTGGTCTGATCGTCCCGGACGATACGTGTCTCATCCTGAACGATTCAGTACAATCATGCCCAAATTAATCTGATAATTAAGAAAAGCAATTTATTTTTGATTGATACGATCATATCGTCCTGGATGATCGCAGGATCATCCCTGACGATCAGGATCGTCTAGTGCATTTCATCTGTACGTTCCGAACTTTGTTCAGGATGTTTTGGGCACTTTTTGAACTAATCGTACAGGATGATGTCCCTATCGTCCTGGACGATCAAGTCATATTTTGGTCGTCCAGCACAGGTTTCTCTGGATGACCCGAACTGTCTTCTGGACGATATTCCTCGATTTGCACTAATCGTCCCGGACGATCGCAGGATCGTACGGGATGATATGAACAATTTTTTCTATTGATCGTCCAGAAGAGCCAGATCGTCCAGGCTAAAACAGTTGAATTTGAACTGATCTTACAAGACGATATACCGATCGTCCTGGACGATCTTGGCCGACCAGTTGAGATTTAAGGCAAATTTTAAGCCCTCCTATAAAAGAACTTTTTCTTGAAACAAGAAATATCTTTTGTCACCTTCCTTTCCAGAGAAACCCTAGAGAGAGAGAGTTTGGGAGAGAGAGAGAAGATCTTGTGAGGGGGAGTTAGTGAGAGATTCACTAAGGTTGCTCCAAGCACGGATCAGAGTCGTCTTCTCCACTCGTCGTCTTTCGTCTAGTTGGTGTTCGTCCTGGGAGGATCATTTGCACGAAGATCCGGGGTTCTCTGCCCGCTTCAGGTGGAAGAAAGAGGAGTTCGAAGGTTCTCTGCCTGCTTCAGGAGGAAGCAAAAGGAGGTCGGGTTGTCTGCCCCACCATGTGGTGAAAAGGAGGTCTTATACAGGCTTCTCCGCCTTACTGTGGGAGCAAAAGGAGAGACACTTTTTATTTAGTGCAATACCCGGAGTGGAGGCTCCGGGGAGTGGACCTAGGTCAAGTTGACCGAACCACTATAAAATCTGGTTTGCTTTTCTGATTCAGTTCTGCACTTTACTTTTTGATATTCACTGCGTTGGTAAATATCTGAGATTGATCTTTTCGTTTTTGTTTAATTATTTCTGCTGCAAAGTATCGAAAAGATTTTTCATTGTTGTCATGAAATTTTTAAATAACCAATTCACCCCCCTCTTGGTTAGCCTCGAGACTAGTTCACTAGGGCTTAACATCCCTATCGAACTTTCAAGTGGTATCAGAGCGGGATTCAAAATTTAGGTTTAAAAACTTTTGAAATTGATCCATGGCTAACTATAACAATCGTAATACCGTTGAAGGTTATTCTATTACAAGACCACCGTTGTTTTACAATATTCCTTTTGATTTTTGGAAAACACGCATGTCTACTTTTCTGTAATCTGTTGATTATCGTATGTGGATGTTAGTTAAGGATGGTTATGAAGCACCACATAGACTTGTTAATGGAATTAAAACTGAACTCCTGTTTGCAGATTGGACTTTTGATGATCATAACTTAGCACAGTTAAATGCAAAATGTTTGAACTATTTCTTTTGTGCTTTAAAATTTGAAGACTATATGCATGTTTCTACTTGTACAATGGGAAAAGAAATCTGGGATAGATTATGTATAACATACAAAGGTACAACTGAAGTCAAACAGTCTAGGTTAAACACTTGTTACATGATTACAAACTTTTTCGCATGAAACCTAGTGAGACTATTTCAGAAATGTACACAAGGTTCACTCAGGTTGTTACCTCTTTGCATGCTTTAGGTAGAGAACTTACTAACTACGAAAGAGTGAACAAAATTCTTAGATGTTTTCCTGCTTCTTATGATGCTAAGATTACTGCTATCACGGAATCTAAAGATTTAAATACTTACTCTATTGACAGCTTACTTGGATCACTCATTGCTTACGAGCAAGGGGTGAACCAAAGATAACTTGATGCAGGTGAACAAAAGAAGGAGAAGACAGTGGCACTAAGGGCCAAAGATTCAGATGCTAGCACTTCCGGGTCTGATAACGATGATGTTGCCTTAATCACAAGGCAATTCAAGAGCTTTCTAAGGAAGAAGAATAAGAATTTTTACAAGTGGAACAAAGGTAAGACCAGTAGAAATTTTAAAGGTTCATCTGAATCTATTTATTTTGAATGCAGGAAGCCTAGACACATAATAGCGGATTGTCCTACACTCAAGGCTCACCCAAGCAAGGAGAAGGGTGAGGAGAAACCAAAGTTTAGAAAGGACAAGAAGCAGATATAAAAAGGCATTCTGGGCAGACTCTGTATCCGACTCCTCTGAGACTGAAGCTGAAGAGGAGGAAACAAACTTGTGTCTGATGGCTGATGATCACCATGGTCTGTTGGACCAGGAAGAGGTATGTGAGCTTACTTATGATTAATTATTTGAAGTTTCTGAAAAAATTCATACATCATATAGGAAGCTTAAGAAAACTCATGCTAGTTTAAAATTAGATTATTTGACTTTGCAAAAAGAGTATGATGTTTTAGTTAAAGATCATTCCACTGTTGATTCCAATTACATGTCTTTGCTTGATGAATTCGATGAGTTGAACAAAAAATATTTTGATTTAACTATTGAGCATGATTTGTTAAAAACCTCGCATGTTGAATTAGAAGTTGCTTTTAAGAAATTAAATGTTATGGCATGTGATTTAGAAAGTAATGAAAGTGCAAGAACTTTTGAAATTGCAAGTTTAAATAACTATATTGAGTTTTTGAAAGTGAAAATCCGTGCTTTTGAAAAGAACAAAACACCGCCTACTTTTGAACATTTTTATGCACCGCCACCTTTTGAAAAATCTGTTGCAAGTTCATCAAAGTATGTTTCATATACATCTAGGAAGCGGCACTATCACCCACGTAAATTAGTTAACCTTTTTCCTGGTGTTAGATGTTTTTCATGTGGCATGTTAGGATACATTTCCCAGACCTGCACTGTTCACCGTAGTACACATTGGGTGTGGAAACCCAAACTGCCTGTTTTACAGCACAGCACGCATGCATTGCATTCTTCTTTTCATAAGAAGGAACCCAAACCTGTTTAGGTTCCTAAGACTGACGTTTGATATTTTTGTAGGTGTGTTCTCACACAAGACCTCGTGAGAGCATGTGGTACCTGGACAGCGGATGTTCTAGACATATGACTGGAGATGCAAATCAGTTCATTTCGCTGGAGGCCAGAGCTGGAGGTAAGGTTACACTTGGAGATAACACCACCAGGAAGGTGGTAGGCTCAGGTATAATTGGTGATTCAAAGAATTTTATGATTGATAATGTTTTGCTTGTAGATGGACTGAAACACAACTTACTGAGCATCAGTCAACTTTGTGACAAGAGATACAGCATCAAATTCCTGCCCACTAGCTGCATTTTAAGCTTAAATGATGAAGTTATTTTGCAGGGGCAAAGGATCAACAACGTCTACAATCTGGATGTAAGTTGTATTAAATCTGATAATTTAATTTGCTTAAAAATTGCTGCTGATGAGACTTGGTTATGGCATAGGAGATTGTGTCATGCCAGTGTGAAAACCCTTAGAAGAGTCACCCAAAAGGACTTAGTTAGAGGTGTGCCCAAGCTTAAGTTCACCAAGGATCACTTGTGTGATGCCTGTCAGTTGGGGAAGCAAGTCCAGTCCTCTTTTCACTCTGTTAAGGACATTAGCACCTCTAGACTTTTTGAAGTTCTTTACATGGACCTCTTTGGACCCATTAGCACTGCCAACTTAGGGGGGAGAGTCTATGGATTTGTGATTGTAGATGATTATTCGAGGTTCACTTGGGTGAAATTTTTGTCACATAAATCTGAGTCATTTGATGAGTTTAGATCTTTCTCTAATTGGATTCAGAAGAAGTTAGGATGTGATGTGAGATTATTACCATCCATAGTGATCATGGAGGGGAGTTTGAAAATGAAAGATTTAGAAGTTTTTGTGAGGATCATGGGATTAGTTACAATTTTTTAGCTCCTAGGACCCCTCAGCAGAACGAGGTAGCTGAAAGGAAGAACAGGACCTTAGTGGAAGCCGCTAGAGCCATGCTTGCCGAGTATTCACTTCCAAAATACTTTTGGGGTGAAGCGGTGAACACTGCCTGTTATGTGCTGAATAGGGTGAATGTGAGAGTCAAACTGAACAAGACACCTTATGAGATCATTAAGGGTAGAACTCCAAATCAGTCCCACCTCCATGTCTTTGGCTGTAAGGTTTTCATTCTGAACAATGGGAAGTCACCCTTAGGAAAATTTTACCCCAAATCTGATGGAGGAGTGTTCTTAGGATATTCAAGTAAGGGGAAATCCTTTAGGGTGTTCAATAAGAGGACTTTAGTGATAGAAGAAACAACCCATGTAGTGTTTGATGAATCTGATCCTAAGGAGTCTAGATCTAAAGTAGAAGATGAAGAGATTGTTGAGGTTACCCAAGGGGTTGGAAATATAAATCTGGAGGAAAGGGTAGAACCTCAAACCACATTGCCTAGAGATTGGAGATATTCTTCGAGTCATCCTAAAGAACTAATCTTAGGAGACCCTTCTGAAGGTGTTAGGACTAGGCATGGACTTAGGAAGGAAGTAAACCATTCTGCCTTTATCTCAATGACTGAACCCACCAATATCAATCAAGCCTTGTCGGATGAGTTTTGGATTATGGCTATGCAGGAAGAATTGAATCAATTTGTAAGGAATGATGTTTGGGAGTTAGTAGAAAGACCTAGAAATCAAAGTATTGTGGGAACCAAGTGGGTCTTTAAGAATAAGATGAATGATTCTGGTGTGGTGGTGAGAAATAAGGCAAGATTGGTGGCTAAGGGGTATAATCAGATAGAAGGGATTGATTTTGAGGAAACGTTTGCCCATGTAGCTAGATTGGAAGCCTTTAGAGTGCTACTAGCCTTTGCATGTTATAAGGGATTCAAACTGTTTCAAATGGATGTTAAGAGTGCCTTTTTAAATGGGGTAATAAAAGAAGATATTTTTGTAGAACAACCCCCAGGTTTTAATAGTTCTCAATATCTGAATCATGTTTATAAATTAAAAAAGGCCTTATATGGATTGAAACAGGCACCGAGAGCTTGGTATGAGAGGCTTAGCACATTCCTGTTAGAAAGAGAGTTTGTTAAGGGGAGCGTAGACACCACCCTTTTTCTGAGGAGAATAGGGGATGACTTACTCATTGTCTACATTTATGTTGATGATATCATTTTTGGATCTTCTGATAAATATTTATGTGATGAGTTTTCTAAAATAATGAGTAAGGAGTTTGAGATGAGTATGATGGGAGAATTATCCTACTTTTTGGGGTTTAACATAAGGCAAACGGATGATGGAACCTTTCTCAATCAATCTAAATATACTAAGGATATTTTGAAGAAATATGAAATGGACAAAGCCAAGCCAATCAATACTCCCATGACCTCCTCAGTTCAGTTAGATAAGGATTCAAGTGGAAAAATCTGTTGATCAGAAGAAGTATAGAGGGATAATAGGATCACTGCTTTACCTGACTGCTAGCCGACCTGATATCATGTTTAGTGTCTGTCTTTGTGCTAGGTTTCAGGCTGATCCTAAAGAGTCCCACCTGACTGCTGTTAAGAGAATTCTTAGATATCTTTTAGGGACCCCAAACCTAGGAATCTGGTACCCTAGGCACAGCACCTCTTTTGAGATCATTGGATATTCTGATTCTGACTTTACGGGGTGTAGGGTGGATAGAAAGAGCACTTCTGGAACGTGTCAATTCATAGGACAATCATTTTGTCTCTTGGTCTAACAGAAAATAGTACTCAGTTGCACTTTCCACTGCTGAAGCTGAGTACATTGCCTTAGGAAGTTGTGTGGCCCAAGTTCTTTGGTTAAAGCAACAAGTTGTGGATTTAGGTTTACCTGTTGGCACAATTTCTATTATGTGTGATAATACTAGCGCTATCTGCATCTCTAAGAATCCAATCCAATATTCTAGGACCAAATACATTGACATAAGGCATCACTTCATTAGGGACCATGTTACAAAAGGGGACATTGAGCTATATCATGTAGCAATTAAAAATCAGCTGGCTGACATAATCACTAAACCACTGGCCTTTGACTCATTCAGCATTTTGAGAACCAGATTAGGAGTGATTGATATAAATGCTTGATTCTGATGACTGCTGATTTCTGATTGTTCTGATTGGTATTCTATTTTCTGTTAGTTAGTTTTTGGTTTGATTATTTGCTTTTAGTTGATTTTATTTCTTCTACTGATTTCTGTTTTAGCCTTACTGTTAGTTTGATTTGAGTATTTACTTTGATGTGATTTTCTACCTATTTTTATTCACTGGTTCATATCTTGCACTTACTGTTTTATACTTTTCAAAATCTGATCACCGCTCACTACTTCTGATAATCTGAATTTTTGACTGGGAGTTTTTACCTTGTGTTGATTTGGAAGCTGGTAAGCAGTGATTGATTCCACTGAATCTATTAAAGGGAAGAAACATTGATGATTGTTTCTCTTCCTCTAACTCCTTTACTGGTGTATAGTTTATTTTGGATAAAAATCTTCTTCAAAATTAAAATGTTAGTTTTTGAAATAGAGATTATTTTATCTTCCTACAGTAATCTACCTCATATCAATAGTATTTTTCAAAGTCTTGAGTCATTAGTTTGATTTTCTAAACCAAGTGATTGCATTTATCATATGATATATGGCTTTTGTTTTGTGAATCATTCATCCTTACTGTGGAGAGTCATCTCCTATATCTGGAAGATAATCTCACAGCTGAGACTCTTTAGTGATTGTGAAAAGGAGGAAGCTTACAAAAGATACGTAGTGCGCCAAATAAATTGAAAAAGAGGCATAAAATGAGCCCAAAGCTGAAAAGATGCAAAAAATCGCCAACTAAAAGATACACAAAGTGTATCAAAAATGAAAAGATGCGCAAAGCGTCAACTAAATTATAAAAGAGGCACAAAATGAGCCCAACCAAGCTTTCCTTCCTTTCAGATCGTTAAAGGTCTTAGAAAAATCCGTGTGCCGCTTAATACTTTCGAAAGCTTGTGTTTAAAAATCCTGATTTCTGATTTTTTTTTACTTTGTAACACTATTATATTAGATATTTTTCTCAAACGAGGCTTCAAAGGATCTCTTTTCAAATCTAATGTCTTTTCTTCTGAATCGGATTTTTTTTTAAAGAGGTTTGCATCGATAAGGTGCCCAGGGTCGGAGTTACGAAAGTTGATTTTTCCAACCTTTTCTGGTTTTTAGCGCTGTCAATCGTCTTCTTATTAGTTTTTAAATCTAAAATCAAGGAAAAATTCTGATTTACTCGAGCAGCATGATAAAAAAAAATCTTTACTTTTGAGTGTTTTTTCTGTGAGTTTTATTCGTTTTTGTGTTATTTTGATTTCATGGTTGTGTTTTTGGGATCCTGATCGGTCATCTTCATCATCCATCTTTTTTTATTTTCTTCACATCATCCTAGATGATACCCCTATCATCTTAGACGATCCTCTTCATCCTGGATGATCCAAACATCGTCCTGGATGATTCATTCAAAATCATCCCCACACTGCTCTTGCTACTGAAAAACTCAAATTATTGGTGTTCGTCCTGGACAATCCTTACATCGTCCTGGATGATATGATCCGTATCTTCCTGATCTGATCAAATGGCTGATATTGCACTAATTATTGGCCATCATCCTGGATGATCCACCTTATCATCCTGGACGATCCACATGTCAAGCCACTAGACGATTCGAATTCGGCCCGTCCGACATATTTATTGTATATCGTCCCAGATGATCCACCTAATCATCCTGGATGATACTTTTCGTCAACGGTCATCCAGCCTGACTCCTCGGGATGATCGCCTGTGTCTAATCGTCCTGGACGATCGGACCGCCTTTTTGACCAATCGTCCAGGACGTCATAAATGCCCATATCGTCCCGGACGATGTCGCGATCGTACGGGACGATCAGACCATTTTCTATATAAACAGTAGTTTTCTTAAGAATTTTCCACACCTTTTTCTTCCACTCTCCTTCTACTTCCTTACACTTTTGATTCCTAATGGCTGGTGGCAAATGGTCCCGTCTAAAGGGTGCCAGTTCCTCCCGGGGACCTGTTGATCCTCGCTTCCCCAATGCAGCCGATTAGGCTGCCTACGAGCGATATTGCGAAGTGGGGATCACACCGTCGAAAATCGTAAATCCCCGCACTTTCACTTTTCCTGCCCTTGACCTCTTCGCACACACCTCCCTCTCCTTCATCGTGACTCTCGCATTTCCCTTTAGCTCGAAACTTCTTCGCATTTTCTTTGCAAACTTGCGGATTTCGGCTGATTATTCCACCCTCCACTCTTATGTAAATCAGCGCCCCGTCAAACTTACCTACCAGGACTTTCATAACATTCTCCAACTTTCCGTCACTGGCGACAAACTTCACACCCTTATCACCGACCCAGACTATGATTGGAGTGTCGCCAATCATTTCCTTCGTAATACAAATGCCCCTTATCATGACAATGCCTGCTCCACACTTCTTAAGGACGCCCGGACTATTCAGCATGTTCTTCGTTCCTCCGTCATTCCAAAGGCGGGGGATCGAATTCACATCACCCCACTCCTGTCCTTGACCACATACTACATCCTGGCCCATAGGGAATTTAATGCCACCGACCTTATTATCCGGTACCTCGAGCACCTCACCACCATTCGGGATCCAGGTCATCGCCGTCGTCCAAATCTATCCTTAGGACACATCATTGCCTATGCCCTCGAAACCAAATATGACCTGCAATATCCCGCAGCTCTAGATGTTCCCCCTTCCTTCCTCACCAACAATGCCTTCCATGTCCTACACAGCACCCGACAACATCCAGAGCCTGCCCCGGATGTTGAGGAAGAGGAGGAAGAGGCCATTCCAGTTCTTGCTGCACCAGAGGCACCTGCTCCCCTTCGCATTGCCTCTCCCTTTGACCATATGGTGCAGCGCTTCGATCAGTGGGAGGCAAGATTTGACTCCTATGTGGTTGCCCAGGAGCAGCGGCATGCCGAGGACATCCAACGCTTCACTGACTATGCTGTGCAGTAGCAACAGCAGCATGACCAGGACATTGCCTGGATTGGAGCCCACTTTCAGGCCATTTACCATTACTTCAACCCACCACCACCACCTCCTTCTTCCGATCAGGATCCGCCTCAGTTTTAGTTTTTGTTGTGTAGTTGCTATTTTTTCTGTTTTGTTTGCACTGCTTTGTTTTGTCATGCCAGGTTCTGTTGATTTTGTTTACCCTCTTTTTTGTGATGTCAAAAGGGGGAGTCAGTACTAGCGTTGTTCCTGTTATGTTCTGTACTTATAGTTGTACTACTTTGTTGGTTCAATGAAAATTAAAAATTAAAAAAAAAAATTTCTTTTTGATCTCCTAGCTCTTATATTTTTAAAACTACTGAACATAGGTTTGACATCATCAAAAAGGGGGAGATTATTGCAAATACGATTTTGATGATGACAAACATGTTTCTATTGTGTTTTACTTGGCTAACCCGTTTCAGGCACAAACGATCACGAGCCACTCAAGCCAACTCAAGATCGGGTCCAAGTGTGTCCAATGTACTATTTTTCATTTTATTGAGTCAATTATAATGTAACTGATCCTCTAGCTAAGTAACCTTGCACACACACACTCAGGGGGAGAGCTTGAGTGAATTAGAGTTTCTGTTCATTTTTTGTTCTGATCGTCCTGGACGATATTCACATCGTCCTGAACGATTAGGTAAAAATAGAAACCCTAATTAGGGAGACTAAGTTAACAGAGTCTGATTAAGCCGATCGTCCTGGATGATCTTTGGATCGTACGGGACGATATGCTCAAATCAGAAATTCTCAGCCGCTAGATCAAGTTAGGCAAGTTTTTATTTTAAGTTATTTGGTCTGATCGTCCCGGATGATACGTGTATCGTCCTGGACGATTCAGTATAATCATGCCTAAATTAATATGGTAATTAAGGAAAGTAATTTATTTTTGATTGATACGATCATATCGTCCTGGATGATCGCAGGATCGTCCCGGACGATCAGGATCGTCTAGTGCATTTCAGCTGTACGTCCCGAACTGTGTTCAGGACATTTTGGGCACTTTTTGAACTAATCATACAGGACGATGTCCCTATCGTCTTGGTCGATCAGGTCATATTTTGGTCATCCAGCACAGGTTTCTCTGGATGACCCGAACTGTCTTCTAGATGATATTCCTCGATTTACACTAATCGTCCCGGACGATCGCAGGATCGTACGGGACGATATGAACAATTTTTCCTACTGATCGTCCAGAAAAGCTAGATTATCCAGGCTGAAATAGCTGAATTTGAACTGATCGTACAGGACGATATACCTATCGTCCTGGACGATCTTGGCCGACCAAATGAAAATTTAGGGTAAATTTTAAGCCCTCCTATAAAAGAACTTTTTCTTGAAACAAGAAATATCTTTTGCCACCTTCCTTTCCAAAGAAACCCTAGAGAGAGAGAGAGTTTGGGAGAGAGAGAGAGAAGATCTTGTGAGGGGGAGTTAGTGAGAGATTCACTAAGGTTGCTCCAAGCACGGATCAGAGTCGTCTTCTCCGCTCGTTGTCTTTCGTCTAGTTGGTGTTCATCGTGGGAGGATCGTTCGCAAGAAGATCCAGGGTTCTTTGCCTGCTTCAGGAGGAAGCAAAAGGAGGTCGGGTTCTCTGCCCAACCGTGTGGTGAAAAGGAGGTCTTGTACAGGCTTCTCCGCCTTGCTACGGGAGCAAAAGGAGAGACACTTTTTGTTTAGTGCAATACCCGAAGGGGAGGCTTCGGGGTGTGGACGTAGGTCAAGTTGACCGAACCACTATAAAATCTGGTTTGCTTTTCTGATTCAGTTCTGCACTTTACTTTTTGATATTAACTGCGTGGGTGAATATCTGAGATTGATCTTTTCGTTCTTGTTTAATTGTTTCCGCTGCTAAGTATCGAAAAGATTTTTCATTGTTGTCGTGAAATTTTTAAATAACCAATTTACCTCCCCTCTTGGTTAGCCTCGGGACTAGTTCACTAGGGCTTAACATCCCTATCAAACTTTCAATTTTTGTGGATATAATGTAACTTTAAACATTTAGATATATTTGTATATCGTAGATATTATTCAATGTGTAAACTTGTACACCATTGAACTTTTAGAAGGAAAAAAGCATCAAGCTTTTGTTAAGCTGCATAGAGAAGTGTCTAGCTCAATTATGTTCAAATATTAATTGGCTTGGAGGAAATACATAAATTTTATGGAGTTCAAGAAAGCGACCAATAGTTCCAAGATTAAACATTGTGCATAAGCTTGTGCATACACTATGCACAAGCATGTGCACAATCTCTACTATACTTTTTCACACATTCTGCAGAAGCTTATATACACACTTTGTACAAGCTTGTACACATACTATGTACAACATGTACACATAATTTGTACAAGCTTGTATACAATATCTTCTAAAATTGAAATGCTTGTCCTTTGTGTTTCACCTTGTGCATGCTCTTTGTACAAACTTATACACACACTATGCACAAGCTTGTCCACATACTGCGCATAAGCTTATACACACAGTGTGGATGAGCTTGTGTTTTCCACTTGTGCACATGCTCTATGCAAGCTTGTATGCACACTATGCACAAGCTTATTTTTCTAGTTGTGCACATGCTTTATGCATGCTTGTACACCCATTATGCACAAGCTTGTACATACACTGCTTGCACCATGTACAAAATAAAATTACAAGTTCAATTCCTTGTCATTTGGGATTACCTTTATACACACTCAGTGCCCAATTTTATAGATATATCATACACCATGACAATCTTGTACACACCATATACAAACTTGTACACACTATGCACATTCTTATACACATATTGTGTACACCATTTATATTTACTTGTTCAAGCTAAATTCCTAGCCCTTTGTAATGTCCTTTATATACACCCTCTTTACAATCTTGTAAATACAATGTGCGTAAGCTTGTGCACACACTGCGCATAAGCTTGTACACCCACTGTGTATAATTTTTTTATAATTTAAATTAATTCATATATTGACCCTTTCTCATTACAGATGTACATTTAAAAGGTTGGTTTCCATTGCAAAGCCTCAATATTTAGTTCTATCTGTGACTCTTGGCTGATATATTATGCGAACAAGAGGAGGCTTTAAGGAATTTAAACATTTTTTAATTTATTGAGTTCCCTGATTTTGAGCAAAATTAACACTGCCATTGCCAGGTTCAAGTCCTGGATGAGAAAAGTGGAGGGTTGGGTTAGGTAGTTGACAGCCAGCGTAAAACTTGTCAAATAATAATGACATGAATCCTTTAAAAAATTATGTTAATGCTAGGGTGTGCCTTGGAAGCGACGTGCTGTATGGCCTGAATACAGCAACAAGTGTGCAAGGGCAACTGCACCAGCGCCCGGGTGCAGTGTTAAATAGGTAAGGGTTCCCACATCAAGGAGGGATGTGGGCAAAGAAGCTAGTCCATGAAACTAAAATTAGGATAAGAACATGGAATATAGGTTCCCTTACTAGAAAATTAATAGAATTAATAGATATTATGATTCATAGGAAGATAGATATTCTGTGCATTCAGGAAAGTAAATAGGTTGGAGAGAAGGCTATGTAGATTGATAGTTTAGGATTTAAACTTTGGTTTTCAGGTAGGAGTCATACTAGAAATGGTGTAGGTGTGAATTTATATAAGATTTTGAAGGATAGTGTTATAAAAACTAATAAAATTGGACATAGAATTATAACTTTAAAGATTGTTGTTGATGCTAAGATTGTTAACATTATAAGTGCTTATACTCCTCAAGTGGGTTTGGATATGGGTTCAAAATTAAAATTTTGGAATGACTTGGAAGAATTAATAAAAAAAATACCTCTTGGAGCGAAGGCGAAGGCTATTTTGGTGAGCGAAGGCGATATTGGTGGCGATTTTGGCGGTCCATTGGCTAACGACGATTCTCCGTCAGCCCTTGGTGGCTGACAGCAGATCTAGGAATGCCAACCTTATTGGGTTAAACTTTGTCCTCCCAAGTGTTTTTCTTCAATTGGGTTTTTTTCTACCAGGCAATTTTGAAGGCTAGTTTGGCGGTTGTTTGGCTGCCAGTGTTTCTTCGTTGGACCACTGTAGTTGACGATGGTTCTTGGATTGGTTATCATTTTTGGCTTTTTGGTCTCTTGGAGGTTTTTTTACGATCTGAAATGTTCTTTTTGGATTCAAGATGCTGTTGGGATGACGTTTATGAAGTTCATCGTATACATTGCTGTCGAAGGCGATTTTGGTTTTTATTCGTCTGCTATGATAAATGGCTGTTTTGTTATAGGGCAGTTTGATCTTTTTGTTGTTGTTTCTACTGGAGGAACTTGGAATTTTGTGGAAATTTTGTTTGGGAAGTTCAGTGGAGGTGTTGTGGAGGTTATGGTTCCTGCGGATTTGGGGTTGTATGCTGCTATTTTCAGTCGGCTGCCTGTGATTGGAGATTACAAGGAGATTATTTTGGGATTTCCTAATTGTTTAGTTAAGGATCTCTCTTCCTTAGTGATTCGCTTTCATCTTGGAGTCACTGATGTTTTTTCTTTGTCGTTGCGGACGGAGCTTTACTGGGTGAAGGTTCCCTATCAGTTTTGTATGTATATTGTTTGTTCTTGGTATGGTTATGCTGTGGTGATTAGATCTGTTTCAATCTTGAAAGTCTGGATGGAAATTTGAATATGAAGTGGAGTTTGGAGAATTTTCTTTGCTGGCCTATTGTGGTTGTCCATACAGTGGATGGTCGCTTAATCCTGTATGTTTATTTTGGTCTTTGGAATGGTTCATATGGCTTCAATTGGTTTCTTGGAGATTATGCTATTTTTGTTTGGCATAGTTTTGTGTCCTCTACTATTAGAAGGAAGTTTTCTTATGGATTTGAGGTTGTAGAAGTTGGGTTTCTTGCGGTTTCTTTATTGAATGCCGCCATTGTTGCAATTTTTCAACTGCGTTTGTTTGGTGACTCCTTGGAAGAAGTTTTTTATCTTCCTTGTTCTGGTGAAGGGATGAAGTGGATCTCTCTTTTGTACAACCTTTTGGTTGAAGAAGATGGTTTCTTTCAATTAATTTGTGGTTGGGATGCCATGGTTTCTGCTGGATTTTGGATGACAGTGATTGGATCTTCCATGGAAGCTAGTCTTTCAATGGCTATGAGGGTTATTGGTTTGTTTTCAAAAGTTCAAGGCTTGTTGGATGTTCGCCTGAAGGTTATGGGCTTTGTGGTGAATGGAGTTGTCATTGACATTGTTCACTGTTTAGATAGCAATTTTATTTTATGTATTTTTGTTTATTTGCATAATGAAATTAGAATAATGATATTTGGGATTCTTACTATTCTTTACTTTTTTTCAATCTGGGAGCTCTGGGATACTAATCAACCTTTTGGGTTGTTCTATTATTGGTATCCCCATCACCCCAGTTGGTTTAAAGTAAGGAATAGTGGATCTCAATTTAATTATGACGATTTCATTTTGTCAAATTATTTTTTCAATTAGGTTTCCTTTCCTTTGTTTGGTTTGGGAATTAGTAGTTGTTTTTCATTCCTAGTTTTGTATTAGGTTTTATTTTCTGCGTTTAATGCAATTTGGATCTCTTCAAAAAAAAAAAAAAGAAGAAAGAGTTTTTATTGGAGGAAATTTAAATGGATATGTTGGTAGAGAGGTAGATGATTTTAAAAGCATTCATGGTGGCCATGGGTTTGGAACGACAAATGAAGGTAGTAAGTCCATATTAGATTTTTGTTTAGCTTATGATTTTTTAATTACTAATACCTTATTTAAGAAAAGGAATGAGCATCTCATTACTTATAAAAATTGATATAGTACAACTCAGATTGATTATTTTCTTATAAGAAAATTAGATCATTTAGATTGCAAAGATTCTAAAGTTATTTTGAGTGAAAATTTATGTACCCAATATCGTTTAATAGTTTTGTACTTTAAGATAAAGGGGCAGAAAATACAAACTAAAGTAAAATGATATTCTAGGATTAGATGGGGATATTTAAAGAATATTAATAAAAATATTTTTGAGAGTAAGATTTTAGATCTTAAGATTTTTCTGTCCATGAGGATGCTAATGTTATGTGGGAAAAAAGAGGCTAGTGATATTAAGAATATTGCAAAAGATGTGCTTAGAGTTTCAAAGGGAAATGCTCGTAATAGTAAAAATAGTTGGTGGTGGAATCCAAATTTTCAAGAAAAGATTAAAAATAAGAAGATTTGTTATAAAAATTGATTTAATTATAAAAATTTTGATAATTAGAAAATATATAAAGAGGCATATAAGGAATCTAAGAAAGTAATATGCGATGCAAAGAGCTTACCTTTTAGTAATTTATATAATAAATTAGATACTAATGAGGGAGAAAGATATATGTATAAGTTAGCCAAAGAAAGAGATAGGAGTAGTAAGGATTTAGTTCAAGTGAAGTGTATTAATGATGAAGATCAAAAAGTAGTTTTCTTAGAAGATGAAATTCAACAAAGGTGAATGAGATATTTTGCTAAACTTTTTAATAAAGAATGCAAAAATACAATTGACTGTAGTGATCTTAGCATCCTAAATGAAAATAATAATTTCTATTTTTATCGGTGTATTAGTAAAACTAAAGTTAGAGAGGCTTTAAAGAAAATGAAGGGTGGAAAAGCTGTTGGACATGATGATATTCCAATAGAGGTGTGGAAATGCTTAGGAGATGTGGGAAATTCCTGGCTTACAAAACTTTTTAATACTATTTTGAAGACTAAAAAGATGCCAGATGAGTGGAGAATGAGTGTGTTAATCCCTATTTTTAAGAATAAAGGTGATGCACAATATTGTGCGAATTATAAAAGAATTAAGTTGATGTGTCATACTTTAAAACTTTGGGAGCGAGTTATGGAGAGTAGGTTGCGGTGTGATACTAATGTTTCTCAAAATCAATTTGCATTCACGCCGGGTAGGCCTGCTATGGAAGCCATACATTTACTAAGAGGTTTGATGGAGAAATATAGAGAGTTGAAGGACTATTTAAATATGATATTTATTGATTTAAAAGAAGCATATGATAAAGTTCCAAGAGAAGTGTCATGGAGAGTTCTTGAAAAGAAAGGAGTTGTTAATGCTTATATTCAGATCATTAAAGATATGTATGTAGGAGCTATTACTTGTGTTCAATCACAAGGTGGTTTGACCAAGTATTTCCCTATTTCAGTTGAATTACATCAAAGATTAGCCATGAGCCCATATCTTTTTGCTTTAGTCATGGATGTTCTCACTAGACATTTGCATGAGGATGTACCCTGGTGTATTCTTTTTGCTGATGATGTTTATCTTGTTGATAGGACTAGAGAGGGAGTTGAAGGTAAACTTGAATTATGGAGGTCAACCTTAGAGTCTAAAGGTTTTTGCTTGAGTAAATCTAAAATGGAATATATGGAGTGTAATTTTAGTAGTAATAGACCTAGTGAGGGGATTATGACTTTGGGCGATCAAGTCATTCATTAATAAGAGTACACATTTTAGATATCTTGGATCTATTGTTCAGAGTGATGGTGAAATAGATGGGGATATTATCAGTAGAATTCAAGTTGGATGGTTGAAGTGGCGGAATGCATCAGGCTTGTTGTGTGATAGAAAAGTACCCCTCAAACTTAAGGGAAAATTCTATAAGATGGTGGTGAGACCTGTTATGCTTTATGGTGTCGAATGTTGTCCATTAAAAGAGAAGCATAATACTAAGATAAGTGTTGCAGGGATGATGATGCTCAGGTGGATGAGTGCCTTTACCCTTAGAGATAGGATACGAAATGAGCATATACGTGAAAAGATTGGAGTAGCTCTAGTGGAAGATAAGATTAGAGAGAGTCACCTTAGATGGTTTGGTCACATAAAACGATGGCCTCTTGATGACCCGGTTAGGAAAGTAGATGTATTAGATTTGACTTATGTTAAGAAAGGTAGAGATAGACCTAAAAAGACTTGGTTAGAAAATTATTAGAAATGATCTTTCTTTATTAGATTTAAACAAGAATTTGACTTTTAACAAGTCACAATGAAGAAAAAGGATTCATGTAGCTGACCCCACATTGTGGGATAAACGCTTGATGTTGTTGTTGTTGTTGCTTGCATTTGAGCAGAATAAACCCCTAATATATATGTTGTTGTTAGCATGCGATGTTACCAGGAAAGGCTTCATCATCAAGGGCATGAGCTAAAATTTACTGTAGATGAAGTTGCTCTAATCACCAGATTGTCCAACAGGGGTGAAATAATATGTTGGGAAGTTGAGCTACTATGCATATATTCAAAAGGAAGTATCATAATAAGAATAAATAGTCAAACTAACTATCAATTATGAATATGGAATGGTTGATTATTTAAGTTTTCTAGAAATTTATTAAAGTAAATTATTAGTTATTTCGGGTTGATTTCTAGTTTCATAACTTTCACCTTGGTGAAATTTTTTAAAGTAAATTATGGGCACTCAATAGTGATAAGAAGGCAAAGATGAACAAAAGCCAAATTAGTTTTCACATCAAGGTAAAACCAACACTTTGCCATTTTATAAGGACATGTGGACAACTTAAGTGGATGTCATGTCAAATAGCAAGTGTTATGTACTCCACACCTCTTGTACCAATTATGTTAGTGATATTTTAAAGGGCATTTATTGTCAAATCAAATCAATTTCCCGCATGGGTCATGTTGTTGGATTAGGTTGCTACGACCTAAAGAGGTTTGTGAACCTAATGTTTTCATCTCAAAGGAGTATTACAAGTCCAATAGGTATAGGACCAAGTGTTCCAATATCTTAAATCTCTCCCTTTTGATAAATATGACCTATCTAAAAAAGGGATCAACTTACAATAGACTAAGTGCAACTAGCTCCACTGGCTTAGATGATTATGAGGAGCATGGTTTGATAGTTACAACCAAGCTGGCAAGGTTATGGTTAGGGGTGTCAAAATTAGTCATCAGATTGGATTTGGGTCAAACTCGGAATTGACCTGAGTGCAAAAAAGTTGACCCTAACCCGACTCAATTTTATAAATGGGTCGCTTTGACCCAAACCTAACTCCTCGGCTTATCAGGTTAACCCAACCTGACCCAGACACATGCGTGAGAGCTGGGCGAACAATGAGCACAGTGCAGAAGCAACATGAGGGTGGGAGGATCCTGGGTCTGCTAGGCGAGTGCAGAACGACCCTGGTAAGGTGAGCACAGAGCGTAGCTATGCTAATGGGTCTGGCCGTCTGGGTGCGAAGGTGGGCACGTGAGCAACAGAGTAGGACCGGGGCAATGCGCATGGAGTGCAGAGCGGAAGCGAGGCTTTGCGCGTGGGTTAGGCATATGTATCTGTGTTATTCCAGGTTGATTTCATGTTTCTAGGTTAACCCAAACCCGATAAACAGGTCAAAATATCAAACTCAAATCCAACTAGTATGGAAAATAGGTTTACCCAAAGCCATAATGTTTTGGGTCAGGTTTCAGGATAGGTTAAGTATTGACACCTTAAGTTACGGTGGCTAGTGGTTTTTTACAAAAAAATCACTAAGAAGGTTATGGAAACCATCTAACAATCCCAACTGGATCCTTGTTTTCAAAGCAATGGAGACATGATGGAAATTATTTTAAAAGTCTTAGTGTTCATAAAAAAGAAAGCAAATCCTTTTTGTATCCTATAAATAGATAGAACTTGCACAAGTGGGTGATAAGGGATCAAAATCTAATCTTCAAATTCGTGCCTACAAGTGTAAGCGAGGGAGTTCTATGAATAGTTATCCAGCATGCTCAATCCATATAATCGACCTAGGTAACCTCTTGCACCCAACATTTATTTTCTCTCTCCCTGTCATCTTAGTAATCACATTATTATAATCCTATAAGCTTGATTGGGCTCCTACTCCAACAACAATAATTTGGTATCCCTCCACCATCCAATCTTGTTCACTGCTATAAGCAATTAACTTTATATTTATTAGACTTTCTTTGTAACAAAAGAAGAAGAAGAAGAAGAAGAAGAAGAAGAAGAAGAAGAAGAAGAAGAAAAAAACGAACAAACGAACAAGACAAAAATAAAGTCGATCTACAAGCGATTTTCTAATTCATTCAAAGACGGCACATCAAGCGATGAAGAACCATTGAAATCACTATCATGCCCGCCTAAAATGAATGAAAAAAATTTTCAAGAAAATAGAAGACATTAAGGTTTTACATAAAATATCATCAATGATAGATAAAGCACTTGAGTTTGGATTTAAACCCTAAATTTCTTAATTACAGCATAATTTAGATCAGTTATCTATATTTTTTTGTCTTATTTCATGATTATTTATTTTTTCATTTTTTAATAACTATACGAGCATACATCTTCCAAGATAAAATCAATATCTTATATCATAAATAAATTATGAATAAGTTCATTTGATTCTAGATCGAACATTATAAACTGCATATTAGTTAAATTGATCGTTCTATACAATCACGATCTTATAGGCCAATCAAATAGAGTTTGATTTGTGGTTTTTTATCAGAATGAACTAATCATACTCTCTATATGCTACTCTTATGAATTAAGAGATTATGATTTTCATTTAAATACTCACTCTTATAATTTAAAAAGGGTTTAAAAATTTTTAATGAGAGGTTGTAGAGCATCCATTGTAAGGAAGAGGGTGATTCTTTCTTTGTGAGCAAAAGAAAATACTTAGGAGGAGAGGGTGAGTGTCTAAGACAAAACTCATTGGGGGTGTCCGTGGTGTGTGTGAGGAGATTCACACAGTTGTTTGTCTTTATGCACTTTGTTACTCAAGTTTATTTTGTGTGAGAAGCCTTTGGCTTGAAGGTCTTGTGTCACTTTATTGAAAGGATTGATTAAGTCTTGGTGAGGAGGCTAGGGAGACATCTCTTTCATATTGGAAGCAAAAGTAGGAAGGCATCTCTGCTGTATTAGGAAGCAGAAGGAGAGAGTTTTATTCTTTTAGAGAGAGAGAGAATCTATATAAAGGTCATTCCTCATATGGAATTCAAGAAAGGATTCACCTTATAGGGTGCAAAAGGAGAGCTTTTAGTGAAATTCCCAATAAGGAGGTACTTCAGGAGTGGATGTAGGTTAGAGGACTAAACCACTATAAAAATCTAATTTTCATTCTTTTTCTTCCTCCTCCGTCAAACTGAAAACCCTAGGGTAAATTCTCATTTTGTTCTCGCAATACAATGAACCAAAAGGCTTTAAACTTTGAACAGAGGTAGAAAAGGATCTAAAGAAGAGTGGGGAATAGTCTTTCAAGCCTTTTATGCAATCGTTAGGAATTTATTTAGGAACCTAAGTAAACACCTAAGGTTAGAGTTTTACTATGGTAGGACTGATGGATTCAGATGGTTTAAGATTCTATGAACTAATGGATTTTCCTCGCTCAATTCCCTTGCAGACTTTGAACATGGACGACGCTTTCAGGGAGAGTTCCAATTGCTGGGATGGAGTAGCCTTCGGTCATTAGCTCTTCTCATCACGGGAAATCTCAAAGCAACGGGAAATCACTAGGCGAGAGTAAAGGAAACTCTGGGGAGGCAGAACAAAAATCTAGAGCTCTGGGAAACTCGCTGGAGTGTATGATAGCTTAGGAATAAATAGTTTCATCCTAACCCCCCTATTCCAGCTGCTGGAGTTGAAGAGAATAGTTGGGATTGATCAGGTGGAGTGTTGGGATGCTTGACACCTGGCTTAGGCCATTAGCAAGCAGAGGAGGTGTGTGGCTCAGGTGAAAATGACCCTAGGTCTTTCTCAAGCATAGGATGACCACTAAGGTTGTTTGAGCCATTTGGAGCTATGGAATGTTGCAAATCTGGGCTTAAGTACTGTGATTTTGATGATAACAAACATTACTGATTCTTTAATTCTACTATTCCACAATATCTACTTTTGTTTGCCTCACTAACCTGTCAGGTCCATAGGTTCACTTGGAGCATCAATTAGCTCAAAGATTAGGTAGACTAGGATTGAGTCAGTCTGTAATTTCTATTCCAATGCATCTTTTACCTTTTCTTGAGTTAAATAAATTATGATGGATCCTGAAGCTAAGTAACCTTGCACACACACTCAAGGGGAGAAAATTTATAAGTTAGAGAGTTTTCTAGTTTTTGATCATATCATACAAGACGATCCTAAATCATCCTAGACGATCAGTTAAAAATAGAAACCCTAATTAGGGCATCCCTGATCATTAATTTAGATTAACTAATCATCATGGATGATTTATATCGTATAGGACGATCAGTACAACTTGAAATAAATAGCTGCCAATCACATTTTAGGCATGATTTTATAATTCAAAATTTGTTTTAATCGTACAGTATGATCCATATCAACCTAGAGGATTCATGATAATCATGCCTAAAATAATCCCTTAATTAGGGGATTAATTAAGGTTAAATTTATCAATTAAATCATATAGGATAATTGGAAAACATCATCCTGGATGATCAGAGCTCTGCATGATATGATAATTAATCGCTACATATCGTACAAGATGAAAGCTTTAACTTTCCAACTAATCATCCTGGATGATACCTCTACATTATACTAGATGAAATGTGTGATGCATGGGATGATAATTAATCATCATCCATCATACTGTATGATTAATAGCCACTGGTAAACTAATCATACAGGATGATAGAAATATCGTATTGGACAATTCGTTCAAAAACTTGAACTAATCGTACAGGGTAATGTTGATCGTACTAGCTGAAAGGGTTATTTTGTAGTAATCATACATGACGATATTCAAATCATCCTAGACGATCTTTGCCTCCAAATTACAAATTAGGGCTCTTTTTAAAGCCTCCTATTTAAGCTCTCCTAATTATTGCTAATAAATTCTTTTGTTGTTTTTCTTATCCGAGAGAGCTTAGAGGAGAGGGAGAGTTTGGGAGAGAGAGAGAGGATCATATGAGAGAGAGTTTGTGAGGGGATTCATAAATGTTTCTCCAAGCAAGGATTTGATTATCTTATTCCTTCATCCTTGGTTTCTTGGTAGCTCTAGGTAGATGATCATCAGCATCAGATCTAGGTTCTCTACCTACTCCAGGAGGGAGTAAAAGGATTATCAGGTTCTCTGCCTATTCCAGTAGGGAGTAAAAGGATTTCGGGTTATTTTCCTTCACCAGGAGGGTGAAAAAGGATTCAAGGTTCTTTACCTCACCGGGTTGGTGGAAACATTTTTTAAGGGCTTCTCCAGGTTAGTGAAATTCATTTGGCTTGAAAAAGCCATTTAAGGGCTTCTCTGGGTTGGTGAAAAAGGATTCAAGGTTCTCTACCTCACTGGGTTGGTGGAATTCATTTAGCTTGAGAAGGCCATTTAAATCCATAAAAGGTATTTTGGTCAACCAGGGCAAACCCAAGTGTGGGATTGGGTCCAATGTACTCCTAAAGTCTTTTAGGATCCATTGGAATGAATTTTGGAGTTTGACAAGGTTAAGTCATATTGGATTTTGGGGAAAAGACCAAAAGTCCCCTTAAGATATTTTTGTCATTTTGACCCCTGGACAATTGTGGATCAAATTTGCATTGAGAAAAGTGTAGATTATTGATCATTATGTCCCAATGGAGGTCATGGGTATGATTGGAAAGTTTGGAGAGGGTCCCAAGAACAAAATCCATTGGATGGTAAGTTCAGTGGCATAGGCTATAAATAATTGAAGGTTTTGCGGCCTTTGGGAAAAGATTTAGTTTCAGGGGATAGGAGTATTGGATTAAGCTCAAATTTAGAGGGTTGCCTCTAGAGACATGTCTTATCAATATACAATTGATAGACTCGAGTCAGAGGTCATCAGACTGGGTTCCAAGTGGTCTAAAAAATTCTTCTAGAAAGGGTTTTAGGACCTTAGTCCTTAGTCGTTGGATTTGGCTTGGAATTTTGGAATTCAATTGGATTTTGGATTTGGAGGATTTGAAATGATTTATATGTGTCATTAATAGTCAAAAAGATGATGGTTAATGATTAGATAGGATTGGAGTATGATTGAATGTTGATAAGGGGGTTGACTGGGATTGGAATGAAGCTTGAACTTGGAGGGTGGAGTTTGGATTTGAATAGGATTGGATTGGGTCCTAAATGGGACCTATATGATTGAGTGGAGGACACCGCTCAATCATTAGGTCACCATAGAAAGACCTAGGTGGATCTCAGTGACCTCATACAAAAATGAGATCAACACTAGGTAGATCCTAAGGTCTGGATTAATTTAGGATCTAGGTAGATCTTAGGGTCTAGATAATCCCTAAGGACTGGAGTATAGGAAGATCCTAGAGTCTAGGTTAGTTTGGGGGCTGAATTGATCTAAGATTTGAATTGATCTGGAATACATATTGATCAAAGATCAGAATTGATCCTAGGGTCAGGGTTGATCTAGAATCTAGATTGGGTCTTAACGACCTCATACAAAAATGAGATTAATAATTATGTAGGCATTTGCAGGATAAGGTTGGATCACTAGAATAACCTAATTCATCTCTAATATTTGGGCCTGAATAACCGCCTAAGTTTATCAAACCCCACTTAGTAAAATTAAAATTACCCACTAAAATGTTGTGCCGCTATTCTATAGTGGCACTAATGAAGCTACAAGCATCAGAGGAAGTGGACCCAGCCCTCTTCCCACCAATAAAAATCTAGGGGCTACTTTAGCAAGATAGATTAATTGGGGATCTAAAATAAAAATGCAAGGAAGCTCTAAGAGTGTAAGAGTGCAGGTGAAAATAAAACAGTAGCCTAAAATCTTTTATAAACTAATTAGCACTGGGCCACTGGCTTATGTTGCACTATGGTGCTAAATCAATCTAATTAATATATGTACCAGTGCTACGGTGCCGAGGATAGGTAGCAGAATGGTGATCATATAAGAAATTGAAATCTCAAAATTTTTTTACTAGGAGATCGCCACGTAATGTGACATGTGGCCGTAGTCAAAGGGACTACCGACATGAAGCTTTATTTTCCCTACTCATGATTTGATCAAGAACTGTGGCACAACATGGGGTATTATGACACTCAATTAGACCAAAATTAGTGGGTAAATCATTGCTATGGTGTAGTATGGATGATGGTGCATTGTTCTAGAAGGAAATTTGGCACTATAATGTTGTGGAACGAATGACTTAGTTAATTTTAAAATAATTACTTCGATATTGTAGTACTTTTGGGTATAAAGCTGCAATGATGGGCTAAAAATTTCAAATTAAGTCCAACACTCTAAATCAAGACTAACACGCATAGTATTAATGCAACTTAGGTTAAATCAACCAAATGATTTTCTAACCATAAAAAAGAACACTGATCACAAAATCTAGTAACAAATAAGGATGATAAAAGGGGTTGCCTTCCAAATAGTGCTATGTTTATAGCCATCAACCAGATTAAGCCAAAATTCTATCTAAGACGAGCTAGCTCTATAGAAAACCTAAGGTCATTGACTTCTCCTCTTAGATAGGGCTTCAATCTCTGACAGTTAACCTTAAAAACTTGGAAAGTGTTATGATCCTTGATATTAACAACATAGTAAGGACACACTTTTATATTAATGAATGTGTCTAAGCAGAAAGAGTTTAACTTCTCAAGAAATAATTTTAATAATGAGTTATACAACAAAACTTCCTATTCATACTCAAATTCTTTCTTTATGATCTGATAATCTTGCCACTTTTTAAATTTTTTTTATATAACTTGGCAATTTTTAAGGTAGCATTTCTAATTCTTCCAATTTATTCATATGTATTAGTTTTTTTTTTCTTTATCACCCTTAAGATTATATTTTAATTGTTTAACTACTAAAAATCTTTGTATTCTAATTCTAGGGAAAATGGGAAGCTTTCCATAAACCAATTTATTGGGAGACATTCCAAATGGAGTCTTATGTAAGTAGTTTTGTAAGCCTACAGTGCATCATCCAATCATAATGACCAATCTTTCCTATTTGGACTCCTTAAAATTCTCTTAATCTCCCAATTGATGATATTCGCTTTACCACTAGCATGGAGATGTTAAGTAGTTGTTATCCTATGCCTAATTCCATATTTAGAAATTAGATTTTCAAGTCTATTGTTACAAAAATGGCTACCCCATCACTTATGATGACTCTAGGCTCTAAATTAAGAAAATATATTTTTATTTGAAAATTTAATTACTACTTGGGCATCAATTTGAGGAGTTACTATTCTTTGTATCAATTTAGATGCATAATCAATAGCTAGAAAAATATATTGTCTTTATAGGATTAAACAAAAGTACCATGAATTCTAAACCCCAAATATCATATATTTTAACTTCAAGCATTAATTAATGGACATTTAATTTTTTTTAGAAATATTTCCTACCCTCTAGCATCTATCACATCATTTGGCATTATTATTGGTTCCATCTCATTTTCAATGAAACACTACCTAATAATTTGGTCTTCACACTTTCTAAATAGATAAGTCTCATCCCATAAAAATAATTCAGCATCGTTCATGAATTTATGACATTGGGTGTAGAGCATGTTAGTGGGGATAACACCATTAAAAATGAAACTAATATTGTTAGCATACGAAGGAATATTCTAAGAATGCGATGAAAATAACTTTTCCTAAGAGAAAAGTTTATTAATGGCATTATCATTATTATTAGAATCTTCCCTCTCTAACCTAGATAAGAGATCGACCACATGATTTTTAAAACCTTTCCTATCTAATCTCTACATCAAATTTTTGTAATAATAAAATCAACCTAATTAATCTAGGCTTAGCATCCTTTATGGTTAACAGGCATTTAATGGTAGAACGATCAATTGAAATAATTACTTTGGTGCTGATTAAGTAAGATCTAAACTTATTAAAGGAAAATACTATAGCTAGCAACTCAATTTTAGTTATGGTATAATTAATTAGAGCATTATTAAAGTTTTACTAGAATAATAAATGGCATGAAATTTCTTATCCAGCCTTTAACCTAAAATCATTTTTATGGAATCATCATTAGCATCACACATCAATTCAAAATTAAGAGACTATTTAGGTGAAATGATGATAAGTGTAGTAGCAAAGCACTTCTTAATCTTCTCAAATGCAGTAAGTAATCAGAATAAAAATTGAAAGGTTATATCTTTTTCAAGTAAATGTCATTGAAACCTGGTAATTTATGAAAATTCCTTTATGAAACACCTGTATAATTTGGCATGAAGATATAAAACGTCATTCTAAGTCTAAAAAATCATCTATGAACATCTCAATGCCTTGCTCTATTAAATCATAAAATATTGACATCATACATCTATGAGATGTCACAAGGGCATTACACAAGCCAAAAGACATATGCCTAAATGTAGAGGTTCCATAAGGACTAGGGAAAGCTATCTTATCTTAATCTTCTTGGGTAATGGGAATCTAATGGTAACAAGAGTAGCCGTCTAAGAAATAGTAGGAAGGATGCCCAACTAATTTATCTAATATTTTATTAATAAATGGAAACAAAAAATGATCCTTTTTAATGGCTTTATTAAGCTTTTGATAATCAATACAAATCCTCCACCTGATAATATTACCAGTAGGAATAAGTTCAATCTTCTAATTTGTAACAATAGTAAATCCTTCTATCTTAGGGGTTCAGTGAAGGGGACTAACTTAATCACTATCATAAATAGGATAAATGATACCCACATTCAATCACTTCAAAAGTTTTTTCTTTACCACTTCTTTCATGGTTAGATTCAACCTCCTATATAGGTCTAATATAGGTTGGTAAGCTTCTTCCAATAAAATCTTATGCATGAAAATGGAAGGACTAATCCCCTAAATGTTAGTAATAGGCAAGCAAAAGTCTTTTTCATACTAAGAAAGGACTTTAATCAATTTACATTCCTAATGTTTTTCAAGGTTAGTAGAGATAATGATAGGTAAAGTTGACTCCTCTTATAAAAACGCATAGTTTAGTGGGTAGGAAGTGCTTTCAATTATATCTTTCTTGCCTTAAATACATATTAGTTTAAAGGTTTCCCTAGGGATGATTTATCTAAGACTTCAAATATCTATTTATACATCCTAGGGCTTTCACTAATAATATGAAAAATATCTCCCTCCATCTTATATAAATCATCCTCACTCAACACCATATTCATCAGACTACCACCCAAAAGTATCTCCATAGCATCTAACCCTTAGAAAATTTCATTGATTTCAATATATTAGAAGTGACTTCCTTATCTTGAACTCTCATGGTTAACTCTTCTTTTTCAACATCAATCATAGCCATCCTTGTACCAAAGAAAGGTCTTCCAAGGATAATAGTTATTTCCTTATCTTCATCCATTTACAAAATAATAAAATCAATAAGAAAACTGCACCTATCAACCTTCAGTTAAATATCCTTTATTACCCTTTAAAATGGGTGAATGAATGATCGGCTAATTATATGGTAACAATGGTATGTTTGACTTCTCTTAGGTCTAATCTTTTATAAATATAAAAGGGCATAAGATTGATACTAACATCACAAAGTGCTCTCCCATAAAATTTATATCATATAGCCATCAAGATAGTAAAACTACCATGATCCTTAAGGTTTTATAAGATTTCTTCTATACAATGGCAATACACTCTTTGGAAAGAGCTACGATTTCAAAATCTCCTAATTTCCTATTTTTTCTTAAATTATTTGTCATAAATTTTAATAAGTAAGCATTTATTCTAGAGCTTCAGTAAAAGATATATTAATTATTAACTTCAAGATTTCTAAAAGTCTAGAAAACTTCCTATCCAAGTTTTATTTTAGCAATCACTAAGGAAAAGGTGGTGGTCGTCTCTCATCCACCTTCCTAATTTGTTTATCTATTTCCTTCATAGGTTTAGATGACTTTTTAGAATTAATAAGGTCTAATGGGGTTTCCTCAATAATATCCTCTATTGACTTCTCTTCCTTGCAGAACTTTTCCTCAATTCTTTTCCACTCCTAACCTGAATAGCTTTGCTTTGTTTCTTATTCATTTATTTTGGATTTACTTCAATGTTACTAGGTCTCATTCCCTAGGGAATATTGGTCAAAGATCCTTCTAATCGTCCTAATTTTTTTTCAATATTTACAATGGAAGCAACCTAACTTTACAATTGTAAACCCATTTATAATATAAATTCATCTAAAGAAGGCTTCTTACCTTACGTTAATTATTTGAGTGAAAACTAGGGGAATAACTAGGCCTTAGGTTTGCAAAATTTTGAGGAGGGTGGTTCAAATTTCCTACTTGGTTTTGTTCTTAGAGTTCCAAATATTATTACCATTTTTATTATTACTCCAATTTAAATTGGGAAGATTTATGCAACCAAGATTATAAATATTTGAGAAAGGTTTATTAGTTACATTATTGATTACATTAATGGATTCTACTCCTGATACATTAAGGTTACTAGAGGCTCCAAAGATATTCTCTTCTATAGTCAAAGGTGAATTTTGAGGTGAGTTAAATCCAAGATTATTTATTTTTTTAGATATGCTAGCTATTTGTGAATTAAAATTGATATAGAATCCCATTAATGAACACTATCTACCTTCCTAGGATTAATGCTTTTAGATGGCCATTGAAAATCATTGGTAGTTATCTCCTCAATCTAAGCATATGCCTCATCAAAGAGATTTTACATCAGAGAACCACCACCAGCAACATCAATAATTGATCTAAGAGAACCTATAAGAGCGTTATAAAATATTTGAATGACTTGCCAATTAGGGAGGGCATGGTGAGGACATATCAAAGTTCTTTAAATCCCTCCCATGACTCATAAATGGATTCTCCATCGAACTGGGTGAATGAGGTAATATCATTTTTAAGCTTAACAGTTTTAGATAGGGAAAATATTTAGCCAAAATTTTATGGGCTAAGTCATTATAGGTTTAATTGAGCTTGTAGGTACCACATATTAATTGTATCCTTAAGTGCTAAAGGAAATAACCTATGTCTAATGGCATCATTAGAAACACCATGATATTTAAAGATTAGACATATTTCATGGAAACTAGCTTTGTGCAGATTTGGTTCTTCTATTGGTATTCTCCCAATCTAAGAGTTTTGAACCATTTGAATTATTACAATTTTTAGTTTAAAATTTTTATCTTGAAAGCTAGGTCTATTTAGGCTTTAATGAATGCCTCAAACCATAATGTTAGTGTGTTCCCTAGGCAGACTAGGTTGATCATTTTATTGGAATTTTCTTAGCCATTTTTAAATCTTTTTGTAATTTTTTAGTTTTTAAATTTTATAAGTGTTTTTCCAATTTCAACATCAAACAAGATTTCTATTGGTTGTTTATTACCACACATGCAATTGTAAGAAACACAATATAAAATGTGTAAAATATTAAATAATAACAATTAATAGTATGCAAGGCATTACTAAAATGGCAACAATAAAAATTAAACTAGATTAAGTTTTATAGTTTGTTTTGTAATATAAAATGCAAAATAGAGTAATTAATTTAAAGAGTTCCCCAATAATGTTGCCAAAAACTTGACAAATTCTATTTACACACACTACTTGATTCAATAAATATTATTTAACTTTCTAAGGTGTAAATATTATTCTATGCAACTGCACGTATCACATCAAGTAATGAAGTGATGAGAAGAGTATCATTTCCACAGGGAGTTTGAAAATTTATTAATTCACTATAGTACTACCTAATGAAATAACTATATTTTTCTAGCCAGAATATTAAAAATAGGTTGTGCAAATTAAAAATAAAAAGTTATAGTTATAGAAGGTAAATTCTTAAATTATAAAATCTCCAATAATTGATATTTAAAAATGTAAATTCACATATGTGTGGTTTTGTACCTATTGTTATTGTGAATTAGAGCATAAGTACACCTCATCTATTTCGAGCTCATTTTGAGTATTTGATAGGATTTCTCTGAATTACAATTTTACTATCTCCTTAAGATCACATAACCCTAACCACCATATATCTATGTTAAAGTAAGATTACATTTTAAAACCTCTATTTATTCTTCTACTCCTCTGTCAAGGCTCTAGATCACACTAGCTTTTATGTTCATACATGGTCTATACGTAAAGTAATCTGGGCTTGGAGGAATTAAAAATAGCTGGAAGTAATTTGTAAGGATCAAACCTACTATATGCAATTCATGGCTCTTAAATAATCTTTATTCATAATAATGAGATTAGCTAGACATGTATATAAAATTAAACATCACAAATATTTTAAAATTTAGTAATAAAAAAAAATTCAAACTATAAAACAATTTATAAGCTATAAAAAGAAATGTTAGAGGTGACCTAGATCAATAGTACATACTCCTTTATACTCCAACATAAGACTCCACATAGGCACAAAAGAGCTAATTCACCTTTATAATTATCTTCTACACTCACACACACACACACACAAACACACACACACACACACACACACACAGACATGTCTCTCTAAAGTGTCAACCCCTTCAGATGAACTATAAGACTACTATTTATAAAATTTCAAAATAATGGAACTTGCACCACAGTGCTAGCTTGGTGGCACAATGGCGCTTCTAGACTAATGTGCTGGTTCACCATTCAATACATCGGTTCACCAGTCTAATATTCTCACACCATAATGCTAGGTGATTTGGCACTGTAGTGCTCAATTTAGCATTGTGGTGCTTCTTAGATAGTGCTTTAGTGCTATGCTTTCTAGTAAATATTTTGAGGCCTCTCCCCTAGGGTATTACACCTGTGGTGCTACAGTGGTGGGGAAATATATGGCATTGTGGTGCTGGTTCAGATTTAATAAATTTTGACCTATTTCTTGCCCAAAAATATAATAATTAAAAGCATAATAAACATTATATATGTAATTCATACTTAATAATTTTTCTCTTATCATTCGCTATCATAGGAAGGATCCATATTAGCTTTAGAAAGAGGATATGCATGGATGTTATAATACTATAGGGCAGAAGAAGAATTATAATATCGCATGGGTATACCTCGATAAGTATCCTTACAAAGTAATAATTAACATGACCTAAATAATATGGAGGAACATATAATGGTTGAATACCCATTGGCATAACTTGATTTCCCTTATGTCACCATTCCCTAAAAAATTGAATTTGTATCTGAAAGACTCCCATAAATAAAATTGATCATAATAAGAATGATGGTGTTCATTATCTTAGACGTAACCCCTTGGTTTAGTTTGGAGAGATCATAATTTAACAAATTGTATGAACATTATAAAACATGGTCAACATTCTTTCCAATTCATTGATTGACATAGAGTTTTAGAATCAAATATATTAGTGTAATATTTACAAGATTCAATACACAAGATGGCACTTATTCTATAAAACAATCCATTCTTGAGTTATGAGTATTTTTTCATATATAATAGTCAAAGTTAGCTTCTTAAGAGATCTATCTAAAGTGGAGAAAGTAACCCACAATATGCATGAATACGACCCAACCATAGTAGAAATGTATATTGGCTCTTATTTGCCTTGGGTTTACTTTACACATATTAGTTCAATGACTCCATAGAAAGATAATCAATATGCAAGAAATATAAAACTTATTCTTTTAATTTTTAAGAAGACCATACCCACATGATAAAGGAGAAATTTACATTAACATGGGGTTTTTTAATCTTCTAACATTTTTATTCACATCATCAATAAATTCTTTTTTTATTTTTGATAGTCAAGTCTAAGTTATAAAACAAAAAAAATCTTTATAACATAACGAATAATTATATAAGTAGAAACATAAATAATTCCTATGTATAAGAAGCAATTGCAAATAATAACATTTTATTGCATTATCAAAATATTATATGCAAATAAGAGAATAGAATAAAAAATTACACATCAAGGCCCATAAAGTCATCTTCCTATAAGAAGTTTCATCAACCATAACACTTTTTAAGATATCTCCCATTATCAGGAGTCACTTGATGGGAACCATCTAATTTAACCAATAATTTATCTCCCACCTTATAGGCCTTCTTAATTTTGAATGGAACTTCCCATGTTGGTTCAAAATTTGCACACTCGTGATGATAAGACACTACTAAACATCGTTGGACTAAAACTGAATCATCGAGAATAATGGTTTTGGATATTACCAACTTATCATGAGCACTAAACATATAAGCACATTATAGTTCTAGATTCTAGAAAAATGTTTCAAAAGCATATTATGGTAATCTAGCTCTCAAAACCTAAGCTCGATACTCTTACTGAGATTTATCATCTTACTAAAGGCAACATGTAACATGGGAATATCAACTTCAAGTACATGGGTCTCCTTAGACTGAAAAATTATCACATAAGGTGTAAAACATGTAAGTGTATGTAAGATAGGCCCTCAATGCCTAATCTAGTTTATTTTAACATTCTTTCTTATTCATTTAAAGAAATTTCTTATTAAGATTCACCAATATTTTATTAAAACTTCAAACATGCCATTTGCTCTGAGATAATATATAGTATAGTATCGCTAATCAATGTTATCATACCAAGTAAATGCTACACATTATTTACTTAAACTTCTCAGAGGAGGATAACTTTCACCTATTTAGGGAAGTTGTTTATAGATTTAAGTGTAAATTTATAGCCTCTAGAAGATTAAGTTCAGTGTGATAAATAATACCAACTCCAAAAAACATGAAGGGGCATGATGCTATTTTAGAATGATTTTTTTTTTAATTTTTGTAGTATTTGACTAAGAATTTGAAACGTGTAGTATTTCTTTGCATATTCTATACAATCTTGTTTCATCAATGGCTAGTAATAACTTAGACTATTCATTTTCAATTTTGTTTGTTATAAATAGATAGGACCACTTTACCCTCACACATCTCGCCCATGACCTTAATATTTTCTTCTCTTTTAAGGCATTAAAACTACACCTTGTTAAACAAGAGGTGGTGCTAGGTGTGATTAATAATAGTAAATGATATTGCTTTTTATTGGATTTGAATTATCTTATAATGATTATCTAGAAGTCTTCCTTTTGTTATGTATTCAAATAACAAGCTACTTCTAGTGATCTTAACTTTTAGTAGATGTTACTAGTATAGAACCTTATTCATTTGAGAGTGTGGTTTTAGGATGATCAAGTTATGATTGTGACTTGACCCTTGTATTTTGGATCACCACTATTACAAGATAGCCTTCAAGATTATATAGCTCCATAACTAATTTGGATAAAGAATTAACCTTTCTATTAAAGGAATAAGAAGCCTTAATTAGTGTAAAGTAAGGAATTTTTTCCTACATAGCCATTACCCACCTATATTAATATAAGAGGTCAGGTTTGAGGGAATTATTGTCCTAATCATTTGGTAAATGACAAGTTGAGAGTGTTCATATATTTTAACTTTCTTTTCCTCAATTTGAATGGAGATTTTGAGTCCAAGAATTAGTGTCTTATAATATGCCTCTTTGTTTATATGTAGGTTTGTCAAACTATATATATACCAAAGAATAGGAGACACAAAGATTAGAATTATTTCAACCTTTAGTTTTTTGAACAATTTCTTATGAGTTTATATTTATTAAAGTTACTCTATCAAAATAGGGATCCCATTCTTTTAATTTGACCATTAATACCTACCTAGTTGAAAGGTTATCATTTGAAGGTTGTGGTCATTAAAATAGTATAGACTATGGGTAAGTATACATTGGCATCTCAAAGAGTGCTTAAGGCTTCATCTTCTCCCTGTGTAAAGGTCCTATGGAGAAACTCTCCAAAAAAAAGAGAACATCTTGATAGGGTTGTGAGAAATTGATCCTAACCTATACTAATCTTATTTCCCTTAGCCTGGGAAGAGTAGAAAAATGAAATCTTGACCATTCAACCTACTTAAAATAGATTTAATGGATTTTATCTAGCTGGACAAATGCAAGTTTAATTTTCCCTTAATAATAAATGAATTTACCTAGAATTCAGTGAGATTTTCTTATAAAAAATATATATACCCAAATTCTATGAACCTATGATTTTATTTTCTCTATTTATAATTTTTTAGACCTATTTAAAAAAAATAGGGATATTTCTAGCATCAAGATATATTTCTTTATTTTTTTAAGTGTTGTCTATGTCACGTACAAAATATTCAAAATTTTGAATGAAAATGAGGATATTTGAAAGTTGTCATTTTTTCACAAGTGTGCATATTGCTAGGATATCTTTTGCAAAGATGTACCTTGTTGTTATAGAGATGACCTTGTTTATTAAGAATTATTTGAGAACTTTTTCTATTTTTAATAATTAAAACATATAAGATTTTAATTATTGAATTAATAAAAACATTTTAAATATAATTAGAGTTTGAGTTATTAGATTATGTCATACAATATATCACATGTATTTTATGATCCATTATAATAGAAGATTCCATAGAAACAAATAATTGGGTAAAAAACATAATTATTCAAAAAAAGGAATATTTAATGAAAATACTAAAAATTTCCAGAAAGTATCATAAAAGTTTCATTAGGCTGGTCTAATGATTGATCATAAAAGAATTAGATAACATCACTATAACATGTATTATCATCTTTTGATTATTTACAAAATATTCTAATCATTAAAATTAGACATCTATAGGATTATGTAGCTATTACATCGACAACCATTTCTAATTTCTAATATTGGTCTATTTGATCTTAATTTGAAATTCTTCATCATGAGTTTAATTGATGTGTTGAAATCTACACATTATACTTAGACTGCATTACTTGGATTATAAATATTGATAATTTAATTAGTATTAGACTAATCTTTTAGGGTGACCCACATAGCATTTTGGGATCTTTAGCCCTTGTACCTTGTTAGATTCCATTAACATTGATACAAAAATGCCCATAATATACCCTTTTTAGACACCATTCAAGTTCACCTTATTTTGTGCCATTAATATTCATATATCACTTTGATTTGCATCTTATTTTTGTCTTATGGAGGAATGCCCTTGAAAATTTCCTCGTCTGCCCTGGCATCAAATTTTAGAAATTGAGATTTTCCATTACTTAAAACAAACAAGTACACCTAAAAACATAAAATTTTTAGAGGTTTGGTGATCTTCCTTTTAGAGGCCCATATGATGTCTTACTTAATTTAGCTCTAATATTAACCTTTTCAATACATAACAAGCTTCATTCATCACTTCTAGCCAAAAGTACTTAGATAACCTATACTTATTTTGTATTGACCTAGTTAGCTTAACTAAGGCTCTATATTTCCATTTTGCTACTCTATTCTACAAAGGGTTCTAAGTGAAAAATAGTTATGTTCTATTATAGCTTCTAAAAAAAGATCTCAAATCTTTCACTCTTAAATTCACTACCGTGATTGCTATGGAAGGTGGAGATGGTGCATCTTATTTTTGTTTGAATCCATATAGAAAATGTTTAATTTCCTCAAAGGATTAACTTTTATTAGCCAAATATTTTACCCAAGTTTACCTTGTATAATCTTTCAAAATAAAAAATTCATATGATTTACTTCTTAAGCTCATGGTTTTGATGGGTCCATGCAAGTTTATGTGAAAAATCTCTAATGGTCTACTTGTGATAATGTCATTAAGTGAGTGAAATGATGATTTCACTTGCTTTCCAAGTTGAAATGCATCACATAAGTTTTGTTTTGTGGAATTTAACTTTTGGATTCTCCTAACTAACTCTAACTAATTCTCAATGCAGTTTCGGATGAACATTAAAAATTGGTTCCATCTCATGTGATTAAACTATCCTTTAACAAAAGGCAAGTCTTCAAAAATGTCATAATGTTGATCTGGTATAGTTGCAAGAAGAATGCAAAAAAGAAAGTATTATTTTAAGGTCTATGTATGATATCATCAACCATAAGCATAAATATAACTTTATTGATGGTTTTAAAATAATTATTATAAATACTCAAGATTAAAAAATATCTCCATTTTATTCTAATCATCTTATCACTATATAATAGTGTTTGTTCATCATCAGATTTATTTTAAGGATGGATTTTTTAGAAATTTCCCATTGATTAGGTGCATTAGATGAGTGACATCTTCATCTACCAAAATATAACATCCTCCTATGTATACTAGCTCTTTTACAAAGGGGCCTTCTAGACTAGGTTCAAAAATTATGCCTTGCCAACAATGAGTGATAATAGCTCATGTTAAGGCGGTCGAAGTCAACAACTAAAACTATTCTAGGTGTAACCAATTTATTATGAGCCTAAGCCTTTCTTGGACCTAGAATCTAAGATCATCATGATTGTCTAAGAATCAAGTATTTTGCATATGGTTAAAATTCATGCTCATGGATATTTATAGGGAAGGCAATTCTACATACATAAGGACTACTTTTGACCAAAATGTTAAGGAATAAAGAGGTGAATGAGTTTGAATTTTATAAATAGTTTGTTAAGCACATAGATCTCTTGCATTTTATCATGCCATTCACATTATATGGTAGGCAAATTTTCTTTATGATGATAATAAATGTCTTTTTAAGAGATATTCTTAAATGATTGGCATGAGGGTAATAATTTGAGGATCACTACCCATTAATATTATTACATCATGTAAATTTATTAATGTTGTTTCTTTTAAAACTCCATTACAATTTTAGATATAATGTGATGACGTACACAAAAGTGATAGATAATTTGAATGCAAATGAATTACAATACATTATCTTTATATACTTTTCTTAATCAAATAGTTCAACCTAATTAGAAAGGTTATCAGTAATAGGTCATATGAATTTATGTGCTTTTGATAAAGGAGATTTAATAGAACCAACAATATCTATACCCATCATTCACTTGGCCATGAAGAAATAATTATATATAAGAAATATGAAGACATTTGGGGAATAGGGCTATATTTGGCATTGTTAACATCCATTTACAAAATACATATAATCTTATGTAATAATTAGCTAGTAATATGCCATTATGTATAGTTTTAACATCATCTTAAGGCCTGATTGCTGAGTGCCCCACATAGGCTTTCATTGACTTCTCTAATGACCTTATGAGATGCATTGTTATCAAGATAGTAAAGCCATATCTGGCTAATTAAGTAGTGGTATAAAATAACATTAATTTAATTATATAGTAATGCCCTATTTTGGATTTGAAAAGAGAAAGAGAGATATGGAGAAAATCATCCTCGATTAAGATTGTCTATGAAAATTTGATGCCAATCTATTAATGGGTAATAGAATTTAACTTTTTTAATCTATGAATAACTTGAAGGATCTAAGTAAGCTAGAGATAATATTTGCCTTTTTTTGTATATGACCTTACATAGGACCTTCATCTACACTAGAAAGTTATTTAGCTAATTTGGCTAAAGTATCTTCTTTGATATTATGGCTTTAAGGTATTCTAATTAGTGATTATAGTAATATTTTCTAATAAAAATTTTAACTCTTTAATGGTAATCATAAAGTTTATATTTATAAATTTTTAATTTCAACTACATGAGTAATAATTAATTGAGAATCACCATAGATTTTGACTCTTTTAATTTTTATTTGAATAGCTAACTATAAGACTTTAATTAGTGTTTCATATTTTTCCTCATTTTAAGTTCAAGGAGATTCTATAACATAAAATCCATGATCTTCACTAGAAAGTTCCTTGATCCTATATGCACTATTTGAATAACTAACTCTAGGACATTCATCTTCACTACAAAGTTCTTTAGTAAATTTAGCTAATGCCTCATCTATGTTATTATGTCTTTTTGGTAGTCTGATGAGTGATGCTAGGAATATTTTCTAATAAAATTATAACCCTTTGATGGTAAGAATGCATGTTAGATTTTAAAACCTTTAGAATCAATATAAATTTTGAATCTTTTTATTTTTATTTAAATAGCTAACTCTAGGCCAACAATGAGTGCTTCATATTGTTCCTCATTATTAGTTTATGGATCTTTTATAACATAGGAATGTATAATAATGACTTCAATTGGAGTCTTGAATAATAATCCAATTATTTTTGTAAATGAAGGAATTTATCGGATGTCTCAAAATTTGATATAAGAAGCACCATAAAAATATAATTTTATTCTTAGTCTTGTATTGTTAACACTTGCTTATAAGTAAAACTATCATTACAAGGGAAACAACAGGTCCAAAAAGTGCAGCAAAGAAGTTAGCTGATGCTTGTCTTTTAACTACTCATTCAGGGGCATAAGTAATGCAGAATTAGGGTAAAATATTTGCCTATCTAGCTAGAACTATTGATAATATTTGTATACACTTCATATATTAGAGCATATTTACTCAAGAAATTAAACAAATATTTTGGGAAACATGTAATGCCTCAAATTTTGTATAGCAACAATCAATGCTAAGCAATGTTGATATTGCATGTCAAATAATTTAAACTTTTGCCTCAGGTAATACAAGACATTTTCCATACCTTATTCATTGACTTGAGCTAGTGATGCTCCTACCAATTAATATGGAGCTAATATATAAAGAATAAAAGGTTTACTAGTTTTTTTTTTTTTTTGGTTGGGAGGGCCGGGAGGGTGTGGAGTGTTTAATATTAGAGCCTTAACAAATATTTCTTAAGATGATATAAAACTTCTTGTAAAGATTTTTCCAATTAGAATTAAACATTTTGTTTGCCAGAGCTATAAAATATTGGCATCTATTGAAAAGGTTTGAACTAAAGTGCCTAAAAAATTATTTCTTTGTTTTTCAATTTATTTATGGGTAGGGACAATATTACCAAGCTAAGACAGATATTATTCTTCTCAAATGAAGCCAACATCAATTAGTTTTTTAGTCTTTTTGTTAACCTCATTTCTCAATGTCATTACAAATTCTTCTATATTAATGTTTGATAGGTAGAGTTTGAGGACTATAGAGTTTATTACAAAATATTTTACAAGATAACTTATGCATTTTAGCATAACTACAAGCAAAGAAATCTTGATAATTTCAAGAATTTAATCATCTTTCAAGATAAATCTTATGAAAGAAACTTGAAAATAAATGATAGATGAGGATAATTATCTGAACATAAGATTATTTGAATTAATTTATATATGACTGATAGGGCTTCTTCTTTTAAATATTTAGATGTATCAA
Organism: Dendrobium chrysotoxum; assembly: GCA_019925795.1. Taxonomy (NCBI): domain Eukaryota; kingdom Viridiplantae; phylum Streptophyta; class Magnoliopsida; order Asparagales; family Orchidaceae; genus Dendrobium; species Dendrobium chrysotoxum. The sequence continues at coordinate 30,386,928 of CM034314.1, forward strand.
TATTTTTAGATGGTATTTCATGAATGCCATTAGTGTTTGGCATAGAAATGATTGATATTTTGGCTTTCTTAAGCTTTGATCTCTTCATAAAGCCTAATATTTTTTTTAATAAAAAGATTTAAGCTTCCTTAAGCTTGAGAATAGCTTTCCATCCTATTTAAACTTTTTTTAGGAAGGATTTTATTTTATAACCATTTTATAATTATAGGAGACTAAACGTATATAAAGGCATGCCCTCCATTTGTTCTAAACAACCTAATTCTTATCCTGGAAATATTTCTAGGAGAAGTAATACAAGTCTTTAAAATAGTTGCTATGATACATTATGATTTTCTTAATAAGGATTAGTAGGTGGTAGTCCTCATTATGTAGTTGTTATGTAGTGGTGTTGTCTAGACAGATTGGTAGTAGTAAATCTTGAATATTCATGCTTAATTTGATGTGGTTTATTACAATGTATTACCAAATGTTTTTAATAAATTTTTTTAATATCATTGTTTAATTTTAATGTTATTTAGAAAAAAGAGTAGTAGCTGATGCAATGAGGAGTCATAGCAATAGAAGAAGGATTAATACATAATACATGATATAGTATAATAAAAAACATCCCAATAAATGTACATGACAACTTGTCCAACATAACCTAAACTAACGCCTCCTTTGTGGCATGCATGGTATGGCATCAGTGCCATGTGTATAATGTTGTGGTGGAGCAAGTGGTATATCATGTAACTCATGATGCTCCTCAGTAGTAATGTCAGGCTAAGTAATGTCAGGTGCTTGTATGGTGGATAGAACATACTCTGGATATCACCTGGAGGGAAAATCCTATTGTGTGGGATAATTGAATAAGTCCTTAGAGGGGCCCTAATCAACATAAGAGGATGGGCCAACAACCATTTTTTAAGGATCTACAAAAGTTGGTGGTGTGTTAAAAGCTATGTAGAGCCCAACAGGGTTATTTACCTATCAATCATCAATGATATGCATTTGCATGTGCAGTCCCTAGCAGAGCTCCCCAACTCTATTTAAACTCGTCTAAATGTATGTATCATCAGTACCACCAAAGTACCATAAAGTCCTCTCCATCTGAATGAAGAAATTGTGCTACACTTAATATGTGAATAATTCAGTTGAATATGAAATAGAATGACTAGAAAGATAATATACTAATTAAGGCTTACTTATAAATTGGAGCTATGAGGGGCCTCTAGTGTCATGACCCAACCTGATATGACTCAACACTATACTAGTCACACCATGTTGAATTATGGAAAAACACAAACCCAGAGATCCAGATGGAATAAGACTGAAATAAAACTTCCAATTTATTTACTATACAAAGCACTTCTGAATACAATATAAAGTGAATGACTATAGAATCTCAAAATGATTTTCTATTCTCATCTAAAAAATTTTATACAATATAAGGTATCTACAATTGTGCTTGGCAACATACAGCATAACCAAATAAAAGCCAAGCCTATAAAAATAAAACTAACTAAAATTATATGCTTATAACATAGATTTGAGCCTAATATCCAAAGCTACTCAACTTCCTCTTTACCATTTCCCTGGCTTGAAAAAAAAAGCAAAAGTAGGAGTGAGCTAACACGAATGAGTAGATTATCATAGCCTAAAATAGAATCAATAACCCAAATAAAAAAAAAAGAAAATTATGAAATAATAACTGAAGTGTTGTACGGAAAGATGACATTGAAACTAAAACAAAAGCTTAAATTGAACTTCATATAAGCATTTAAAAGCATTTGAATTATAGATAAATATTTAATAGTGATTATTGCAATGGCTGTCAAGCCCAAATTTTAAATATCTTCATTAAAAGAATCCCACATCGGTAGCCCACTAACTAGTATAAATAATATATTATTTTATGTGTAATATTTTTAGTAAAAGTATGTTGTTTTATTTATGTTTCGCAGTAAGAATATAAAAAAGGCATAAAATTCTATGTATCATCACACATTGTGCTACCAAATGAATAAACACCGTAGCGCCATAAAGGACACTACTAGAGTTCCACAATATTAAAATAGTAGCGCAAACTTCTCTGTTTGACTATGTCATGGCATCAAAATGGTCATCTTAGTAATGTCATATTCACTATCTTCAAGCGTCATGGCATCACAATTTATAATGCCTAGCACCAAAATTACCATTCGCACTCCACGCCATTCAAAAGTTTGCAGCATCACGGCATAGCAGTTGTAACTTTCAAAGGACATAATCTGCCAGCGAAGTAACACAAATATTCACTAAGTTAGTAATCCACGTTAGTATACACCATGCTAGAGCAAAAACATCTGCACAGTGGTGTTAGTTCATTATATAGGCACTACGGTGCTAATCTTTCAAGTGCTAGTTGCTTATTTTATATTTTTCTATGAATAGTCATTGTATTATATTTATAAATAAGTTCAGTTACTTTTATACTTGTAGAACTTTTAAAGTACTTCTCTGAATTTTCCTTAGACTGACACTAAGAGGGTTTAGGAAAGTACTTGATATAATCCATTAGAAAGTTTTAGTTAGTGTTTGTTAAAGCAACTCTTTAAGTTGAGGGAGAGGACTGTAGAAAAGATACTTTGATCCATCATGGTGATATCTTTCTCTTGTATGTTTGATTTTTTTTAACCACAAAAAAAGATATTTCATTAAAACAAAAGAGGGGAACAAAAAAGAACAAACAGGAAAAAAATTTCTATTAGGCCTCCCTAACACAAAAGAGAAGGCAGAAAAAGAGAACCAAAGAAGAAGCAACCAAACAAAGAAAAGAACAAAGAAAAAAAAATCCTCATTGGAAAATGAGAGATCCCCCATGGTATTGTAGAAGACAATACATCCAAGAAGACCTCAACAATAATTATTTAAGGGGCCCAAATCCCATCCCAAGACCTCACAAGTTACTTTTTTCCTCTTACGAGGGGCAGTGGTGATAGGCCCCAGCTGCTACAGTTCCTTTTGAAGGACTCTAGGTTTTTGCTTTGAGGGGTTCAATCTATCATTAGAGATATCTTGTTGCTTAGATTTTTTAGTAGTAAAACTAATTGGCTCTGGGTAAGAATTAGTTGACGTTGGAATGGGTCACCTCATTTCATGACCTTTAGAAAGTTTTGTGGGAAGATGGCCTTTCTGCTATGGCATTCACCTTCTAGTGATGATATTTCAAGTTCCCAATTGGTTCAAAGGTTGGAAAGATATAGAATCAGACTTCTGAGTATGCACAGGAATAACTGGATTCTGTAAATTAATAGCAGAAGATTGAAGAGTTCTGTCAACAGGCTGCAGCTTAGTCTTGTAAGGGCAAGCCTCCACTTGATGGAAAATAATTCCACAATGGAAACAAAGATGAGAGAGGCCCTTTTACTCAACTTTTTGAAAAATTCTTCCATTTATTCCCTTAATCTAAAAGCCTGAGGAGGGTTTCTATGTATGATCAATACGGACACACACTCTTGCATAAGAATTTTGACCCGAAGAGGATGATTGCTCATCCATCCAAAGAAGTTCTCTAATTGTAGTAGCCATACGAACAATATTAGATGGATCCCAATATATCAGAGGAAGCTGAGGAAATTGGACCCAAATAGGCGAGATGAACCCCTTCAAATCCTTAAGAGAAATGGAACATGACCACCGATCAAGGCAAATTATGCTTCCGGCCACAGTATAAAGACCACCCCAAAGGATGATATCATGAGCTTCGGGGCTTTCAAAAATACAAATAAAGCAATTTGGAGCGATGGTGATAAATTGAAACTCCCCAACATGAGACCATCTCCTTGATAGTTCTCCTTGGAGCCAAGCAAAGGAGATCTGCTTGCCAAGAAGTTTCCTAACTATAGCACATTCTAATTTAGAAATATTCTCTTAAACATTATCAAGGTTAAGGCTCAAGGAAACTCCATCCTCATCAAGCACCTCATGTTTTTGAATCTTGTTTAAAGGAGTATAAGATGGCTTCCTCCAAGCATAATGGCCTGGACTTTGATCACCAAACACCTTATTGTTTTGGGGAATTTCACTTGCTGGAAAGGGGATAAAATTCTGCACCAATTGCTTCCAAGTTAGGAGAAATAGGCTTAGAAGCATGAACACAAATAGTTGGAGTGAAACTTTCAGTTACTAGAGGATCTTGAGCTGCAACAATAGGGGATTTAACCTTACAAGAAACCAACCTTCCTTCCAAACTATTCACACATTTTAAACTAGAATCTACCATATAATCACTCACGACATCCACACACAGAATGTTTAGATCAGGGAAACTGACCTCATATAAGCTGTCCAACAGAAGCTAATGGGCAGGGGAATAGCTCCGAACAGACCCTAGGGAAGGCTCACGAAGCAAGCTAAGGCAATCCTACTCAATAAGCTCCGACCTATTCACATGGACAGAAGAGTCCAGGTCCTAACAAACACTAGAGAAGTTCTAATTGGACCCCATATCTAGCTCTCAAAATTGGTTTTTATCAAATGAAGGCTACTTGTGATCAGAAGCAGCAACTGAAAGCTTAGAATCAACATCATAGGTGACCATCAAAACCTGCTCGCAAGCCTCAAAACCTTTTCCTTCCAAAACCTTCCAATTGTTGCCTTCCATAGGAGCCTTCCTACCATCACTACCCCCACCGGAGTGGGGACAAGACTGTCTACCTTTCCTACCAGCCATCATAGCTATCGGGAAGAAGAGGCCCATTTATGGAAATGTGATCTCTTATATATTTGATTCTTCCATGGTATTAATGAAAATTAGTTTGCTTATTTATTTTATCATATCCTGTTAAACCTCTTATTTTGGATTGGAAATATAAAATTCATGTTTAGTACTAATATAGACTCTTGGGCAATCAATGTTTAAGACTTCTTCAATATTTATCTCGATCTTTATTTAATGCATAGAGTAGCCATATGTGTAGTTAAAATTTAGTGTGATGTAGAGTCGTCGATGGAAGAGTATTAGAACAACCAAGAGTATTGAATAGACTTTTACATGCCTATCTATAGCAAGGAACAGATTCTAGGTTTAATGAGATGATTTAAATATAGAAGGTCAACATATATCCTTTTCACCCCTATAAGCTGAACAGAGATCTTGGGATGTATATGCTCTGAATCACATCAAATAGAAAGAGTCTCATTAAGAAATATATGTATTTTATTATTATCAATCCAAAACACGTTTATCAAATATTATATCCAGTATTTTTCTACTGTTTTTATTCAGTGATTAAATCTCCAAAACCATTATTTTTAATTGTTATGATAATTATTATAATTTAAGGAAGTAGTACTCATAAATTACAAGTAAGCATACTTGCTCTTGGGATTGAAACTCTTCTCTATCATTATATTACTTGATTGGGCACATATATAACATTATTTAGGGATTGATATAGCCCTAATATTTTTAAGCAATCCTTTAGGGTCAAAAAATACCCCCATCACCCACTAGCTCTAACATAATAGAATCTCACCTCAATAGCCCACCTGCTCCAGCATAATAAAATCTCACGTCAGTCACCATAGCAATGGCATAATAGACTCCCACCTCTATAGTTCACTAGCTTTGGCATAAGAGAATGCCACCTCGATAGCCCACTAGCTCTGGCATAACAGAATCTCACCTTAATTTCCTACTAGCAACAACATAACACCATATCACATAACATCATCTCATATTTCTTTCACCATTATACACATTTTTTGATGCATTTCATTAATTAAAGCATAATTGAACTACATTTAAAAATTGCAAAAAAAGCCTTAACGATAAGCAACAAAAACACTACCGAGCAAAATTCCTAGCTTTAAAATATAACTAATTTACTAGGAATTGTGTAAAATATCTTTTAAGACTTTAGCTATACTACAACAATATTTTTTAGAGTTTTGATTATTTTTTATTCAATAAAAATTGCATAAATTTTAAAATACTTGGTGGGAAATTTGTAGAAAATATTTAAAATGTTTATAATCTTAGTCTCTAGAACATGTAAAAAGTTAAGCAATGAAAATTCTACCAATACAAAGTTATCCACTTTTTTGGTAATAGAACTATTAATTCCCTTAAAAAAATTTCAAAAATATCAAATTATTGAAAATTGAGATTGGCAAAATAACCTATCTTGAGATGAATAACTTTTTCGATTAGCCCAATGGCTAGAAATGACCAGAAGTGGATAAAATGGACTTTCTATTAGTCAAATCTTACTCCTCTCTCTTGCTTTAATGCATGTGGTGCTCAATTGAATAAAATAATTATTTTATTTTATATTTAAAATTAAATAATGGCCTAGCGCTACTATACCATAATTCTAACAATATGGTACTAGTTCAAATATCCAAAAACACAAGACTAAAACACTAAATTGTCACTATTTGGCATCATGGTGCTGTTACTGCACCACGGCTCTGAAACACTCAATATTGTGGTGCTAAAATAGTAGAATTTTATATTTTTTGTGAAATGCACTCCAATCCATTGGGACTCATTCAAAAATATATGTAAACCAATTTCACACATTGAAATACTTTCAAACAAATACAAATAGGCACAAGTACCAAAAATGCAATGGGTTTCTTAACATCCAGTCAGGCCATATCGATTTAAATAGAACTTTGATTTTGGTAGTCTTACATCTAGCATAGTAAGTAAAAACATCGGTATGACCCAAATTATATTGTACGATTCATTCTCATCAAGAAATCCTAGCCACTAGATGTTTTAAATTGAATTTTGAACTGATCGTACTGTATAATCATAATCATACTATATGATATTTAAAATCATACTTAAATTAATCACTGTGACTAGTCAATAAAATTAAGGGTTAATAAATATAGCCAATCATATTGTACGATATGGATCATATTGTATGACTGATAGAGACGATATCAGATTGTCCTATATATCATACTAGACCAAATTTTGATTTTTTGAACCAATCATATAGTACGATGCTAACCATACTGGATGAACCCTTGATATTTGAACCAATCATATAGTATGATTTTAATCATACGGGATGATTGACAGAGACAATTTTCAATAATCTTGGTGAGCACCTTATATGAATGTAAGGAAATTGAATTAATCATACCATATAAACATACGATCATTTTGTACGATAAGTAAGCAAAAGTTAAACAGTTCATCTGAATGACTATTCCATCGTACTAGATGAACCCCTTCTTTGAAGTTATCATACTATAGAAACTCAGATCATCCTGTACAAACAGTGACAACTTAATTGAAAACTTAAGGTTTTTAGAAGCCTTGTACTTAAGCAACTTAAACTTATCTTTAGAAAGAGACTTTTGGTTGTTGAGGGAACTTTGAGTGAGAATTCTTGAGAGGGCTCTTGGGCTTTATGAGGGAGAAGGTGAGGTTGTGTGTGAGGATGAAATAGTGTGAGGGGTTTTCACACGGTTTCTCCAGAAAAGCTTGCACGTTGCTTCCTTTAGTGGCCTTGGTGAGTTCTTGGAGTTGCTCTTGGGACAGAAGCTTCGAGGTCAAGGGTCATGGGTCTCTTCTTTCATTAGAAAGGTGAAAAAGGATTGAAGGTTCGCTACCATCACTAGGAGGGTGAGAAAGATTTCAAAGGTTAGTTGCAGTCACTAGAAGGGTGACATTGTTTTTGGTTCTCTACCGCATCAATTTTTTGGTGGAAGTGATTTATAAGGGCTTCTCCACCTTAATGTGTGGGCCAATGGAGAGTCACAATAGTGTTAGCACAGTACCTAGAGAGGAGGACTTTAGGAAGTGGATGTAGGTCAAGGTTAACCAAACCACTATAAAATTTCTGGTGTGTTCTATCTAGTTTTTTTTTTGCTCTTTTACTTTCTACATTTTAAATTTCCTATATGAATTTAAGTTTCATTACAAACTTACTAATATTGCTTGGTTAGATTTAATCTGTGTTAGAAAAGAAAAATAGAAATATAATTCTCTTTATTTACTTGTATTACAAAACTTTGAAAAGAAAAATCATGTTTTTAATTTGCTTCTGCTTGCATTAGTTAATTGACTAGAAACTTTCATAAATTTTTTTAAGATTGGTTAAAATAGAAAGGGTTTTGTTTTGAGTATTATTTAAAAGTACTAGTTCACCCCCCCCCCCCCCCCCTGTCCTAGTGCCCCAAGGGATAGTATAACAAGGTCTTATAACCCCCCAAACTTTTAGATGTAACTTTTATACTATAAAGATTAGAGCAAGGCAATGCTTTTCAATGGGATGATAATTCAATTCAATAGAAATGAGATACTAAATAAGATAATATAGGACATTCTCTTTCCCTTCCTCATTAGTCTTAGCTAAGAGGGCTCCTAGATACTCATCAAGAGCTTTTGTATATAAAATAAGAGGCCTTCCCTATAAGAGCACCATAATGACAAGTGATAACATTAAATAATGTTTAATATTTTCAAAGGTCTCTTAATAACTATGATCACACTAGAAATGTGTCCTTTTTACAAGAAAAGAAAAGGGTTTCCACCTACCTAAAAAGTTAGAGTTGAAATGCCTAAGGAATGCCAATCTCCCTTAGAGTGATATCAATTGCCTGAGGCTAAAGGGAGGTTTCATCTTAATGATGGCTTTGCTCTTTGTGAGGTCTATTTTAATTCCTTTATACCTAATAATAAATTTAAGAAACTTTCTAGAATTAACCCCAAATGTACACTTTAGAGGATTTATTTTAAGGTTGAAGCGATTAAGGTGCTCAAATACAACTTTCAAATAAAATAAATGTTTACCTCAGAGTTTACTTTTAACCACCAAACCATTAACATAACACTCAATTTGCATATGAATGAGGCCACCATAAAAAATAAGTGTTATTGCTCTTTGATATGTTGCTCCTATATTCTTAATACCAAAAAGGTATAACTCTATAACAATATGCACTAATAGGGGTTCTAAAAGTAGTAAATGCTCATCTTTAATGGAGATCTTGATTTTATTGTAACTAGATGAGCCATCCATGAAGGAAAAGCTGCTATGAGATGAGGTTGTATCTACCATTAACTCAGGGATGGATAAGGGAAATTCATCTTTAGAACATGATTTGTTCAAGTCATGAAAATCAACACAAACCTGAATATGTCCATTTTTCTTTCAAACAGATAGTATGTTGGCTAACCACAAGGGTATTTTTCTTTCTTAATAAAGCCATCCTCAATTAATTTTTAGTTTCATAGATAACATGCCCTTAATTTCTAATTACATCATATACTAGGGTTGTTTAACAGGGATGACATAAGGTTATACACTACAACATCTGCTAAAAGACCAGGCATCTAATCATAACTCCAAGCAAAATATTCCTTATAATTATTGAGTTGTATTAGTAACATAGCTTCTTCTTCATATTCATTCATATTCTTCTTAGCTTAAGCAACCTCTTCCATATTCTCTTTTCTCTTTAGATTTTTCTTGTTCTAAAAAGCCTCCTCATTCCAACAAAGTGGTATTAGAGCTAAATTCTTTTCTGAAGATGGTGAATGGTGGTATGGATTCCTTCCAACTCCCAATGCTCAAGATAATATACTATGAAAATTAGAGTATCATGATGAAGGAACTTCTTGGAATGACTGGCATTTCGGAGAACATAGAGATAGGCTATAATAAGCCAAAAAATGAGTCAACTTTATCCACTAAGTAGAAGGATAGATTAAGAGATTAAGGGAAGAAATACAAGAAGGGTTTCTTCCTCATATAAAAGCATTAGATAATGATGGCTTCTAAAAAAAGATCTCAAGTGCTACATGAACCAAGCAAGCATGGGTGAAGCTCTAAGTCTAATATAATAGATAAGAGAAGGTTAAAAAGGTAAGACTTTATATCTTAAAAAATTTGATGCTTTACAAATAAAAGAAACGGAGATGGACTCTAATTAAAAACTCATTAATGACTTATAAATAACCCTTAAAAAAGTTCTTACATGCATTAAATTCTAAATGGGAGAGCTACAAATTTGTTATTGTAGGCGTTGTAGAGCTATGTTTGTGAGTGTTGCGGTGCTATACATGCAAGTGTTGTGGCACTAGTCCCTCAGTTTTAGAATGTTTGAGGGAAGCACTACAATGTTGGGTTTGATGAATCATTTTTTAAATATCCTAATCCACTATCCCTAACCAAGTAAACCAAAACAAAACCACCATCCCAATTTAGCTAGGAAGGGGAGAAAGAGCACAGAGGAGAGAAGGGGGAGAGGAAGAGAATAGAAAAGAAAGAGAAGTTTTCCTCTGGAGAATTTTCATCCATTCTCCTTGTAGTGAAAGTTACTCTATTCATGGTAGGTAACCTAAATCCTATTTTCATTTCCAATAATTTTGAGTTATTATTTTTTATCTCTCCAAAAGCTGGTTAAAACACATTATTGTTTGATTTAAAGAACTTTCACTGCAAATATATAATATATGATAGATATGATTATTATACACATTTTGTACCAACATCTAGTATTTTTATCTAGTAGAATTACATGTGCAATATTTCAATTCAACTAACAAGAATAACGATATATATATATGAATACATGTGATTGATGCATCTAGCTTAATATTGGTGTGTGATGCAAGGAAGGCTAGCTAGTTATAGATTGATTGAGGTTGGCTAGAGTAAGATACCCTGTATAAGGGGGTGGGCCAATGAGCTTTCCTTTAAATAATGGGCTTATGGTGTAATTCCAATATAAGATAAAAGATAAAAGATACAAGATTGAAGATAGAAAATAGGGAGTTATCAATGGATAAGATATGCCAACAAGCAAGAGTACCGACTCTTACAAGATGGCCACCTAACATACATTGATATATAATAAAATATGGCAAGACATAAGAAAATAATATTTGATTAGCCAGATATCCTAATTTATATTAATATAAATATGTATATGCATATATGTCATAATGAATAGAGATAATATGAATGTGCATGTTATATGGCACATAAACTATATTATATGACACGTGATATGATACATAAATATGATGTATAATGATAGTGATATAAGTACAAATACATGATACACATAGTACATGAGATTGGTACATACAACATATATATCATGGCACGACATGCATAGTGATATACTCTAATAAGCAAGAAAATGATAAAGCATAAAAATGACATTCATAATCTATCCTACATTAATAATTAATAGAATCAAGATATAAATATTTGGCTTAAATGGTTCATATAAAAATCTTCTCGTAGCCTTCATAAGATATTTCATTATAATTGAGTTAATGATTACTCATCATTTATATAATTATGATTTCCTATGATCCATCTTATTTATAAGAGTTGATAAAGCATACACACACCATACTAACATGACTTGAATGATTGCATGTATATCATTCTATTTTTTGTACATTGGGTGTAGTGGTAGGTTCTATTAGCATGTTGGCCTTCTCCTCATTATATGATTTTACATAATTTCAGGGAAAGATGAGGAACTAATGAAGTGAGGTTGATCTGATCCAATTCTAATTTAGGTATTTTTTCTATACTTTCTAATTGTATATTTATAGTTATCAAAATGAATAAAAAATGATTTCAAAAGATGTACTCATGACTAGTGTAAATAATTCTTTCGGAAATAAAAGGTATAAGTTTTGACGAAATGAAAATGAAAGATTACTTTTATTGTATTTAATATTTTATATGGGTAATTATAAATATCTATGGTAGATGATTTGAAGATTTAAAGAAAAAAATTCTTCTTAATTAAATCTCAGGGCATCACATCATTTCTAATCAACTAAAAAGAAATTATGAGAAGTTAGAAGATGTGACTATCATTGAGAAGATTTTTTATCTTTAGAATCAATATTTGATAATATCATAACTATTATAGAGTAGACTATGGATCTAGAATACATGAAAATAGAGCAACTCTTGGGTTCATTACTAGCCTATAAAGAAAGGAAGAAGAATAATGAAAGGATTATCGAATAACTCCTTAAGATGGATCCTTAATCAATCATGAAAGAGAAAAGCTTTAACAATAATTATAGAAACCAACATGGAAGATCTTGTGGATAAGAATGAGGTCATGAAAATGAATAAGAAAAAGATTACAACAACAACAACAAAAATGAAAGAGGAGAAAACTCAACAAGATTACATGGTAGATAATACTCAAACAAAATGCATGATAGACCTCAAACTAAGTGTTATAATTGTGATAAATTTGGGAAGTATGCTAAAGAATGTAGAGAACCCAAAAAATAAAGTATATAAAGAGTCAGCTACATAGAAAAAAGAAGAGAAGAAGACATCACATTATTGATAACTTATAAAGATAATGAAATAATAGAAGATGGAATATGGTACCAAACATCTGTCTAAGCATGAAAGAGGAGAAAACTGAACAAGAGCATACGGTTGAGGATACTCAAACTCAAGGTATGATAGATCTCAAGCTAAGTGTTATAATTATATTAAATTTTGGTAGTATGCTAAAGAATGTAGAGTACCCACAAAAAAGTACATAAAAGAGTTAACAACATAAAAGAAATATTAAAAGAAGAAAGAACCTTATTGCTAGCTTACATGGATAGTGAAAGATCTAAAGATGGAATATGGTATCTAGACAATTGTGCAAATATTCATATGTCTGGAAAACAAGCAAGTTCTAAAAACTTAATGAATTAGTGAGCAACTACATGTCTTTCGGAGATGATTCAAAAAATAGAAGTAAAAGATAAATATAACAATCTTATCTGCATGAAGAATGGGAAGCATCAATTGATTATTAATATTTATTTTATGCCAAATATGAAGACTAATATCTTGTGTTTAGGGTAACTTTTGGAGCAAGGATATGATATTCATTTAGAAGATAATTCTCTCTTTCTAAACATATTATTGGCAATTTGATTGCAAAGGTGTCAATATCAAGAAATAGAATGTTCTTGCTAACTTTTCAAAATGATGTTGTCAAGTGTCTAAAAGCATGTTATAAAGATGCTACTTGGTTATGACACCTTTGATTTGGGTGTCTCAACTTTGGATGACTAAAGTGTCTTTCAAAGAATGAGATAGTAAGAGATTTGCCTTGCATCAAATACCTTGATCAATTATGTTAATTATGTCCACTCGTGAAATATTTAAAAATGGCTTTCCAAGGGAATAAAGTTGAAGAGTTTGAAAGCCATTAGAGCTCATATATGTATATGTTTATGGATCAATAAAGCTAAGCTCACTCTTTAAGAGTGACTATTTCCTTCTCTTCTTTGATTATTTATTTACAAAAATATGGGTATATTTATTGAAGAAAAAATTAAAAATCTTTAGAGTATTCAAGAAATTTAAGGCCACTGTTAAGAAAGAAAGTGGACTGAAAATCAAAGCTATGCAATCTATTCGAGGAGAAGAATTCACTTCAAAAGAATTTTAAGAATTCTGCAAAGTGAATGGGATGCATCCATCTCTAGCTATTCAATGATGCCCACCCTAAAATGGAGTAGTGGAAAAGAAGAATAAAACAATCTTACACATGATTAGGAGCAAGCTTAAAAGTAAGATGTTACATAAGGAATTTTAGGTAAAAGTACTTTCATGTGATGTTTATTTGGCAAAGAAATCACTAACAAGAAGTATGCAAAGAAAGGCTTATTTGATTAAAAATGTTAAAGTTAGAAAAAGATTAAATTACTTTGGGAAAAGTTTGAAATTGAATTGGATTTTAATTTTAATTCTAAAATAAAACATCCATCAGAAATAGTATATCACCTCGAGAGGTGGAAATATGATATCCTGATGGGTTTAGATATAGAATTGCAGATCCAATCCTTAATATCGTAGCCAAATTCTGGAAATAACTATATATGACCCTGAAGGGTCAAAATGGTGTTCAAATAAATACTTTGCTATGATGATATGGGTATGATATCATTAATTTCATTTTTGAAGTCATGTTAATGAATGATATATCCACCCAGAGGAAAAAAATATCATTCATTATCGATTACTCGAATATAACGATGACGATCGTCATTAATTTTGAATTTCTCAAAGAGAATTAATTAAATTTTTAAAACTTGAATTTTTAAAAAATTTGATCTGGGTTTCTAAATCTCCTATGAGTGCAAGCTCTCATAGTTAATCACATAGTAGAAAAATTAAATTTCCTATGAGTACTTTCGATTAAAATAAAGGTAGAAATTTTATTTTTGATTTTTAAAGATTTTTGTCAAAGGAGTGAGGGTTGGAAATTCAAATGGGATTGGATCACAGTTGAACACTTATTTTTAGAGGTCAAAGAAAGAATGGTAGGAGGTGCTTTGGGATTCTGAAATATTTCAGAGGCAACCCAGCCTACCCTAAGTGTTGGGATTAAATTTTTGATTGTAGGAAATTTAAATTTGAATTGTTAATTTACTAGAATGTCAGGATTCAATTCTTAGAGGTTGAGGTCTTATAGTCTGAATCTACCTCAGAACCTGAGTCTAAATTAGGTACTTAAAATTAGTAACCTGAACCTAGCTAATGTAGTATAAATCTGGACTTACCCCAGCCTGGATATGGGAGGCAGCTAACCACATAGTTGCTTAAAATCCATGAATCTGATCTTTAATGTAAGAATGGTAAGGACGTTGTTTAGTTAAGTTTGAAGAACTAATACCGACATCTAGAGTAGATCCTAATTGGCCCCTTGAAATAAATGTAATTAAACTTTTAGATAATTTTAAGTTTGTATCTAATGCAATATATCCAAATTGACTCGATAAATACATTAAATTGAATATTAACCAGTTTTCAAAAATAGCTTAAAAATACTTTTATCCTAGAGATTACACAACTTTCCCTTGATAGGACTACACCCTAATAGGTCAGGTGGCCCACCAGAACTAATAGGCGGGAAGCTGCCTAACAAGGAAGAGAAGATACAATATGATACATGTGACCCTGGGCGACCCGAGCTTACTTCTTAAATTCATTAGAGTTTTTATTTTGACTTAAAATTTTTTATTTAATTAAAGTAGAAGAATTTTTATTTGTACCCTCATGAGCCTTTGAGCATTCTAGGAAAAAATAAAATACAAAATGCTAGAATAACACAAAAAATATATCATTTATACTACATAATTAATGTAAATAAAATTTATTAAATTGAATGTCTATGTGGCAAGTGCCACTTAATAATACATCCTAGGGTCTATAGGAAAAGTAAAGTGGCCAGGTACCACTGATAATAACCCAGATTCTACTCCTAAGACACAAGTGAATTTGAGAATGGGATTCTTCTCTGTCTTCACTTCTTCTTCCTTCTACGATCTTCTTGGAATCGTCGGGTTAGGATATCCAAGTGAAAAGAAACTCCTCCCTTAAGGGGTGTTTTCTTTTTTTCCTTGGATATTTGATGGTATCCTCACCTGAATCTTCAAATGAAGAGAAACTCTCCCCGAAGGGATGTTACCCTTCTCTTTGGATTCTAGGTTGGATCACTACTATCCCATCTCAAAATACTTTTACAACTCTTTTATAACTCAAATACATTAAATTACATTGAATGAAAATTATAATCTAAACTCAAATAACCTGCAGGGTTATCTTAAATAATCAACATTTAAATAATCTCAAGCAGTTAATATTTATTAAAATAATTAAAGCTTAATCACAGTCACACTTGGTCATGCTCTTTTGATTTTAAAGGGGGGACTTAAACATTTTACGCATCTCTTGTAGAAAACATTATTAGTTTAAAGCTCAATTTATTTTATTTGCCCTCTTTAATTTTATGCCCTATATGAGCATGACCACGTATATAAGATTGTATTAGCATTTACATCGCCCCTAACCTAAGGGTAATCTAACACCCATTACATCAATATAAATATTATAGAAATTAAGTAAATAATTACATCAATCTATACTAGCAATCAATATATAATGAAAACTCGACATGCCCAACACACAGCAAAAGAGTAAACACTTGCCTAGCCTAAGACTAGAGTTGGTTGTCCTAACAAACCATCTAAAGTGTGTGAGGTAGGTTGTATGTTTTGGAAATGTCCTATGTAGGGTAATTAGTTAAAGTTATTTGATGGTCTAGTTGGTTGAAAGGCTTAAGGGAAAGTTTAGTTAAATTTTAAATATTAATGATTTAAAATTAGTTTTAAAGTATATTTTAAAGGTTAAATAGCTATCAGCTTTGTTGCTCATTGGGGCCGTGAAGTTTATTTCACTTTCTTTAGGGCTAAGTTAAAAGCCTCGTAGGCTTAGGTTACCTAGTGTTAACAAGTATAATTAAGTGAATTGAATTGATTAAGTTTTAAATGTTGAATTTTAATTTGGATTGATTGGTTGCTAGTTTTTAAGGTTAGACTAAAATTTTCTTAGTTTTTAGATCAGTTATTGAATTTTTAGAATTATTTAAATTATTTAAATTCATTAATTAAAGGAGTTAAATTTTGACTTTTAGACTAAGATTGATTTTTAGACCTTAAGATGAGTAATTAAATATTAAGTTTACTGGATTTAAATTTTTTTACATTTAGTTATGAATTTTTTAAGTTTGAGTTGAAATTTTGACTTAAGGTTGACAAAAAAGTTGACTTTTAAAACTTAAATTATATATGGTGGTTTGATATTTTTATTAAATATTAGACCCCAATTGGAGTCCAATGCCTTTGAGTTTGCTCAATTTGGATTTTTTTTAAAATTAGTGAAGATTTTTAAAAGTTGGGGTATTTATTTGAATTATTAAAATTATTTTTATTAGAAGGGTTTTAATAGTTTGAATCCAAATGAACTCCAAACTTCTTAAAATCACCTCTAAAGATCAGAAATGATCTAAGGAGGTGCTCTCAATTATTTGAGAATTTTTTTAAATTTTTTATTATTTTTAATTAATTAAATATTAATTTTTAATTAAAATTAAATTAAAGTTAAAATTAAAGTCCAATTAAGGGGCTTTTATTTTTATTTAATTAAGGGTTGAATTTTGATCAGTTTGAGCTATTAAATGAAATTTTTGGATTTAAATTTGATTTATTATAATTTTTAGAACTTTTAAAGATTAATTAATATATTAATTTTAAATTAATATATTAATTAGCTTAATGATTTTTAAAATCAGTGAAAAATTTTCTTAAGGCTAGAGATGTCACTAAGTTTAAATGTTTAAATTTTCAAACATATTAGACATGTATTTTAATTTCTAAAATTAATCTTAGTTTTCTAGACGAATGTCCTTGATTAGTGTCCTTAAGATGACACTAAGTTGTATGGGTTCAAAATAAGATTTCACTAACCCTTAACACACATATAAATATGCACACACAATCACAATCATTTCCTAGATCTAGGAGAGCCTAGGCTAAGTGCAAGTGTATCCTATATATGCAAAGATTAGAGGCAATTAATATAGATAATAGTTGGATTAGTGAATAGTTGGGACACAACCATTCTCTAATCCTTCACCATGCATTCTATTCATTCAAAATCAATCAATGTTTAAAGCTTCAAACTCTCACCACAACGCACTCAAAATTTAATATACATATAATTTTAAAATACATATGTATATATATCTATATATACTTTTAAAGTAGTATATAGTCCTTGAAATTTATAAATCTTAAAAATAATATGAAAATAGAGTTAAAAATATTTTAGAGGGATCATAAAAAAAATCAGAGATATTTTAAAAAGAATTTTATAAAATAAAAAAATAATAATGTGAATTAATATTTAATTAAATAATAATTAAACATTGAATGTTTGAATGTATTTAAAGTAACTTAAAATATATTAAATATTTAACTCTCAAATTAATTTAAAATAAAGTATTAAAAATTTCTAGAGTTTTGATATATTATTTGTATTTTTCTGATTTATTTTAATTTCTTATGAATTTTTGAAGTTTTATCGTAATTAAATGTACTTAAAATAATTTTAAAATTAATTAATGTTCAAAAAAAATTTTAAATTAAATTGAATTAAATTCAAGAAGATTTCTGAGATTTTAAAATTATTTGAAATGATTTTTTTTTTAATTTTAAAAATAATTTGAATTTAATTTTTAATTAAATTTTACTTAAAATTTTAATGATTTAACTAATTTAAATTATTTAAAATATAAAATATATCTTAAATTAATTTAATTTCAAATCAAAATAATTTAAAATAATTCTTTAATTATTTAAAATATTTTAATATAAACTCATGAATTCTTTTTTTTGAAATATAAAATATTTAATTAATTAAATATTAACTAATTACTTAAGTATTTAAATAATATGAATTACTTAAATTACATTAAATATTTAGAATTAAATATTTAATATTAAAATATTTAAAATATTTTTTATCATTTAATTAAAATATTTTAAAATGAAATTTTGGATTTTAAAATAATTTAGTTAATATTAGTTTTAATATTAATTAGATATTAGAATATTGAAAATTATTTAAAATTTTAAAATAAAATATTTTAAATATTTATCTAAAAGTTAAAAATATTTTAAATTAGAAAAAAATTAAATTTTAGAGAAAATTTAATATTTTTAATTAAATATTAATTAAAAATACTTAATATTTGATAATTAAAATAACTTAAAAAATATAAAATATTTTAAGTTAATATTAATTTTAAATTTTATGATTTAGTTTTCTAAGAAAAAAGATATATTATACTTAAAATTTGGATTAGCATTTCATTTTTATAAATTATTTGAAGTTTGCTCATTAAAAAAAGGTTGAAAATTAATTTAAAATCATTTTAATTAAACCAACGACGCGATGGCGGCGGGTGGGACACGTGGCAGGCTGG
Source organism: Dendrobium chrysotoxum (assembly GCA_019925795.1). Classification (NCBI taxonomy): domain Eukaryota; kingdom Viridiplantae; phylum Streptophyta; class Magnoliopsida; order Asparagales; family Orchidaceae; genus Dendrobium; species Dendrobium chrysotoxum. The sequence continues at coordinate 30,405,741 of CM034314.1, forward strand.
GATTGGCGGTTCAAAGCTATAGCAATCATTGTCAATGATTACAATGGTGTACAATAACTGCCTAATAATCGGAGCAGCGGTGGATGCACTTAACCACGTCAGCGGACGCTCCGTGCCGTTGGATCCCCGCTGTTTTGAAATGAATGATTGAGATGGAGCCGAACAAAGAAATAAACTGTGGGATCAAATTTGCAATTAAATAGAACCACATAATGGTAAGATCTAGACTGTTTATCGCATGATCAACAGTCCAAAAAATATATAAGTAACGTAGCTACGGAAGAACCCTAGGATGCATTTTTTGTCCCATTCTCTCGATCGAATGGATCATCTTTCATGAAATTTTAAGCCTAAATCCTATGCATGAACAGAAATCATGGGGGCTTTATTTGATGGATTAAAAAGTGCCTTTTAGAAAGCTAAATAAACCTAAGTGTGACCTAGGGCTAGAGTTTTTGAGAGATTTACCATTGGATTTCAAATTTTTTGGATTCTCTAAATTTTTTATTTTTCCACGCAACATTTTCCTAAAGAAATCACATTCCAAAATGTTGTGGATCAAACTAGCGAAGCCTTGGATGGACGTGGGTTTGTTTCACTAGAAGATCATCACCGACAAGCTTTGACCAGCTGGGTTGAGCTGGGAATGAGTAGAGAGATGTTAGGGAAGCTTGAATGAACTGAGAATTTGACTAGAAAAGCTTGAGGTAGTGAGAGAAGTTAAAGGGTATGAATGACCTAGTTGGACCTTTTTCCCTATTCAAAAGTCCTTGGATGGAATGGAATGCTATGATTGCTTTGTCCCTACTCCCTGATGGTTTCCACCTGGCATGGGGTAGCTAGGAGCAGGGGAATCAAAGGACATAAGGACTAGTGAGGTGGAAAGGTCTCTTTGTCCTTTGGTCCATGTGGGATGCTTAGGGACTTAAACGAGAGATTATGAAAGCTTTTAGAAGTCTCTTGAGCTTATTTAAATGGTTTGATAGGCCTGGGCTTGGCTGGATAAATGGGGTTTGGGAGTTTGACCACTCTTAGCCCAATTTAAAGCTTATTGACTATTGTTGACCAGTCAAAAGCCAAGTTGATTTTTAAGGTGGCATGGGAGGGAGGTGTTGAACTAGTGGGCTGAGTTGGAGAGAGCTTAAAGGTCAATGATTGAAGTTTAAAAACATATATGTGGATGGGAAGGGGTTTTGACCAAGCCAAAGTCGATTGACGTGGTCAAAGTGACCATGACTTGGCTCATGGTGACTTTGGCAATGTCCCAAGGCATCACTAGAAATAAAATAAAAGCTCGATATGAATTTGGTTAAATGCATAAGGTAGTTTGGTCCAAACACATAGGTTTGACAAAAATTTAAGAGATTGACTTGGTCAACCTCTGGCGATATGACTCATGACAAGTCTAAACATGTTTGAGCCATAGATTGGAAATAAGCTGTGGGCTTGAAGGGCTAATTTGGTTAAATGGGTTGAATCGACCCATTTAACCCCTTAAAGGGTTATTTGGTTAAACTAGTTTGACTTGTTCAATTACGTTGACCCTAGGTTTGAGTCAGGGTTGAACAGATTTGAAATGATAAATGAGGTCTGGTAGAGGTACTTTTAGGGGTTAGAAAGGTTTGAATGGTCAGAATGATCATTTAGGCCCTTAAAAAACCATTAGGTCCACCTAGGTTGACTTGGTCAACCAGGTTAACCCAGGGGCTAGGTCTGGGCTCAACAAGTTTGGTTGAATATTTGGAGTCTAGTGGAGGTGGTTTCAAGAATCAAAATGTTCTAAATGGTCAAAATGACCTTTTAGACCCTTAGAGGGCTATTTAGTCAACCCTGATTGACTTGGTTAACCAAGTTAACCCAAGGTCTAGGTTTTGGCTAAATAAGTTTGAAATGAAATTTTGAGACTATTGGAGGTGGTCTTAGAGTATGGGAAGATTATTTCAGTCAAATTGACTATTTGGATCCTAAAGGGCCTTTTTGGTCAACCTAGACTATTTGGATCCTAAAGGGCCTTTTTGGTCAACCTAGATTGACTTGGTTAACTAGGTTGACTCATGGCCTAGGTTTGGATCCAACATGTTTGGTTTGATGTTTGAAATCTACTGGAAGTGATCTCATGCAAAGATGAGGCTATTTGGATTGAAATGAGTGTTTAAACCTCTAAGGGATATTTTGGTCAAAATAGGTTGACCTGGTCAACCAAGCTTGACCAAGGTCTAGCTTTGAGTCCTATGCACTCCTAATGATGTTTATGATGCATTGGAAGAGGTTTTGAGGTTTAATTTGAGTAAGTCATATTGAAGTTTGGAGTAAACCTCAAAATTGCCCTTAAGGGGCATTTTGGTCATTTTGACACTTAGACAACTAGGGGTCAAAGTAGGTTCACCAAAATGTAATTTACTGGTCAACATATCATGATCAAGGATTTGGATGTGGTTATGGGCTTCAGAGAAGGCTCTAAGGTTAAATTCCCCTTGATGGCAGTTCTAGTGGTGTAGGCCGTAAATAGTTGAAGATTTTATAGCTTTTGGATTTCAATTTGGTTTTTAGAGTTAGAGGCATCAGATTGACCTCAAATTTGGAGGGTAGATCCTAGGGACATGCCTAATCAATATGTAATTGATAGAACATTATTTGGGAGTCATTGGACTAGGGTTTAAGGTATTTGAAAAATTATTAGAAAAGGCTTTTAAGACAAAGCCTTTAGCCTTAGATTTTGATCTGAATTTCTGGATTTAATCTGGAATTTTGGATTTGAGCTAGGTTTTAGATTTAGATGCTTGAATTTGAATTATCCAAATCATTGATAATCATTTAAATGATCTTAAATGATTAGATAGGATTAAAGCTAGATTAGGAGCATGATTATGGTTTAAATTGGAGTTGAGATTTGGATTGGTTTGAAGTCTGGATATATTTGAAATTTGAATAGATTTGAGATTTGGATTAACTTAAATCTAAATTTATCTAAGATATGGATTGATCCTAGGGTTTGAGTTGATCTAGGGTCTGGATTGATCTAGGGTCTAAGGAGATCTTAAGGTCTAGGTAAATCGTAAAGTCTAGATAGAACTAGGGTCTAGATAGATCTTAGGGTCTGGATAGGCCTAGGGACTGGATTGGTCCTAGTGACCTCATAGAAAAATGAGGTCAATAAGGCTGTGAAGTCCCTTAAGTAAAAAGAAGCTAAGCTCTTAAACATCGAGGTGCCTTTTGATGTAATAGTCAAAATTACATTAAGAAACTCCACTTCTAAGAGTGCTCATCCTGGAGAAATCTTAGGATGGGTAACCTTCTGGGAAGTTACACCATAAACCCTAAACACTGAGGCGTTTAAGCCAAAGCAAATAATATCTTCATAGTTAAGAGTTTGGGCTATCACAAATGGTATTAGAGTAATACACTAGCTTGAAGATTAAAATTAAGTTTCATATAAGACAAAGTGCTATGCCATGGGAGCTACCTCTTGAATCCTAAATGGGACAAAGTGCTATATGGAAAGAGTCATCGCTTGAACTTGTAAGGTCCACCTCTAGAATCTTATCTATCTAATGGATGATTATGGGATAAAGATGTTGACGAGAATGTTAGTTACCCAAGTGGGGTAGATTGTGAAACCTCTTAAGTAAAAAACAAGGCAAACTCTTAAATTTTGAGTCACCTTTTAGTGTAATAGTCAAAATGTTATTGAGAAACTTCACAGCTAAGCGTGCTTATCCTTGAGAAATCCTAGTATTGGTGAGCTCCTGGGAAGTAATACTATAGGAGAAAATGATGAGACCCTTAGGCTAAGGTGGACAATATCATAATAGTCAAGAGTTTGGGTTGTCACAAAGACACCATAAAATGCATTGAGGGGTATGATGCCTATCATCTCTCATCTAAAAGTTTTTAGAAGCATAACTCATGTGCATGTGTCTGACATGATAAGAAGTAAGCTAGATAATAAATGTGAGAAGCTCATTTTCATTGGTTAGGATAGAAACTCACATTATTACATACTATACAATCTAAATACAAAAAAGAAAATTGTTAGTTGATATTTTATATTAGATTAAAAAGGATAATGGGAATTTGGATCACATGATAAAAAATATAAATTTGAAGAAGAAGATATGGAGAAACTAAGGATAGAACAAGCAAGGGAGGAGCCTACTATCCCATCAGTAACACAAACTAGAAATAAATAAAAAAATTCATTAACTTTAAGTGAGAATTCATGTGGAAAAGTACCATGTTGTAGGAGCTTACAAGATCTATATGAGATAACAAAGAATAAAGAAAATCATACTCTCTTTTGGATTTCTGCTAACAATTTTCAAGAACTTATACAAAATAAGGAGCAAAAATGTATTATAGATAAAGAAATCAAGGTAATTGAGAAAAATGACACATTGGAGCTAGTTTCACTTCCTAAAAGAACAAGTTGATTGGCATAAAATAAGCGTACAAGGAAAATAAAAATGCAAAAGAGAAATTGAAAGACATAAAGGAAGATTAGCGCCAAAAGCTACAATTAAAGAGCCGGCATAGACTTTTATGAGGTATTTGCTTCTATTGATCGATTAGAAATAATTAGAATAATCATTTCTTTGGCAACTAAAAACAAATGGAGAATAAATCAAGTGGATGTAAAATATACTTTCTTGAATGAAATTCTTAAGGAAAAATTCCATATTTAATAACAACCTGGATATGAAGTCAAACGATAAGAAGATAATGTTTTAAAATTAAAGAAGGCTCTCTATGGGTTGAAGTAAACACACCAGGAGCATGAAATAGTAGAATGGATAAGTACTCGCAAGAGAAAGGCTTTATTAAATCTCCTTGTGAGCATGCTTTTTAGATTAAGAATAAGAATGATGATGTTTTGATTGTTTTCTTGTACATTGATGACTTGATCTTCATCAAAAACAATCCAAGCATGTTTCAAAAATTCAAATAAGCAAAGGCTATGGAGTTTGAGTATACTGATATTTGATTCCCTTGAATCTAATGGAAAGATTAAATGCTTAAACCTATATTCTAACTCAAGTTTCATGCAAAATAAACTAGAGCTAATACAAAATAAAAAATAAGATAGTAATATAAGCATCGTTTCATTTTTTTAGATCTCAAAATACACATACAATAATGTTACAAATTTAGGAGCCCAACTTTGAGTTTTAATGACTACAAATATTATTGGATGTTTATTTATGTTCTTTTGTTTTAAACATTGAATATAATTTTTTGTGCTACTAATCATTCAGGTACAATATACACTCGGCAATGATTATCAAACCGACTCAAGTCAATACTATATTAGTGTGTGAGTCAATGTATGTTTCAAAGATTGTAATCCTTATTTTTTTTAGCTTTTTTTGTAAATGGTGTATGTCAGCTTAGTGACAATGCACACATATATAGGGGGAGTGAAAAAAGATTTTTTTAATTTTTCTGTTAATCATATTATATGATTCAAATCATATTGTACGATCAGTTATAATAGAAATTAATTAAAAATTTTAATTTAAATGAAAAAATAAAACTAAATTATAATAAATCATGTAGTATGAACACTACATAATCAAATTTAAAATTTAAAATTGGAATTGTTCGTGCTATATAAATAATTTCATACTATATATGATCTTTTAAATTATTGCCTAACTAGGTCAGTTAATTAAGGCATCAAATTGGATCTGAATTTATTGAAAATCATATTATATGATCATAGATTGCATTTTATGAATCACCCAGTGACACTTTAGATGATTTTTGGTTCATTCTATAGGATCTGATGTTTGATTTGAGCTAATCATATTGTACTACTATTCATTCATTAAGTACGATCAGTACAAAAATCAAACTGATCAAACTATGATCCTATTCATCATAGCATACTATAGTGGGGTAGCTGAACTAATCGTATTGCACGATCCATTGATTGTACTATAGTAATAGACGATAGAATTAAAAAATTAGGATTTTTTAAAGCCCAATGTTTAATCTTTATTAATAGAGTTTGTAAGAGTCTTTGGTAGTAATTAATTTGAGTCTTATATGAGAAATCATTGAAGAGAGAGCTTTGAGCAAGTGGGAGAAAATGTGGAGTTTGTGAGAAAGGGAGAAGATCTTTGTGCGTTGAGGGGAGTGTGAGAGGGAGTTTTACATGGTTGCTCTGGCTAACATGCATCTAAGTTCATCCATGTGTCAAGGTTCATATTGAGGGAAGCTTTGGGAAGAAGACCCCTTTGGTTTCAAAGATCCGCCAGCTACTCTGCGCACCGGGGAAGATAAAAGTGATGGGACTACTCTATTTCAGTAGGATGTTGAAAGTGATTGGGCTACTCTACCTCACTAGGAGGGTGAAAGGAATTTGTTTACTTTGTTGCACCACATTGGTGAAAGAGATTGAACTACTCCATCATATGGGGTTGGTGAATGGGATTTGGATACTCCTCTGCACCATGTTGATGGAAGTAATTGTGTATGGGCTTCTCTACCTTGCCATTGAAGCTGAAGGAGAGTCACTAATAGTTTAGTGCAATACCTAGAGCGGAGGACTCCGAGAGTGGAAGTAGGTCAAGTTGATCGAACCACTATAAAATTTTAGTGTGCTTGTTCTTTTTCTTTCTACACTTTACTTTCTTGTGTTTTACTTTTTGCAATTTTACTTTGTACTATATGGTTTTGTTTTGGTGATCTTGTCTTTACAAAAATTATTGTGTTTGATTATTCAGGCCTTGGCTAAAAAGAATATATATATATATATATATATATATATATATATATATGTGTGTGTGTGTGTGTGTGTGTTTTTTAGAAAAATCAAAATAGAGAATTAGTATTTGTTCTTACTATTAGCTTCCACATTTTAAAGTTTGAATCTTATTGTTTAAATTTCAAATGGGATTTTTGAAACATATTTGTAAAACACCAATTCACCCCCTCTTGGTATGTCATTCCATTGTTCAAGTGGTTTAACAAACCATCCATTGAACTTTCAAATAATCCAGTTCCAATAAATATGTACATCAAATGAAATTAAAACTGGATTGCAAAAATACATCAACAATAGATTAAGATGACCTTATCCTTAACTTTGTCAGCTCTACTAGATCCCTTCCTTTTCCTAGAATGTTTAATTATATCACAGAGTGAGCACAACTAATTTAGCAAACTTCTATCACTAACCTATCACAGATATCAATATTCATTTAAAATATCTAAATATTTATTAATAATACATAAAAAGGTATAGATTATCAGAAGTGCTTATTAAGAGTACTTGAATTTATAGTGGCTACTTGTACTTCCACAAAATAATTTTCCAAAAGTATAAAATATGTTAAACAATTCATGTCATCAAAGTTTTCTTACACTTGACTTTCTTATTTCACTAGAATTCATATAGAAATTCAAACACTATTAGAACAAACTAGAATATCAGTTATACTTAATTTGTTAACTTATTTGAATATATAATGCATCAATATAATACGCATATCCCGATGTCTGCTTATAACTCCACTTCAACTTATAGCTCCATTTAACCTCCCGTATATGTATATAGCAAGTTGGCTAGAATAGAGCATAACAGGATAGAGTAACCCCCAACACCCGCTTTTAGAAAGTGGGATCAAAATCCTCCCATATCCATTCAAGGAAAATGGGGCCATAACAATATATAGGGCCATTGTAACATTCTAGAAAGTGCACTTTTCACATTTCAAAACTCAGAGTTTCTTCAATGGCACACCATGAATTATATAATTTGAATGCAATAATGAGTATTGAGGATTTTAATCAATAATTACGATGATGTATGAAGTACTAGAATTTCCTATTGCATGTGTAAAAATGTACACAGGAAACCTCTTTCATTCCACTCGTGATTTCAGAGGAATATCCAGATCAGTGTTTTGATCCTTTTATATAATTAATATGAAAGCTAGAAATACCTCATTTGCTCAAAGCTCATGGACTTCAGTGTAAAGAAAACCATTCGATAGAAATTCAACTTCTTATAGTTAAAATATTCGGAATAAATTATTCACCAACATAATAAAAATCATATGGTGAAAATGTTATAAAACTTAGAAAAATAATATTTTTATACATATCGTTTTATAGACTTAATTGAATTGAAATCATAAATTTGAATTCAAAAGTCTATCTTGTGCTCTATGAAACCCTTAATTAGCCAGACGAACAAAACTCGAGCTTTGGTCTCCAAATTGTCATCCTCCCTTTCCTTTCTTTCTCCTTGTCTCTTTTCCACTAATGGGAGAATAGGTTTTAGAAAATGGATTAAGATATTTATTATTTTAAAAATAATAATTTTTGCCTAGCATCGTGGTGCCCAGCATTTTTGTGCCATTTACTGTTAGAAGAATATTTTGGATCCTCCTAGAATCTCATAAACAGAGAGTTGAGTGCTACAATAATTCCACCTAGCATTGCAACACCTCCCTAAATCCAACTCCTAAATAGGGAGCTTAATTCACGGTGCCAGTTATCCAAGTGCTGTGGCGCTCGAGCAATTTTGTCATCTCATATTTCTATCTTCTCTATTCAATTTCTTGACTTAGTTAGAATGCATTAACCATATCAATTCTCACAATTATTGATTAAGTCAAGATTATACCAACATTCGTTTTAATTTACATTAAGTACTTGAGTGTTAAAATAGTTGATGCTACATGATATTAGGCTAATGGATTATTATCTAGGTATTGAAGTCAATCAATTTGAAGATGGAGTCTTTATCTCAAAAGATGGCTATGCAAAAGAGATATTAAAGAAGTTCAAGATGAATAATAATATATCTATAAATACTCCTATCAAATGTGGAATTAAGCTATCAAAATAGGGTGGAGCAGAAATAATCAATCCAATATTTTTCATGAGCTTAGTTGGGATTTTGTGTTATTTAACATGCACAAGGCCTAATATTCTTTATGATGTTAGGCTTATCAGTCACTATATGGAGATTCTAACTACCACACACTAAAAGATTGCTAAGAGAATCCTACATATCAAAGGTACAATTAACTTTGGCTTACTCTACTCCTTTTTTAATGATTTCAAACTTGTAAGATATAACAACAGTGATTCAGCTAGAGGCATGGAAAATTGAAAGAATTACTAGTTATGTGTTCTTCATGGGAGACACTGTTATCACTTAGTTGTGAAAGAAACAACCAATTGTCACCTTATCTACTTATGAAGTAGAATACATAGTTGCAATCTCATGTGCATGCAATTTGGCTTCAAATTTTATTAAAGGAATTTAGCTTATCGCAAGAAGAAGCAACAAAAATAAATATAGATAACAAATTTAAAATGGCACTAGCCAAAAATTTAGTTTTTGATGGTAGAAGCAAGCACATTGATATATGTTATTACACATAAGATAATCCATGGCAAGAAAGTAAGTTCGTGTGGAGTGTTTAAAGTTGAAAGACCAAATTGCTGATATTTTTACCAAGCAACATAAGTATGAATATTATATTAAGTTGAAAATTTTTTTTGTAGCAATAAAATAATGTAGAAAGAGAGGGGGGGGGGGGGGGGGGGGGGGGGGGGGGGGGGGGGCGGTGTTGTTAGAAATTAAACTTAATTTTGATAGATTAGTATTTGGACTTTCATTGTCTAAATAGAGCCCATATTCTAGAATAACCATTTGAAGAAGGTTCTAGAACCTATTCTAGAGTAATCCTTTAAAAAAATCTTGAAAAATATTTATTATATTTTATGAAAGAAGAGAGAAGAAGTTCTTAGAGAGTCATTTGTAACCATTAGATTGAAATATGTTGGCACAATTCTAATTGAGGTACTAATAAAATAACAAGCAATGTGAGAAATAAAAATAATGAGCCTGTTTTATCTTCTCTCATCTTCTTCATAACCAAACTAGCCTCTTTCATATTCTCTTTTCTATTAAACCTTCTCTGGTTCTAAAAAGTCTTCTCATTCCAAGAGCTTTTGTTCGGAGAGTAAATTTGTTTTTGATGGGAACAACATAACACTTGTTTAGAGAAAAAGGAAGAGAGAGAGAGAGAGAGAGAGAGAGAGAGAGAGAGAGAGTATAATCAATTTTAAAAGCTAATTTCAGACTACTAATTGCTTTTTGTTTTCGCACAGAAGAAACTTTATTAGTGTCATCTCAAATTATTTGTCAAAGCTGACATAACTAACTCTAAATATGACAAATTGAACTAAATAAATCCAAGGCATTATATGTGTATAGTAAATACTTATCATTTTCACCAAATCATAATTATTATCTTATTTTATAAAGTAAAAAAAAAATCTTTTCAATGCATGATATTATCATCCTAAAATAAAACTCATTTCTTCACATCATTATAGCTAAAGCGTCATTTCCTTTCACCGTTAATTTAAATAAAGGCAATTAAATAAAGAAACCAATGCGGGGATAGCTCAGTTGGGAGAGCGTCAGACTGAAGATCTGAAGGCCGCGTGTTCGATCCACGCTCACCGCAAAATCTAGTTAGCTTCTTTCGTTAAACTTTTTTTTTTTGTTTTGGGTTTAGAATTATTTGAGATTTAAAAAAATTACAGACTAAAAAATTTCTCCATTTTTTATCAATGAAGTTTCTATTTTTCGTTTCGACTCATTTGAGATTTTATAAAATTAAAGACGTCAAAACTTGTCTCTATTTTTTTTTTTTCAATAAAATTTCTGTTTTGGTCGTAGAATCATTTGAGATTTTAGAATATTATGGAATTTAAACGTTTCCTCTTACATGTTGCTCAGGGTGTCTTCGATTTCAAAAATTTCTGTTAAACAGAAAATTTTTTTAGCTAATGACTTCGTTTTAGAGTAGTATTAGCCAATATTAAACAGAATATCATATCAATTATCGGGAAATTATTATAAAATATAATTAAAAATAATATTACAATATTACTTTTGCGGGCTAGAATATAAACGGCGATAGAGTTAGAAATTTCATCGCAGCATTATACGGATATCCAGTAGACAAACAGAAGAAAAATGAAATACCAAAATTTTTCCGTGGAAAATTCTGAAAAGGGGAAAAAGACATGGTGTCATGCCCAGTTGAAATGATTCCCTAGTTTTTGAGTAAATTGTAAGTGTCTGATTCGTCCTTGAAATTGGAGCCTAGAGTTAATAGTCAGATTGAAATCTGAAAGTTGGATGGATGGCTAGAGTTAGTCCGCGACCTGGCAGAAATCCGACGTCAGTTGGCAGTTGGGCGGAAGTTCGACGTCCGTCGGTGGCCAGGTAAAAATCTGACATCAATTGGAGGTCGGGCAGATGTACGGCGTCTGCTGGTAGCCGGGCCAAAATCTGGCGACATTCAGTAGCTGGGCTGAAGTTCGGTGACAGTCGGTGGCCGAGCTAAAGTCCGACAATGATCGAAGAGGAATCCGGTGGCAAGAGAACTCTCTTCCTTCTTTTCTTGCGTGGGTCCGCTTTCATGAGAAATGAGGGATCTATTTATAGTTTTCTGAGTGTGGCATAGCCAGTAAATAGGAGGAAGATGCAAGGGCAAATTAAGAGTGGTTTGAACAGACAGCCGATGTTGAATTCTTTGATCGTGGACCATTTACTGGGCATTTGAATGTCTTCATGATATCAAAATTCAATAATATTTGGCTCGTTGAATTCGTCTCGTAGAGCTGATCGATTCGACTATAAGCATGTCACGTTTTGAATTAATTTGATCTTACAATTTATGGTATGGTCTGAACTCTTCAAATGCACTTTGAGTCTTTGATTTGGGCTTGGATTGAGTCGAATTTGGTGTCGTTGGATTCATTTTTATCGAGACGTTCAGCTCGACTATAAGTTTTCTGAAATCGGGGTTCAGATGGTCCTTGGTTTAAATTTTGAAGTTTCCAATTTAATTTTATCTCGAGATTCGTGCCCGATCAATGTAAATTTTGATGATATATCAATTACCATATTAAAAATTAAAATAGTGTGTTACATTTTTTTTTCTAATGTACCTCTTATGCTCCAACAAAGCTTAAAAATTTTCTCATAATATGATATTAATGCAAGGATAATCCTAATCCTAGATGACAATACCAACATCCTGCCACTCGCTCCCATGCTCGCTATTGATAGCTCTTTCCCTTTGCGACCACTCTAGAGCGGAAATGTCATTTTTGTTTTGCCAAATTAAGAGAAAATATATACTATTTGTCCTAAGTATGTCCAACATCATCTGTGATCAAATTGCAGGTAACAAAGCTCAACACAAGTAAGAAACAAAATAAAAAGTAGCATAGGGCTTCCAAAAATTAAGGACAAATATAACTTTTTCTGAGCCAGTGGAGTTAGAACTTCTCATAATAATTAAAGGGGATTTACATACATACTATTATATTCTTATTAATTTATATATCTAATACCTCAAATATTAATATTATAATTATACCACTCAAATCAATAGCTTACCTCAAATATACCACTTCATCTCCGCAGAGCTCACGACGTCTTCTTTTCGCCGAAATCCCCCTTCGCGCGCTGCGTCTTTAACTTCCAGTAACAAGCGCCGACGAAGCTGATGGATGAGGATGGAGGAGAGACTGGAGTTGTGGAAGAAAGACCTGGCCTGGCCGGCGAAGTTGTTGTCTGCCAATGAAGCTGCTCTCCTCCAACGGCTTTGCCGCAAGCGCCACCGCCCCCACCTGAAATCCAACATTCTTGTGACCTATCATCTCCTCGACGACATTCCAAGTACTTGTCCCTGGCGGCGACACTAGCCGGCGAAGTTGTTGCTGCAGTCGCACGGACACCGATGAGTCATCTTCCTCCTCATCGACACTCTCCTCAGAGCTTTCATCTCCATCCTCTTTGTGGCTCCCATGCAGCAACCTATCGCCTCTGCTTCTCTTGCTCCGACTAGATCTATCACGATCTCTATCTTCCAGAAGGCTGAAGATGGTGCAAGGAAATGCATTGTTTCCATCTTGGTAATGTGGTGTTGCTGCTCAAGTCCCTGAAGGTTGAGAACCTTTTGGATTCTGACTTCATGTACCAGCTTTGGGTGTTGGGTGCTATGAACAATGTTGGAAGCCTCACTGAAATAGGTTGGAAAATGGTGGAGTTCCCTTTGGATCCACCACTTGCAAAGATGTTGCCGATGGGCGAGGAATTAGGATGCCTCAATGAAGTCCTGATCATTGTTTTTATGCTTTTAGTGTCGTTCTTTTTCTTCAGGCCCAAGGATCGAGCCGAGGAAAGTGATGCGCAATAGAAAAGTTTTTTGTTTCTGAATCGGATCACCTAACACTTCTCAATGTATATCAGCAATGGAAAGCAAACCAAGATCGAGGAGACTGGTGCAACGACCACTTCTTGTAGGAGAACATCCTCAATTCCATGTTTTAGCGGGGAAGGAACAACGGAGTGAGAACGGAGTTGTAATTCTAAAATTATGTTTGTGTTTGAGTGGTATAAATGAAATATTTAAGTTTAGGGTGCTAAATATGTGATATGAGTATTATAAGGTGGCCTGTATGTAAATCCTCCAAAAATTAAGTATTTGAACCCAATGGAAATTATTCAGAACCCAAAGGAACTAAGGGCAAACTTACGCAGCACATCCATCTAAATTTAAATGTATACCACTTAGATCATCAGCTCTAACAATAACAAACAAGTGAGCAACAGATATCGACTCAAAGAATTATAAAATAATAATGAATGAAAAAATCACTCCTTAAGGCACTTCTTGACTAAACTTAACTAAACTGTAATATAATTTCAATACTCAAAGTTTCCAACATTAAAGACAAGCTAAAATAATATTAAAATAAAATGAGACGAGATGAAGCCATAGCCTCAAAATTTCAAACTCTTTCAACAGAAAAATCAGAATATTATTTGAAATCGGCCATTTCATCCTCCATGAACAAATCAGACATGTTTAACATCAGCAAACTCCATAAACCACGGCCAAAAGAGATACAGAAAAGCATTAAAAGAAAGCCAATTCAAAAGAGATCAGAGAGGAAGAAGAAATGGTACCTTGAATAAAAATTAGCAATTATGGAATGGGTCACAGAGGTGAGAGGGAGAGGGAGCTGAAGTTGAGAATTAGGTTTTTTTATATTTGAAAACGTACCAAATGTGTTGTTTAAGAAAAAAAATTTATTGGGGGCTCGTGCCCCTAGGGTCCCTGCATGGCTCCGCTAGTGAGAAGAATTCTATTGGCCTGGCCGGCGAAGTTGTAATTCTATATAATGCTAATTGGCTCAAATAAGTTCATACATATTTTTAAATAAACTTTATCATTTATCTGTTCATGCATATGAGGGAGTGTAGAGTCTCATTCAGGCTACTTTAGCAGCTCCTGAAGAAGAAGTCCAAAATAAGGTTCCAATTGAAGAAGTTAAAAAGATGTTAGCCGATCAGTTTTTAGGAGTTCAAAAGGAGGAACCTAAAAATAAGGCAGCAATGTAAAAAGTAAAGTTATAGTGCCTTCAAATGGGAAAGTAAAAGCTCTCATACCCCTTACACTATATAATTTTTATTTTATCCTACTAGGGGAAAAGAAACAAATGAATGATTTAGTATAAATCTTTTCTATATCTAGTGATGATGAAATAAATGGTAATGTAAACAGTGTAATAGAAAATAGCTCTATAGAACCAAAATAAAGTTAGATGAGTTGAAAGAATCTCTTCAATATTTCTTTGACAGTGATTCCCCTATCCTTGATGTTCAGGGTAATCCTATTCGCATATAAATTAGGATATTTGATTATGAAAATTAATCAGATGAAGTTTTAAAATTGAATGATAATTCAAAACTAAATGAATCCACTATCTCTTACTTAGAAGAGATAGTTCAAGTAAACTTGCATAGTGGCAAAGTGTTACCACCATCAATATCTACAGCCAAAAAAAAAGAAGGCAAATTATTGATAAACTATAGAGTTCAACACCAATTCAACTATATTTAGATGTATCTAATTTAGATATTCCTAAAGTAGATTATGATATTTAGCTTATCTCAAAAAACTGCCTACGAAATTGAGAATCTATGATGCTTTGGTTCTTTCTATAGGAATGTGAGAGGCTTTGATTAAAGCTTGACAAGATCCAGAGATCAATATGGCTTAGTTCGCATCAACACAATCCGATGAATAATGAGTTTCAAAGAAATTCTTGAAATCTCTTTTCTCAGGCAATAATTTTCTCTTGGGAACTACAGAGTATAACCATCCGCTATATATTTTTGTGAATGTATATAATTTCAAATTGTCTTGTATCCTTGCTGATCGGGTGCATCAGTCAATATTATGACTCTTACAACTCTTCCATACTTGATATAATAGATTCTGAAAAGGTGAGAGGGCTTTGGGTTCAACAACCCTGCTTTTAGATATAAAAAACCTGAAAATTGAAGCCAAATTCCATATAATAGATTCAAAAACTTTCTTTAAAGTTGTCCTGGGAAGACCTAGGCTTTATGAGTATTGAATGGTGCCTTCCACCCTTAATTAGTGTATCAAATACTCTCATGAGGGGGTAGAGTAATGTATTAAAGGTGACTTGCAACTATTTTCAATACATAAAGTTAGTATATAAGAAGAAGCTTCTTATTGTCTACCAAAGAAGCAGACATCCTTCTTTAAAAAATTCAAACTGGTTGAAGTAGAAGCAAAAGAAAAGAAAGAAAAAGAAAAGGAAAAAGGAAAAGGAAAATAAAAGAAAAATATTTTGATCTCAAACAAGATGTTCGCTGGTCACACAAAGAGGTGGTAGAATGACTCAATGATCTAGAGGAAGAGGTCGAGGATGGAAAAATTGAGTAGTAAAAGAAAATGAAGGCAAAATATGCAAATAGAGACACATGCAATACATGTCAATTTTGAATCCAAATCAAAGGAGGAATTATATATTATTGATAAAAATCTTCAGGTTATAGAATATAGGAATCATATAAAGCAGCCAAAGTTTAAAATTTCTATAGAAGATAATAACTATGATGATAGGGTCCAAATTACTGGGGAAGATGATTTGAATACATCTACTATGGAGAGGTTGAGGAAGTATTTCAAAAATATTACCCTAACCCCACTCTCGTAAAGCAATGTAAAAAAGTTAGATGTGAAAGCTTCTTTTCCTTTAAACCCAAACACCAAAGCCATTATCTTTGTACCCTCTACCAGAAAAACCACTAAATTTAAAGTAACCCTTGACCGTCCATTTATGGATGAAATAATAGAGCTCTCTTTTGACTAGTTCTCAAATTTTGTAAATAAGTTTCTTGGGCAAGGTTTAACATTATTAAATTGGACTTGAGATGAAGCTTAATAATTCAAACACCTATGAAATATAAAAAAACCATAGATATGCACCAAGACTATGTTAGCTTTGCTACTCTATATTTGTTTGATGATGATGAATATTGCTTAGTTTTTTTAAAAAATGTTGAGTCAGATAGTCTCTTTTCAGCAAGCATTAAAGTTTTTAATGAACTCTGCTTAGAAAATTTATAATTTCTAAATTACTCTCAAGTTAGGAATGCACCTCCAGAACTTAAAGAGGAGATCATATCTACCATTGATGATTAAAAAAAAAAATTTGGCACTGAAGAAGACCATCATTCGATCTTCACAAGCACTTTATTAAATGAGGATGAGGTGAATAAAATGATCAAACTATTATCAAAATTCAAAGACTATTTTACTTGGAGCTATGAACATATGTCTGGATTATCTCCAGATATAGTAGTTCAAAAGCTAAAAATTTAAGTAGAAATAATCCCAATTAAACTAGCATTGTTCTAGTAAAGAAAAAGAATGGTCAGGTTCGTGTAAGCATTGATAATAGAGATATAAATAAATCTTGTCTTAAAGATGAGTTTTCACTCCCTATACCAAAAATCATGGTTGATATTACTTCCTCTTATATAATATTTTTATTTATGAATGGTTGATCTAGATATATTCAAATCAAAATGGCTCCTAAAGATAAAAAGTATACATTATTTAGAATACTGAAGGAGTCTACTGCTATACCGCTATGCCATTCAGATTAAAAAATACTAGAGTAACCTACCAGCTAGTAATAACAAAGATTTCATATGAACTTATCCACCAGTAGGTGGAATGTTATGTTGATGATCTAGTTGTTAGAAGTCTTAAAAAAGATGACCATTTATATAACCTAAGAATAGTTTCCAAAGATTATATCAGCATAACATAAAAATAAACTCTTTGAAGTATGCCTTTGGCATCACATCAAGGAAGTTTCTGGGTTTTGTGGCTCAACAATGCGGAATCGAGATTGATTCAATTAATATTAAAGCTATAATAGAAATGCCACTACCTAAAAGTCTTACTCATTTGATATCTTTTCAGGGTTGTTTAGCATACCTTAGAAGATTTATATCAAATCTCTCTTGCAAATATCAAATCTTTCTTACAAATATCAACCATTTGTAGCTTTGTGCAAGAAAGATGTTCACTTTTAGTGGGATGAAAACTAATATAATGTTTTTAATAGTATAAAATATTATTTAACAAATCCTTTAGTCTTGG